>CM055955.1:12914714-14114714 GCA_029490685.1 Schizonepeta tenuifolia | reverse complement strand
TATATTTTATTATTTTATGTCAATAAAGTTTGATTAGGTCTTAATTGCAAAAATTGAAAAGTTCTTGATTTAATTTGCAAAAGTTGAAAGTTCGGGATAAAATTGCAAAAATTGAAAAAATCGTGATTTAATTTGCTAAAATTAAAAGTTCGGATTAAAATTGCAAAAGATCCTAAAGTTCATGATTTAATTCGCCAAAACCCCTTTGTAACGTGTGTTATGAAGATTGACAGTCACTTGCATACTGCCAAATTTTGTATAATTAAAGATACCATAATCGAAATTTGAAGTTGATGTTTATAGATTTTGTTCAGGGCAGCAAATCAATACCTTGAAAAGCTGGTGATATCTTCTTTTACATGGGGTGGTGAACCTTCATTGTAGAATGGAGTACCGAGAACTTTAATTGGACTTGGTTGTTCCATCATGATGCAAGTTCAACTGTAGGCATTTCTTGTTTTGGTATTTTCACATAATCCTGTGGCAGAAATGCTAACTATTAATTAACGGTATAAGTCATTCAACAATGACTGAAAAGTTAGCATAGTTTGGTTTTACTTGCGTGGTAACCTCTTACTTTCTTGCTTAGTTGCCTTCTGGCCCTATCTGACTTGCTGTCGAGGCATTAGGAGGAGTTTTTCTTTCAGGCTTCAGTACAATATGTTGGTTTCTTAGACTCAGCATTCCACAACCCCTCCCAGAGGTAATGCAGTTTTCTACACTCATGCGTTGAGGTGCAGAACGTTCTGATTCGAAATTTCTCCAGGTAATCTTCTTATCTCATTATAAGAAAATTGTTGATGGGAACTTTCTTATTGTTGTTGATTGGTGAACGATAATTTGCTCTTTCTCTGTGTGCTGGATTCTCCCTCTCATATTTGGAATCCCGAGTTCGGGAACATGAGATTTCAACTTTTCCGGTCACTTTTGTCAACTTCCTTACCGCAGTGGAAGAGCTCAACTGCTTGGGATGGCAAGTCTCCTTGATGGCCAGAACTGACTGCCGGTAAGAATTATGATCGGAGCAGCTTTCCTCCAGTGCGTGCTTTTGCAATTTGAGTTCATTAGAGTCCCGTCTTTGGTTTTCCATTTTCTCTCTTGTTTTTTTTTGCATTGTTTCAAGTATCTGCTTAAGAGCTATGAGATCTTTGCGAGACCTTTTGAATTCAACTTTGTTATCCTCTTCTCTATTTGACCATAAACTGAAGAAGATGGATATGAGCTGTCTGCTGGAGATTTCGCTTTTCCATTTTTTCTAACCATCTTCTGAGATTGCTGACTGCTATTTTATTGCTTTCACGGGGCGGGTTCCAGTGGCAGCTTCGAACATGCAGTTGTTTTTGTGACAGACAAGGTCTTGCACTGTTGTGGTGATTGTGAGGCAGGATTCTTTCACCAAACAGATTGTTTTAGGCTGCTTCTCTTGGCTGTTGTGGCTGATTTTGAAAGAAAATCGGAACTCTCATCTTTGGTGATGGAGTCGGAATAATCATCCAACCCCATTAGCTTTGTCACGATGCTGGATGATCGATTGTGACTTCCAGATTCTTTCTTAACTTGGCAGAAGTTGTCGTTTTCCATATGCAGATCACAGCAAAGAGAATTCAGTCTTGAGTCGAGGGCTGAATGCTTCAAGGAATTTGCTTTACTGTCTAATGAGAATCTTGGAAGTTCTTTGAGCTTCATCTTCCTCTTAACTGTATCTCGTGCTTCTCTACCATATCGAGGAAGTGCCACCCGCCCATCCTTCATGCCCTTCAACCGATGCAAAGGCCTAGGAAAATTGATGTGCTTCATTACAGCGGCTCTCTCATTGTTAGTTAAGGATTTGGCTGTCACACCACAAGCCTCCTCTGTACATGGAGCCTTTTACTATGTCTCAAAGGTTAGAGTACTGGAGGCCTCTTATCAATGGATGCATCCACTCGTAATGTGTAGATGAGAGAGAAGAAGATAGAGAGGAGGAGGAGGCTTGGCACGATTCCAAAGACTCTCGTGTTCTTCCCTAGGCAAATCTGGATCTTTCTTCTGCAAATGTACGTGATTTCGTTTAGTTCTAGTATTAGAATTAATCTATAGAGAATTGTGTTCGCTAGAAACGACAATGCTGATGAATGTTTTTATAATATATTTACAATTGACTCTTGTATTCCGTAGACATATGCCTAGATAGAATTATTGTGACGTGGTATTTTGATTATATTTGGATGCCAATGTTTACATTGTTTGAATGATTATATAATATATGTTTTGGATTGCAGTATTTGTTATCTTAGTAAATATTGTACTCCCTCCGTTCCACTTCAGTTGTCCTAGTTTTTCTAGTACGCTAATTACTACAAGAAAACTAAGCAAATGTGACATATAGGCACACGGCATTACATGCAAATGTCATAAAATTGCACCATTTATACTCTTTGTGTTGTATATTTGCATCAGTTGTGCGTCATATTAATATTGTGTCATATTTTTGTGACACAAATGCGTCACTTGCTTTGATGTCATTCAATTGTAACGGTTTTCTTGCGACACCTCAATGAAATGCAATAATTATACAACACATATATAATAGTGTTGCATGTAGTGTCCTATATTTACGTCGCTTAAATAATGTGTCACAGTTTTGTGACACAAATGTGACACCTTTTTCTATGTAATTTAATTGCTACAATTTATTTGCGACACCTCAATAAAATGTCATAATTATACAACATATATATAATGGTGTTGCATTTAGTGTCATTTATTTACGTCACTTAAGTAATGTGTCGTAATTATTTGACACAAGTGCGACACATTTTTCTCATGTCTTTTTAAATGTGACAATTTATTTTTGACACCTCAATAAAATGTCATAATTGTACAACATATATATAATGGTGTTGCATTTAATGTCATATATTTACGTCACTTAAGTAATGTGTCACAATTATTTGACACAAGTGTGACATTTTTTTCTATGACATTTAATTGCGACACATAAATTTAATGTCATAATTATACAACATTTATAGAATAGTGTTGTATTAGTGTTGTATATTTGCATCAGTTATATATTGTGTCACAGTTTAAATGCAACTTATTTACTATGTCATTTAATTGCAACAATTTATATCACAGCCCCAAATCCCGAGGGATGGCAGAGCCGGGGTGCGACTAGGGGTTGGATTAAAGAAGCGGGGAAGAAAGGGGGAATTACTAAATAAATGATAAACTGACATAACTTTGATAAAATAGTTACTATGAACTGATTCTATTAAATAAAAGAGAGTCGATCTCGAAGGATCGCTCGACAAAGTTGTTTCTGAGTTGGCTAAGTTTCAAGTATGAAAACTTAAACAGAAAAGATTATACATCAAAAAGAAGTATTTTGCAGCGGAATAAAACGTAGAGTGATAACACATTTCAGATGTGAAATCGATGCTCAACTAAACTTTACTTCCTTAAGTACGACCTCTACTCAACCTCCGCCGCCTTCGTCACTCAACCTGCACATTTAGAATACATACATGACTAAGTATAAACATACTTAGTGGGCACTTTGCCGAAATCATATCATAGGTTTTATAGATTCATCAGGCATTCTCAAAGTAACACAACGGGGTTTTCCTTTCAAAGGCCCGTGCTTACTAAACATTTTCCTTTCATAAATAACTTGCGCAAGCATTTTACTGTTGTTACGTTCAATATGCTCAACTTCTGTTTCAACGCCGGGGGAGAGTATACTTCTCCCGCGCACGTTCCTCACCGTGGCTGGCTACCCCTCAACAGAGTACCACACACAACGGCTACCGTGTACACTAACTCTGGAAAACCCTTCCGGTTAACTCAGAATCCGATCGATTAGTTGGCGAACCAACTCAGAATGGCACAAAAGAACTCACAAAAACAAATTCTTTTATGCACTGATAATCACTTTCAAAACATACTTATAAAGCAATAAGTAAACATTTTGAGCAACGCTCACTTTATTTTGTTATATAGAAAAACCCACCTTAACCGGTTACAGAACAAACACAAACTTCTGTCTTCGGTCTTCCATCCTATCTTCTAATTTCGACTTCCTCCTTTGATCGCAAACATTCAAACTTTAGTAATTGGTCGAGACGATTAAAGAAAAAGAAATCGAAATTCGGTTAAGTCTTTTAGACGTTTGCACTTTAACTAATCCCCTTTGGTTTAAAAAAAAACGAGACTCGGACACATCTCGTTTAGAACTAACTCGGTTCCTTACTCGACATTAATATTAGTTAAAATAGAAGTCAATAACTTATTAGTGACTTAGAAGTTCTTAAAGAATTCAAGTTAAGAAAAGATTTTACTTAAGAAATAGAGCTGCAGAAAAAATCTGCACACTGCTGAAGATTCAAAAGCTCACGCAGAACAGACTGCTGAGAAACAGGGGAGGTACTTGATACCAAAAGAGAGATACAGATGTCTAGTTTACTTTCCAATTTACGGATCTCGATTTCGTTAAACGAGTAAAAAGTTATGGCCGTTTCCGTGAAGGGTCGCAAAACTGGCAGAAAACCCTACGGATTCAACTTCATCTCACACTTTTCTATGTTTGTCAAAACATTATACAACTCTCAAAACTCTTGAAAATTCAACCAACCAAACCATACAAACTCACATTCACATATACTTTGTCGATGAAATAAACGACAAACATTAACGTCTTTTGTCCTTAATTTCTATACTTAGCAATTTCAAAGAATTTCTTAACAACATGTCAATCAATTTCTTAACTTTTATATCAATCATCAAATGATATCATTCCAATTAGCATATGATCATTTACTCACATCATACTCAAAACCACAATCACTTATTCATATATAACATGAAATTCTCAAAACCTACACAATGAATCCTAAGCATACTAAATCACTAATATCCAATTAGTTTTCTCATTTCATTTAACCGTCGAGACTTATGCTCGATTCTTTGTCTCTTACAAAAAGATAAATGTTCTTAGAAATCTTCCAAACTTTCAATTTAAGATCCTTAAACACTTAGATCAACTAATATACAAACCACATATTCATATCATCCTTAATACTTAGCATAATCTCGATTCTTCGTCTCCAACAAAAAAATAAAAAGTGTTCAGAAAATTCTAACTAAATTATATGATGATTAACATGCATACAACTTCTCATTTATGCAAACAACATCATTAAATAAATTCTATCCTTAAAAATTCGATCGAATGTTTGTCTCCAACAATTATCATTTTATTTTAAAAAAAATCTAACATAAATATATGCTCAACTACATGCTCCCTACATCTCATATATCACAACACATCTCAAAATTTTCAATGAATTCATACAATCATCATTCATTGCATGGAAACATATTCTACAAACAATACATCTAAATTCAAGCTCAATCTTCATTGCATGAAGCATAAAATTTTCGAAATAAAAACATGCATAAGTTTCGAAAATTTACATTTAAATTCTAATATGTTTCAATCATGAATTTAATCATAGAATCTTATTCCTAACATCAAATACTATGAAATAAAACTTAGAACATTAAATCATATCACCTCAAAAATTTCAAAATTTATTAGAGATTAAAGAGATGGATTTTTGTTTGGTTAGGAATGAAGAGGGAGCTCTTACCTAATCAAATATGTAATTGGAATTGACTTTAATCGAGAATCGAACAAGTTATGGAACTTAGAAGCTTGAAGAACTTGAAGATATGAAGAACACTTGAAGAACAAGAGAGAGAAGAGAGAAAAAAGGGAGGGGTGGCGGTTTGGGAGTGAGAGGGAGAGAGATATTATGGTGATAT
The DNA here is from genome assembly GCA_029490685.1 of Schizonepeta tenuifolia. Taxonomy (NCBI): domain Eukaryota; kingdom Viridiplantae; phylum Streptophyta; class Magnoliopsida; order Lamiales; family Lamiaceae; genus Schizonepeta; species Schizonepeta tenuifolia. Next base: position 14,108,906 of record CM055955.1, on the reverse strand, counting down.
TTATCAAGTAGAAGATAAAGTCAATTTGTACACTCAAATTGCTACAAAAAATCTAATTTCCCGGATCTAATACTGCAAATTAGAAACGAACAATTACTTTATTAGACGATCACATTTTTGACAAAAAATGGATACGATCATTAGTTCCGAAATATTTTACTTATTCGGAAAGGACGATTCATTTCCCGAAAAACTTCAAAAAGTCGAGACGTGACAGTCCAAATTTCGCCCGAAAAAATAAATGAAACACACTTTTACCATTAGTCCCGTATCGCAAAATAAGTGAATGTAAAGTCAGACGCTTTTTCGATCTGAGTTCTCGAACGAAAATTTTATCGGGCGCGAAAACCCTAATACAGTAGTCGGTTGAGCGACTTCTGGATTTTATTTTCAGAAACGGATTTCACCGTTAGTCTTAAAACTGAAATTCCTTAACTTAGACATGCAAAGCCTTAATTAATTATCAAATTTTTATTTTAGTGACGGAAGAAAAAGGCCGGGATATTACATCCTACCCCTCTAACAAAAAATTTCGTTCCGAAATTTGCATACCTTCTTTGAAAAGATAAGGGTATTTCTCCTTCATCTTTTCTTCGAGTTCCCACGTGGCTTCTTCCTGCCCATGGTGATTCCACAACACTTTGACCAAAGGTATCGACTTATTTCTTAATTCTTGTACTTTTTGATCCAAGATCGATAGCGGTTTTTTCTTCATAACTTAAGTCGGATTCAAGAACAACGTCTTGTTGGTTAATGTCGAATCCGTACTTTCGTAATTGAGATACGTAAAAAACATTATGGACACTTCCTAGACTTGGCAGTAAGGCCAATCTATAAGCAACAGGTCCTAATTTTTCCAGAATCTCGTAAGGTCCTATAAACCTTGGTCTGAGTTTACCTCTGACACCAAATCTAATGATTCCCTTGGATGGAGAAATCTTGAGGAAAACCTTATCGCCAATTTTAAAGTTAAGATCTGTTTGGCGAACATCGGCGTAAGACTTTTGTCGGCTCTGGGCTTCTTTCATTCTGACTCGAATCTGTTGAATGATCTCGATCATTTCACCGACTGAATCCTGTCCTAGATTTTTCCTTTCACCCACTTCATCCCAATAAAGTGGTGACCTACATTTCCTTCCATACAATGCCTCGTAAGGCACCATTCCTATCGTTGCCCGGTAACTGTTATTATAAGCAAATTCGACCAATGGTAAGATATTTTCCCAATTCGCACTTCGATCCAATACTACCGTTCTCAACATATCGACGAGTATTTGAATTGTTCTCTCGGATTGTCCATCCATTTGGAGGTGAAAAGCGGTACTAAAATTAAGTCTAGTACTTAGCTCCTTCTACATAGTGATCAAAAACCTTGAAGTGAATTTGGCATCTCTATCAGACGTTATTGACTTTGGTATTCGTGCAGACGTACAATCTCACGAACATACAACTGTGCTAATTTCTCTGATCCATAGGTAATTGGAATTGGTAGAAAGTGAGCTGATTTTGTGAGCCTATCTATAACTACCCAGATGGCAGTATTTCCTCTTCTAGACTTGGGCAAACCTATCACAAAATCCATGGCTATATCTTCCCACTTCCACGTTGGAATACTTAATGGCTGCAACATCCCTTGTGGTTGTTGGTGTAAAGCTTTTACTTGTTGACAAGCCAAACATCGTTCTACAAACGAGGCAACATCTCGTTTCAATCCGTTCCACCAGAAATTCCTTCTTAAATCTTGATACATCTTCGTACTCCCTAGGTGTGCTGTATAAGGCGTATCGTGAGCCTCACTCATGATATCGTTTTTCAATTCTTCGTCATCAGGGATACAAAGTCTATCTTCAAATGCGATCGCATTATCTGGTGCTTCGGAATAACCATCCGGTTTATCCGTTCTTATTCTTAGTCTTAGCTTCTCGATCATCTCGTCCTTTCTCTGAGCACTTATGATTCTCTCTCGTAAGTCCGGTGTAGCTACTAGTGCCGCTATTTGGTTCGTTATTATTTTAGGTGTATCGAGCACTTCTAAATCCATCATCTCAAATTCTTGTACAAGTGTTTCTTCCTCGATAAAGAGACACCCTAATTTGGTTGGAGTCTTGCGACTCAGCGCGTCAGCTACTACGTTTGCTTTTCCTGGATGATAATTGATACTACAATCATAATCCTTGACTAATTCGAGCCATCTTCTTTGCCTCATATTCAATTCCTTTTGCTCAAAAAAGTACTTCAAACTCTTGTGATCCGTAAAAATCTCAACCCTTACACCATAGAGATTTTCAACGCATGCACAACGACTGCTAGTTCTAAATCGTAGGTTGGATAATCAGTTTCATGGGGTCGAAGTTGTCGTGAAGCATAAGCTATCACCTTTCCTTCTTGCATCAATACGTACCCTAATCTGTTCTTTGAAGCATCTGTATAAACCACGTATTCCTTATTTGCTTCTGGAAGAGCTAACACTGGTACTGTGGTTATCTTTTCCTTGAGTGTCTGAAAACTCGTCTCGCACTCGTCAGTCCATTTGTACTTGTTTTCCTTCCGAAATAGTTGCGTCATAGGTCTAGCAATTGTAGAAAATCCCTCGATGAATCTTCTATAATAGCCGGCTAAACCTAAGAAACTCCTAATTTCATTAGGATTTGTTAGTGATTTCCAATTGCGTACTGCCTCTACTGTAATACCCCTAATTTTTATAAGTCTTTAAGTGCATTCTAAGTTTCATAATATAACTTCAGTAATAAGATTTTCCCAAGAAAAGGAATTTGCTTGAAATGACCAAATTGCCCTTATGTGCTTTGACGTGAATTTTCTCGTTTCGATTATTCGAATCGAGTCTGTGATGCATTGATTGAGTTTATTTATATGAGTATGAGCATGAGTATGACTTTTGGAGAATTTCGAGAATTTTTACTTTTCAGTGAATAGTAACGAGAACTGAGAAAACACTATTTACCAACGAACTCAGAATTAGACCTAATTAGTGTCTTTTGAATCTAGAATTAATTCTAAGATCATTGAGATAATTTAGAAGCTCATCCGAGATCACCTGAGAGAATTCTAGGAGTTTAGTTCTTAACGGATTAATTAGCCGAATGATTTTTAGGTTTTTCTTCGTTACTTGAAATTTTTACCTAAAAATTAGATATTCGGAATCCTTGATTTATTTCGTGAGATATGAGATAGAGTTGAGGTGTTTTCGATGTCTAAAATGAGACGAGGAGAGTTTAGAGCTGTTTTCAATATAAATGAAATAACACAGACATATTCTACCGGAAAACTTTTTCATACGGGTAAAATTTTATCTGTAAAATGGAATATCTCTCTCATCTCTCTCCCTCTCTCAACCGACCTCTCTCTCCCTAAATCTCTCCCTAGACCCCCCTAAATTCAAAATCTATAAGGAATCATAATGATGATATTCCTTACTTACTAAGCTAAATTCATTTAACCTATCATTCATCATTTCATCATTCATTCATCTATCCCAATCTCTCTCTCTCTCACGTGAATGATCAAAGAAGCAAGAGAAATATTCTCTCCTATCTTCCCCTCTCTAGCCGTGACACACACACATACACATAGTGAGAAAATCCTCCATTGAAGCTCCATCTTCAAGCTTCTAAGCTTCTACGTTCAAGAGATCTTCATCATCATCCTCTCTAGTCTTCCAACTTTAATTAAAAAGGTAATAATCCTTCAAGTTTTGAGTTTGAATCCATGCAAAAATCACCTCTCTACTTCCATTTATTTTCGGTATATATGCCCTAGTTAAGGTGATTAATTTTGCTTTATTTTTTCTTGAGGATTCAAGATGAATTCAACCATGGAAATCAAATCTAGAGCTTGAGCCTCCAAACCTACCATTTTCGGTCCATCATCACCAAGAGGAGAGCTTGGATTTATTTATTAAAAGTAGGTTAATTCATTTGATTACTTGTATATTTGTAATCTCTTAATCCCTAAAGAAAAAAAAAATGCATACATGGTTTAATTTTTGCATAGGCAAACTAGGGATTCGAGGTGAAAATCGAGTGAGGAAATCGTTAGAGAAATCGAGCCTAGGAATTTATCTATGAATTAAGAGATAAAAGAAAAATAAATCCCCTAAAAATTTGATTAAAATCGAAAATAGGGAAGAAGAGGAGAAAAATCGATTTTCATGTTTTAATTGATGATTTGATGATCTATATGTGTTAATGAGTATGATTTGCATAATTATTTATGCATGAAAAATTGAGAAAATCTATGCCTTATTTTTATGTATTGATGCCGTGAGTTTTTGGGCAAGAAGAAGAATTTTATTTGATTTATTTCTTGATATTTTATGGATGTTATGAGCATGGGATAAATATGAGATTGTGATGATTTAATTCCTTATGTTGATATTATGAGAAAATCGACATATATGCAAGTTTATGGAAGAAAAGTATTTTGATGATTTATGATGATTTTTGATGTTATGAGGATTTGAGCATGTTTGTGTGTAATTTTGAGTGTTAGATGTTTCATAGGAATTATTGAGATGAAGAAAATCAAGTTTTAAAACATGAAAATATGCAAAAATCGAAGAAAAGGAGTTTGAATACCTAGTGTGTGTTCTAGGTGTTCTTGGTGAATTTTTGAAGATTTGAATAAGTGTTCTTGGTGTTCTAGGTGTTCTTGGTGAGAAATAAGAAGATTTGAAGATTAATAAAATTAATCTTAAAATAAAATAAATTAGTTATTTAATTAATAAAATATTTAAAATTTTTGAGAATAAAATTAAATAGAAAATAAAAGAAAAAAATTATTAAAATAGTGATGACTCATAAATTGAGAAAAATAAAGAAAAATAATTTCTTTATTAAATAATTAGAGTTTAAGAGAAAAATTTAATTGAGTTAAATAATAAGAGATTAGAGGAAATAATAAATGAGAAATAAAAGAGGAGTTAGAGTTAAGAAAATAGAGTAAAAAACCGAGTACAAAATTTGAGACGAGTAGTCGAAGTTATGTCGTTCGGTTGAACGTGAAAGAACGAGAAATAATAGTAAATTAATCATAAGAGAGAAAAATAATAGAAGAGTCGAGCATAAGAAATTGAGTGAGAAGTTTAATAGAGTCGAGTTCGTTACTCGTTTAAAATTAGTCGAGGAGTTTTGGAAATAAAAATAAAATAATTAATGAGATAATTTCTTAATAAATTAAGAAATAATAAGGTATGAGAAAAACGAGTTAAGTCGAGTCTAGTTGAGCAAATAATAATTTGCGAAGAGTTAAGTCGAGTAAGAGGTGTTTATGAGTATAGAGTCGAGCGAGAACTGTTTTCCAAAATATTAAAATCGAATTAAAATAGTTTTAATGTTTAATTGTTAAATTAAATAAGAAATATTGAGAAACGAGAAGAAAATTTAATAAGAGTTGTTTGACTTGAGAATCGAGTTAGTAATTGATGAGTGTTTGAATGCTCGTTTATTTTTAATAAGTCGAGTGTTGATTAATTAATGATGCTTGAGTAGTTAATCGAGTTTGTTTTTCAAACCATATTAATTTGAAATAAGTCGAGTAAGTTATCGAGTCTGGATTGATAAGTTAAAAATCGAGTCTTGAGTTGAAGTTAAAAGTCAAGATTAAATTAAAATAAGAGTTTAATTGAGAATAATAAAATAAGTTAATAAAATAATTGTACGTATGCGAGTACGTATACGTAGTTGAGCAAAGACAGCGTATTTTTGGAAATAATGTTGTATATTGAGTCGAGAAATATTAAATGATTATTTGAGTTTTTAATTCAAAAGAATTCTTATTATTTGAATTTTATTTCGAAAGATGAAAATACATTTTATGAGATCGATGTTAACGTCTTTTCCAAAACTAGAGTCGAGTATTGTCGAGTACTTGTTAATTTGACTTGAAATGTGAATCGAGTTTGAGATAATATGTTTGTTTAAATTCCAAATTGAGTTATAATGTTTGATTGAATCTATATGCTTGAGTGAAATGTTTATGTTTCGGTCATGATGAAATGAGATGTTCAAATTGTTGAGAATGCTACTTTATGCGACGTGATTGATTCGATGTGACGTTAGTTGAATCGAGTATGCGAGTAAGAATCCGAGAAATGAAATTGAGATAAATGATATTTCCTTAATTAGTGAGAAATACCTTAGCATTAACGATTAGCATTAATTATTTAGAACGAGAATACGAGATGAAATATTTAGTAACCGAGTAGAGTTGAGAATCGAGAACGAGAAAGCCGAGAAATGAGATCAACTTAGAAAAGATAAAATAAGAATAGAGAGACCCGAGTCAAGTAGAAGTCCTTCAGCCGAGACATACATCTACTTTACGTCTTATCGCATCGAGTCTTATTTTTTGTATTCAATGTCAAATTGTGAAGGACCGAGCGGGACGGAAAAGTAGCAAGGACAGTTAAACGAGTAAGTTGCCTAGCTAGTCTTCGGAAGTTAGGTGGGCTTTCTGAACCAAAACCAAATGATGAATGCGCTTACTATTTATGTATTACATGCGCTTTTTAAATTGATTGACTTGCCTAAATGTTCTAAATGTTTTGGTATGCAATCATCTACATGTTAAAGTTATTAAAGGTCCTATGAAAGCATAGGATAAAGGTCCTGTGGACGCACGGGATAAAGGTCTTGTAAGATACGGGACAATGCATGCGTTAGTTATTGTAACTGTGAGCCTTGCTTTGGTTGGGCCGGTCACGGTGTTCGAGGAGGAGGCCTACTTCTCGACACCACAGAAAGATGAATGGTAGATTGATTCATACCTAAGTATAAAAAGGGCTGCAGCCGATTTCAGAAAAGTATGAAAATATTTTTGAGTCTGTCACCAGTGGAAAATTCTTTTAAAGAAATTATTTCTATATCTAACCCTTGTGATACAGCAAGAAAGGCAAGTTTTCAATCATATAGCTCTAAGAGCAATCTTTCGAGAATGTTTTTGGCAATGTGTTCACTGAGTACGTAGTACTCAGCCCTGCATGTATTTCTAAACGTGCAGGTTAGCGGGATACGGATGGCGTGGACAGCTTGGTGGTGTGTTTCTTTTGGTTGAGTCGAAAGTTGGCTGGCAATTACATGTCGTCATACATGTAGTTGTTGGGTTTGAGTCGAAGTTTCCGCTGCTATGCAAAACAATGTCTTTTGATATGTTTTGAATTATAATTGTATTCTGTTGATTCTAAGAGCGATGTGCTCGATACAATTTACAACTTTTTGTTGAAACTTGAGATACTTATTCTGTTGTGGTTCTGATATGTAAATTATCCATGCTCGTTTGATGTTTAGTTGTGACTTGGAAGCATATTTTTACTTGTTGTCGCTTTCAATTGATATTCCTTTGTTTTTCCCGAGCATGAATCCCATGATTGAGTTGAGTTGATAGATGGTTTAGTAGTGTTAGTGTCATTAGTCGTACCTCGGGAGTCGGGGTGTGACATAGTGATATCAGAGCAGGTCTGTCTGCTCTGAAGTCTAACTTTCTTGATGAGTCAACTCTAGATTTATTTCCTAGACTTATCTGAGTCAGTAACACACCAAGCAGTCCCCCATCTCATTCGGCAACTAGGTACGCTTTATTTTTAAAAGCTTTCAAGTTTAAAATGTTTATTAAGTTATTCAAGTTTATTATTTGCGCTTGTCTAGAGATAAACGCTTTATAAGTACGTTGAATAACTAGATTGCTTTAGAATGCCTTCCCTAATGCGTTTTTGTGTGGAAAATCGAAAAGGATGGAACGTTTGTGCAAACGTTATGTGAAATGAAATTGCCAAGTACCCTGAGCGATAATACCCCTATGGAAAGCAAGAATGAGTATGTGGTGGTTAGAAATTCTAGCATACTCGTTTAACTGTTTTAGTGTGCTTAACTTGTTTAAAATTCGTATAGGATGGCCGACCGTGAGTGGATGCAGGAATACCTGCATGTGAGAAAAATGAACTCCGAAACTCTTGCAGAATTCTTAGCCCGATACCATAAGATCTGGGAAAAAGTTCAGTATATGGACGTAGGACCGTTGGATGGAATGACACACTTGATTCAGGCTTTGCCCCGTGAGTGGCGAGATTGGGCAGCTTCGCTGGTGCCCCAATTTCTTGGACATCGCTACCTCGATGGCTATCTTTATGGCGACTGTAACGCGTTCATCTCCACTATTTCTAGACAGTATATGCAGTACGGTGAACCGCCTCCAGCCCCATATGATGATGACCTTCCTGCCGAGCCAAATGGTTTTGTTCATAGTCCCCCACCTGTTCTCCAAGATGGCCCTGTTCCTCTCCGTGTTCCTTCACCACCTCGTGTTGAGCCAGAGCCTCGAGCTACTTACTAGGACTGCCCATATTCGTGTGGTGTACTCCCCCTTCAAGCCTTTGATCCTTTTGTCTCATCTAGCTCGACAGCCCAACAGTCGAACGGTTTTCACGACCCTAATGGAGCCTTGCCACCTATGAATGATCAGTTTGTGGATTATATACGTCGTAACCAAGTTTCTTCTCCGGTTCAGCCCGTAGCCGAGCCTTCTAGGCCAACCCGTTCCGGCGACGGCAATGACGATGAGTATGGCGAGAATTCGACAACCGCAACTATCGTGGGAAGCAGTTATCTCCAAGCTCTGCCGAACGATTATTTCCCTGCTCCATACACGTTTGCTCCTACCCCAGTTGTGAGGCCCGATGACGAACCTGAGTCAGAGTATGGCGCTTCAGCCAACGTGGCACCCTACCTTCGCCGCAACGAGGATAATCCCGACATTCCTCCATGAGTCGAGTCAGAGCTAGAGGACGTCAATGCTCGTTTTGAAGACAAGGATACATGAGACATGATGAACCCTTGGGAAGCGATCAACTACACCTTCCACGACTATGAAGAGGAAATGAGGGCAGCCGAATGCGAGCGTTTCAACATCATAAATGACGGTGCAAAAGAAGAGAAAGAGGATCCCGAAGAGGATCCCGAGGAGGAAGAGAACCCAGAGGAGTACCCTGACGAAGAACAATACGATGATGACGGCCCGAGTGAGGGTGATTCTAATGTTTAGAATCATTTCAAGCAAGCTGTGGAGAAATTCGAACAATATTTATCTTTTATGTCTAAGAGTTGAACTCTTTTTACCTTTCAGTAGTGATGTAATATTTATGACTTGAGGTTTGGTTAGTTAGTAGAATCGAACGCGAAGTGGTAGCTCGTGTAGTTCGATTTGAGTTATGGACCGTCGTGTCGACGTGTGGGAAATTTTCAGATGTAAAAGTTAATCCCTTATTTTGTTGTAAATCCTCCAAAGAGGCCATCGACGGGTGATTTGAAAGAAGAGCCGTTAGGCTGTTAAAATCAACTTTGAGTCTCCCAAGAAATTAAATTAACCCGAGAATTCGAGATTCCTAACTTATGTTTGAGACGAGGACGAGTGCCAAGACAAGATTTGAGTAAAGTTGAATAAGCTATTCCTTAGCAATAAATAATAAGATTTGAGTAAGAGTAAACGAGATATATACGAGCTAAATTAATAGCATGAGGACGCATGATTGTTTGAGTATTGAGAAAATTTCAATTTGAAAATATGTGGATATTGATGTGATGATGTTTGAGACTGCGATTGTGATTGAATGTTGAGAAATAATTGCTTTGAGAATATATATATATATATATATATATATATATATATAATGTGAATGTCTGTTCGCCTTTATGATGATGATTGACTATTTTTGAGTTGAGAATTGAATTGTTTGAGATATGTGAATTTGAGATGATTTGCAGCATTCATTAAAGTGATTCTGTTTGATAAGTACTGATTGAGAATCATATTCTTCTTGAAAAAGGGAAAGATTTTCAGAATCGAGAAAGGTTTCGAGTGAGATAATTTATTCTTTCCAAGTGGCTTAAAAGTTTTCTTTTGCATTTCTTTGGAATGCCGCCAAGACAAAGAAACGTTAGAAATGTTAGAAATGAGGAAGAAGGGCAACGAGATCCTACCCCGCCCGCTCCAAATGAACGTCGAGTAGAAGAACTTTTCCTTCGCCAAAATCCCCCAACCTTCGATGGTAAAGGCAATCCGGCAGAAGCCGAAGACTGGATTCGTTCTCTTGAGCGAATTTTTAGATTTCTTCGTTGCACCGATCGCGAACATCTCGAGTGCATGACGTATCAGTTGAAAGGAACTGCCGACTATTGGTGGGAAGCAAGACAGAGGATGTACACTCCAGAAGAGCATGAAAACCTGACGTGGGAACAATTTAAGGAAGCCTTGTACGAAAAGTATATGCCAAGGAGTTATCGTAAGTAGAAGGCGAACGAATTTGCCAACCTAAGACAAGGAAAGAAGATTGTAGCTGAGTACAATCGTGAGTTTTGCAAGTTAGCTCGTTTCGCGCCTGATAAGGTAGATACCGACGAGAAAATATGTGAGCTGTTCCAAGCAGGATTGAGGCAAGATATTCGAGTAGTTCTCGCCAGTTAGAGTGATCTGACTTACGCAGAAGCCCTTAACCGAGCCCTAGACATGGAGTTGGCTATGCAGCCAGAAAAAAGGATTGCATTCCTCAGCAAATCCTCAGTTCCAAAGCCAAACGACGACGACCGTAACTACCCATCAGCCTCAGTTCGGTCAGCATGGAAAAAGAAAGGCAAAATGGAGTGGTGGAGGCCACCCAAGTAAGAAGCCCTGCCAAGGAAAGGGACAACAACAATCCCAGCAAACCCAGAAAGTGAGAGCCCCACAGGCTAATTGAAGCAATGTGCCTGTAGGACCTCAAGGAATTCCCCCTTGTTCGAAGTGTAGACGGATGCATCAAGGCATCTGTAAAATCGGAAGTAATGTCTGTTATACTTGTGGTCAGCCTAGTCATTTCTCGAACCAGTGCCCAAGTAAACAGCAAGCAATGAGCGGCGGAAGGCTAAATCAGTTTCAGCCATCATAGATGAAAGCAGTTGAGGCAACTCGACAGCAAAAGTTTCTTCAACATCAGCGCAAGCCGCAGCAGCTAAAGCAGCAACCTTCTCAGCAGGAGCCACCACATTTCCAAAGAGCCTTTGCAATCGAGTAGAAATAGTCAGCTAAAGACCCAGGAAACCTAGCAGGTATGGGAAAGCTTAAAGGTATACCTGTTATCGTTTTGTTTGATACTGGCGCTTCGCATTCGTTTATATCTAGCGCGTGCAAAGAAAATTTAGGTTTGAAAGTAGAAGAATCGAACCAGGTGCTTAGAGTCGCAACCCCTTTAGGTAAATCTGCGTTAATTTTGCGTGTCTGCTCGAACTTAGAATTCGAATTCGGAAGCCGTAAGTTGCTAGCGAAATCCCTAAATCTGATTCAAATGTGGGACGTAGACATAATCTTAGGAATAGATTGGTTAATCGAGAATTTTGTAACGCGATGCGACCTGAGGCAAATTTCTTTTCAAACCCCTAGAGAAGAGCCGACTGTAGTTTTTGGAGTCGAGAAGAGAGTAAAGAAGAGTACGCCGTTAATTTCGGAAATGAAAGCACAGAAGCTAATGAGAAAGAAGGGTACAAAGGTGTATCTAATTTACCTGAACAAAGATGAGAACCAAGAGCTGAGTGTCGATGACGTGCCTATTGTGCGAGAATTTGAAGACGTTTTTCCAGAAGTACTCCCAGGATTGCCTCCTGACCGGCAATTAGAGTTTACGATTGATTTAGAACCAGGATCAGCCCCAATATCAAAAGCTCCATACAGAATGGCCCCAAAGGAACTCCAAGAATTGAAGATCCAGTTGCAAGACTTGTTAGATTTGGGTTTTGTCCGACCAAGTGTTTCGCCTTGGGGAGCCCCGATTCTCTTTGTGAAGAAGAAAGACGGAAGTTTGAGAATGTGCATAGATTACCGAGAGCTTAACAAGATTATGCTCAAGAACAAGTATCCTTTACCAAGGATAGACGATTTGTTTGACCAACTAAAATGAGCCGATGTTTTCTCCAAGATTGACTTAAGATCTGGATACCATCAACTAAAGATCAAGCAAGAAGATGTTCCAAAGACCGCATTCAGAACAAGATATGGACATTACGAATTCATAGTAATGCCATTTGGGTTGACTAATGCTCCAGCAGTATTCATGGATTTGATGAATAGAGTTTTTCAACAATTTTTGGACAAATTTGTGATTGTCTTCATAGACGACATATTGGTGTATTTAAGGAATGAAGCCGAACACGAAAAGCATTTGCGAATCGAGTTGGAAAAGTTAAGATCCGAGAAGTTGTATGCCAAATTCAGTAAGTGTGAATTTTGGCTGAAAGAAGTGAATTTCTTAGGACACGTTGTTTCATCCGAAGGAATTAAAGTAGACATGGAAAAGGTGAAAGTTGTGTAAGATTGGAAATCTCTGAAGTCAGTTCATGAAATCTGTAGTTTCCTCGATTTAGCAGGTTACTATCGGAGATTCATAGAAGGATTTTCCAAAATCGCGAAACCAATGACGAGTTTGTTGAAGAAAGAATCAAAGTTTGAATGGATGGAGGAATGTGAGAGAAGTTTCCAAGAGCTCAAGACAAGATTAACTTCATCTCCAATATTATCCCTTCCCAAACCAGGAAAAGACTACATTGTTTATACTGATGCATCAACTCAAGGATTAGGATGTGTCCTAATGCAAGATGGAAGAGTCATAGCATATGCTTCAAGACAACTTAAACCCCATGAAGAGAAGTATCCGACTCATGATTTAGAATTAGCAGCCGTAGTGCATGCCCTAAAAATTTGGAGACATTATCTTTATGGAGCCAAGTGTGAAATCTTTTCGGATCACAAGAGTTTGAAGTATTTCTTCGAGCAGAAAGAGCTAAAATATGAGACAGAGGAGATGACTCGAGTTGGTGAAAAACTATGATTGCAAGATATCGTATCATCCCGGTAAAGCTAATGTTGTAGCCGATGCGTTGAGCCGAAAAAGAAGGATGGAGAATTCAGAGAAAACCGAGTTAGGATTTTTGCTAAGTGAAGAAGCAAGATTGATCGAAGAATTTGGGAAAATGAGGATCGAAGTAACTATACCCCCAGCGACAGTAGAGCAAGTGATTGCTACTTTAGTAGTAATGCCAGATTTGAGGTCTAGTATCATAGAAGGTCAGAGAAAAGACGAAGAATTGGAGAAGTTGAGGTTAAAGATAAGGAAGGAGTGAGTTAAAGATTTTTTCAGAATCGAGAGATAATGCTTTATTGTATCAAGGAAGGATTTGTGTGACCAACGACGAGAAGTTGAGAAACGGGATAATGAGTGAAGCTCATGAGACCCCTTATACAGCCCATCCCGGCAGTACGAAGATGTACCAAGGCTTAAAGCAACAGTTTTGGTGGGAAGGATTGAAAAATGACGTAGCCATGTATGTTGAAAGATGTTTAGCTTGCCAACAAGTGAAGTCCCTACACCAAAGACCGTATGGACCCTTACAACCGCTACTAGTCCCAGAATGGAAATGGAATGGTATCACGATGGATTTCGTGACGGGTTTGCCAAGATCGAGAAAAGGAAATACAGTTGTGTGGGTAATTGTGGATAGATTGACGAAGTCCGTTCATTTCATTCCCATTCCACATACCTGCGGATCGGATAAGTTAGCTCAGATTTATGTCAAGGAGATTGTGAGATTGCATGGAGTGCCGAGTATGATTACCTCCGACCGAGATTCGAAGTTCACAGCCCGTTTTTGGGAAAGTTTCCAAAAAGAATTGGGAACGCAGTTGCAGTTTCATACTGCTTATCATCCCCAGATGGATGGTCAGTCAGAAAGGACGATTCAAATCCTCGAGGATATGTTAAGAGCTCTTTTATTAGACAAAGGAGACGAGTGGGAGAAAATTTTACCCCTAGTCGAATTTGCATATAATAATAGCTTTCAGAATACGATTGGAGTGGCCCCTTACGAAGCCCTTTACGGAAAGAAGTGTAGATCTCCGCTCTATTGGGACGAAATAGGCGAGAGAAAAGTAATAGGGCCAGAAGCGATCGAGGAGATGATAGAATCTGTTCACCAGATTCGTGAAAAGATCAAAGAAGCCCAAAGTCGACAGAAGTCGTATGCCGACAATCGAAGATCCGAGTTAGAGTTCGATGTAGGGAATAAAGTTTTTTTGAAAGTATCCCCTTCGAGAGGAGTGCACCGTTTCAGTGTTAAAGGAAAGTTAAAGCCTCGTTTCATAGGACCGTTTGAAATTCTTGAGAGGATTGGAGCCGTATCATATAGGTTAGCGTTGCCTCCCAGTTTTGAGAATTCGCATAACGTTTTTCACGTATTGCAATTGAGGAAGTATGTTTTCGATCCAAAGCACGTGATTCGCCAAGAAGATGTAGCTTTGAAGCCAGATCTAAGCTATGAGGAGAAACCCGAGGAAATTTTAGACCGCAAGGTCCAGCAGCTTAGAACGAAATCAATTCCCCTAGTTAAGATTAAGTGGTGTCATCACGATCTTGAAGAAGCTACGTGGGAACTCGAGGAAAAGATAAGAGCGAAGTATCCCGAGCTATTTTCTCAAGGTTAGTAAATTTCGGGATGAAATTTTTTTAAGGGGGTGAGGATGTAATACCCCTAATTTTTATAAGTCTTTAAGTGCGTTCTAAATTTCATAATATGCCTTCAGTAATAAGATTTTCCCAAGAAAAGGAATTTGCTTGAAATGACCAAATTGCCCTTATGTGCTTTGACGTGAATTTTCTCGTTTCGATTATTCGAATCGAGTCTATGATGCATTGATTGAGTTTATTTATATGAGTATGAGCATGAGTATGACTTTTGGAGAATTTCGAGAATTTTTACTTTTCAGTGAATAGTAACGAGAACCGAGAAAATACTATTCACCAACGAACTCAGAATTAGACCTAATTCGTGTCTTTTGAATCTAGAATTAATTCTAAGATCATTGAGATAATTTAGAAGCTCATCCGAGATCACCTGAGAGAATTCTAGGAGTTTAGTTCTTAACGGATTAATTAGCCGAATGATTTTTAGGTTTTTCTTCGTTACTTGAAATTTTTACCTAAAAATTAGATATTCGGAATCCTTGATTTATTTCGTGAGATATGAGATAGAGTTGAGGTGTTTTCGATGTCGGAAATGAGACGAGGAGAGTCTAGAGCTGTTTTCAATATAAATGAAATAACAAAGACATATTCTACCGGAAAACTTTTTCATCCGGGTAAAATTTTATCTGTAAAATGGAATATCTCTCTTATCTCTCTCCCTCTCTCAACCGACCTCTCTCTCTCTCTCTTTCCCTAAATCTCTCCCTAGACCCCCCTAAATTCAAAACCTATAAGGAATCATAATGATGACATTCCTTACTAAACTAAATTCATTTAACCTATCATTCATCATTTCATCATGCATTCACCTATCCCAATCTCTCTCTCTCTCACATGAATGATCAAAGAAGCAAGAGAAATACTCTCTCCTATCTTCCCCTCTCTAGCCGTGACACACACACATACACACATAGTGAGAAAATCCTCCATTGAAGCTCCATCTTCAAGCTTATAAGCTTCTAGGTTCAAGAGATCTTCATCATCACCCTCTCTAGTCTTCCAACTTTAATTAAAAAGGTAATAATCCTTCAAGTTTTGAGTTTGAATCCATGCAAAAATCACCTCACTAATTCCATTTATTTTCGGTATATATGCCCTAGTTAAGGTGATTAATTTTGCTTCATTTTTTCTTGAGGATTCAAGACGAATTCAACCATGGAAATCAAAGCTAGAGCTTAAGCCTCAAAACCTACTATTTTCTGTCCATCATCACCAAGAGGAGAGCTTGGATTTATTTCTTAAAAGTAGGTTAATTCATTTGATTACTTGTATATTTGTAATCTCTTAATCCCTAAAGAAAAAAAAATACATGCATGGTTTAATTTATGCATAGGAAAACTAGAGATTCGAGGTGAGAATCGAGTGAGGAAATCGTTAGAGAAATCGAGCCTAGGAATTTATCTATGAATTAAGAGATAAAAGAAAAATAAATCCCCTAAAAATTTGATCAAAATACCTGTGTATGCCCCAGACGGACAATACACGCTCATGAGCCCACTACCGGACTGGCTAGTCTTAGTGGCAAGCTAGGGTCGATCCCACAGAGAGTGAGGAACTACTTTACTCTTCGGTGCACAAATTGAGTTGTCACGGTCTCAACCTGTATATCTGCACAATAAACTAAACGGAAATCAAATATAAAAAAGGGGGTAAGATTTCGGGTAGGTCATGATCATTGTTGATATGTTTATTCGGTCTTGGGCATACTGAAGATCCATCCATGCTTCATACAAACTCAAGGCGTGGCCCAAAGACATTGGGGCATTTCAAGAGTTCATACTCCACACTTGGGATGGTTGAGTCCCTTGTTGTCGTCTTGGTCCGAAGGTCACGCTTCACCCCGGTCACAAGGCCGTGCTTCACTCCTCCTTAGATAGTAGTCATACCCGATCTCTCTAAGTATGACCCTCACCAACCTTCTCTTCCAAACTTCCCATGTCCGCACCTACAGAGTAGACATAACTCGCGGGATATTCATTTCCGGTACTACGTCCAACCGGTCATCGATATGCCTACAATACGCGAGATGAGTCCTTTGGTCGATAACCATGGCTTGATGCTTCGTCACAGTTGATGGTTGATTGTTAGAGAAGCCCAAGACTGAGGAAGGATGCAGTATCCCCTTGTCCTTTCCTCACCATCCAGATCTACAACACCATTGAAGGCGCTGCTCAGCTACTCGGTCATAGGCATACTGAACGTTCCCGTCTGTCATGCACTGGCCTTTGCTTGTCATGGTACAGCTCTAACCGAGCGGAGATCACCCGCTGGATCAGAACTGCCCATGGATTCTGCTTAGATCTCTCTGGAACTACTGGATCCAACCGATGGCACAAATGCCTCGCGAACATTTCACATATCAACACTTAATCATTTTTCCCACCCAAATCTCACCAGGGGAATTACTCACACATAATTAAATACATAAACACAAAATAAAATGAACACATGAATAGAAGAAAATACGAAATACTTGAATAAATACCAAAGGCAAACCGCCTTGGGCTTGTTCTTCACAACGGAATTGAAATAAAAGCAAGTAAATTGTTTGGTACGAAAATGTAAAAGAAAATAATGAACTAAAGTGTATCTTGGGACTGAAAATGAAGTAGAACACGATGGGGAGTAGCCACCTTTGTCAGCCACACTTGCTGGCTTTATATAGTTAACAGACGTCAGTCTAATCCTAACCCAGCTGTCTGACAGTATCTCTGTGACTGACTTTCCATAAATAGATGATCGTGATTGATTTGATTGTTGGGGATGATTGGCTTAATTGATTGAGTTGACTTTATCTTTCTCTTGCTGTTGATATCCCAGATTCGCTGAAACCTTCCATCCTTGGCCCTTCACACGTTTTTCCATAAATAGCCCATATGTGCTGATTGGGACAGTCTGTCATGGCCTTACCAACATGAGTGATCACCTTCCATATTTAGCTTGATCCTTGATTGATCTGATTGGTGATTGGCCATCAATTATTGATTGATTAAGTTGACTCCATGTTTTTCCAGGTCCTTCCATTGTTAGGACTCGCCAGAATCTCCTTAATATCTCCTTCACGCGTCTTTCCATATTTGGCTCTTGCTGCTGGCTGCTGCTGTCCAGCATGGTCATATTGACTGCATCCTTCGGTTAGCCTCGCACCAGGTGGTACACTTTGGAAATCATCACTGCTCAGATGCAACTTGGGCTGATTTGTCTCAGTAATGCCCATTCCGCTCATATTTCGTCCATATGCTCATACAACTCATACAAACACAAAAGAAAAGAAAAATGGGGCCAAAAAGACCCAAAAGTCGAAGATGCATCAATCCCCCAATATAGGATTTTTATCCTTACCACTTGAGAAACTGTTCGTAGTAGCAGTCAAGAACACTCCACTATTCTGGGTTTTTCTTCTTATTTCCTGTGTCTTAGTATGAAAGTGTAATCCATTTATAATATACCCAGTATAGCGTCTAACCCATTTACTTGGACGTTTGGCTAAATATAGAATGGCTTCTTCTACAACATTACTACTACTACTTGTCTTTTCTATTTTGCTTACCTATATATAAAAAATATATATTTAAATAAATAAATATATATATATATATATATATATATATATATATATATATACTAGAAAAATATTTATACTATAATATTGTTATTCATAATAAAAGAACTTACATGATGTTTGAACCAATCTGGAAATGTTTCAGCATGAAGTCTTTGCCTATCATAACTTGACATGCTTCGATTCTTGCTTTGCAACTCACGCAAATGTTTCCTGCAATATTATAATTTTATTCATTAAACAAAACAAAATTTACAAAAACAATACTCAAATCAAAAGATACGTATTCAAACCTTTTAAAATCATCAACAATTGACACATTATTAAGCACATATCTATGTGCTTAACCCCATGTCGTCCAACATAAAATTTTCTTCTTTTCCAAAGGACGACCTCCTTGAGCATTTGAATTATGACCTCCTTCATCATTTCTATCCGGTCTATTCAACTTGGACTCAACATCACTTAAATACATTGAATAAAATGTCATGCATTCCTCGGCGAGATACCCCTCAGCAATAGATCCTTCCGGGTGACTTCGAGTGCGAACATAATTTTTTAATGTGCACAAATATCTAATAGAAAATAATATTTATTAATTACATGTAAACCACAAAATACATTGAACGAAATTAAACATGCCATGCAAGTTTAGCCTCTTCTGGCAAATGAATGGGTAAATTCTCCATAACATCAAAAAATGAAGGAGGGAAAATTTTCTCTAATTCACAAAGAACTAGTGCAACTCGTTCCTCCAAACCTTCAAAATCAGCTACACTATGCACTTTTGAATACAATTGCTTGAAAACATCGCATAAACCAATTATAGCTTTGCAAACATGTGTAGGAACCAATCTTCTTAGAGCGACTGGTAGCAATTGTTGCATTAGAATGTGACAATCATGACTCTTAAGGCCAAATATGTTCCGCTCTGCTAAGTTAACACATTTTGATATGTTTGATGCGTACCCATCTTGCACTTTCACATTCTTTAGGATCTGTAACAACACATCTTTATCTTTTTTACTTAATGTGAAACAAGCAGGTTGCAGAAAAATCTTGTCACCTTCCCTCTGAGGATGAAGTGACTTCCGTATACCGATGTGTTGAAGATCCAATCTAGATTTAAGATTGTCTTTAGTTTTTGCCGCAACACCAAGCAAAGTAGCATATATATTTTTAATTAATTTTTTTTTAATCAGGCTCGTTTGAGAGAGTTGAAGAGCAAATTACCCGAGGAATTGATTGATGATGTAGATGCTAATGATGCAATTTTTGAGAAAGTTATTGGAACTGAAGCATCAGGATGTCTTTGTAGTGCCACTGTTGCCTCAAAAAGAGATAAGAATGTAGTTTTCACCTCTCGGGAAGAGTTTGAGCGACTTGTCGAAGAGAAAGCTAATGACAACGTTGCAAGTATACAAAAGGGGTTTGAAGACGAGATGAGAAGTTTAAAGATGAATATTTTTCTAGAATGGAGCTGTTTCAAGGTCGACTTCTCACATTAAAGGATCAAAATATAAATGTAAGTATTTAAATATAATTTATTTTAATTATTTGTGTATTTTTAACTCATATATCTAAATTATAATGTACAAGGTATCGGGGTCTGGGACTTCTCGACGCATACACGCGTTGAATAATGGTTCGTTTTCTCAAGTAATTGAAAATATGGACTCTGACTCCGTTCCAACCACTGAATCTTTTGATGTAAGTTTTTCATTAATACTTAAAAATTTATTCATTCTAGTAGTGTAATAATAATAAAAAGTTGTTGGATTGATTTATCAGATGACAAACCAAAATAATTTTGTACAAGAGAACGACAAATTAGTCCACCAATTAGATCCTGAATATGTCCAGTATGTCAAGGTATTATATTCATTTGATATTTTATTAATTATTTTTTTATTTGTATGTGTGTATAGTATAATCTATTTTGTTTCAATGTTGTAGGAACAAGAGAAAACTAAAAAAACGAGCAAGAAGAAAGCAACAAAAGGAGGAAAGAGCTCTTGAATACCACATTTTCATTAAATCTCTTCGAATAATATAGATATCTAATATCCTAGTTAGAGAGGTGAATATTGTTTTGGTTGTTTACTTTTGACATTTAGAGAATATTGCTTTTATATTTTGTGAAACAATTTGCTTTTATTTTCAACAACATATTAGATTCACTTATTTATTTGATACATATATATCGTGTTTTACTTGCAATATGTTATTTGATATGGTGTTATTTCATATATTTAAATGTTCTGCAAAATGTTATAGATGACGCAAAAAATATGCGATGCTTTAAAATTAACGTTATAGGTGTCACAAATAAAATGTCAGATTGTTACTAATTAATGTCACAAACTAGTGTCGAAAAATAAGACGACATATTTTAATTAATATCGCGTAATTTGTCGTATTTAACATATGTCACTGTAATTTGTGACTCATAATGCGTTGTAAATTTATATGACAATAAATTTAGAGTCGCACAAAGTGTTGTATATGTTGCGGCATAATAAAAAAAATGTAGTAGAATTACTACATTTTTTTTCCACGACACAATTTAAACCAACGTCCAAAATGTCGTAAATTATGTCATCTCATTATTATTAGTGATGCACAATGTGTCGTAAATTGAAGTGTGTCACTATAGCTAATGACGCATAATGTGTTGTAATTTATTGTGACGATTATTTTATTGTAGTACAAAGAGTCATATATTCGCGTCATAACTATAGAAATGTCGTAAAATTGCTACATATATATTTTCCGACAAAATCTAAATCGACGCTGTCGCAAAATAGGACGCGGCATTACAACAGATGACATGCAATGTGTCGTAAATTGTGACGTACATCACCACACTTAGTGACGCATAGTGTGTCGTTTATTTCAAATGACAATTAATTTAGTGTTGTAAAAAGTGTCATATATGTTGCGACACAATTGAAAAAAAAACGTCGTAAATTTGCTACACCACTCTTTTGCGATGGAATTCAACGTGATGCAGAAAATGTCGCAATTTAGCTTTTGCAACTTTAAATCAATCATTAGAGACACATTTTAAATGTCACATTTGCCCATTTTCCTTGTAGTGAATTAAGGAGAAAATAATTAAGGGTAGAAAGTGTATTTAGTGGTGTTATTAAAGTGAAATAAAGTAGGTAGAGAGAGAGTGAATAGTAAAATAAAGTGGAGTAAAGTAGGCAGAGAGAGTGAATAGTGAAATAAAGTGGAATAAAGTGAGTAGAGAGAGAAGGAGAATAGTGAATGACACAGAAAATGAGAAGCAAAGTAGATTGAAAGGTGTAAAGTGAGTGTAATTAACCAAACTAATTATTTCCAGAAAAGGAAATAGGGCAATTGGAATGAGACACTCGAAATAGAAAGTAGGACAACTGAATTGGGACGGAGGGAGTATAATTTAAATTGGAAATTTAAAAATAGGAAAATAGAAAGAAAAAAAAGTAAAATATGCTGGCCAATTTTGTACAGGAATATATAACGTACAAAAATCCATTCTGTAAAATACAAAACACTGTTATATATAGGAAAATTACACAACGAATTCTATACAACTCATAACGACGAGCAACTGTTATGTTTGATGATAATACATTACGCAAAAAATTTCATTCATAACGGCAACAGACCGTTACCTATAAAATTATACATGACAGAGAAAAATGTGTTACATATGTGCTATATGTACGTTATGTAATTGTTCATAGGTAATGGTGAATTTCCGTTACGTATGAGCGTGCTCATATACAACACGACTTTATATAACGTTTTTTAAGTACATACATACCGTTATGTATGAGCATGTTTTTTAGTAGTGTCTGGGGTTTTAATCACTGTATATGTTTTGCATATGGAGATTGTGTCTTACACAAACTGACCTCAATTCATGGTTTTCGCGAGTTCTCGAGAAAAGAGACAAAGCAAGGTCTGGTTTGAGGAGATCAAAGCAAAATACAAAGGGAAAATAGTTAAGAATATAAGGGTTGAGAAGATAGTGAGGGATATAGTTGCAGCGCACAAGGGATTGAGCAAGGAGCCTCAAAGCGTGATCGATTTTGAAGAAAATGAGACGATGATGAGGAAATTGAGATGGTTGATAGTAAATTTTGTCAACAAAATAGCAAAAAGTGAATCTCAAACTGCACATTTGAAAGGATTCAAATGGGAGGTACATCGACGAAGCTATATTAATGCCTACTGTTGGGAAAATTGGTAAAGGTTTTGATTTATCCCAAAACCTAATTGACCCGAACCAAGTAGATGAAATCTATCAGTCTGAACTTAGCTAGAGCTCACGAGACAGCCGGACTAAAGAAGGCAGTTCGTGAAGAGCTTAGTTGGATCACGAGCTCAATTGAAGCATGAGCTCTGTTGATCTACAAGCTCAGTTGGATCATGAACTCAGTTGACTCCTCAACTGACCCATGCAGTTCAAGCATGAAGAGAAGTTGTGTCGAAGTTACAGGTTTAAAAGCTGAGAAAAGAAGACTTTGAAGACGTTGAAGGCAGAAGAGTTGAAGTCCAAATTCAAATCTACTCGGAAGCACAAGTCAGCTGAAGAACTTACTATAAATGGACCGCAATAAAGATGCACAAAAAGCGAAGGTCGCAGTTGCCATTTTAGGAAAGTTTCCAGTAAAGCAGGTTGAGTGTCATGCTTTTGGCAGAGATCAAACAGCTCTTTCCAATGACTAATTAGATCTCCCTCTATAAATAGAAGTCTCCACATCAAAGCTCAAGAGAGAGAGTTTTTGGTGAGCGCAGAGATAAAAGAGAGAAAAATAAGAGCACCGAAGAAGCATCAGATCACCACTCTCTCCAGCAAGAAGACCCCAGTCGAAGACCAGTAGAAGTAGAGTGTCCACACCTCCTCCTGTTCTTTCATCTAGCCTCTTTAAAAAGCCCCTTCTTTTATCGAGTCTAGAAAATATAGGTTCTTGCTTGTTTATAGTTCTGAGCAGACTCTCTCCCAAAAAAATTGAGTATCTAAGCCTTAGGACGAAGCCTCCACTTCTCTCTGTATAGAAGGCTTCATAGTTGAAAAAATTCCCAACCCCCAAACCTCAGGTCTGACTTTGAACCCGCAATCAATGTCACCAGGTCTCTCTGAACCCATAATCAAAGACCAGGTCCCTTTGAACCCGTAATCAAAGACTAGGTCCCTTAGAACCCGCAATCTAAGAGTAGGTCCCCTTAGTTACTGTAATTAGGGGTGAGCATCGGGTCGGACTCGGACCGACCCGGACCGATCCGCTCGGACCGATGACCTGGTCTTTTTCATAAAATTGGACCGACCCGGACTAATGAAGAGGTCAGGACCGACCCTGACCCGGCCCAGACCCGGCGTCCGGGTTCGGTCCAACCCGCTGGAAAATTCAGATTTACATAACACACTAATACAGCTTGTTTTTCTTCAATATTCAAATATTCAACATCAATTTTCAACAATAAAAATCTCTTAGTCTAAAATATTTTCAATTTCACATCAAAAATATAAATTAAAAGCAATCCATTACATAATAATCCAATCACAAGTCCATAAAAACAAATTTAAAATCTTCAAATTCAACCTAAACTTGTATTGGTGTCCATCATTTCCACTTGACTTTGTTGGGTTTGAGCACTCTTCCCTTGGGTTTGAGTCACACTCTCTTCACTCTTGTCATTGATGGAAAGGTTCCTCAAACCTACACAATAAGATTCAAATTAATCAAACATTAAGAACACAAGTTAGAAATATATATAGATAATAAAAAAAATGCATTAAAATGTTACCTTCTTCATGCTTTTGTATGTCCTCAATAGTTTCTTCAATGGAGATCTTATCTTTTGTTTTCCTTAGCCAATCTTGCGTGCAAATGAGTGACTCGACAATTGAAGGACTTAAAGAACTCCTAAAAGGGTTGAGAACTCTTCCCCCGGTGCTAAAAGCACTTTCCGAGGCCACTGTAGAAACCGGGACAACCAACAAATCTCGAGCAAGATGACAAAGAATGGGAAACCGGTGTTGGTTAAGCTTCCACCACATCAAAATATCAAAGCTCTCATCATCCGAAGAAACAACAATCTCGTTACAATAGACATCCAATAAGTCTATTGTAGAGACACATCCAACTTTAACTTTTTGCCTTTTGAATCTCTCAAGCATGACATGCTTGTTTGAACTTTGAGATGATTCCTTTTGCCTTGTAGATTGAGATTGTGTGGTAGTGGTGGTTGTAGGTTGATGAATTTCTTTGTATGCATCATACAACTCATGCAAGCTATCCAAAATCGATTTGCTCATTTTCTTTCCAACTTCTTCACCCCACTCTTGAACTAGTACATACTCAAGAAATTCAAACTTATACCTAGGATCAACAACAACACTCAAGAAAATTATATGATTCATCTTTTGTGGATCTCCCCAATACTTATCATACTTTATCCTCATTTTTTTGCCCATGGATTTCACTTCATCATCATCACTCAACTTCCAATCGCTCAACATAGTACTGACAGAAGTAATCTCATGCAAAAATTCATTTGATGTAACATACTTTGTGCCAGAGACTCTAACTGTCAAATCAAAAAAAGCAACAAGAAGCTCACACATTCTCCTCCCATTATCCCAATCTATACCCACTGGAACACCATCACCTTCCTCAAGATCAATCCGAAAATAGGGATCTTTCACACCAAATGCCTTTTCAAACTTGCAAGCCGCACTCAACATTAGAAAAGTTGAGTTCCATCTAGTTGGTATATATCTAGGCATAAAAGACTCTTACACGAAATATTCTCTTCTTGACAACTTTCCCTATACTTGACTAACCTAGCGGGAGATTGCCTAACATATGTCACCGCCTCTTTAATCCTCTTAACTATAGTGCCTATTTTTTTCAACCCATCATTAACAACCAAAGCAATTATATGAGCCACACATCGCATGTGAAGAAATTTACCCTTTAATAGACAACTACCCCTCCCAGATAACTTAGCTTTCAAAAAAGACAAACAAGTATCATTCGATGAAGCATTATCAACAGTCACAGCAAATACCCTAGCAATCCCCCAATCACGCAAGCATGCATCAATCTGCCTACCCAAATCATCACCCTTATGCTTCTCTATCGTGCAAAAATTAATTATTCTCTTGTTCAACTTCCAATCTTTATCAATAAAATGAGAAGTGATACACATGTAATTCAATCGCTGCAAAGAAGTCCAAGTGTCTGTAGTAATACACACAGTTTGACCACTTTCAACGAAATAATTACGAAGCTTAAGTTTTTCATCAAGATATAATTGATAACAGTCTCTTGAGATTGTCCACCTAGAAACGAGCCTAAACTTAGGCTGCAAAGTCCTAACAAACTCCCTAAAACCTTCACCATCAACAATCTTAAAAAGAAATTCATCTTTAATTATCATCTCAATCAACTTTTACCTACACAAATCCTGATCAAATTTCCAACTCACAAGCTCACCTAGAGAATCCTCCTTCCCCTCAATAATTGGATACAAAGACAAATGTTGTTGTTTAGGACCGACATCTTTAGGCTTATTTTTGCATTTCCTAAGGTGTTTCACCATAGCAGACGTACCGTTCTTTGATGTATTTGCACAGTAATCTTGCTTGCAGTAGTTGCAATAAGCTCTTGCCACTCCGTTTTCATCCGTAAAGCGGGTGAAATGCAGCCAAACCACAGAAGGTTGTTTCCCGAATTTCTTTTCAATTGGAAGAGGTTCACCTTCTGCATTACTGATTCATTTGTTGTTGTCCCCGACATTTTATCACCTACAAAATTACAAATAACAAAATAAGAACTCGACTGAAAATCTGTAAGAAAATATGCACTAAAACAAAAGAAAAGAAACTGCACAAAATGAAAATTTGCACAAATCTGCACAAAACTGCACGTATGATATCAAGATGTAAAATATTAAATATGTCAAATAAATCATACATTTAGTTACTAATTCAAGCTCCTTTATTAGATATTTTTAGATTGATTCTAGCTCCTTTTTCTGCTAAAAAATTGATTTAACCAAAATTTGATTTTCTGCAACAAAAATGATCTGCATTTTGAAGTAGGAAGTAACCGAAAATTATAGAATTCTCTGGTTGCAGATGGTTGAATTTGTTGAATGTGAATAACTGAACATTAAATACATTCTCAAAAAAAAAATTAAATACTATTCATTGAGCAATGACTAGTACAATTGATTTATGTAGTATTTTTTATTATTATTGGCAATTACAAACTTCATTTCATTGTATGAAATCTGCTATGTTTTGTATTGAGGTAAAAAAAAAACATTAATATATACTATGGTATGATTCAATTTTAAAAGTTAATTAGTAAGTAATTCAACATATTGGTAATTGATTACGAATGATAATTAGTTAAATCTCTTAAGCTTTACAGATAATAAGGATTGTATTAGGATAATCATACCACTAAACTAAAATGAAGAGCACATACGGGCTGAGAGGAGGAGAGGCGAAGAACAGCGACTGTCCGGCGAAGAACAGCGGCTGTCCAGCGAAGAGCAGCGAAGGTCCGGCAGAGGGTAGCAACGGAGACGGCGGAGAGCAACTTGCAAGTGGGAGGGCGAGAGAGATTGAGAGAGCAACCGGTGGAGACGCCGGAGAGCAGCGGCAGAGATGCCGATCGCCGGATGGGAGTGAGAGATTGGGGAGCAGTCGAGCAGAGGTAGAGATTGGAGAATGAGAGAAGCGGCGCTGTGGACTTCACTAGTGGGTAGGGTTTCTCAAATCTCAATATTCAGTAATATGGAAATGACGAAATGAAGATTGAAGAATGAAAAATATTTATATATTTCTTATAAAAAATATATATGTATATATATGCGGGTCGGGTCCGGGTCAAGCGGGTTGGAGCGGGTTATGACCCGGACCGACCCGGAAATCCACCGGTCCTAAAAAACTAGCCCGACCCGGACCAATCCACTATTCGGGTCGATCCTGACCCGGCCCAAACCCGCCGGTCTGGGTCGATTTGGCAGGTTCGGGTTGGGTTTGCTCACCCCAAACCGTAATCTAAGCCCAAGCTGTACACTTGCCCGCACAAGTGTTGTAAGTTCTTGTTCAAATCCGTAATCGAACTAGCTAAGTTGTTTAGTACATGCAAATCAAGTGGAACGTTTGATAAGCACACCTAAGCTTATCTAGTGGATTACTTCCTCGAAAAGGAAGTCGTGGACGTAGGAGGTCAATCTCTGAACCACATTAAAATATTGTGTCCTTTACATTTCTCTATTTACATTCAGTATTTTACTTTCAGTTATCTAACCAACTGACTCTACACACAAATTGCATACAAACTACGCATACATACAAATTGCATACAAACTACGCATACACAAACTGCACTAAATTTTGGGAACTTGACATTCCCCAGTTTTCATAAAAGTTTAAGTTTAAATAACGAGCTTTAATTTCCACCAACTTCCGCAACGCTTAACTCTTTGAAACCTCAATTGGTATACAAAGCTGACCCTCAGTCCAAGAAGTCAGCTGTGCACCCAACTGTATGATCAACTCCAACTGACCTTCTCAGTTGTTGAGCAGTTCTAACTGACCTTTCTTAGCTATAGAGCAAACTGACCTAAACAACTAATCAGTGAAAAGATTTTGAAAGCAAAAGGCGCTACTGGTGTATTCCCCCCATACACCTGATACTCGTTATTGGGACCATCACCTACTGTATGCCTAGTGGAAATATTGTTGTTTACACTGGCTTGCTTAATATTTTAATAGAGGATGCTGGAATTAATTGCTACAATCACTAGCCATGACTAGAGTAACAAAGGGAATAAGGGATTTAATGATTTGGACTAAAGAATTGATACGGCATGTGATCCTATAATTCTTTTTCCTCAATTTGTTTCCTATATATTATTGTTCTTTTTTTTTTTTTTTTTTTTTTTGACGTGAGGAAAGAGAAATAGTAGAGATTGAACTTTGATTTGTCTGTGATCAAAGACAAGATCGATTCCAACTTGAATGTTTTCCTAACTATTTTCTGATTATTCGTAATTGTACTAAAAAAACGTTATGAAAATATAATATAACAATGAATTATGTCCAAAAAATAAATAAATTTTATACTAAAAAATATTATGGAAATTAATGTAACCAAAAATGATACATTATGAAAAACTGAAATGAGATAACAAATTAACTTGAACATTTACCTAAGCTACACATTTCTTCCTTCTTGTGCTGCTAGAACCACGTTCGATAGGAATGTCTCATTCGGAATTCTGCAAGAAAAGAAGGGTCGGGGGTGTTTTCCGGCGAACCACCTCCGACGCCCAAGTCAGTTTTTTGGGTTTTTGGATGAAGAAGGAGTGAATGTAAACGAAAAGCAAGTGAAAGGTAGAATGTGTGTGTAAAATGGATATTTTTGATATATATGCTAGTGGAATTACTTGAAGATGAAGGTGCTTTATTCTGATATCTGCTGCTATGGTCTTTACACGCGCTACTATTTCATTGGCTAAGGCGAAATGTACCTTCTGACAGTACTATACGTGCATTAAATAAAATGCCTTTGTTCGTCAGGTGTGCCAGCGGAAGAGAGACCTCAACAGGAGAGACTCATCAGGACTCTTGCCCGAGACCTACTAGGAGAGCTCATTAGAGATCTCACATGAGAATTTAATGCAGGATCGCTGAGGATCTTCTCAATAGATCTCAACATTATATTGGTAATAATATTATCACGTCTCCAAGAGACCTTAGTCTTTTTAGGCCATATCATCTACTCCCCCTACTCTAGACTTCAAAGATCTCCTTTTGAAATACAGAGTAGAACTCGGCTACACTTATAGTAGTTCAGCTGTTGTTGAGGAGACCTGACTATTTCGAATGGTATAACCAGACTAATTGATGTCAGCTGTCAATCAAGCATTATTTTATTGCTATTTTTGGGGAGTAGTGGGGACTCTTCGGTTTTACCTTTTTTCAACCTCCCCCCCTTACTTTTACCTCTTCTAATCTTATCTTCATCTTTCCTTTTTACTTTTAGTTCCCTTTCTTTCTACCATTGCTCATTAATGGCAAAATTATCTTCCCGCTCGGATGAAGATACCGTTTCCGACCACCCGGAAACACACGCGGCCACTACGCATCCTCACTCTCCCTCTCTCGCTGATTCTTACTATGGGGCATCTTTTTATGCCCAGTAAGAAGGGGACTGGCACCAGTCCACCCGCTGCTCTCGCCGTATCGCATCGAAGAATCCTCCCTCTCCGGCGCGTCCTTCCGGACTGAAGATAGTAGTAGATCTAGTGGAAAAATCTGCCTCCCATCAGAAGAGCATGAAGGATACCACCTCCCAACCCCAAGAGGCTGGAGCTTCTCTCCCAGCAGAGGACCACGCTTCTCCCCTCTACGCTCGTGATGCTATCACAGGTGAATCTTCTCTAACTGATGACGAATTATCCTTAGTGAAATCTTGGTTGCAATGTGATGTCTCCTTTGAAGTACGGTTGCCAGAATTGTACGAACGACCACATCTATTAGATTACCCTATTGTAGCTTTTTGGTACCACCAAATTGAAGCTGGTTTGCGATTTCCTTTACTAGAATTTATTGTCCAGTTTGTGATCTTCATAGTTTGTGGCCTAATCGCCTTCTTCCCTCCTCCATCAAGATACTTCTCAGTTTTTACATACTACTTCGAGGGAATGGGGGTTATCCTACCCCATCCCTATTCCAGGATGTATATGATATAAAACCCTTTGATGCTTTCTACTGCATAAGCGCTAGACCGAAAGGTCCTGCTCATCAGTTATGTGTACCTCATAGTCAAGGGAAAGAATGGAAAAACAAGTACTTTGTTGTTATACCCAAGAGTAGACAATGGCCTTTCTCATATGGCCAGTGGCAAGAATTCCGGTTGAAAAAACCTCGTCTAGGCATCAAAGACATATCAGCTATCGAATGCAAGGTGCTAACTAAGCTTCAGAGAAAGCTCAGTTGAATGCCTTCAAATTCAACTCCTTTCTGACTGATCCATCAGTCCTTTCTTTTGAACTGGCCCCCTGTGGAGGGTGCTCCTTTAAACTCGAGGGTGGGTTCTACATATCCCCTTTTTTCCTTTCAACTGGCTATTTTGTTATTTTTGTTTTAAACTCTCTCACCTGTATATTTCTCTTCTCTTCTACAGAAATGCCATGGATACAAGATGTGAAGCTTCTAGGTGATGACGAATTTGACTTCAACATTCTCATGTAGGTTCAGGCTAGCAAAGAATCTCAAGGTGCTAGCCCCGTGGATATTCTTACTTTTGTGCCTCAACTCCTCCGCCTGCTCCCCATGCTCAGAGAGTCTCTCCTGCTCATCTAAGTAACTTATCCAAGCCTAAAGCAGGGAAAACTGCTACCAAAGGGATTTCCTTTAAGGATCGTAGCCTCGGGGAGCTCCCACTTACTGAGCTTCCTTTTACTGGGGGCAAAGGCAAAGACAAGGTGGATCAGAGTGCTAAGCGCAAGAAACCTTTCCCTGCTTCCTGCCTCCGAATGTCTCTCTCTATTGCAGGCACTTCCTCTATCTGATGAAGAAGCTAGGGTGAAACCCCCTACCTTAACACAACTTCAAGAAGATAGTTCTCATTGCTTGATATAGGTATTTCCTTTAAATCTTGTTCTATCAGCAATATCCGTTTTTCTCTTTTTCTTTTTTAAAGTCCTGCTGTCGTTTGACCAACTATTTTTCTTTGTTCTTAGCTAATTGGTGCCCATGGAAGATTGTTACAATTTAATGATGAGAAATGCTCTGGTATCTTACAAAGTGCAACTACAAGAGATGGTCGAATCGCATGAGGATCTACAATTGCAGAATCATGATATACTTGAAGCCAGCCACGGCCAACGAAGATTTGAAGAAGAAGAACCACGAGCTGTCTCAATCCTTGGAGAAAATGTCATCTTTTGCAGAGGAAAACACTTCCCTGAGCTCAGTCAATGCAAATCTCAGCCATCAGCTCAACCAAACTACTCGGAAGCTCACTGAGGCTGAGGACCTTCTTCATGCTGCCAATCTCTCATACCAATCAGGCTACACCGATGGACTTCAAGAGTGCCGCAGCCTCATTCTGCACACCTCCATGGGTCAACGAGCTTTGCAAATCCTCCATGAAGGCATCCTTGAAGCTTACAAGACTTCTCCCGAATATCTAATGACCATTCGTCAGGATATTGCCTTTTTGGCCAAGAGATGTGGCATGACAGTGCTTGCTAAGGCTTGCAGTATTAGATTTCAGGATCCACTTGAAGTGGATCCTATCATGAAGCATTTGCCTCTACCTCCCTCGTTCAAAGGTGATCCTACAGCTCCTCTTGGCAATCAATGGTAGCTTCCTGTGATGCGTGATGCTTTCAAAGCTCTAACTGTCGCTTGTGATCTCAACGATGCTTTGTCTAATCCGCCTGAACCCCTCTATGACTGCTTCCCAAGAGATTTTAGCTAGCCTGCTACTCACCAGGGTATGTTCCTTTGTATATCTTCCAAAATCATTTTTTAGAACTCATGATGTTAATAATTCCCTTTTTATCTTCAGATGTTCCTCCTACTGGTGAGACCTCTCAGGCACCAGGTGTCGCACCAAAAGATGCTGACAATCCCTCCCAGATAATGGATGAAGACCCCACCAACTACTTTGCATAGTTTCTGCCATTATGTCAACTTCTAAACAATGTTACTTTTTGTATAACTCTTTGAGCTTGACTCCTTTATTCACTTGTTTCGCTTTATCCTGTCTACTCTATAAACAATTAGCACTTCGTCTGCTACTATCTGCCTCGTTTTGGCAATCTTTTGATATGCTTTACTTGTTTCTGATAATCTTTTACCATTTTATTCTGCATTTTCATAAGGTATTTTGGGACCTCCTTAGGGGTGTAAGGCACACCCCTACTCCCCCTACTCTAGATGGTTTTATTTTCCATTAAACCATTTAGAGTATTTACTCATCTACTTCATTTCGTAACTGCCACCATCATAAGGTTTTTTGTCTAAATCATTCTTAAAAATTTTCCTTCTTTATTAATCAAAATTAAACAAAACTTGCTTCTGACAAGCTCCAACTTTAACGCACATATCACAAAAGCAAGGAAAACTTCTCAACCTTTATTTATTTTCAACAAGCTCTCTGCGTACCCTTACAGGAATACTTGTCTAGCTGCACAAGTATTCTATCAAAAAGAAAGGATAAAAGACCTGGCACGTAGGTCTTTCCCTGTATAGCAAACTTTCAAAAAACCAACCACTGAAAAAACCAGATAATGGGGTAAAATAATAGCACTAAACATAGTACTTTTTAAGGTTGCTTATGTTCCATGGCCTAGGCTCCATCCTCCCCTCGTGATCCATGAGTTCATATGCACCACCAGTTAGGACTTTAGTTACCACAAAAAGGCCCACCTAATTTGGCTCGAACTTCTTTACTGGGTGCATTGCATCAGCTCTCTTGAGCACGAGGTCTCTGAATTCAACTCCTCCACCCACTGAGACCTTTCCTTCTCCAGCCTTGCTTTTATACCATTCATGATAGTCCTGTTGGTAACCTCCACTTGTCCACATGTCTCTGGATGAGCTACAGCAACAAACCTTTGCTCAATTCCTCTAGCTTTGCACTAAGCTTGCGTCTTCTTGCCAAAGAATTGTGTGCCATTGTCTGATACTAGCACTCTTGGTAACCCGAATCTGCAGCAAATAATCTTCCACAAGAACTTTATGATGTTCTCTTTCGTTATTGACGATAGAGGCTCTATCTCTACCCATTTACTGAAAAATCTACAGCCACTATGATATGGCATTTCTTCCCTACCGCCATCGGTAACTTCCCCAGCAAATCAATGCCCCATTTATCAAAAGGACATTCAGAGTATTGCACTCCCAATTCTTCTGCTAGTCTATGGATCAATGGCCCATGTTTCTGACACTTTGGGCATCTCTTTACAAAGGTTTCTGCGTCTCTTTTCAAATGAGGCCAGTAGTACCCAGCTCTCAACACACGTCTATTCAGGTCACGATATCCCGAGTGACACCCTGCCCTGCCTTGGTGTACTTCTTCAATCATCTGAAGACCTTCCTCCTCAGTCACACATCGAAGAAGTGGCATAGAGAGAGCTCTTTTAAACAAGCATCCTCCTACTATGCAATACTTTGAGTATATTCTCTTTTTTGCAACTCCCACCCCATCCCTCAGCTCTCCTGTCCTCAAGAAGTACAGAATAGGAGCTCTGCAATCATCTTTTTCCTCTATCTCCTGAACATTCCCTTTTATGTGTTTGGATGCTACCCTTAACAACGTTACTTTGTCAGGAATTACCTCCCCTACTGAGCTTGCTAACCTAGCCAAGTGGTCTGCTTGAGCATTAAGATCCCTAGGCACTTGTTCTACTTTCAAACTTTACAAGACACTCCTCAACTTCTTTACTTTTTCCACGTACTCAATCATCTTTTCCTCTTTTGC
Source organism: Schizonepeta tenuifolia (assembly GCA_029490685.1). NCBI lineage: Eukaryota > Viridiplantae > Streptophyta > Magnoliopsida > Lamiales > Lamiaceae > Schizonepeta > Schizonepeta tenuifolia. Next base: position 14,075,272 of record CM055955.1, on the reverse strand, counting down.
CTCATAATTCCCCAAGACTTGTTAAGCAATCAACTACGAGTCAGAGTAGATAGTAACCCTCTAAGCTCCCAACCTGAACCACCATCTCCAGTCCTCTTACAAATGCCTCATACTCCGCTTCATTATTGGATATCTTAAATTCGAACTTTAGTGCATAGCTTAATTCATTCTGATCGGGCATTGTTATGACAATTCCTGTACCGCACCCTTCAGTTATCACTGACCCATCAACATGTACTTTTCACTCAGGCCACTGCACCAGTCGCGTGGTTTCTTGGACGAAATCCGCGAGAGCCTACGCTTTGACAGCTGTCCGTGGTTCAAATTCCACATCATATTCTCCTAAGTCCACACTCCACTTTACCATTCTCCCTGAGAGGTCAGGTTTACTTAGCACTTGCTTAAAAGGGAAATTAGTTCTCACAATCACCTTATGAGACAAAAAGTACAATATCAACCTTCTTGTAGCTATCATGACAGTTAGTGCAGCTCTCTCCACGTCCAAATACCTATACTCAGCTCCCTGTAAAGCTTTACTGATATAATAAATGGGTTTCTAAGAGGAACTCTCCTCCCTAATGAGAACAACACTTAACGAATGATCCCCTATAGAAATATATAGGTACAAAACCTCCCCTGAGATAGGCTTTGTCAGTATCGGGAGACTTGCCAAATGATTTTTCAGCTCTCCAAAAGCCCTCTGATAGTCCTGGTCCCATTCAAACTTGTTAGCTTTCTTCAGTAGTTTGAAGAACGGAAAACTTCTTTCAGCAGAGGTCGATATAAACCTGCTCAAAGCTGTTATCCTCCCATTCAGCCGTTGTACTTCTCCAATATTCGTAGGAGCAGCCATTTCTAAGACAGCTCTTACTTTATCTTCATTTACTTCAATTCCTCTTCGGGTCACCATGTAACCGAGAAACTTTCCCGATTTAACTCCAAAAGTACACTTTGTTGGATTTAGTCTCAAGTTATATTTCCTTATTACTGCCATAACCTCCTCCATGTCTCCAGCATGATGGTCAGCTTTCAAACTCTTCATGAGAATGTCATCCACGTAAACCTCAAGTATCCTCCCTATTTAGTTTTCAAATATTGTATCCATCATTCTTTGGTATATGGCTCCCGCATTTTTCAAGCCAAAAGGTATCCTTACATACGCAAACGTACCACATACCATTACAAAAGCCGTTTTAATCACGTCCTCAGGAGCTAACTATATCTAGTGATACCCCTGGTATGCATCCAACATGGATAGTAGTCCACAACCTAAAGTTGAGTCCACCAGCTGATCAATGCACGGTAATTGATAATGGTCTTTAGAGCATGCTTTATTCAGGTCTCTGAAGTCAATACACATCCACCAGCTATCATTGCTCTTTGCTACCATTACTGCATTTTACAGCCACTCAGAGTATTGGATTCTGACAATGTGGCCAGCATCCAGCAACCGCCTAATTTCTTCTCTTATCACCTTCTCTTTCTCAGGTCCAAAAGTTCTCTTCTTCTGTCTTATCGGTTTTGCTTTATGATCCACATTTAGATGATACACCACCACTGATGGATCTATTCCTACCATGTCTTCTGGGCGAAATGCAAACAAATTCGCATTTCTCCTCAAGCATCGAATTATAGCTTCCTTTTGCTCTTCTGTCATCAATTTTCCCATTTTCGTAAAAAATCTATTTTTTCTGGAAACAGTTCTACTATCATCAGCTCCTTCTTGACTGGTTGCATACGAGGTTCAAGACACTGCTCTGCCTCTTCCATCTTTGCGTCTTTACTCTGCGCTGAGCATCCCTTTCCTGGATATCCCCTCACGCTTCTTTTGGCTTGTTTAATGGACTTTACATAGGATTCCTTTGAGATCTCTTGGTCTCCAGTGACCTCTCCTACTAGCCCCTCTTTTTGAGCAGAGAATTTCATTTTCATGTAGTATGTAGAGACCACTACTTGGAAATCATTCAATACAGGTCGTCCCAGAAATATATTATAAGTTGATGGCGTATCTACCACCAAAAGCTTCACCATTCGAGTGTTAGAAGCCTCCACATCTCCTAGGATTACCTGAAGGGTCACTTCTCCTTTAGGTTGTATTTCTCCCCCAGCAAAACCATATAATGCAGTTGTCACCGGTACCAAGTCAGCATTAATTTTCATTTTCTGGAAATAGTCCCAAAAGAGAACATTAACTGCACTTCCCGTGTCTACGAAGATTCGCGCTACTCTCCAATTAGCTACCTCTACACTAATTTCCAAAGCATCATTATGAGGTTCCGGGCTGACCAGGTCTTCAGGTCCAAAACTTACACGTGCCCTAGGGCTCAGTTCCTCCCCTGGGAACGAGTCCACCACATCAATTTCCATTCCCACTGCTTCCTCTAGCTCCTGGACCTCCTTACTCACTTGGGCCTTGGCAGCTCTCGCATGGGCTTTACGAGCTCGACCTGAATCCCCATTAACATTCCCCCTCATAATCATGTTAATATTTCCTCTTTTGGGGGGAGGGTCCTCTCGTCGTGGGGGAGACATTTCTTTCTGGCCAGGTTTTCCCTGCTCGGGTTCTTTTCTCTTGTATCCCTTTTCTCTTTTTTTTTACAAGTTGAAGCAGGGTATCGTCTTTTTTTAGCAGCCGTTCTATAGCATCTTTTAGATGTCTATAGGATTTTGTGTCATAACCATAGTCATTATGGTACTTACAATACAACTCAGATCACGGATTACGGGGAGTTTCTTTGTGTGCTAGGAAATTAAAAATGTGGAGATCTGGCTGCAGCCTCCATCACCTTCACTAACGATGCATTGAGAGGTGTATACTGATCAAATCATTCAGGAGCTCTTTTGGGATTCTGCCTTCCTTTATCCCTGTAAGCTCTTGTAGTTGAAGATGACCTCCTTTTTGAGGTTTCTTTCTTAGCAGTGGGGAATTTCTCTTTAAATTTCCGAGCCTCTTGAGCCTCTTCTAAGTTAACATATTTATCAGCTCTTTGCAACAACTCCTCAAAGTACACAAGAGGTCTCTTGTTTAATGAATTGAAGAACAAACCCGGTGCTAATCCTTGCATCAGTTCCTGCACATTGACATCATCAGAAGCCAAGGGCACTTGCAATGCTTCAACATTGAAATGCCCTACGTATTGGCGTAAGCTCTCTGAAGGCACTTGCCTCAAAGCCATAAGTGAAGAGGACGTCTTAACATGTCTTCTTGCACTGGCGAACTGGTGTAATAACATAGATTTGAACTCCTTGAACGAGTTTATGCTATTAGGTGGTAGCTGAGAAAACCACTCTTGAGCTATCCTCGACAGAGTTGTGAGAAAAACTCTGCATTTTACCCCTTCGGTATATTGTTGAAGCATTACTCCATTCTTAAACCTCATTATATGCTCGTGCAGATCTGTAGAGCCATCATATTCCAATGTTAGTGTCTTAAAATTTGGAGGCAGTTGATCGTCTCTGATATCTTTAGAAAAAGAGGACTGATTGCTGCTCGTCCCAACAGGTTTTTTAGGTATTTCTTGGGTGAAGAGACCTTCTTTTGGAGGTCTTTTATCTGCTGCCTGAGAGCTGAAATTTCTGCAGCAGCCACCTCATCTCGAGACCTTACAATTTTTCCTCCATCTTCTGCACATTTTCATAGCATCACGAAATTATACATAAGTAAGTAATCATTACATCGCTAATAAATCATTCCAGGCTATTATAAACGCCTATTTCCTTTTGTTCGTTAACTACTGACCATTCTCAGATTCAATTTGAGGGCTCTCGTAACCTTTACTTTCATATTGATTTTCTTCTACAGGTTATCCCTGTAAGAAATCAAGAGGATATTCAGATAATGAATTATGGCTTTTTCATAAGTAAGACCTGAGTTACTCCATCTGCTTCTTATTGTCACTAAAGTCACACAAGGCACATTCATACCTCCTTGGATTTTCCTTTTAGGGCATTGCTAAGCTTCTTATTCTGGCTCTCGGTGAGGCCATGGCCTTAGACACGGCTTGATTCACCATAGCACTAAGTTGATCCATTGACAGTGCATAAGTAATGCAAGGTTTGACGAGCCTATATTTTGTGCTCTTGTCATGTGTGTTTTAGGTCTAGATCGAGTCTATTTTAGTGTCTTTTGTGTCAGTTTTGTGTCTGGGAGGACACTTGAGTTGGCAGGACAAAGAAAGCCAGGAATTGGGCAAGACTGGAGCCAAAACATGCAGAAAGAGAAGGAACTACCGATACGATGCAGTGACCATAGTAGCAATGCTCGTGGCTCAAGCTACAGAGGGCATAAGTCCAAATCAAGATGAAGAGCTGCTCCACTTTCAGTGGTATGGTCAATTTAGACGATTGTATGTTTCGCTCCAGAAGGCAAGGTGCAGGCTATCGTGGGCAAGAGATGGCAGAGAGATTGGGAAGGCAGAGTGCAGAGCTTGAGCAACGGTGCTGGCGCATGAATATGCAGCTGTTAGAGTCCTACAAGGAAACAAATTCCTTGCAGCACAAGAATTCGATCGATGTTTCCTACTACAACAGCAGCATGTTTGATAAGGAATGAGATCTTTCCAAACTTATCCATTGATCCTTACATGGAAGCAGCCGGCCCATTCTCTAGAAGGCCCGTTTGTGGGTTTGCCCTAGTTTTGTACTCTATAAATACATCCATGCATGCAAGGCGCAAGATACACTTTTGACAATCTTTTACAGCATTCATTACTTTCTGCAATTCAATATGCTTTTATTTTCTGCAGTTTATGTTTAAGTTCTTAGATACAATTTACTTTCGTTGTTAAGTCCCAGCTTGGGCAGACAATTTCAGGTTATCGTTATTAATTCAAGTATGTTTTTATTTATCTCTTTTGTTTTCGTTATTTACTTTATGTTTAGCTAAGCCTTTAAATCCAGGTTTAGGGTAGATGATATGATGTATAACTTGTAAATCTCGTCAGGTCTAAGTGTTCTTCATAGTTGTATATAAGTGTGTTCCCGAGGCATTGGGCAACGATTCCAAAGAAATTCGGCGGTCACAGGTAATTCGGAAGGCCAACGAGCACTGGGCACATGCGGATTCCTACATCGCAGGAGGGTTATCAAGAAGTGCTTGTGCTTGCCTTACGTTCCTCGAGAGCGGCAAGAATGAGTTGTTAGTCTTGGCCTAAACCTGCAAAGATGTGTCAATGCTGGTGAATGTCGGAGAGAGATCCTTGTTATCTCATTGTGCCGGAATGGGCCCATATAGAACCAAAAACTGCTTGACCAACATGCGCTTGATAAGGTGTTATGCCCGGAACTTTTGGGCAAGTAAGAGGATTGGCTAGGTGTTCCTATCAAGATTTAAACATAAGGATGGAGCTGGGCGGACTATGTAGCGTACATGGCGACGTGACAATGGGGACCCTGCATAGTTTTAGCCTATAACCACTGACGCACATACACAACAAATATCTGTGAACCAATGATCGAGATAAAGTTATACTCATTGATTTTTTGAAACCTAAATCAGGATTGTTTTTATTACTGATCTTTTCGCTTGTCTAGCTTCAATTATTTACTTTCAGCAGTTTACCAAAGGTGATAGTGACAGTTGCCCAATGTTATAGTAGATAGATACTCAACACAACCTTTTTGTGCCCCAACAAGAGATTATCACGAGCAACTCCCTATGGGATCGACCTTGTACTTACCAACTGGCTGTTCCTAGGGGTAGGCATAATTTCCATTCTAACTAATTCATTACTCAACTCTTAACATGCAATCCAGTGATCTAGTACTTAGCATACAGTAATAATACCTCTGAGAGAAAACAAGCATCAGTAAGAAATTTGACCATTCAGTTTTGTCAACATAAACATTACTATTCAGGTAAGCAATCCACCGAAACATTCCCATCACCTAGAATATGGAGAACTCTTCTGCAAAGTGCATGCATTTAACCAAAGAATATATATTATTCCAAACAATTAAAAATCATATTTTCCAAATTCACAAAAATTAACACAAATTAATTTATAGATTTAATTAAACTCAAGCAGGCATGCATGCAGTAAAAACAGAAATTAAATTACACACTATTAAGGTACAGAGAGAAAATGAGAGAAACAGCACAAAATATCTTCATTGCATGAATACTGCATATTACATGTGAATTGAATACGTGAAGATACAAAGGAAGAGAGCTAGGTACTTATACTGCTAAGCTATACTAATGACGCGATGAAACCAATAGGAATAAGACACATAAGCAACCAAGACACATCAGCAGCTAAGCTAAGATGAGAAGAATAAGGTGCATGCATATACATGCATGCAGACTCTCTTACTCTCAATAGCCCCCCTCAAGATGGGAGAAAAATAACTAATTGATTTCACTTAGCAATTTCATTTCAAATTCAATTCAATTTTAATTCTCGACTTCTATTTCATAACTTATATAAAATTATCATCAACTACACTCATGCTTATTAATCATCAATGAACTCAAATTAATCAATACATACTCATAATTATCAAACACGTCATTTTTATCGAGCAACGAACATCGTTGTCGATTTTCTTAAACATTTTTATAAATCTAAGAAATTCAAACTATGTACATGTAATCATGTGTATCATCAATACATCAACCATATCATCAATCAGAAACATACAAACCCTCATTTTCTCGTTTCTTTGTTTCTACACTTACTTACTTTCTTCGATTCTTGAAGTTTTACTAATCCGAATCAAATCAAATTAGTTTCTATTATCTTTTTACTCAATAATGATCATCTTAACATATTAACATCATCGAAACTATTACTTAACCAATTCACGTCATTTTTATCAGTTTATAAACTCGATTCTTCATAGTTGTTAATTAATTCTCAAGTAATTCTACAACCAACCTAGCATACCAACAATCACTAATATTCGATTAGTTTTCTCGTTCAATTTTTCTATCGACGATTATGCTCGACTCTTCGTCTCTTATGAAAAGTTCGACATTCTTAGAATTCATTCAAACTTTCCAATTATCATCATTTACTACATAGATTAACTAATATGCAAACCATAAGTCCATATCAACATCAAAACTAATTTTATCGACGATTCTTCGTCTCCAACGATTTTGTTTTTATTTTTAGAAAAATCTAAATTAAATATATGTTCAACTACATATTTCCTACTTCTCATAAATCATAACATCTCATCAAAATCATAACAATTACTCAATCAAAATCATGCTTCTTGATTTCTTACATTTTCATTTTTACTTTTAGAAAATTCCAAAAGAATTCATACACTAACATACTAATACATAGAAACATATTCCACAAATTATTCAAGTTAAATCTTTACCAATTATTTCATGTATGTTTCGAAAATTTCACAATTTCTTCCTACATGATTTATTCTTGATTTCAACTGTAGAAACTTAATCCTAAGCATTAATAACCATGAAATGATCTTAGAACATCAATCCTACTTCTCTTACCTATTTCAAAAATTTCAAGAATTAAGGAAATGGATTTTTGTTCGGATAGTAATGAAGAGAAAGCTCTCACCTTTTCTAATATATAATCGGAATTGAAATCGATCGGTAAACGAGCAAGTTACGGAAGCTTGAATGCTTGAAGAAATGAAGAACACACTTGAAGATTTTGCTTAAAGATGAAGAACAAGAGAGAGAAAAGAGAGAGAGATGGGGGGGGGCGGTTTTTGGAGAGGAATGAGAGAGAGATATGTGATGACTTAAGTGAGATATTAAGTTAATAAAGTAGAAAATATCAAGTGATGACTAAGGGGTGTAGGTGGCGGTTTGGAGGTGGAAAATTAATTCAAAATATCTCGTTTTACGGGTCTAATACTGCATATTAAAAATGAGAAATTAATTTCCTAGATTGTTACGTTTCCGGAGAAAACTAATTCGACCATAAGATCGGAAATAATTTACTTAGTCGGAAAGCCTAATTTGATTTCCGAAATCCAAAGAAAAGTTAAGACATGACAGTCCAAATTTCACCCGGAAAAATAAATAAAACTGACTTTTACCAGAAGACTCGTATCGCAAAATAAGTGAATGTAAAGTCAGACGGTTTTTCGATCTGAGTTCTCGAACGAAAATTCTATCGGACGCAAAAACCCTAATACAGTAGTCGGTTGAATGACTTCTGGAATTTATTTCCAGAAACGGATTTCACCGTTAGTCTTAAAACTGAAATTCTTTAACTTAGGCGTACAAAGCCTTAATTAATTAACAACTTTTTATTTTAGAGACGGAAGAAATATTCGAGATATTACATCCTACCCCTCTAACAAGAAATTTCATCCCGAAATTTGCATACCTTCTTCGAATAGGTAAGGGTATTTCTCCTTCATCTTTTCTTCAAGTTCCCACATGGCTTCTTCTTGCCCGTGGTGACTCCACAACACTTTTACTAATGGAATCGACTTGTTTCTTAATTCTTGCGCTTTTCGATCCAAGATCGATAGTGGTTTTTCTTCATAACTTATAACTTAAATCAAAATCAAGAACTACGTCTTGTTGAAGAATCACGTGTTCAGAATCGAACACACACTTTCTCAAATGAGATACACAAACATAATAAACATTCCATAGACTTGACGACATGGCCAATTTATACATATTAAAACTATCTTTTTCAAAATATCTACTAATCATATAAATCTTTGTCTAAGCTTATACTTGATACGAAAAATAATTACCATCTCCTTAGAAGGAAAAATCATGAGGAAAACTTGTCCCCCTTCTAATCTTTAAGTCATATCGGCATAAATTACATAAGGCTTTCGTCATCTCTAAACTTCTTTCCTCTGACTCGAATCTATAGAAAGAATATATATATATATATATTTCATTTCGCTGAGTGAATCTAGTTCTAGAATCTTCCTTTCATCTACTTCATTATGATACAACGGTTATTTAAACTTCCTTCCATATAAGGCCTCGTAAGGTACAATACTTATCGTAGCCTGATAACTATTATTATAATTAAATTTGATCAACGGTAAATATTCTCCCCATTGTCACTTTGATCCTACACTATCGTCCTTAACATATCTTCTAGTACTTGAATCGTTCCCTCGGATTCACTTATAATTCTCTCTCGTAAGTCTGGTGTAGCTACTAGTGCTGTTATTCGGCTAGTTATTGTTTTAGGTGTATCGAGCACTTCTAAATTCATCATCTCAAATTTTTGTACAAGTGTTTTTTCCTCGATAAAGAGACACTCTACTTTTAGCTGGGATCTTGCGACTAAGCGCATCAATTATTGATTATAATTGATACCATGATCATAATCCTTAACTAATTAGAGCCATCTTCTTTGCCTCATATTCAATTCCTTTTTCTCGAAAAAATACTTCAAGCTATTGTGATCCGTAAAAATCTCAACCCTTATACCATAGAGGTGATGTCTCCAAATTTTCAACGCATGCACAACGGCTGCTAATTCTAAATCGTGGGGTTGGATAATCGACTTCATGGGGTCTAAGTTGTCATGAAGCATAGGCTATCACCTTTCCTTTTTGCATCAAAACACATCCTAATCCTTTCTTCGATGCGCCAGTAAATACTACATATTCCTTATTTGTTTCTGGAAGAGCTAAGACTGGTGCGGTGGTCAACTTTTCCTTGAGTGTCTGAAAACTTGTCTCGCACTCATCAGTCCACTTGTACTTATTTTCCCTCCGGAGTAGTTGCATCATCAGTCTAGCAATTGTAGAAAATCTTTTAATAAAACGTCTATAATAGCCAGCTAAACCTAAGAAACTCCTAATCTTGTTAGGTTTGGTTGGTGTCTTCCAGTTGCGTACTGCCCCTACCTTGACAGGGTTTGGGTGGCGCCTACAATGTTGTTATCCTCCTTTGACAGGGTCCACCTTGATGCCTTCTGCTGATACTATGTGTCCAAGAAACATCACTTCTTTTAGCCAAAACTCGCACTTATTGAATTTGGCATAAAGTTTCTCAGCTCTAAGCGTTTCTAACACTATTTGTAAGTGTTCTTCGTGCTCTTTATCATTTTTGGAGTAAATGAGAATGTCGTTGATGAAAACTAAGACGAATTTGTCTAAGTATGGATGGAAAATTCTATTCATGAGATCCATGAATACTGCGGGGGCGTTAGTCAAACCAAATGGCATAACTAGGAATTCGTAATGGCCATATATGGTTTAGAAAGCAGTCTTAGGTATATCTTCGGGTTTGACTTTCAATTGGTGATATCCGGATTTTAAGTCTATTTTTGAAAATACACCTGCGCCCTTAAGCTGATCAAAGAGGTCTTCTATCATAGGCAAACGATATTTATTCTTGAGGGTGATCTTATTTAGTTCGCGATAGTCTATGTACATCCTCATAGAACCATCCTTTTTCCTGACAAACAAAACAGACACTCCCCATGATGAAATGCTCGGTCTAATGAAACCAAGATCTAACAACTCTTGTAGTTGGATCTTAAGCTCTTCTAATTCCTTCGGCTATGCTCCATACAAAATGGCGCAATTAATAGATAATCAATTCATCCCATGGATTATATCTGCGTTGAACATTTTCATTACGTACAGATTGTTTGCTATGATCTTAAAAGATCCTAAGTCAAATTCTCTGTTCGAGCAAAACTAAAGAAGTGACGATAATTTCTCCAAAGGTGTGGTTATTCTCATTTCATGATTAGCACGCTCTAGTTTTACTTCTATAGTGTCAACAGACACTAGAAATAAACGGATGTAAAGCTCTGGTATGAAGCAAATTATGATAGGGTAATTTAAGAAGTTCGTCCAATACTTACCAAATTTTCTTTGCCCTTATTGCGCGCCTCTTGCCTAATCATGAATGCCCTAGCATTCCACTGGTCCGATTATTGAGACTGTTGTTGTTGCGGATGTGCTTGAATAGCTCTCAAGAGTTGGGGCTGACCATACTGATTCGATCCTACTGGTTGCAATAGTTTTGGGCAATTTCTTCTCATGTGTCCCTTTTGACCATAGTTAAAACATCTGTCAATGTTTGCTAGACAACTACCAAAGTGCATTCTGCTACACTTAGGACAGGTAGGAATGGTGATCCTTCCTTGGTTATTCCCTCCCTGGTTGTTTTTCCTTTGCTGCCCCTATGACTGACCCTGCTGGTTGTTTCCTTTCCACGGTCCTGCTTGTTTATTTCCTTGTTGGTTATTCCCTTGCCACGGCTTCTTGCCATAGTTGTTATTCTGATTTGGCGGCTGAAAGCCATGTTGATTTCCCCCTTGGGTTCCTTGGTTATTATAGTGCTGATAGTAGCCACTGTTAGTACCTCCTTCCCATTTCATTTTTCCCCTATAGTTGTTGTTATTATTATTGGAATGGCTTTGCTTCAGAGCTTGGATTGGTGCTGGTACGGATGCTACAATCTTTCTTTTATCCGGCACAGCTGCCTCCATTTCTAGGGTTCGTCCTAGTATTTCCGTATAGCTTAGTCCTTCGTGACGGGCTGATGCTACTCCTAGTTCATGTTTAAGTTCTCCACGAAACTTTTTTGCTATTTCCTCTTCGGTATCCACTTGATTGGATGCATATTTATTATAAAATACCTCCTTAAATTCATTCCATGTAATTTGAGCCATTTGCTCCGCCGGTACAATTTTCTGTCTAGCCTTCCACCAGTAATCAGTTGGTCCGGCTAGTTGAAACGCAACACACGAAAGGCGCTCCTTATCAGTACATTTAAGAAGCTTAAAGATTCTTTCTATGGATCGTACCCAAAGCTCAGCATCGATCGGGTTTCTGGATCCATTAAAAACAGGTAGATTTCTTTTGAAGAATAGATCCTCGATGTTACGACGTTGTGGGGGTGGTGGGAGTGAAGGGGTTGGTTGGTGATTTTGCTCTTCTTCGCTTTTACGTTGTCCTTGACCTATACCAGGTCCTCTACCTCTTCTGTTTACTACTTTTGGCGGCATTTCGAAACTAAGGAAAACAAGAATTTTCATTAACACTTTGCTTTAAGCGTTCACTCACTTACTAAACTTTTTCCAACTTAAACAAGTTCACGGAAAAGAAACGGATAATAACTCTGATACTAGTTCTATAAACTTTTTAACTTCCCAAATTAAACAAGAATATTCAACTAAACACGATTAGAAGAAACTTTCACGAGATCAAAGCTCACTCACGGAGTCATATATACATACACGTCGAATGAGTACTATTTTGCCTCCAACGAGGATTTATACAAAAAACTAGACTACGACTAGTCTGAGTTAGGCCAACTGCCTGCCTGCGTATAGAATGCTCTAATCGGGTGCATTTATGTACCTATACAAGGTACTAAGATGGAAACGATTCGTAAAAATATCATATCCGTTGAAGTACTACAAAAAGAAGTCTACTGATCCGATCTATATACAAAAATATTTTAAACCTACTAACACTTTTATGACTGACTACTCAAGAAGCTGCAGTCGAGTCTTCGCTGCCCTCTACAACCGAAACCTCTTTAAGATCCCCCATAGGGTCCTCCTCTAAGTCTGCTTCAAAGACTGACGCAAGTGTCTTGCCAACCTTAGTTGCAGTGCTGTCCATTGGCACTAGAGGTGGTGGCGGTGGTATCTCTGGGATGGTCCTCTCTAAGTGCAGAACCAAATCGGCAAAGCTGGTCGCTGTAGTCTGCTTATTAGGAGGAAACGGGTGCTCATGGTGCAAACTAGGTATGTATGCCTCTAGGGAAGGGACCCCTGACAGTCCTACCCCGAACTATCCCCTAACTCCGGTCCAAGACGTACCGAGTTAAGTCTGACGTCGATCCCACCTCCTCAACAAGCGAGGCTGGCTCTGGGAGAAAGTTGTCGAGTGGAGAAAGTATAGGTGGTAATTCTAGCAACTCGGCAAACACTGGGTCCATCTCGAAGAGTGACCTTGGTTCTGGAACAACTGGAATGTAGCGGTAAGGGTGATGGGGTAGTATAGGAACATATATAATGTGTCGACTCTGTAGATGTCATGCCTGAATTATTAAGGCGAATCCTACAAAGTCTCCTGTGGGTTCTACAGCGTCTTCCATTAAAGTGAGATAAACCAGGCGGTGTTGTTCGCCCATCCTTGTCATTTATCAGGCAGTCGGCCGATAAGGTCCTCAATAACTTTCCGTTCATCAACAAAATATCTAGCCAGGTAAAAGTATGAAGCGAAATTGCTGACAAGCTGTCCTATGTCATGATTTGGGTCGTTCGCGTAAATATGGTACTCATGTATAATCTGCTCTACGATGGAACGCTCTCCTAGAGGTATAGCCGTTTGTGGTCCAACACGTCTAGCAGCTATCCTAAAAAGTTTCAAGGAAACACGGATTAGTGACTGGTAGGATAATAACACCTCTTAAGGAATTTCTTAATTTACAAATAGAATAATTCCATATTTAATTGTAACATCTTAATTACTTAACGAAATAATCTCATATTCACACTTAACCTCTTAATCACTTAACAAGGATTTAGCTTATCTTAAGCATCTAGCAATTTCTCACATTGCACAAAAAAACTTAATCATAAAAAAAAAATTGACTTTTTCCCACTTTTAATTCAGACTTCTCAGTTTCCCTCAAGAAAACTCTTAACCGATAAACACGTATCGTTCTCATTGATTAGAATATATATATGATGCCACATTAAAGTGGAAACCGTATTAATATAAACCCTTCTTGACACTTAAATCCCGTACTTATCGTATTCTTCGTTCAATTACTAATTGTGAAATAAATTCTAAAAAGAAACGGAATAATAGTTGGAGAATAACTTTAGAACGCAAGTTCTAGTCGTCGTTGGAATCGAACGATCGTTGGAAATTAGCTAAAATTCGTACTTGATTCTTAACAATTAAAACAAATCTCTTCTTGAAGTTCCAACGAGGCGAACTCCAACTGAAAATGACTTCGTTCATGTCACTTATTCGTAAGTAGCATTCGTCTATACTTGATTCTATACTTCTCTTCTTTTGGTCGTGTCTTTCGAAACAATTTGGAACCAATACTTCTTAAAACGTCTATGTTCTCATGGAATCGGAAAAAGCCTTAGAAATAGTCTAGGTTCTCATACCGATATACATCTTAATCAAAGAAATTATAACTTAAATAATTTCACATAATACCACAAATGTATAACAATCATACTTTAATCAGTTCATACTTTTACTCAGCAAAAGTATAACTATCATACTTCAATCAATTCATACTTGGCACTATTTGTTCTCAACATGCTTGCATACTTATTATAAACTTTTTGTAAAAAAAACCAATACTTCTGAAACTTTTCTTTCTTTTCTTCTTTGGTCTAGTCGACGTAGCAGGAAGTTGAGTCGTTAACTACACTCTTAAGTTTAGTGATATAAACTAAACTTTACTTGAAAGAAGACTCGGGTGCAGAGCATAAACAAATGCTCTGTCGTATTAACTTGAAAGAATTTTGGATGCAGAGCAGAAACGATGGCTCTGATACCACTCTGTCACAGCCCCAAATCCCGAGGGACGGCAAAGCCGGGGTGCGACTAGGGGTTGGTTTAAAGAAGCGGGGAAGAAGGGGGAATAATAACTGAATAGATACCTTAACTAATAATAATAAACAAGATGATATCTATGAACCGATTTCATTAACAAAAGAGAGTCGATCTCAAAGGATCACTCGATTAAGTTGTTATCAGAGTAGACTAAGTTTAAAGTATGAAACTTAAACCGAAAAGTTTATACAACATAAGTGAAGTAGTTTGCAGCGGAAAAATGTAGAACTGAATACACTATTCTTCATTCCTATATACAACCTCTACTCAACTTCCACCGTCTCCGTCGCTCAACCTGCACATTTATAAATATATGCAGGGCTAAGTATAATCATACTTAGTGGGCACAGTGCTGAAAACATATCATAGCTTATAGATTAATCAGGCATCTCAAAAAGTAACGCATAGGGGTTTTTCATCAAAGGCCCGTGCTTACTAAATATTTTCCTTTCATAAATAGCTTGCGCAAGCATTTTACTGTTGTTACGTTCAACTTGCCCAACTTCTGTTTCAACGCCGGGGAAGAGTTAACTTCTTCCGCGCACGTTCTATTCACCGTGGCTGGCTACCTCTCAACAGAGTACCACACACACCGGCTACCGTGTACACTAACTCTGGAAAACCCTTACGGTTAACTTAGAATCCGATCGATTAGTTAGCCCCCTTTGGCTAACTCAGAAAGGCACAAAAGAACTCACATAAAATAAATCTTTTATGGACTGATAATCAATTTGAAAACACACTTATCAAAAGCAGTAAGTAAACATTTTCGAGCATCGCTCATTTTATTTGATATATAGAAAAAGCCCACCTTAACCGTTTACAGAACAAACACGAACTTCTGTCTTCGGTCTTCCGTCCTTTCTTCTTATTGCGACTTCCTCCTTTTATAGCAATCAAACATGCTTTAGTAAATCGGTCGAGACGATTTAAAGAAAAAGTAATTCGAATTCGGTTAAGAAACAAGAAACGAGATTTGGACACATCTTGTTTAGAACTAACTCGGTTCCTTACTCGACATTTAGATTAGTTAAAGACGGAAGTCGGTAACTCTTAACGACTTAAAAGTTCTTAAAGAATTAAGTTGAAAAGAATTCAACTTAAGAAAATGAGTTTCAGAAATTTTTCTGCACAAGGCAGTAGGTCTGGAGCTTCTACAGAATAGAGTATTTCGAAACAGGGGATGTGCCTTATGTCAAAAGAAAGATACGGATGTCTAGTTTACTGTCCAATTTACGGATCTCGATTTCGTTAAACGAGCTAAGAGTTATGGCCGTTTCCGTGAAGAGTCGCAAAACTGTCCGCGAAACCCTAATCGTTTTAAAACTCGACGCACGATTCCCTAGGTTCGATCAATGCTATACAACCTTTATGGCACAAAATTTCTATCAACTTAACAGTCAAACACACAATCATTTAACATGATCACTTTCACGTTCCTCGATTAAATAAAATACGACGAGCACTTCTCGTCTTTTGAACTAATTGATTTCACTTAGCAATTTCATTTCAAATTCAATTCAATTTTAATTCTCGACTTCTATTTCATAACTTATATAAAATTATCATCAACTACACTCATGCTTATTAATCATCAATGAACTCAAATTAATCAACATATACTCATAATTATCAAACACGTCGTTTTTATCGAGCAACGAACATCGTTGACGATTTTCTTAAACATTTTTATAAAATCTAAGAAATTCAAACTAAGTATATGTAATCATGCGTATCATCAATACATCAACCATATCATCAATCGGAAACATACAAACTCTCGTTTTCTCGTTTCTTTGTTTCTATACTTACTTACTTTCTTCGATTCTTGAAGTTTTACTAATCCGATTCAAACCAAATTAGTTTCTATTATCTTTTTACTCAATAATGATCGTCTTAACATATTAACATCATCGAAACTATTACTTAACCAATTCACGTCATTTTTATCGGTTTATAAACTCGATTATTCATAGTTGTTAATTAATTCTCAATTAATTCTACAACCAACCTAGCATACCAACAATCACTAATATTCGATTAGTTTTCTCATTCGATTTTCCTATCGACGATTATGCTCGACTCTTCGTCTCTTACGAAAAGTTTGACATTCTTAGAATTCATTCAAACTTTCCAATTATCATCATTTACTACATGGATTAACTAATATGCAAACCATAAGTCCATATCAACATCAAAACTAATTCTATCGACGATTCTTCGTCTCCAATGATTTTGTTTTTATTTTTAGAAAAATCTAAATTAAATATATGTTCAACTACATACTTCCTACTTCTCATAAATCATAACATCTCATTAAAATAATAACAATTACTCAATCAAAATCATGCTTCTTGATCTCTTACATTTTCATTTTTACTTTTAGAAAATTCCAAAACAATTCATACACTAACATACTAATACATAGATACATATTCCACAAATCATACCTTTAAATTCAAGCTAAATCTTTAACAATTATTTCATGTATGTTTCGAAAATTTCACAATTTCATCCTACATGATTTATTCTTGATTTCAACCGTAGAAACTTAATCCTAAGCATTAATAACCACGAAATAACCTTAGAACATCAATCCTACTTCTCTTACCTATTTCAAAAATTTCAAGAATTAAGGAAATGGATTTTTGTTCGGATAGTAATGAAGATGAAGCTCTCACCTTTCCAAATATGTAATCGGAATTGAAATCGATCGGTAAACGAGCAAGTTACGGAAGCTTGAATGCTTGAAGAAATGAAGAACAAACTTGAAGATCTTGCTTGAAAATGAAGAACAAGAGAGAGAGAGAGAGAAGAGAGAGAGATGGGGGGGGGCGATTTTTGGAGAGAAATGAGAGAGAGATATGTGATGACTTAAGTAAGATATTAAGTTAATAAAGTAGAAAATATCAAGTGATGACTAAGGGGTGTAGGTGGCGGTTTGGAGGTGAAAAATTAATTCAAAATATCACGTTTTACGGGTCTAATACTGCATATTAAAAACGAGAAATTAATTTCCTAGACGGTTACGTTTCCGGAAAAACTAATTCGATCATTAGATCGGAAATAATTTACTTAGTCGGAAAGCCTAATTTGATTTCCGAAATCCAAAGTTGACACACGACAGTCCAAATTTCGCCCGAAAAAATAAATAAAACTGACTTTAACCAGAAGACTCGTATCGCAAAATATGTGAATGTAAAGCCAGACAGTTTTTCAATCTGAGTTCTCGAACGAAAATTCTATCGGACGCGAAAACCCTAATACAGTAGTTGGTTGAACGACTTCTGGAATTTATTTCCAGAAAACGGATTTCACCGTTAGTCTTAAAACTGAAATTCCTTAACTTAGGCGTGCTGTGATACCCCGAGTTTTTATACCTTTAGAGAGCGTCTAATTAACCGAGTAAGTTCAAAGATGAGAATTTAGGAGTAAAATTTTTTTCTTTTCTAATCGATGAGTTTTGAATAAAACGTTTATTTTGCCTTGTGAATCTCGTGTGAATTTATCTGTTCTATTTATTTGAGATGATGATGATGATGTGATATGCTTGTTGAGTTGTTTATATGAAAATGAGTATGAATTTAAATTCCGGAAAAATCCCGAGAAGTTCGTTTAATTGAGAAAACATATCGTTAATCGCCGAGAAATATGTTTACGCCGACGAGACTAGAATAGAATTGAATTAGAACCTTCGAATCTAGAATTTCTTTTAAGATCACTGAGATAGGGTAAGAACTTATCCGAGAATTGAGAAGAGAAATGAGGCATTAGTCTTGACAAGGATTAATAAACGGATTAATAAGCCGATTAAATTCTTTTAAGAATTAAAGGACTAAAATGATCGAAACCTTTAATCTTTTAATTTGAGACGTGAAATAGGATTGGGATGAGTTAGTGCCAAAAGTGAAACGAGAAGAGGTTAGACCCGTTACGACCGGATAATTAATACCCGTAACGACACGACGACGACACGTGTCACCCACCTCTCTCCCTCTCTCGCCACCTCACATCTCCTCTCCCATCATCCCTCAATTTCCAAGACTAACACACCATGATGATGTCTTATGCATGGATTACTTAAAGTGTGCATGCAAGTTAAAATCACATCACCTATCAAGTCTTGTCTTTTACAACTTCCAACAAGTATACCTTTTTCCCTTTGTTGGATTTGAATTTTATTCATCTAAGACAAGTAGGGAGACAACAATTCATTCATCACACTCCATCTCTCTCTCTCCATTTCGATCTCTCTCTCTAGCAAGAAAAGAAAAACAATCTCTCAAACTCTCCCAAGCTCTCTCTCCCTCTCGGCAATATCTCTCTCTCCCTCATACTTGATTTTTCTTCACATGCAACCATGGATTCAAGATCTCCATCCATGAAAATGAATTAGAAGTTATCAATCTCCATCCATTTCATCCATATTTTTCAAAGAAAGGTAAGAATCTTCCAAGTTCTTGAAGTTGAATTCAAGAATTATCCAACACTTTTCTTTATTTTGATTCCTAAAACCTATGGATAATTAATCCCATATTATTTCTTTTTCTTTGAGGATTCAAGAAGACATCCTTCTTCCTTTCAAGTTCAAGCTTTGAAGCTACCATTTCCATCCATTTCAATTCCAAGAGCCAAGAGAAGGATTCCCATTTAATTAAGTATGAAATTCATTTGATTAGTTGTAAAAATGTATGTCTATAAGTCCTAAAGGAAAGATCTATGCATGCATGTTATTTAATTTATGTTTAGGCAAACTTAGGATATGCATGTGCTAATCGCGTGAGAAGAATTCGTTAGGAGAATCGAGCTTTAGATATTAATCGGTGAGATAAGAGAAGAAAAAGAAATTAAAACCCTAAAACTAAGATGAATACCGAAAATTATAAGAAAAATAGGAAAAATGTGAATCTTTGAGTTATTGTTATTTTGATGCTTGATTTGTTATTTTTATCATGTTAGTAATGAGATTATTTGCATTAAAAATTTTGAAATAAAATGCACAAAATGTGTATGTGTGTGCCGTGACTTTTGAGAAAAAATAGAGGTTTTATTTTGTTAATTTTGTTGATGAATTGAGTATTGTTTTGATCAATGGAAGAATTGTATGTTATGTTAATATGATTATACATGTGTTTAAGTTAAGAAAATAAGTTGGCATGTTGAAGTTTTGAAAGAAATTAATTGTAGAAATAATAAAAAAAGGATTGAATGTTTAAGTATGTATTAGTGATTAATTTGAATATGGAATAGAGATAGAAGTATTGATAAAAAGACTTAAAATTGAAAAGCTTTTAATTAAATAAAAGATGAAAAGATGTATGAAAAGATTTATTAATTAAATGTCTTACATTAAAATTTAAAGACTTGAAATTTTACTAAAAATATAACAAAAGATCTTTTATAATGTGATTAATAGAGTGAGTTAATTCATAAAACTATGTATCAAAAGATAAAGAAATTATTTAGTAAGAAATAGCTTAAGTTAAAGACAAATAAAGAAGAAATTATTAAAGAAATAAACAAAATAGAGAAAACCGAGTTTAAGAAGAATTAATCGATAAGAAGTAAAAAGAAAATTAAATCGAGTAAAGAAAAAGATGCTAGACGAGTTAAGATAGATACTCGTATAAGTTGATCGAGAAAATGAGAATAAAATAAGATGTCAAGAATTAAATGGAAGGAAGATTAATTGAATAATTAATTGAATACATTGTTTCTAACTAGACGAATAAAAAAGTAAAACCGAGATAATAATTAGATGAACAATAGTCGAGATAAGAAATGAGGATTGAATTAAAGAAGAATAAGAAAATCCTAATTTTATAAGAGTTAATAATAATTAAGGAGAAATTTTGTTAATTGAATAAAAGTCATAAAATACCTTATAAGACAACGGATGTAAAACAAGCATTGTCTATATAAGTAAGAAAAATAGAATGAATAGTTTGAGCCTTCATAAAAAGAAATGCATAATCGAGTTAGATTTTAAGGTCCAAATGGAATGCATGTTAATGTGTCTTGAAGTATGTTTGATTTATTTGAATTCATTATATGTTTGAATAAGTGTTTAAATGCATGATAGTATTATAATGTGAAAGATGATTGAACTTGTATGCAAGATGATTGATTGTTAAATTGAGAATGAACTAAAGTCCTTGAAAGAAAGCTCAAATAATAGAGTGGTAACAATGAAGTTATTAATTAGAACGAGAAAAGTATACGATGTTGGGTAGTAAAGTTAACCAATTCGAATAGAGTTAATAATTTAAAGACGAGAACGCGAGATCTTTTAGAAAAGATAGAGCAAAGAGAGAGACGACTCAAATAGAAGTCCGTCAGTTAAAGTCCAACGCCTTTGTGTCCGTCTTTCATATATCTTATCTATCGATATCGAACTGTGAAGGATCGAGCCGGACGGATCGTTAAGCGAGGACAAATAGCCCTAGACCACCTAGCTAGTTCTTCGGAAGTCAGGTGGGCTTTTCTAAACCAAAACTATCGATGAAAAGTAGTTATGCTATTGAATATTATGTTATGATTTCCAAATATGATTGACTTGCCATTTTATTGAAGTTAGTATGTGTTATCATCTATTTATATGAAGATGTGATTATCCTGTGAAAGCAGGAACCCACGTGTGGTATATGTTGAGGTGACTGTGAGCCTAGCTTCGGTTAGGCCGGTCACAGTGTTTGAGAAGGAGGCCTACTTCTCGGCACAGTGAAGTTATTTGTGATAGATGATACATGCTTTTATGTTATGTTATTTGACTGCGCAGTCTGTTTTAAAGAAAAATGTTTTGACATGCACAAGTAAAACCGTTTTTAAAACTGCTTATATACTTGTGATGTTTGGCAAGGCAAGTTCAATTAATATAGCTTTAAGAAGCATCTTTATTCAAATGTTTTGGCTTGTGTTCACTGAGTACGAAGTACTCAGCCCTGCGTGTGTTTCTAAACATGCAGGTTGACTGGATGGCGATGGCGTGGATACTTGGTGGTGTGGTTTGGTTTTGTTGGTTAAGTTTAGTAGAATTTCGGACTGGCATTTGTACGTCTTCATACGTGCAAGTGTTGGGAGTTGATGCCAATTTCCGCTGTAATCTTTTTGATCTAATGTCTGTTGATGCCAGTACTCTAATATTCATGTTTTTTATTCCGAGCGTTGTGCTCGAAGACTTTGAATGCTTGTTGAATTCATAACCTTTTAACTTGTAATCCCGAGCGATGGGCTCGTAACTTGATTTGTTGTTGAACATGATCCCTTATCTTGATGTATATATATTCGTATGTTTTCCCCTTTTATTGGAATTCCTTTCCCATCAGCATGAATTACTTGTTTGAATTCCTGTCAAAAGTGAAGTTAAGATGCTCGGTTATTAATTCATTATGCTTTTGAAAAACCAAATTCGATTGTCTTATATTCCATCTTTGTTTTCCCCGAGCATGTTCCCTTTATTTGAGTTAGTTGTTAGTTGTTTATGTTTGTTGTTATTCGTAAGTCGCACCTCGAGAGTCGGGGCGTGACAAGTTGGTATCAGAGCAAGGCTTTTATTTGTTCTAAAGTCTGTTATTCTTTGATGAGTTGAGTCTAGATTTAATTCCTAGACTTATTTGAGTCAGTAAACCACACCAAGTTATCCTCCATCTCATCCGGCAACCAGGTATGTCTTTTCAAAAAGTTTTCTTTTCAAGTTAAAATGATGTTTGAGTTATTAAAATGTTGAGAATTTTCTTTAAAGTTATTTTATTGAGCTATGATGTTTTGAGATGAATTTGTTAGGTTGATTAATAACTAGATTGCTTTAGAATGTCTTCCCTTTTGCGAGTGCGTGTGAAAAGATCGGAAAGAATAAGGCGTGTGTGCGATTGGTTACGTGATTTGGAATTGCCCAAAAATCCTTCTTTAGAACGCAGAAATGAGTATGTAGTAGAATTCGTAATATGTTCGATAATTTGTTTAGTGTGCTTATGCATTTAAAATTCGTATAGGATGGACAACGTCGATTGGATGCAAGAGTATTTGCACTCGAGAATAGAAAATAACGAATCTTTAGCAGAATTCTTAGCACGATACCATACGATTTGGGGAAAAGTTCAATATATGGACGTAGGACCGCTAGAAAGCATGACGCACCTGATTCAAGCTTTACCACAAGAATGGAAGGACTGGGCAGCATCTCTTGTCCCTCGATTTCTAGGCTATCGTTACTTCGACCGAACCCTTTACGGCGACGTAAATGCTTTTATCTCCGCGATTTCAGCCCGTTTTATGTCTTATGGTGCTCCTCCGCCCGAACCTTATGAAAATGATACTCCAAGCTTGTTGAATGACTTTGTTCGTAATCCTTCACCAATTCCTCCAAGTGGAACTGTTTCTCTCCCCATCAATTCGCCACCACGAACTAATCTTCAACCTCAGAATCCTCTCACAGATTACTCAATTGTAAGTGGTGTGCTTTTAACTTAATTTTCTTGATTCCTTTGTTTTTCTGACTTATCAACATTGCAGCCGAATGGATGTGATGAAAATTCTTCTTCAAATGAGAACCAAATAGCTGCTTATATGAATCATCCGCAAGCTTTTGAGCCATCCTAGAGCAGAATCCTCTAGCCAAACCCGCTCAAGCGACGACAAAACAAATGGAAGCGAGCCAGTTGATGCAGCGACTGTAGGAACCGGATATCTTCAGACTCTACCTAACAATGTTTTTCCTACCCAGCCATGGATCGAATCTGAGCTAGCTGCGATGAATTATACCCTGGAAGATTGCGAAGAAGCCTTGAGAGAAGCCGAGCGCGAGTGTTTCGCCATAGAGGATGATAATGTCGAGGAAGATGATGAGCATTTTGAAGGACAAATGCGTGAAGAGGAAGAAGAAGAGGAGGAAGAAGACCCGAAAGAAGATGAGGAGATTATAGAGCACTACGGAGTGGATCCCGAAGCAGAACAGTATGATGATAACGGACCAAGTGAAGATGACTCCTATGTGTAAGAATGTTCCAAGAAAGTTGTCGATTTCAATCGTTTTTAATTCGAATGTGTTGAGAGTTGAACTCTTTTATTTTTCTTTTAGTTGTGTTGTAACCTGTGATGAAGACTATCATAATTTGACTAGGAAAAAGGGAAATGTTTTCAAAGTAAATTCCCTAAGTGTTATAAGTCCTAGAGAAGGCCGCTGTTAAGCGTTTGGAAGTTAAAACATTTAGTTCTTTGAATTGAAATTGAATTTTCTGAATTATTGAATCAAATTGAGTATTTGAATATGAAGTGATGATATTTGCTCTGTGATTATGCTTGATTGTTTCAAGAACCTATGATGATGATATGAATATATGATGATATGAGTATGTGACGATTACTAGAAACTGAATGAGATGCATGAATATATGAGAAATTGAAGTAATGAATTATTTGAGAAAGTTTTAAATTGTTATTAATTATCTAAGTACCGATCGAGAATCGTGTTCCTCCCAAAAGAAAAATGTGTTCAGAATCGAGAAAGGTTCCCTGTAAGCTAAAAATCTAGAGTGGTTAAAGTTTTTCCCTTGTTTTAATCTTTAGAATGCCGCCAAGACGTAGAAATGTCAGGATTCCCGAAGATAATGCAGAAGGGCAGCGTGACCCTACTCCGCCCCCTCAAAACGAAAGACGAGTCGAAGAGTTGTTTCTCCGACAAAATCCCCCGACGTTCGACGGTAAAGGCAGTCTGGCTGATGCCGAAGACTGGATTCATTCTTTAGAGCAATTTTTCGTTTCCTTCGTTGTTCCGATCGCGAGCGTTTGGAATGCATGGCGTATCAGCTTAAAGGAACAGCCGATTATTGGTGGGAAGCAAAGCAAAGGATGTACTCTCCCGAAGAACGCGAAGAGTTGTCATGGGATCAGTTTAAAGAAGCATTGTACGAAAAGTTTGTGCCAAGAAGTTACCGTAAGCAGAAATCCAATGAGTTTACCAATCTGAAGCAAGGAAAAAGATCTGTAGCCGAGTACGACCGGGAATTTTGTGAGTTAGCCCGATTTGCGCCCGATATGGTCGACACCGATGAGAAGATGTGCGAGTTGTTTAGAGCAGGACTTAGGCAAGATATTCGAGTAGTTCTCGCCAGCCAAAGTGGTTTGACGTACGCTGAAGCTTTAAACCGAGCTTTAGATATGGAGTTGGCAATGCAACCGGAAAAAGGATCGCAACCCCCAGCGAATCCCCAACCCCAAAACCAGATGATCACAACCACGTCTGCTCAACAACCCCAGTATGGCCAATATGGAAAGAGGAAAGGGAAGTGGAATAGTGGAAACCAACCAACCAAGAAGCAGTGGCAAGGAAAGAGCCAACCGCAGCCACAGAAGGGAAAAGCACCGCAAACGAACCGAGGCAACCTACCCATCGGACCTTTAGGATTCCCTCCCTATGCGAAATGCGGAAAGATGCATCAAGGCGTTTGTAAGAGTGGAAGCAACGTTTGCTACACTTGTGGTCAGCCTGGTCATTTCTCGAACCAGTGCCCAAGTAAGCAACAAGGATTTAGAAGCGGAAGACCAAACCAGTTCCAGCCATCGCAAATGAAAGCTATCGAGGCAGCTCATCTGCAGAAGTTTGTTCCACGTCAACGTAAGCCGCCACAGCCAAGGCAGCAACCTCCTCAGCAAGAACCACCGCTTTTTCAAAGAACGTACGCGATTGAGCAGAAGCCGCAGGAGAAGGAGAAAGGAAATCTGGCAGGTATGGGAAAGCTTAACAACATACCTGTTATTGTTTTGTTCGATACCGGAGCTTCGCATTCGTTTATATCTAGTATCTGCATAGAGAACCTAGAGCTATAAGTAGAAGAATCGAATTAGATGCTTAGTGTCGCAACCCCTTTAGGAAAGTCTGCGTTAGTTTCGCGTGGTTGCTCGAATCTAGAATTTGAAGTCGGAAACTGTAAGTTAGTCGCGAAATCCCTGAATGTGATCCAGATGCGTGACGTCGATATAATCCTAGGAATGGATTGGCTAACCGAGAATTTTGCGACGATTCGATGCGATTTGAGGTAGATATCGTTTAAATCCCCTAGAGAAGAATCAATCATAGATTTTGGAATGGAAAAGAGAGTGAAGAAGAGTGTGCCGATAATTTCAGCCATGAAAGCGCAGAGATTGATGCGGAAGAAATGAACCCAAGCGTACCTAGTCTATCTGAATAAGGACAAAAATCACGAGTTGAGTATCGACGATGTTCCAGTCGTAAGAGAATTCAAGGATGTGTTTCCTGAAGTGTTACCAGGTTTACCCCCTGATCGTCAGCTAGAGTTTTCAATCGATTTAGAACCCGGATCAGCCCCGATATCCAAGGCACCGTATAGAATGGCCCCAAAGGAACTTCAAGAGTTGAAGATCCAACTGCAAGAATTGTTGGACTTAGGCTACATTCGACCGAGTGTATCGCCTTGGGGTGCTCCGATTTTGTTCGTTAAGAAGAAGGACGGTAGTTTAAGGATGTGCATAGACTACCGAGAGTTAAACAAGATTACGTTGAAGAACAAATATCCTTTGCCAAGGATAGATGATTTGTTTGACCAGCTAAAAGGAGTCGGTGTTTTCTCCAAGATTGACTTAAGGTCTGGATACCACCAACTGAAGATCAAGCAAGAAGATATTCCGAAGACTTCTTTTAGAACGAGATATGGACATTACGAATTCATAGTAATGCCTTTTGGATTAACAAATGCCCCAGCAGTGTTCATGGATATGATGAATAGAGTTTTTCACGAATATTTGGACAAATTCGTGATTGTCTTTATAGATGACATTTTGGTGTATTCAAGAAGTGAAGCTGCGCATGAAGAACATTTAAGGATCGTGTTAGAAACGCTTAGAACGGAAAAGCTGTATGCCAAATTCAGTAAGTGCGAATTTTGGTTGAAGGCAGTGAATTTCTTAGGACATGTAGTTTTGTCCAAAGGCATCCAAGTGGATATGGAGAAGGCGAAAGCTGTGCAAGATTGGAAGTCCCCGACGTCAGTACATGAAATCCGTAGTTTTCTTGGTTTAGCAGGATACTACCGGAGATTCATTGAAGGATTTTCTAAGATCGTGAAGCCGATGACGAGCCTGTTAAAGAAAGAAACGAAGTTCACATGGACGGAAGAGTGTGAGAAAAGTTTTCAAGAACTCAAGACGAGATTAACGACAGCCCCAGTTCTAGCCCTACCCGAGCCAGATAAAGATTATGTTGTTTATACCGACGCATCTGCTCAAGGACTAGGATGTGTACTAATGCAAAATGGAAAAGTGATTGCATATGCTTCCAGGCAGCTCAAACCTCATGAAGAGAAGTATCCAACCCACGACCTGGAATTAGCAGCCGTCGTTCATGCTTTGAAGATATGGTGACATTACCTTTATGGAGCGAAGTGTGAAATATTCTCAGATCACAAAAGCCTGAAGTACTTCTTCGAGCAGAAGGAATTAAACATGAGACAAAGGAGATGGCTTGAGCTAGTAAAAGACTACGATTGCAAGATATCTTACCATCCCGGTAAAGCGAACGTAGTAGCCGACGCGTTAAGTAGAAAGAGAAGGAAGGAAAAGTCGGACAGGATCGAGTTAGGATTTCTTTTAACCGATGAAGTCGAGCTGATCGAAGAGTTTGCAAAAATGAAGATTGAAGTAATCGTACCACCAACGACAGTAGATCAAGTAATTGCTACCTTAGTAGTGATGCCTGACTTAAGAACCCGTATCATAGAAGGCCAAAGAAGAGACGAAGAATTAGAAAAGCTACGAAGGATGGTGAGAAGTGGAGAAGTAAAAGATTTTGCAGAATCAAGCGATAATGCGTTGTTGTATCAAGGAAGAATTTGCATACCTAATGATGACAAGTTGAAAAATGAAATAATGAGTGAAGCTCATGAAACACCATATACAGCTCACCCCGGCAGCACGAAGATGTACCAAGACCTAAAGAACCAGTTTTGGTGGAATGGAATGAAGACGGATGTGGCATTATTCGTTGAAAGATGTTTAGCTTGCCAGCAAGTGAAGTCCTTACATCAAAGACCGTCCCAGAGTGGAAGTGGGATGGAATCACAATGGATTTTGTGACAGGATTGCCAAGATCAAGAAGAGGAAATACAGTAGTATGGGTAATCGTGGATAGGTTGACGAAGTCTGCTCATTTCATACCTATTCCACATACCTATGGATCAGCCAAGTTAGCCGAGATCTACATCAAAGAAATTGTAAAATTGCACGGAGTTCCGAAGATGATTACCTCTTATAGAGATTCGAAGTTCACCGCCCGTTTTTGGGAAAGTTTCCACAAAGAGTTGGGAACCCAATTGCAGTTCAGCACTACTTACCATCCTCACACCGATGGTCAGTCCGAGCGAACGATCCAAATTCTCGAAGATATGTTGAGAGCCGTCTTGTTAGATAAAGGAGTCGAGTGGGAAAAAGTTTTACCTCTTGTTGAGTTTGCATACAACAATAGCTATCAGAATACGATAGGAATGGCCCCGTATGAAGCTCTTTACGGAAAGAAATGTAGATCGCCGTTGGATTGGAATGAAGTCGGTGAAAGGAAAGTGTTAGGGCAAGAAGCGATTGAGGAAATGATAGAATCTGTACGTCAGATCCGTGAGAAGATTAAGGAAGCTCAGAGTCGACAGAAGTCGTATGCCGATAATCGAAGATCCAAGATAGAGTTTGAAGAAGGAGATAAAGTGTTTTTGAAAGTATCCCCCTCGAAAGGAGTTTATCGTTTTGGAGTTAAAGGAAAGCTTAAACCTCGTTTTATAGGACCGTACGAAATCCTTGAGAAGATTGGATCCGTATCGTATCGTTTAGCGTTACCGCCTAGTTTCGGAAGTTCGCATAACGTGTTTCACGTATCGCAGTTGAGAAAATACGTCTTCGATCCGAAGCATGTAATACGTCAAGAAGATGTTGAGATGAAGCCCGATCTAAGCTACGAAGAGAAACCTGAAGAGATTTTAGATTATAAAGTCCTGCAGTTAGAACGAAATCGATTCCCTTAGTGAAAGTCAAGTGGTGTCATCACGATCTTGAAGAAGCCACTTGGGAGCTCGAAGAAAAGATGAAAGCAAAGTATCCCGAGTTATTTTCTTAAGGTCAGTAAATTTCGGGACGAAATTTTTTTTAAGAGGGTGAGGATGTGATACCCCGAGTTTTTATACCTTTAGAGAGCGTCTAATTAACCGAGTAAGTTCAAAGATGAGAATTTAGGAGTAATTTTTTTTTCTTTTCTAATCGATGAGTTTTGAATAAAACGTTTATTTTGTCTTGTGAATCTCGTGTGAATTTATCTGTTCTATTTATCTGAGATGATGATGATGTGATATGCTTGTTGAGTTGTTTATATGAAAATGAGTAAGAATTTAAATTCCGGAAAAATCCCGAGAAGTTCGTTTAATTGAGAAAACATATCGTTAATCGCCGAGAAATATGTTTACGCCGACGAGACTAGAATAGAATTGAATTAGAACCTTCGAATCTAGAATTTCTTTTAAGATCACTGAGATAGGGTAAGAACTTATCCGAGAATTGAAAAGAGAAATGAGGCATTAGTCTTGACAAGGATTAATAAACAGATTAATAAGCCGATTAAATTCTTTTAAGAATTAAAGGACTAAAATGATCGAAACCTTTAATCTTTTAATTTGAGACGTGAAATAGGATTGGGATGAGTTAGTGCCAAAAGTGAAACGAGAAGAGGTTAGACCCGTTAAGAAAACAAAACGGAATTAATGCGAATCATTTTACACGGAAAACCTTTACGGCCGGATAATTAATACCCGTAACGACACGACGACGACACGTGTCATCCACCTCTCTCCCTCTCTCGCCACCTCACATCTCCTCTCCCATCATCCCTCAATTTCCAAGACTAACACACCATGATGATGTCTTATGCATGGATTACTTAAAGTGTGCATGCAAGTTAAAATCACATCACCTATCAAGTCTTGTCTTTTACAACTTCCAACAAGTATACCTTTTTCCCTTTGTTGGATTTGAATTTTATTCATCTAAGACAAGTAGGGAGACAACAATTCATTCATCACACTCCATCTCTCTCTCTCCATTTCGATCTCTCTCTCTAGCAAGAAAAGAAAAACAATCTCTCAAACTCTCCCAAGCTCTCTCTCCCTCTCGGCAATATCTCTCTCTCCCTCATACTTGATTTTTCTTCACATGCAACCATGGATTCAAGATCTCCATCCATGAAAATGAAGTAGAAGTTATCAATCTCCATCCATTTCATCCATATTTTTCAAAGAAAGGTAAGAATCTTCCAAGTTCTTGAAGTTGAATTCAAGAATTATCCAACACTTTTCTTTATTTTGATTCCTAAAACCTATGGATAATTAATCCCATATTATTTCTTTTCTTTGAGGATTTAAGAAGACATCCTTCTTCCTTTCAAGTTCAAGCTTTGAAGCTACCATTTCCATCCATTTCAATTCCAAGAGCCAAGAGAAGGATTCCCATTTAATTAAGTATGAAATTCATTTGATTAGTTGTAAAAATGTATGTCTATAAGTCCTAAAGGAAAGATCTATGCATGCATGTTATTTAATTTATGTTTAGGCAAACTTAGGATATGCATGTTCTAATCGAGTGAGAAGAATTCGTTAGGAGAATCGAGCTTTAGATATTAATCGGTGAGATAAGAGAAGAAAAAGAAATTAAAACCCTAAAACTAAGATGAATACCGAAAATTATAAGAAAAATAGGAAAAATGTGAATCTTTGAGTTATTGTTATTTTGATGCTTGATTTGTTATTTTTATCATGTTAGTAATGAGATTATTTGCATTAAAAATTTTGAAATAAAATGCACAAAATGTGTATGTGTGTGCCGTGACTTTTGAGAAAAAATAGAGGTTTTATTTTGTTAATTTTGTTGATGAATTGAGTATTGTTTTGATCAATGGAAGAATTGTATGTTATGTTAATATGATTATACATGTGTTTAAGTTAAGAAAATAAGTTGGCATGTTGAAGTTTTGAAAGAAATTAATTGTAGAAATAATAAAAAAAGGATTGAATGTTTAAGTATGTATTAGTGATTAATTTGAATATGGAATAGAGATAGAAGTATTGATAAAAAGACTTAAAATTGAAAAGCTTTTAATTAAATAAAAGATGAAAAGATGTATGAAAAGATTTATTAATTAAATGTCTTACATTAAAATTTAAAGACTTGAAATTTTACTAAAAATACAACAAAAGATCTTTTATAATGTGATTAATAGAGTGAGTTAATTCATAAAACTATGTATCAAAAGATAAAGAAATTATTTAGTAAGAAATAGCTTAAGTTAAAGACAAATAAAGAAGAAATTATTAAAGAAATAAACAAAATAGAGAAAACCGAGTTTAAGAAGAATTAATCGATAAGAAGTAAAAAGAAAATTAAATCGAGTAAAGAAAAAGATGCTAGACGAGTTAAGATAGATACTCGTATAAGTTGATCGAGAAAATGAGAATAAAATAAGATGTCAAGAATTAAATGGAAGGAAGATTAATTGAATAATTAATTGAATACATTGTTTCTAACTTCGAAACTAACATAAACACGAACAACCTAGCAAAAGATCCAACCAAACACAAAAAACCAAAAACAATAACAAGAAAGAAAAAAGAAAAAGGAGAAAAGAACGGCGTACACAGCAACAACGAGAATCACTATGGATCCAGCGGTGGATCAGACGAACCACCTGGAGCGAAATGCCAACGAGCAAATTGCTGCTCCAACGAATCCAGTTGACGACCCTGAGAAGCCATTTGCTGGTGTTGTTGGGTCCAATACTGAGAATTCGAGGCCCAATTTTGTGCTTGCTCCGCCCAATGTGTATTCTGAGTCGCCCAATACTGTTCCTGCGCCTCCCATCGCTGCTCATTAACCGTCCAACGCTGATCATTCTGCGCCCACCGTTGATCATTCTGCTCCCACCGTTGATCTTGACGGAACAATTGGGCATTCTGTAGAATCATCTGCTGCTGCAAGTGCCCAAACTGGGAACTCATCTCCCCACGGAATGAAGTAAAATCCTGCTGAAACGCCGAAAAGTCATAAGGCACAGAACTGGAGCCGGAAGGGTGGGGAGCATGTTCAATCTGACGAATAAACCCATCCTGAGGAGGAAACTCCTCATCACTCCCCACCGGTGTGGCATCATCATTGGCTCCATCCGACTCGGCAGCGGAAGAACCAGAGGCAGGAAGTGGGGGCGCACTAGGACCAACGAACTCAGCACCACGCTGGCGCTTAACTGCTGGGCGCGACTCATAGGGAGCAAAGGACACCAAATCACGGGCAATAAATCCATGTTTCAATTCAGTAAAGCCCAAATACTTGCATCGCAACAGCACTTGATTAGAAGGAGTGGAATTTGCCCGCATAACATTGAAATGATATGCCAAAGCAGTAGCAAGATGCGGCAAAGCAGCCTTATATGTCGAAGTTCGCACAATGCTCTGCAAAGTGTCGAAGATAAACGGAGCCGGACAAACCTTCCGCTTCTTCACAGCACAATCCAACAAAAATAACTCAACATTGTACACCTTATTAGCCTATGCCCGACCTTTAATGTGATAGACAAGGAACTTGTGTAAAATGCACAAAACTGGATCACGAATTAAGCCACTAGGGACACCACCATTCCCCCAATTGTCACATCCTGACAACTCATACCAAGCCGCTTTGGCATCAAATGTCGGAGAGACAGACAATTCCCCATGAGCTTTCCGAAACCTAAAAACCGTATGCAAAACAGAATACCCCACACGATATGTATTGCCCATCAACCGAAAAGTGATACCCTTGAGATCATCTTCAAAATCCATAGAAACCAGAAATTCCAGACACAAAGGAGTAAATGAAGGCCATTCTGAGCGAGCATATTGAAATAATCCTAGGACCTTTAAGTACTTATTCAATTCATCCTTCACCCCCAAAGACTCAATAACCTCCCAATTAATAAAACGAGGTACCGTAACAGATTTACTCTTGAGGCGAAGGAAAAGTTTACCTTCAGGGAGCGAGTAAATAGGGAAAGGAGCAGCATAGGTCGCTGAAATGTTCTGTGGTGCAGCCGCATCGGTGTCCATAGCCTCGGGGCCAGTAGTATGGGAGGAAGAACTTCCTCCGACGTTCTTGGTGCGGACCATAGTGAATTAGACGTTTCCGGATACGAACACTCGTCCAATATGAAACCACGAAGCCGACGGTCGCTGACGACGAGGAAGAAAAACTAAGCGTTCGCCGAGTATGAGAAATCAGCGCTCGTCGACAGTGAATGCTCGCTCAGCAAAGACGGCAAGGGGAAGAGAATGGGCGTTCGTCTGAAGTCGACGCTCGCCAGGTGCGTGTCCGGTGAAAGTAGCAGACGCTCGCCGACAGAAAGAACTGGGCGCTCGTCGGCTGTGGAGTGGTCGAATTCACCGGCGGAGAGAGAAGACCACCACAAGGAATCGTTGATCGGGATGGTAGAGACGGCTCCGGTCTGGAACAAGGACGGAAACAAAACCAAAAGGGACAAAACCTCCACAAGCACACGCGAAGAGCGACTGAGAGAAAAAAGAACGAAGGAGGCGGTTGTTCTGAAAATTAGGGCCGACATATTTATAGCCCAGGAAATGGGCGCTCGTTGGTGATGAGCGATCGCCCAGAATTGGGCCGTAGAACAAATGGGCCGAGGGATGAGTCGTGTTGGACGATCGCCCGGGGTGAACGATCGTCGCACCCCTTCTCTGAAGACGAAACAACACGCACTGGACGCTTGCCCGGGGTGAACGACCGTCGCACCCCCTTCTCTGAAGTCGACGCAACACGCGCTGGACGCTCGCCCAGGGTGAACGACCGTCGCACCCCCTTCTCTGAAGTCGACGCAACACGCGCTGGACGCTCGCCCAGGGTGAACGACCGTCGCACCCCCTTCTCTGAAGTCGACGCAAAACCCACTGAACGCTCGCCCAGAATGAGCGAGCGTCGAACCTGCGCCACAGTACCGTTTTTTTTTTTTTTTTTCAATGGGTTGCCTCCCACGAAGCGCTTGTTTAATGTCGTTAGCTCGACATACAAAAACTAAACTTATTCGGAATCCACGAGCCAAATTGACTCGACTCTTTCCAGAACAGGTTCTCCTTCATAGTACGGTTTCACTCGATGTCCGTTGGTTTGGAAGGATTCGCGAGTCTGTTCGTTTAACAACCGAACAGCTCCAAAAGGTAGAACTTCTTCAATGAGATACGGCCCACTCCAATGGGACTTCAACTTGCCTGGAAATAACTTCAACCTTGAGTTGAACAAAAGGACTTTCATCCCGGGCTTCAACTCTTTGGATAGAATCCGATTATCATGCAACCGCTTCACTCGATCTTTGTAGATCTTGGCATTGTCATAAGCCTCGTTCCGGAGTTCATCCAACTCGAACATTTGCAACAGTCTTTGCTTTTCGGCGGCCTCAAGATCGAAATTTGTTGCTCGGATTGCCCAATACGCCTTATGCTCGACTTCAACAGGCAAGTGGCAATTCTTTCCATATACAAGCCGATATGGGCTCATCCCCAGAATGCTCTTGTACGCTGTCCGGTACGCCCAAAGGGCATCATTGAGCTTTGAAGACCAATCTTTACGAGACGGCTGCACTGTCTTCTCCAGAACTCCCTTGATTTGTCGGTTGCTCGTCTCTGCTTGGCCCGATGTTTGAGGGTGATAAGGGGTAGCAACCTTGTGCGTGATTCCATTCTTCTTCATAAGCTTCTCAAACAACTTATTGCAAAAATGCTTCCCTCCATCACTTATGATTGCCTTAGGAAATCCGAACCGACAAAGAATATTTTCCTGTACAAACTTGAGCACAACATGAGAGTCACAAGTCCTAGTGGGGATGGCCTCGACCCACTTGGAAACATAATCAACAGCTAAAAGAATGTACTCTTTACCAAAGGATTTGGGAAACGGTCCCATGAAATCGATACCCCACACATCGAAAATCTCAACCACAAGAATATTATTAAGAGGCATCTCATTCCTACGACCAATAGACCCTACCCTTTGGCAACGATCACATGCAAGATAAAAAACATGTGCATCCTTAAATAATGAAGGCCAGAATAAACCGGATTGGAGCACCTTGTGAGCCGTTTTCTGCCCTCCAAAGTGTCCTCCACAATGCGACTCATGGCAAAATTGGAGCACCTTAGCTTGCTCATCATCCGGAATACACCTTCTGATCACATCATCCTTACCAATCTTAAATAGGTAAGGGTCTTCCCAAAAGTATTGCCTGCACACAGATAGAAAACGCTTCCTTTCTTGGGAAGTAAGGTCAGGCCTCAATTCATCACATGCAAGAAAATTAACAATGTCAGCATACCAAGGGACTATGTCGGTACTCAAAGCTTGTTCAAAAGGGAACGACTCAAGCAAATTATCACAAATAACAGGAGAAGGAAGATTATCAAGACGGGATAAGTGGTCAGCTACAGCATTCTCACTACCTTTCCTATCTCGAATCTCTAAGTCGAATTCTTGGAGTAAGAGCACCCAATGAATAAGTCTTGGCTTAGCCTGAGACTTGGTCAATAAATAACGCAATGCAGCATGATCACTATGAATGATGACCTTAGACCCTATGATGTATGCACGAAACTTGTCTAATGCAAACACAACAGCAAACATCTCTTTTTCTGTAGTGGTGTAATTCACTTGAGCAGAAGTAAGAGTCAGACTCGCATAATAAATAACACGAAGCATTTTATCAATACGTTGACCCAACACAGCACCCACCGCAGAATTAGAAGCATCACACATAATCTCAAAAGGTTCGGACCAAATAGGACCAATCACTACAGGGGCAGTACTCAACTTCTCCTTAAGCAAGTTAAACGCATTAAGACAAGCATCATCGAAAATGAAGGGCACATCTTGAGAAAGCAAACGACATAGAGGTTGACTGATTTTTGAAAAGTCCTTAATGAAACATCGATAAAAACCGGCATGCCCCAGAAAGCTCCTAATTCCTTTAACATCACGAGGTTGAGGCAATCTTTCGATCACGTCCACTTTCACTTTGTCGACCTCTACACCCCTCTTAGAGACGATGTGACCTAACACGTTCCCCCTCCTTACCATAAAATGACTCTTTTCCCAACTGAGAGTCAAACCACTCTCGACACACCTCGCTAACACCCGTTCAATTTTTCTAAGACAATCATTAAAAGATGATCCAAACACAGAAAAATCATCCATGAAGATCTCAACAAAATCATTAAGCATCTCAGAAAATATGGACATCATGCATCTTTGAAAGGTACCTGGTGCGTTGCAGAGTCCGAACGGCATTCTGTTGCAGGCATATGTGCCAAAGGGGCACGTGAAAAGGCTGTCTTAGCTTGATCCTCGGGCGCGATCGCGATCTGGTAGTAGCCTGACAGTCCATCCAGAAAACAATAGAACTCATGGCCCGCCAATCTATCGAGCATCTGATCAATGAAAGGCAATGGGAAGTGATCCTTCTTAGTGGCCGCATTAAGTTTCCTGAAGTCTATGCACATCCGCCAACCTGTAACCGGTCTCATGGGCACCAACTCTTCATTATCATTCAAGACCACCGTGATTCCTCCTTTCTTTGAAACCACATGTACGGGGCTGAGCCATTCACTATCAGCAATGGAAAAGATGATCCCTTCGGCCAACTGCTTGTAGATCTCCTTCCTCACCACTTCCATTAGTACAGGATTCAATCTTCTTTGGCCATCTCCTTTTGGAGTCACTCCATCCACCAAGTTTATCCGGTGCATACATGTTGCAGGACTGATCCCTTTAATGTCGGACAAACACCATCCAAAAGCAGCCTTGAACCTTGTGAGCACCTCGACCAATTCTTCTTCTTCGGCTGCCTTGAGCTCTGCAGAGATTATAACAGGCTTCCTGTTTCCTTTTTCAAGGAACACGTACTTCAAATTGGCCGGAAGTTCCTTAAGTTCAAGCTCGATCTGCTTCTCTTCTTTAGGGACCTTTACTATGATTGGCTCATTAACAGGCAGGTTGGTTGGCTTCAAGGCTTCCATAGCTGCTTCCTCCCTAAGTCTCTCCTCCAAGTCGGCAGAGCCTTCAAAAACCTCCTCGAGCTGCTGCTCTTCCATAAAGCAGGCCTCGACAAGTGTGTCGATAGCATCAATGTAAGAGCAATTATCAACACTATTGGCCGAGGGAATCCCCTTGTTGGCTCTGACGTCGTAAGAAACTGACTCACCCAAAACTGACATCTTAATTATGTCGTTCTTTACATCAATGAGAGTATTGGTTGTAGCCATGAAAGGCCTCCCCAATAGTAGAGTGTGCTCTCGTCCATCTTCCTTGACGTCGCCAATCTCTAGCACGACAAAATCCACTGGCACAATAAGTTTCCCCACCCGCACTAGGACATCTTCAATAACTCCACGAGGGTGGCGAACCGATCTGTCTGCCAATTGCAAGCACATCCTTGTCGGCTTCAACTCTCCCAATTCCAACTGCTTGAAAATGGAATAAGGCATCAGATTGATCCCGGCTCCTAAATCCAGCATTCCAGAAGCTTCCTTTCCATTCCCCATAGCTATTTTAATCACAAAGCTGCCAGGATCTCGTTGCTTTTGGGGGAGAGAGTGCTGCATAATGGAGTTGGCACTTTCTGATACTAGAACTTGTTCCGGTTCATCAAACTTTCTCTTCTTGGATGCTAACTCCTTGAAGAACTTCACATAAGCAGGCACGTTTCGGATCACATCGAACAAAGGTAAATTCACATTCACCTTGGATAGCATCTTATAAAAGTCTGAAAATTGCTGGTCCTGCTTCTCATTCCGCAATCTGCTAGGAAAGGGTACCGGTGGGCGATAAGGCTTTTCAGCCTTATGTAGTCGGATTTCTGCTTGCTCTTCCTCAACTCGAGGCTGTAAGATCTCTGATGATGTGTCTCCCACTTTATTATCAACCATCTTCCCATTTCTCAACACAGTGACGGCTGACGCTTGATGTGGCTGTTGACCTTGGCTCGGAATCTTTCCCGGCTGCTGCAGCTGCTGCATCTGGTTAACGGTACCAGACACTTGTCCCACCGCCGTCTCAAGGCGCTTGATGGTTGCATCTTGAGCTTCTCTCGCCTGCCTGCTTTCTTGCATGAATGCATTGAGATTATCTTCAAACGAGTTCTTCTGAGCAGGTGGTGGCGATGCGCGCTGAAATTGTGGTGGTCCTTGCTGGAACTGACTCTGCTGAGCTGGATTCTGCCACTGAGAATTAAAATTCTGCTGCTGTTGCGGGTACCACTGCTGTTGCTGCTGTGGGTACCACTGTTGCTGATTAGAAAACTGATTGAATTGCTAAGGAGGATACTGCGTGAACTGCTGTGGAGGACGGCGATTTTGAAAATTGCCTCTATATGCCTGGCCTTGGGTTTGATTCCGCCATCCAGTGGTAGACTGATTTTGCCATCCCGAGTTCTGCTGTCACTGGTTCGGATTAGACCCTTGGCCTTGGTCAAACTGCTGTCGAGGAGGAAATCCCTGTGCCGCATACACCTCTACGCCTCCTTCATAGGTCAACTCCCCCATTCTCTGACATTCCTCAGGCTGATGCCCCAATTCTCCACAAATACCACAGGGTTCAGGAGTAATCTCATGTCTAACAGGTGCTGACCGAGGAGGAGATGCCACAGACTTATTCATCTTCAATTCTTGCAACTCCCTCATCATCCCTGCGAGTTATTTTCGCAGCTCATAATTTGGTGTTACCGCATTGGTATCAACTCTTCTCCCTCGGATCGACTTCTGTTGTGAACTGTCTGCCAAAGTCTGGAAGATCTGGTTGAGTTCCATAGGAGTCTTCTTAGCGATGTTACCCCCTGCCGTGCTGTCCACCATGAACTGAGTAGTCGTAAGAAGTCCATCATAAAAGAACTGACTAATCATAATCGCGGATAACTGATGATGTGGGCATTGTCGGAGGAGCTCTTGAAATCTCTCCCAAGCCTCATGGAAAGGCTCGTCAGTTCCTTGCGTGAAATTCATAATCTGCGTACGAATCTCCTGTGTCTTGTGGTTTGGGTAGAACTTCAACATAAACTTCTCACAAGCATCCTTCCAAGAATTAATAGAATTTGACAGGAGTGATAGCAGCCACGCCCGAGCCCGATCCTTCAAGGTGTAAGGCAGGCACTTGAGCCTTAATTGATCCTCTGTAAGGTCCGACAGAGGAAAAGTTTGCACTATAGAACAGAACTCTCGGACGAATTGGAGTGCATCCTCATTGGGCATTCCATGGAAAGCTGGAAGCATGCTAGAGTAGTTATGCTTCAAATCATAATTCCTGACCCCGGCAGGAATAATAATGGCCGACGTCGTGGCCTCAATAACTGGTCGGGAGTATTCTCCCATGAGCTGGTTTTCCTCAGTAGTCATATTTCCTTGAAAAATCAGCTGACACTTTCCCTCAGAATCACAAATCAAATTCCCAAACAAAGTTTCGTCTTCAACCTTGTCAGGAAGCGGTTCAGTTACCTCCCTTAATTCTTCCAAAACTGCACTTCTCCTGTGTATATTGTCAATATACGGTGCTAACGGTTGTTTCTGACTTCTGCGACCTAGCATACACAACACTAGCACACAGATTAAATGCACCGGAGGGAGAAAAATAACCAAACAAAATTAACATGAAAATTGTAACACAAAAATCGCCTAAAGCCTTCCCCGGCAACGGCGCCAAATTTGTTCAACCTAAATTAATCTAAGTTGCACGCAATTAAACGTGGTTGTTCTAGATTAGATAAGTTAACCCGAATATCGTCTCACAAAGAAGGCTTAACAGGGTGATTGTTGTATTACGAAAAGAACAGAAAAATAAAAAGAAAGCATTAAAGATTGATTGGGTTGGGATTTTGATTACTCTAAGGAATTAAAAAGACAATTAATCTAGACAGTAATATAAACCCTAGTTCTAAAAACAAAGTAAATCATAAACATAATTGAGATGCGAAATAAAAGAAACTTACGATGATTAATTCGTAGTAGAAGTCTGTCACAAAATCCGTACGAATTGAAAGTAATAATCTACCCTAGTGTTTAGATGAACAAGAAAATAGTGAAAAACTGGAAAAGAATAACTGGAGAACTTTTCTGTGTCGGAAGGAAAGAGAAGAACGAAAGTAATCACGTCAATAAGGAAATAAATCTGAGGCTCTATTTATAGCTAATATTATCGCCGCCTCAACATGGACGATCGCCCAACACGGGCGAGCGTTGGCCTCCTCACTACCACACACATATCGGACGAGCGCCGAAGCCCAACGATCGACGGCCCTGTCTTCACATCTTCACACGGACGATCGTTGAGGCTGAACGATCGCTGGGGTGTCCTCTCTGAAACTCTTCTAGACCAAACGGACGATCGTTGAGGCTGAACGATCGCTGAGGTGTCCTCTCTGAAACTCTTCTCGACCAAGTGGACGATCGTTGAGGCTGAACGATCGCTGGGGTGTCCTCTCTGAAAGCCCAATCGCCAACTTGTAAATTTATTGAACGAGCGACGACCTTGGACGATCGTCCAAGGTGATTCTCTGATACTTCACATCACTGTTGGACGCTCGTCGAGATGTGAACGATCGTTGAACATACACTTTTCAGCCATTTCTCTCGTGATCCAACACCTAAAACACAAATACTGCATTTTCCCAACAAAAACTCGACCCCAAAGCATTAGAGCATTCCGAATATAAAAACAACACAAAACACAACGGCAAACGAACAAAATGCACTAAATAAACCCAACTAAAAACAACCAAAAACAGGCGAAACACGGGACCATCAGGTAATGACATTTGGTCACACTGTGGCCAACCACACGCGTAAAAAATGGAAAGTTGACTGTAAAAATGGAAATAATCACATTTTCCCCTTAGGGTTTATGCTTCCCATTTAGAGTATATTTCAATTTCCAAAACCTATATTACCATTTTTAGCTTGTGTGGTCGAATATCATTACCCATAAATAAATTCCATTGATGTTTTTCATGTTCATTTAGACATGAGAATGGAATTGGTTTAATGAATTGTCGTTCCATTTCATTCCTGATTGGTTCATTCCTTTCTCATCTCCATTCTAATACAGAGCTCATTCCTTTTCTACTAAATTTCATTCTCTCATACCCCTCATTCCTTTTTTTCCTATATCGTGGGAACCCGCAACTACTTGTAATACCCCGGATTTTCTCTTCCGTCATAAAATAAAAATTTAATAATTAAATATGGTTTTGCACGCCTAAAATAATGAATTTCAATTCTAAGATCAACGGTGAAATCCGTTTCTTAAAATAAATTCCAGAAGTCGGTTAAACGACTACTGTATTAGGGTTTTCGCGTACGAAAACTTTTTCGTTAGAAAACTCAGATCGAAAAAGCGTCAAACTTTACATTCACTTATTTCGCGATGCGAGTAAGTTAGGAAAAGTCAGTTTTATTTATTTTTCCGGACGAATTTTGGACTGTCATGTCCAAAACTTTTTAAAGTTTTTAGAAATCGAATTGTACTTTCCGAATAAGAAAAATATTCTGGAACTAGTGGTCGAATTAGTTTTCGCCGAAAATGTACCCGTCTAGGAATTTATTTCTCGACTTTTAATACGCGGTTTTAGACCCGTAAAACGGAATATTTTGAATTAAAAACTCCCACCCAAACCCCCCCCCCCCCCCCCCCCCAGTCATCCTAGGATATTTATTTATTTCATACTTTATGCTAAATATCCTACCTTATGACTCACCTATTTAATTATTCTAAACACTAAAACCTAGTAGTATAAATATACCCCTCAACCCCACATTTTCTTCTCATTTTCTCTTCTCTTAGCCGCCACCTACCCATCTCTCTCTTATATCTTTTGTTCTTCATTTTCTCTTCAAATCTTCATCAAGTTCTTCAAGGTAAAATCATCCTAGTTGTTCATCTTCCATTTTATTTTAATTCCAAGTTCATAATCATCAAAGTATTGATCTTAGCTTTAATTTCATCCAAGTAGAATTCCATTCCTTTAATTTTTTTATGACCGAAAATTTTAGGGGATTGATGATACTTAGGAATGGATTTCATGGTTGCAATCAAGAAGGAATTAATTTCCCCAAATTATATGTTGAGGACCGATTTTTCTAAGGAAGTAAGAGTATGATGTTCTAAGTTTAAATTTCATGGATATTTATGCATAGAAATGAAATTCTATGATTAAGAAATAAAGAGAAATCAAACCCCCTTGATTAATGTTTAATACCGAAAATTTGGTAGGGTTAGAGTTTGAATTTTTATAATTTTAATTTATGATGTTAGATTGTGTTAGAACTTGGTATTAGTGAAATTGATGATTAATTATAAGGTATGAAATCAAGAATGAATGAAATAAATTAAATACACATGAAAATCGATGGAAATTAGTTCATAGAGGTTTAGTGTGTGTTCTAGGTGTTCTTAGTGTTCTTGGCCAAGAACATGAAGATTTAAATATGATTAAAATTAATTATAAAATAAATTAATTAATTATTAAATTAATTAATTAATAAATTCGAAATTAAATAAAAATAAAATAAAATAATAATAATAATAATAATAATAAAATAATATTATAATAATATTAAATAATATTAAATTAAATAAAAAATAATATTTTATTCATGGAAATTGGAATTTAATTTAATGAGTTAATTGATTAATATTAAGTGTAAAGGAAGTAATAAGGAACAAAGGTTAATTCTTAATTGAATTGAATTAGTTAATGATTAGTAATGAGTAAAAGAGTTAGATAATGATATGAAATGAATTATGAAATGGAAGTTAATAGACTGAGTTGGAAATGAAATAAAATTGGTTTAGTAATTGATTAGTGAAACAACGAGGAAGTGTTTGTCGTATTATTAAACGGGAAAGGATAAAGTATTCTCGATTAATGATTTAGTATGTTGACTGTTCTATGAGTAAAATTTCATGAGTATAAAGTGGCGTAGCATTAATCGAACATAGAGAATTATACGTCGAGTTTTAACGAGTCCTAGGGTTAGTTTGGGCAGTTCTGCGACCTTTTACGGAAACTGTCATAACTCTTAGCTCGCTTAATAAAATCGAGATCCGTAAATTGGAGAGTAAACTAGACATCCGTAGCTTTCTTTTGGTACAGGGCACGTCCCCTGTTTCAAAATACTCTGTTCTGTATGAACTCCAGAACTACTGACTTGTGCAGGAAATTTCTAAAACCTAATTTCTTAAGTTGAATTCTTTTCAACTTGTTTCCTTTTGAACTTTTAAGTCGTTATAAGTTATCGACTCTTATTATTTACTAAGCTAAGTGTCGAGTAAGGAATCAAGTTAGTCCTAATCGAGATGAGTTCGAGTCTCGTTTATTTGTTAATCAAAAGTAACTAGTTAAGCGTGCAAAGGCCTAAAAGACTAAAACTTATTTCGATTTCCCGTTTCTTTTATCGTTACGACCTAGTTTTAAAGTTTGCTTATTTGCGATGAAAGGCGGAGGTCAGCATCAAGGATAGGACGGAAGTTCAGGACGGAAGCTCGTGTAGTTGTTCTGTAATCGCTAAGGTGGGCTTTCTATATAAAAACAAAATGAGCGATGCTCGAAAATCTTTATTTACAGCTTTGATAACTGTGATTTGAAATGATTATCAAGGCATAAAATGATTTGTTTTATGTGAGTTCGTTTGTGCCTTTCTGAGTTAGTCAAATGGGATTAACTAAATCGATCGGACTCTGAGTTAACCGTACGGGATTTTCCAGAGTTAAGTGTATACGGTAGCCGGTGTGTGTGGTACCCTGTTGAGGGGTAGCCAGCCGCGGTGAATTGAACGTTCGCGGAAGAAGTTAACTCTTCCCCGGCGTTGAAATAGAAGTTGGGCAAATTGAACGTAACATGTATAAAATGCTTGGCCAAGCTATTTTGATTCATGAAAGAAAGAAAATGTTTAGTAAGCTCGGGTCTTTATTGAAAAACCCCCGGAGCGTTACTGTTTGAGATGCCTGATAATCAATACTATTATGATATGTTTCGGCAATGTGCCCACTAAGTGCTTTATGTACTTAGCCCTGCATGTTTGTTTTTAAATATGCAGTTTGAGTGACGAAGGCGGAAGGAGGTTGAGTAAGGATGTAGATAAAGAAGACAGTAGTATGCTAGTTTACATTTCCGCTGCCAAATAGTTTCTATTATTGTATAACTTATAAGTCTAAGTTCCATACTTAGAACTTAGTATGTTTTTGAGTACAACTTATCGGGCGATCCTTCGAGGTCGACTCTCTTTTATTATATTGGAATCAAGTTCATAGTATTAAGTTGTTATAAATGTCTGTTTATTTAATTATTCTCCTTTCTTCCCCGCTTCTTTAATCCAACCCCTAGTCGCACCCCGGCTTTGTCGTCCCTCGGGATTTGGGGCTGTGACACTACTATTTTTGGTGCACACTGAATAAATTCTCGTGCTTGTACAGTAGTCTATAAATCCAAAATCTTTGTTATATATTTTTATTACTCATCGATATTATAATATATGCTTGGTTTTATAAATCCTAGGTTTTCTTGAGAAGCGCAAGTTCGACGAGGATTTTTGAAGAGTT
Organism: Schizonepeta tenuifolia; assembly: GCA_029490685.1. Classification (NCBI taxonomy): domain Eukaryota; kingdom Viridiplantae; phylum Streptophyta; class Magnoliopsida; order Lamiales; family Lamiaceae; genus Schizonepeta; species Schizonepeta tenuifolia. The sequence continues at coordinate 14,031,097 of CM055955.1, read as the reverse complement.
GCTGAAGGATCTGTTGTTTCTTATGAGAGGAAAAACCCTTTTGTTGATGGGAGGGATTGGGGCAATCAAACTATCAGATTTGGTTAAGCCACGTATACCATTCACAAACAGAAGTCAATTAAATAGTGCTTTTGACGAATTCTGCCGAAAAACGACTATGCGACGCTATGTTTGAGAATAAAACTAAACCAAAATAGCAAGGGAAAATACTGAACTCTGTTCACCCCAAGAGTATAAGAATTCAAAACATAAGACAATCCAAATGGTGGACACTTTGGTGTCACTATCTCCACTGCGGTCAGCAATGGGATTTTCTCTATGTTGTTTCAATATACTCCCTCTGTTTTTTTATAAGTGTCCTCAGCCATCAAAACACACAAACCAAGGAAATTAATATATTACTATTTTCATCTATAATTATTGCCTAGGAAATTTAAAATGTAAATAAATTAGCATTTATTACTTAGGTAAAATAGAAAGTTTTGCATTATTTTTCTCAAAAGTTGCATCATTTTTTTCAAAATTTATGAAATATGACACTTATTAAAAAACAAATCAAATTTCATAATAAGACACTTAATAAAAAACAGAGGGAGTAGTTTCTAAATATTCATTTTGCATTAATTTTAATCAAAAACTAAAAAATTTATTAATTTAAATAAAAAAATACATTATTAGAAAAAAATAAACAATACATTACTAGAAATAAATAAAAAAATTAATAAAAAAAACTAAGTCCATTCTCGATGTTACTTGACCTCGGCAACCATCATCATATGAAGTTTTGGTAGTGCTCCAACGTCATGTATAACATATATATCCTTGGTGATGATCTTCATATCGATAGTCTTGCTTCGCTCGAGCACTTGCCATCATTGCCTAGGCCATAGTTTTGCTTTGCCTCGGTGATGCTGGTGTCGAGCATTCGTCGAGTCCAACAATGACCCGAGCTCGGCATCGTCACTCGTCATTTTTTTCCTTCTCCTTTGGCCACCCTTGCCACGTCTCGACACTGTGGTCGGGGGGAGCCGTGTTTTCCCCTTCAGCCTCTGTCGAGCCGCTGACCGTTCCCGATGTGTAGGCACCATCCGACGTACTCTTCATCCGCTTCATGGAGTGAGCGTCGGGAAATTCTTGGTGGAGGAATTTAGGATAGTTTTGTAAGATTTTCCAAGCAGCAAAATGCTTGAAGCGATTACCAGTGTAATGGGTTGCGTATATCTGTTGGGCATTCTCGATGACTATATCGTTGGAAACGCCATTGGGCCTTTTAGCAGTTGTCTTCCTGAAAGCAATCATCCATTGCTTCACCAAGCCGGAGACGCACCCAAAATAACTCTTCACTTGCTTTGGGTTGAGGTTGTCTCCGAACATGGTGTTGAACCTTTGGACCACTTTCCCCCAATATTTCTCGGCATGTTGATCTTTGCCGAGAATTGAATTGCACGTCTTCTCCTTCCAAATCTGAGCAACGGTGGTGGACTGTTCGATGGTGTACATGTGCCACTTCACCTTTGGTTTGGCGGCAGCTTCAGTCGGCGGTGGCTGAGGAACGGCGGCGACAGCAAGGGTGAAGGCGGCGGGTGTCTTACCTTTGCCCTTGAGCGCCCTCTTGCAACTCGCGGTGGACGGTGGCGGCTCGAACGAAGGACTCTCCTCATCACCGTCGAAAGTGGGTAAGGACTCGTCTGATATATCGGGACACCACGCCGATGAAAAAGGATTGGATCGATTTTTTAAAAGTATGAGAGGTGAGTTGAGGAAGAAATTGAAGAAGAATACAAGGAGAAGTAGATAAAATGGTGTGAGAAGTGGGAGAAAGGAAGTAGTAGTATTTATAGAGGAAAAAAAAACTAAATTCGTCGGAAATCGGCCAAATTCGACCTTTGCCGGTCAAAAACGGCCGTTTCTAGTAAAATCCGAACGTTGGGCTGCTGGCGTGTGGCTCAACAGCGCGCCTTTTTTTAAAAATCAGGCGCGTGCATTGCACACGCGAGAAGAAGAATACAAGGAAAAGTAGAAAAAATGGTGTGAGAAGTGGGAGAAAGGAAGTAGTAGTATTTATAGAGGAAAAAAAAAATTAAATTCATCGGAAATCAGACAAATTCGACCTTTGCCGGTCAAAAACGGCCATTTCCAGTCAAATTCGAACGTTGGGCTGCTGGCGCACGGCTCAACAACGCGACTTTTTTTTTTTTAAATCAGGCCCGTGCAATGCACGCGCCATATCGAGTCGGTCTCGTTCCATAAAGCCAGTCTCGAGCCACTTGGTATTGCAACGGGGTGTCTCCATAGTGCGGTGTCTTGAGATACCCATAGAGACACCCGCTTTGGGTAGTCTAATGGAACCGAAAAGATTCTTGTTTACACTAGCTTGGTTAATCATCTTGAGGGGATGCTCAAATGCAGTCGTCATTGGTCGTCAAGTATGTTCTTTTTATTTTATGATTTTTAATTTATGCCTTAATTTTCATCACTTCAAGAATAATTTAATGTTTTTTAATTAATTGCCTTAATTTCAGTTCATTCATTGAAGAATAATGAATAGAATCTTCATATATGTTGTTTGCATTAATTAAGTCAGTATTTGCTTAATTGAGTATATACTAGGTTGCTTATGTTGAGGGAAATACCTGTGAAATTATCAAAGGGGACAATTTATGCATACAAATTTTAACAAGATTTATTATAATTATTAGCATATAATATAACATATGAGCTAACTAGCACAATAATGTGGCATTGCCTCATGGGATCAGAGTCAAAAATCATTTTAATTTTCATAATTTATGGAAGCAATTTTTTCATCATTATTATCGTCTAATTTGTAAAAAGTAATCGCCGATCACATTAACTCATACTTTTGCCATTTTCATTTTCTATTTGCCAACAATAACTCTTTGCGTCAATCGATCAACAGTACGCCAGCTTCCCCAATTTTTTTTCCCTTCCTAAATACATTGTTACTAAACACATGAAATTGTTTTTTTACTAATACTATTAGCATGAATAATTAATTAAAGTATTTAAGAAAAAAGTGGGGAAGATAAAAAAAGAAACTGTTGGCAAAAAGAAATAAAAAATGGCAGAAGGTTGAGTTACTTCGTAATGGGCGATTTTATTTGGATGTTAATTCATGTAATATTATGAAAGATTGTTTTTACATAAATTTAAATGAGTTATTTTTAAAGTAGAGTTATTTAAAATGTTGACTCTCATCTCATGTGGCAATACCACATCATTAGTGGACACGTTTACGTCAAATGATATTCTTTATTGCATTTCATTGCGTCTCCTATTTCATTAATAAAGAAACGACACATGACATGATAAGGTTTAAGATTTAGGGTATGTATAAGTAAAAATATTCCCTAAATTTTAATCCCATTATCATGATACGTATCGTTCTCTTATTAATGTCAATGACAAATCGATCCAGAATAATAAAACTAGGGGAGGATCAACAGATAATTTAGAATTATTTTGTATATAAATATTGTCTTGTATGTAGAGTGCTTAAAATCAGATAAAATGTACACATAATAAGATATTTCATAGAGTTCAAACAAAATAATAATTGAGTAATTGAGTGCGACCCAAACAAGTCTTCATTTTCTAAAATCGGTCCATGACATCATCATTTGGAATTTGTAACAACATGTATTTCTCAATGAAAGTGACCAAGCTATTTTAACACTTATCATTTAACAACGTAATTAATCATCCATGTTATTCTACAACCTATTTTTGACATAAGTCACACCCGAAAATTAAATTGGACGTCTCATTCATCTTGATCCATTTCATATATATCAATAATTTGTGGTTGTAAGAGTTTCTTTCTCATCATCTTTTACTCTCATCCACTACTTTATTCACTGAACAATTTTTCCTTAATCTCTAAACCCAACATTTTGATCTAAAATGGGTGGGACTGAGGGAGTAATACATTCAGTAATAATCGCAAGCTCTAATATCAATAAATGCCATCAAATTGATTTATTTCTTAATCTTTGAACACATATAATATCAAAGAAAACTAATTACTAAAGAAAGAATTGATGCGTAATTGATATAGAAAACAAAATAAGATAGAGAACACAAACTAATTGTAATAGGCTAATCGAGGGAGACTACGCCAAGATGGAATGGTGGTGGGGTAGGCAAAGACAAATAAAATCGAGATTGGAATTTGGGCGGAAATGAAATTAAGGTGCTAATTAATACTTATTAAAAAAATTCATACATTATATAGTATTATACATATAGAGTAGAAAAAATAAAAAATTGAGGGGACAACTGTCACCGCTCGCACCTTAGTAAATCCATCCCTAATTAATGCAATAGGAAATGTAATATGAAAATATTATAGAAGATTTAATCTATTTTTTTTTATTTTTTTTTTATATCATGGCATCCGCAGCCGTTACTTTCGGTGTGCACTGGGTAAACCCTCGTCCCTTGTGCAGTAGCCTGCAAACCACACAAGGCAGGTAAACCACACTTTCCAAGTACAGGTGTGACAGGCTCGACCTATAGAGGCGCTTCATGAGGTTCGAACCTGAGACCTCTCAATCTCAAGCGCTCACTTTTTACCACTAGACCATCCCCAAGGGGATTCAATCTATATTTATAGTGTTCACGGTTGGCAGAGGATGAAACTATGTAGGAGTAATACTTAGAGCATGCACAGCGGGAGGTCGATCGGCGGTGTCGATCCCCCCGCTCGACTCTACTTCCTCGACCTCATGGTGTCGAGCCCATTGTAGGTGGTGTCTATCCCTAGGGTTGGGCCGGTGTCGAGAGTGGTGTCGTTATTTTGACACCGTTCTCAACCTAACTTCGTTCGATTTTGGGGACACGTGGAGTGTCCCATTCGTCCCATTAATTTTTATTTTTTATTTTTTTTATTTTTCTGACAATTAAATTTTTCAATCCCATTATCAACTCGGAATCTATATATCAACACCATTTTTAAATTTTTTATTTGGATCTATCTAATCATTATAACCCCATCAAAATCATCTTCTCTAATAATAGACCGGCGGTATATTTATGCACCATTGTGCATGCTCATATTAAACTAATCAACACCTTGTCGCTTTCGAAAGAAGACTATCATGCCAAATTGGCCAAGATATATGGGTCACTGCATTTTGTCATAGGCCGCTTGGTTCTCACAACTTTATAAAATGGCTTTTGTCCGGGCCATCATTTGTAAGCCCATTTAATTTGTAACTTTATCACTCAAAACTATACTACTCCTTTTCATTCTCATATATAAAAAATTAAATCGAATGCATTTTAGAAAAGGAAAATGACAAAACACAAATTTCTAGCGATAGCTTCATGTTCATGTACTCACTTTAAATTAATTCAGTTGATGTTCTATAGCAAAGAAATTGATGCTACGTAGTAGCTACTTATGAGTCGTATTCCCCCTATTCCGAATTAGTACAATTAATTTCTTTTCTCAGTCGTCCCAATTTTATATAATATTTATTTAGGATATATATTTTATATTTTTACCATTAAAAGTTTAATATATTTATTCTTATAAAATTTTTTCATGCACTAAGAAATTAACAGCACATTTTAAATGAGTCTCTTTCTCCACTTAAAATATCTCTACCAAACATTTATCTAATTTTTCTTAAAATCTGTGCACAGCCCCCACACCATATTAAATGAGGACGGAGGGAGTACTATTATACTCTCTATACACACATGCCACCATGCAATTTTTTTAAAAGATAGGTCACACTACATATATGGGTATCCTTCGCATGCAAAATATTATTTCCGTAAAAAATGAGAATAATGCATTTTATACGTTATTAATTTATTACAATATATTTTCATGGCAAATTCTCTTATGAGATCGGTCTCACACCATTAATTTTATTTTTGTTAATGGTCAGGTTATATGCACTTCAAAGTGTATCCACATGCACAACCATGTTCACCGATATGCACCACGCTGTATTTTCATATGCACAACCAATTTTTCGATTTTTGTATTTTAAATTTTCAAATTTATTTTGCACTTTTTTTTTGTTTGCTTCTTCGTTGTTTTGTTTGCCGCTTCTTCTTTGGTCAAGATTCGAACGAGGGGAGGCGAAGGCCTCGGAGTGAGCCGAAAAATCTAAATTATTGCCTGACGATTATCCTTATATTAGAAATCGAAGCGAAGGCGGAGCCGTAAAATCGGAGCCGAAGGCTCCGTCGAAAAAAAAAGAAAAGAAAAAAAATTGTAAATAAAAAAAATGGAAAAAAAAAAATGGATAAAGTTGATGCATATCAATACTATTCAGTGTGCATATGAACATTAAGTGGTGTGCATTTAGATATATGGTGAAGTGCATATGGGATTAATACCCAAAAAAAAAAAATAGGGCAGGGCGCGGCGCGTGTTGTGCACACGCCACGCGCGCGTCGCACAGCATGAGACACGTCTCACAGGAGACTAACTCTATTTTCATAATAATGTATTTTTTGGGTTACTATTATGAATTGTTATGATAATGCATCGATCAATAATAATGTAGGGGGGCGTTCACTAAGAAGTAAATTTATACCTCTAAATGGATGGATAATATAAGATATAAATTTATACCAAATAGTAGGGACCCACAAGTTTTTTATCTTGTTTGGTAAGGTTGATATAATATTTCTATCTCTACCCTCAAAGGGGAACCACAATTTTTATAAAGAATATTATGTCATATAATATGGGCATTAAAACATAAATTTTGGTGCACCTTCTTCATAATACCTAATTCCAACCAACATTTGTACTTTGAGACGGATTTACCCTTAATGAATCGTGTGCGGGTCAGGTCAATTTGGGGGCGGATTGGGTCAGTTCGCGGGCGGACTTGACACATTTGACACTTTTAAGGTCCCGTTCGTGGCATTTGTATCAAAAATCATAAAAGAAAATAGATTTTATTAATTTTATTAAAAATTATAAATTTTTTTTATTTAATGATTTTTAGGTTGATTTGTTATGATATTTATGCAAATGAATTTTATTATTTTTATTTTCTGGTACAATCAGGTTGAATGGTCTAATTAGGGTTTTAATTGTTTTTATAGCAGTTGGCACAAACAACTCTCATTCATACCAGATGTACCAAACTGACCCGCGACCCGTGCTTTCATTAAGGATAATTTCGTTCCAAATTGTAATAATGGCCAAAATTTATAATTATGAAAAGGTGAGCCTAATATTGTGTTTTTAATGCCCATTTTGGCTATTTCAAAAATTGTCTCATTTTTATATCTTGTGCACTTTGAATGAATTGATGGATAAAGTTAAAATATATTTAAAACACATGAAAGGTATAAATGGGGTATAATATTAAACCTATATTTCTTAAGTATATAATTTAATATCTTGGGAAAGGGAAAAGGTACAGCTGCCCGAAATTTTATTACCTTATTACCAGATTTTTCTTAAAATGAAACCAAACAAGATATAAAGTGGTAAAATAATATTATACCTTTTTTTCACTCCAAGTGAACACACCATAAATCTACAAAAATTAATAATGGTCTATATCGTCTCTCATTTTTAACAGAAAAATCATTTTATATTTAATCTTTTTCATATATATTTATATTATATTGATTGAAAGGATAGGTCACACAAAATTAAAAAAGCACACTTCCATGCGATTGGTTGACTTTTACTTTAACTTTTCTATAAATTTTATTAATTAATATAAACTCTTATATAAATAAATAAATTTCAATTAAAATTAATTAAAAATAAAAGTAGAAGACATTTAAAAAAGCAAAGCAAGATAAATAAATCAAAAATAAAATAGATGGGCAAGTGCATTGCACGCGCTTTGCTCACATAATGTGGCGATCGGTCAACTCTTATGTTTCAATGAGTTTTTTTTATAATTTTTAAAATTTTATACTAATAATTATTAATAAATTCTATCTAAAACTGAAATACTACTAATTGAGAATATATTAAAATAATAATAATAAAAGTTAAATACTACCTTCGATCCTGAAATAAGTTTTTAGAAGGGAGTGACAGACGAATTAAGTAAAAAATTGTTAGTTGAGAAAAAAACAAGGATAAAGAAAAATATTTATTGTATAAATATGACAAAAATAGGTATGAAGTTATTCGAGGATCATTTCATAAAAAAAAAAGATATTCCCTCTGTCAACGAATTAAATACATACTTATCATATTTTTTTGTCCACAAATCAAATACTTATTTACCTTTTTGTAACACTATACCTTCATACTTTTCCTTTATTTACTACTATTTGCTATTGATGGCCTCACATTCCTACTTTTTTATCATCATAACAATTTTATTCCTACTTTTTGGTCAATACCACCATTTTTTTGTATTAATCGCTATTTTTTTGTCATTATCCTATCTCTACATTTTAATTTTTACCTTATTTAAAATAATTTTATCAGTTTTCTTAATCTGCGTGACGAAACTCAAATGAGTACATTTGATTTGTGGTGGGAGAAAGTTATTTGGTGATCGGATACCAACCAACCCAAGCAAGACTCAAAAAGTAAGTGCGAGAAACAGGAATCCATCAAAAAATTTAAAAAGAAAATTAAGAAACGTGTACAATACTTTTTTCAAAAAAGAAAAGGTCAAACTAGTCGTGCCCATGCCCAAGGAACCGGCGGTTCCGAACCGTAACTGGACCGCCGGTCAACGATTTTTAACCGGACCGGTGGTCAACAGTTCGAAACCGTAATCAGAACCGCGTAGAGAAGGGCCGATTACGGGCCTCATTTTTGTCGAACTGTAACCGGCGATTAACCGGCGGTTAGGGGGAAAAAAACATATATATCGCATGAAAATCGGCGGTTTCAACGGTCGAACCGTCGAAACCGGCGGTTAACCGACTGAACCGTCGGGCCCGCCGAACCGCCGGTTCCAACGGCTCTGGGCAGAAACTTGGCAGCAACCACAGCAGCAACAATGCAGCAGCAGCAGCAACGGCTAGAATTCTAGCCGTTTGCTTGCTCATTTCTCCTCCTATAAATATCACTCTTCCCCCACTTCATTCCTCACACCTCAATCCTCTCTTTCTCTCTTAATTTCTTGCATTTTAAGCTCTCAAATCCTCTCTTATTTTGTGTTATTTGTAGTATTGTATCACTATTTCCATTTTCCACCATCACCAACTCTCCACACTTCATCTCCACCGCCACCACCTCCACCTTCACGTCTCCACGACCACTCTTTGCTCTCTCCACCACCACCCTCCACTATGTCGAGCTCATCTCATGTCGATAAGGGCAAGGGTATTGCCGAAAATCAAGATGGCAATGCTTGTGTTTCATCTCGATCCACAAGAGGAAGATCAAGAAGACAACAAGTAGCGGAAGAAATTGATAGAGCCTATGCCGAACTTCAAATTAAAAACAACAAGAAGATGAAGAATTTTATGAAGAAATTCATAGGCAAGAGGCGATTTTGAACCGGCAATCTCAACAACAATCCAACGCCGCCGGAGACGAAGAAGAAGTGCAAGCACCAAGTGGTAAAACTCTCGTTTCGGATATCTTCCTCAAGCACTTCAAGAAATTGCCAAGAATTGAGGATTCCACAAGCTCAAGCAATGATCCCGCCACTGACAACCGACCAAAATACAACGCATATTGCAACTATTGCAACAATGTCTACAAATGGATGCACGAAGGAGGCTCCGGCACACTAAGGCGACGCATGGAGACTTGCCAATACGGAATTCCACAAAGCCAAACACAAATTCGTGGATCAACAATTTTGGTGACGGGTACGCCTTCTAATGTCTGATTTAAGTATGATCATAAGCATGCCGAAGATGTTATGGCTAGATATTGTGCTATGGAAAAACAACCTTTTAATTATGCTGATAGAATAACGTATGAATCATTTATAAAAGATGCATATTGTCCCCCTGCAAAAAAAATTAGTAGAAGTAACATGCTTAGGACTATTAGGAGACAAGCTTTTGATAAAAAAAAACAAGAGTTAATGAAATACTCTCTCCTATTCAAAATGTAAGTCTTTCTAGGTTTTTATAACTTTTGCAAAATATAAGTCATTCTAACATTTTTTACCTTCTAAATCCATAATTACCCTTAATTAATTCACCTCAAAATTCACATTTTCACTATTCACTAATTTCAATTCATAATTAATTAAGGGCAAATATGATAAAAATAAATTTTCTTAATTTGTGTGCACAACTCTAAAAAGACTTATATTTTGAATAGGAGGGAGTATTTGATACGTTTAGATCATAAAGTTTCTATTTGTGCGGATATTTGGATGGATTGTTATCATAAAAATAATTATATGGGAATTACATGTCATTGGGTTGATGATAAATGGATGTTACAAAAGCGTTTGATTGCATTTAGGGAGTTCGATGATCCACACACGGCTAATAATATTGCTTTAATTATTATTACCGTTTTAAATGAATATCAATTGATCAATAAAGTATTTTCGGTTGGTTTTGATAATGCATCGGCCAATACCACTAGTATTCCCCAATTAATTGCGGCTTGTAGTCCCACTTTTCAAGGAAAATATTTTCATAGTAGATGTATTTGTCATATTTTAAATTTATGTGTTCAAGATGCACTTGAGATTTTTAATGAATCGGCTGAACCAATTAGAAAAGCCGTTGCAATGTTGCATAAAAAGATAGATTTAGGCAAGATATGACAAAAATATTATCGTCAAAAAAATCTTCAACATAGGACTTTTGTTAGAGACGTATCACATCGTTGCAATTCGACCTACGACATGCTTAATACTAGTACTATAGAGTATAAAGATCATTTATGCGATTTTTTTAGAAAAGAATTTGCAACCACTCAATTAACCTTGTTATCTTCTCATTGGGAACAATGCATGGATTTATATGGTTTGTTGAAAGTTTTTAACAATGCCACCGTTGAATTATCGGGTGTTTATTATTGTACTTTCGTTCGTGTATTGAAACATTGCATATATATTGCTCTTAGTTTTAAGAATTGTTTTGCTAAACCAAACTTGCAAGGTGTGATTTATTTTATGGTGCAAAAATGCCTAAAATATTTTACATATATTCCGGATGTTTTCTTGATAACTAAATGTTTGGATCCTAAATGGAAATATGATGGTGTTTGTCAAATGATAGATATTTATTATGGTGCTTTCATGCAAATGGACTTTTTAGATGTACGTATTGAAGGAGAACGTATTTTCTTTGATATTCCTAATGTACAACAAATAAAAGATGACTTAAAAAGAACCTTAAGATCTCTTTTTAGCAAATATAGGACAACTCATAGTGATCTCGACATAAATCAAACTCCACTTCCTAGTATCTCAACCTCTTCATTTCTACCACTTGATATGATGAACTCCTTAGATCCCTTAGTTCAAATATTAAGTACCATGTACCAAGATAGATCCTATTAACTCCCTAGGGGCCAAGGTAATAGTGAATTGGATATGTTTTTGGGTTGTCTTTTTATTTTTGGTGTTGAAGATAGCGCTCCACAAATCGACGTCTTGAAGTGGTGGTCCAAGAGAACGGAGTATCCAATACTTTCTATAATGGCGAAGGAGTTATTTGTCGTTCCCGCATCCACCGTCTCCGTTGAACAAGCCTTTAGCCTTGGTGGACTCATGTTAGATCAAAGAAGATCACGTTTGAAACCAAGAAACGTCGAAGCTTCGATGTTGCTCGATGATTGGTCGAGGATGGATCTTAGAGCTCAAGAAAATGATTGGAATGATGTAGACGAGAGCGAAAATGAAGAGTTCACCAAGACCGATCGATCCGAGGCGGAAGAGAACTAGACAGCATAAATAAGGTAATCGAACTACGTGGACTTTGATTCCACTATGAGGATACGTAGGCAACTCAATTTTAATTATAAAATTGAGCTCAAGTCCTTTCATTTTTTTTTCTTTTTTTTCAAATGTAACATAAAGTATTAGAAGTTTAGAAAAATGTTGTGAAAGTAGAAGTAATTTCAAAACAAATGTATGAAGTTGTAATGTATCAAACGTGTAACTTGTAATTCCAACAATATTCTTAATAATTCACTTTATTTTTTAATACAAGGAGTACTTGAATTTTTTTCATTTTTTTTTCTTAGATTGTCTTAGAATATGTATATACAACATATAATAGCAAAAAATAAAAAATATATATAAAATAAAAAACTCCAAAAAAGTGCCTAGAAAGTGCATTTTTTACTGCCCAAAACTGCCGGTTTTGAGCCGAAAACCGGCGGTTCAAGTCGAACCGGCAGTTTCCCATTTCCCCCCCCCCCCCCCCCAAAGCCCAAACCCTACATTTTAGCTATAAATACCCTACCAAACTTTCTCTCCTCCGCCTCTCTTTTTTTTCCCCACTTTTTCTTTATTTTCTTCTTCTTATCTCAATTCTTCTCTTATTTTCTTCTTCTTATTCTCTTCAAAATATTCATTTTCACTTCATCATTTCAACTTTTCAAGTTTCAACACTAAATTAATAATGCCTTCTAGAAGAATCTCTATTCATGACATCTTCACCAAACACTACACCCGTGGTGAGCCATTGCCCGACCATGAAACGGCAACTTATCATGTTCGTTGCAATTATTGCAATTGCGTTTATAAGTGAAAAATCGGTGGAGGTTATGGCACGCTACTTCGTCACATTCAAGTGAAACATCAAAATGAACTTGTCAACCATGAAATGGGTAATTGAGATTTGAGTGAAAATTGTAATGTTTGTAGTGTTTATTTTCAATTCAAGTTAGTTGTTTTGTTCTTGTTGTAGTAATGTTGTTTGTTTGTAATGTGTTATTTCAATTTCCAAGTAATTTAATAAAAAAGTTTGTTTGTAATATCTTCCCCTAAAGTCCTAATGTGTAATGTAATCTTTATTTCAATTTTTAAGTATTTTGTTTGTTTGTTATTTCTTAGTTCTCTTCACTTTCAATTCAAGTTTATACTATTTATGTGTTTCATTTTTCCTAAATTTCAAAAGTAAAAAAAAAAGGCCATTTAACCGGAAATCGGCCGGTTTTAACTGAAATTGAAACCGGCTGTTTAAAGGCCCGGCTCAAAATTGGCTACAGTATTCTTAGGTCGGTTAAGGTTCAAGACCCTCTGAACTGTGAATCGGCGGGCTGTGAACCGCGGGCTGTGAACCGTGAACAAGTCTAGATCAAACCAAATATCAAATTCAATCTCTAGTCGGTGAGAGGGAAGTACACCTGTGGCAATTTTCTCTCTCTCTCTTTCTTTCTCGTGAAGCCAAAGTTCCGAAACTTCTATCACGCTCTAGATAAACCTTCCACTAATTTATTATTTTCCTTGCTTGTTCGATCCTCCTCTTTCGGTTTCCATTTTAGACCAACTAAGCTTCTTCTTTCTCCAACTTTTCTTACCGTCAGATTTTCCGACACATCATGGGATGGTACAGAAGATCCTCTAGATTTATTTTTGATGCTTTTAGCCGCTACAATTTGAAGACTGCTCTACCCAGGAACCCCGTTGAAGAATCTGTTTCTCTGAATACCTTTTCATTCAGATCTAATTCAAGAATTTCTCAACCGGTTTTGAGGAACTTCATTTTTCAGAATGCGCTCAAGAACAACCATAGAAATGGCCCTTTTGCCGATGGGGCAAAGAGGTTCTACTACGTGGATGGAAATAAAGTCCACCATTTCAAACCCAGGGGATACAAACGTTGGATTCAGAACCCTAAAAATCTAATTACGGTGGGTTTGGTAGGTTCTGGTGTTGTAATTACTGTATATTTTGGGAATATGGAGACCGTGCCTTACACCAAGAGATCCCATTTCGTGCTTTTGTCGAGTTCTCTCGAAAAAGAGCTTGGCGAATCACAATTCAAGACGCTTAAATCACAATACAAAGGGAAAATACTGCCCCCTCTCCACCCCGAGAGTATTAGGGTTCAGAAGATTGCGCAGGAAATAGTTGAGGCTGTGCAGAAGGGATTGAGGAAGGAGCAGGTCTGGACTGACATTGGTTACTCGTCTGAAAGCGCAGCATTGCCTCGGGCTCAGGAAGATGAGAGCTTGCGATCATTCAGTGATAAGACGGATGAGGAGGATAAATGGATTGCTGAGGATAAATGGCATAAGGAGGAGGAGATTCTCAATGATCAATGGGTTCAGCAGAGTAGGAAAAAGGGTCAAGAGATGGGCGTCAAAGCCAAAACTTCACATTTGGAGGGATTCAAATGGGAGGTTATTGTTGTTAACGAACCTATTGTTAATGCTTTCTGTTTGCCTGGTGGGAAGATTGTTGTTTTCACTGGCTTGCTTAATCATTTTAAAGCCGATGCTGAAATTGCAACTATCGTTGGGCATGAGGTATGTGATGTGATAGACTTTATTGCCTGTATAACTATTCGACACATTTGTGTGGGTGTTTTTTGTTTTTCCGTTTATTGAAGATTTTTATTTGTGTTTCTTTGCTTAATAGGTTGGCCATGCTGTTGCGAGGCACTCTGCAGAACAAATCTCTAAAAATGTGTGGCTGACAATTGGACAGTTTATTCTTTACCAGTTTTTCATGCCTGATGTTGTCAACACGATGTCAAATCTCCTTCTAAGGCTTCCTTTTTCCCGGAGGTATTTTGTGTTGCTTATTCACAGTTATGAACAATTTGAGTTTCGATACTTGTGCTATTTGCAATGGTGGTGAGCTTTTTGAATGTGTTTAAGTTAAGCTCAATTGCTTTGTTAGGGGATAATGGCATAACTAAGTTATATGTCTGGCTTTGTGCGTGCAAATTTCAAGGACCCCCTCTTCTGTTTCTCGGTCGAAGCCAATTATATTGTCTGGGGTCATTGGATTACATCTTTACTAATGTTGCATAGGCAGTGGGAGCTGTTGAGCAAGCAAGTTTTTGTGAATGTATCCTATCTAGTTACTTAATGTGATTTGTTCACCTCACTTACTGTTAGGTTGCTTCTTTTATGTCCGTGTATATCTTTTGTGAATCAGATTAGGTTTGGCTAGTGAGTTGAGTAGTGATTGTTTTACATTGCATGAATCATGACTTCATGAATATTGTTTTACACTGTGAATTGCTAAAAGAGGGTGTTACGAAGACATCTATAGGTGAAGGTTTATTTTTCATTTGTATATTGGTCAAAAATGAAGTTGAGGGCAGACAAGAAACAGGTTCAAGGAGAAACATTGTGGTTTCATTTTTCCATGATTGTTTAGGGTATAAAGTGTTCTATCACAGGCATGTTATAATTAATAGGTTCTTATTCTTCTGAGGTGGTGTGCTTGAGTTTTAGATTGTATCATGAAATTAATTATCTACCATGTGCATGTTAAAAACAATTTGATTAATTTGGTTAGAGGTCTAGCCAGTTACAGTTTGATTTTAAGTCTCAAGAACTAGAACCAGATATCTGTTTATGTTACTCCATGTCTCCAATATTTATTTGAATGATTATTATCGTTGATCTTTTGATTTGGAACTTGTTCTCTTACTGTGTTTGTTCTTTTCTTTTTTTCATAGTATCACTGTCTATTGTTCCTCTTGTCTCTGATTATGACTCTCCTTAGAGTAAATAAATGTTGTGCTCTTGTCTTGAAAATCATCTATCTGCTTGAAAATTCTAGCAAACCTTGGCTGTTTTTTTGTGCTTAAGCCAGTTCTCCTTTTCAAACATTATGTCAAAATATGTTTGCCTCACTTACACAGGCTATTCTTGGTGTCCTTAAATCTACATGCATAGCTGCATTTGATTCCTTCCCAAATAGTTGAGTCCTGATGGTTACATGGATTAGCCCAAGCATGAGAACTTTTGCTATGAGTTGTACTGGCATGTTTGTTAATAGCTGAGGATGGGAAGGATTTGATACACTCCTAATTTCCATCTAATGTGTTTGGTTAAATATTGACCAATAGGACTGGAGAATATAATATCTAGAAAGACACATGCATCACTGCATTAGGATCTGAGGTTTTGGGAGGGATTTAGGATGTTCCACATTACTTTTTTCTTTTTTTTTTAATAACCTCACCTTGGTTGCACTTGCTCGTTGCAATTAAACTTTTTTCCGGTGCTCTGTTTATCTTGCATTTGGGATGCTGCAAGTAGTACTAGGTTGATTAAAATCTTCTTGTACCTTTCAGACCGATTGGTGGGACGGCATTGCTTCATTAGCTTTTCTCTTTTACCATCCAACTTCGTCTGAGTATTACATTTTGTGTGGCAGGATGGAGATGGAAGCAGATTACATTGGACTGCTTTTACTTGCTTCTGCAGGCTATGATCCTCGGGTAGCTCCGCAGGTGTATGAGAAGTTGGGACAAGTAGGAGGTAGTTCGCCTCTGCAAGATTATCTTGCTACTCATCCTTCTGGAAAGAAGAGAGCTCGACTGCTTTCTCAGGCTAAAGTCATGGAGGAAGCCCTTAACATATATAGGGAGGTGCAGGGGGGTCGTGCTATTGAAGGATTTCTCTAACTTGTTTTACTTAACAACTTCAATCATCAAGATGCAGATCGTTCAACCTTTTGTCTGAAATCATCTACGTCCTCTCGTCTAATATTATGATCACTCGCCTCTTCGCAATGGGCATAAATGTATCATGTGAATAAGGCCTACTACAGACTTTCTTCTATTCGTTTCTTTCCCAAGAAATACGGGGATTGTTTGTCTTGTTTCTTTTTGTAAAAGCTAGCTATTTTCTTGATTATCATTTTGTAAGTTTCACAATTCTTTCATATCTTAAATCTATTTACCTGGGAAATATATACGTCTTTTCATTCAAAATTTTGTGTAAAGTTGCATTGCATCTTACAAAAACAGAACCATCTTTCAACTCATCAGTGCGCAAATCATTGTGAAAAGAAAACTAGAACATCATCATAATCCTAAGCTGTTTGTCCAGATTGAGGTAGAACCGTATCTTTGGATGTATATGAATCATGACTGTTCATATAAATATAAGAATAAATCTATACAGCCATATTATGACTAGTCATAATTTAGTTTAAATAGAAGAAAAATAGTAACTTATTTATAATTTTAAGTTATAAATGACTTCTAATAATTTAAATTTTTAGTTTATACAAATTTATATTGATATATTTAAATTTGAAGACAACAAAAATCTCGATATAGATAATAGAGTAAATACAAAGTTTTTTGTTGAAAGAACAAAAGAGTTGTAATTTACATTAATGATGACAAAATTTAAGTCAAGAATATGATAATAACATAAAAAAAATGTTTGTACTTCTTAAAATAAATTAAAAATTTAACTAAATCGGTCTATTTTTACATAATCGATCGAATTATGGCTAGCCACACTATGGCTAAATATAGTTGTGAAATGAATTGAAGATTATTCATACTCCCAACGTCCAATATTTGTGTACTCACTTGTCCCATTTTATCTGTTCAATATTTCTATACCCATTTGTATAAAAGTACCCATCTATCCTTACTAATTCATGTTATTTTTTATCCTTTACCATTTGGACTCATACCTTTATTCCACCAACTACCACTTTATCACTACCTTTTTCACTATGACCCACCACTAACAACTTTTATTCCACCAACTACCACTTTATCATTATCTTTCAAATACTCCCTCCTTCCAATTTAAGATGACCCATTTGGGTGCTGGCACGGAGATTAAGAAAAGTGATAAAGTGGTAGTAGGTGGAGGAAAAAAGACATGAGGGGTATTGTTAAGTAATCTAATTAAGTTCCCTAATACACTTTTGCCTTTCCTTTTCTTTTTGTTTTTTTTTCTAAGGCATTACTGCTTCTTCTTTTTTTTTTCTTTTTTCGTTGCATGACTGCTTTTTTTTTTTTTGGGTTGCATGAACTGCTGCTGCTTCTTTTTTTTTTTTTCGTTAAATGTTAAATTAATTTTTATTTACCTTGTTTTTTTTTTCCTGGCATCAAACAATAAGAGTTGGTGTTGTATGAAAACACAAACATAAACAAACATAAGCTTAAGAAATGTAAATGGAGGGAAAGATGAACTTTAGAGGCAAAATTTGAACTTTTATTGAATAAACAATAAGTAAAGCTGCAGTGATTTGATCAAAAACAATGGTGGGAAATTTGAATCAAACCTAACCACAAAATAAGCCTATAAATACACAGATTGTATCAGAATTTATTGCAGCCTTCATCTACCACAAACTACATAAGCTGTTGAAAATCAGAAAATGGTTCAACCAAGGAAAAACGAGCTGACTTCAGATCAGCTCAATACTATTGCTCAATATCTCCTCCAGTACACAGTAGATGGGAAACTCAGGTATGGAGCAAAGCAGGCGGCTGCAGACAAGTTTGATGTGAGTTTGAAGACAATTTGGAGGATTTGGAGCAGGGGAGAAGCTCAAAAACAGCAGGGACTTCCTGTACATCTGCAAAGCAAGATGATAGGGTCAGTTAGGAAAAAAACAAAGCCTTTTGAAGAAGCAAAATACAAGGACCTCTCAGTTTTGAAGAAAACATCATTGAGGTCAATTGCAGCACATATGGAAGTCAATAAAAGCCAAGCTCATATCTGGAACAAATCAGATTTCATCAGAGCACATACAAATACCATCAAACCCTATCTCACCCCTAAGCACAAACTGTGCAGACTGAATTGGTGCTTAAGTCAGCTTGGAGGCATCATCACAGATGGCAAGATAAAGTTTCAAAGAATGCAAAACACAGTGCATGTAGATGAAAAGTGGTTCTACCTTACCAAGGCAAAAGATAGGTACTACCTGTCTGTTGGGAAATTTATGAAAGTTTTGATTGATTCCAAAACCAACTGACCCCAACCGAGTAGATGTTGTCAGATCCTAATGTTAGTAGTTAGGCTCGCTGTTTGAGCATTGTTAAGATTTTATCTTTACAGGACTCCAGCTGAAGACGGCAACAAGGCTTCACTCGGATAGAACATCAGTTGTGAGGAAGACAACTGAGCGTTCATTAGATGAAGCATTGAAAAAGGGGGAAGTTACACTCAAGCGATAGAACATCAGTTGTAAGGAAAACAACTGAGCGTTCATCAGATGAGAAGTAGAAAGAGGGAAGAGAACATCAGATGAAAGAAAGTCATCTGAGCGTTCAACCCAACTGATCAGATACAAGGAAAACAACTGAGTGTTCAGTTTCAGAACATCAGTTGTAGGACCTCAAACCAAGAAGATCAACAGCATGAAGTTCAGATCAGCTGAGAGTTCAACTGTTAGCATTCAGACAGAACATCAGCTGAAGAACCAATCAGATGTAGATCGAAAATCTCAACCAACCTCTCCTTGATGAAAGTCTGGCGTTGAGATTTGAATTTCAAATAAGGAAGTCACGTGAAGGTTTGACTCTCTATCATTACCTCATTTGGCCCAACACAAGGCTGTCTCAGATGGAAAGCAGAAGCACGCAGTTGTCAAATCCGAAAAGTCTGCAGAGATGAGAGACAAGCCATCGCTATCAAAGAACAGAGATCAACAGCTCTTCCAACGGCTAGTTGATTCTCTCCGCCTATAAATAGAGGCCTTCATTCACAGAGAAGAATAGAAGACACACAAATGATAAGACATACACGAGACGAGACAGACAAGAGCAAAAAGTGAAAGAAAGAACTAAATTCCTTACTCGAGCTGAATTAGATTTAGTCTCTTAGAACATCACTTAGTTGAGAGTTATAGAGTGTTAGATTTTGTCTGAGTGTCTTTAGATCCAACTTTGAGAACATCACTTTGTGAGAGTTCGTAGAGTGTTAGATCATAGCTCACTTCTTGTTCGAGCTATTTAGTTGGAACCCCACCCTTTCTTTCACCTGAAAAGGTTTAGGATCCTACTCTTCCCGTAACTGAGTAGATAGGTTGTTTAGTACCCGAAAACTAAACTGTAAGGTTGATAAGTACCCGCAAACTTATCCTTAACGGTTGCAAAGCCCACGTAAGCTTTGTGGTTTGTCCAGAAGAACTTGGATAGAGTTGTGTGGACTCACAACTCCCTGTGGATGTAGGAGTTCTCTCCGAACCACGTTAAATCTTTGTGTGTTGTGTTTATTTTCAGTTATCTTATTGCATATTCAACTGACTATCTAACCTGCATACAAAAGGCATTCTTTCTCAACTGTCTTGGTTCTTGACCAACCGTGTATAAAAGCGTGAGTTAATTTTATACGAGTTTATTTCCACCAAATTCCGCACAACACTTCACTTCCAACCGAGTGTTTCTTACTTGGTTGTGATTCCAACTGAGTTGCATTACTCGG
The DNA here is from genome assembly GCA_029490685.1 of Schizonepeta tenuifolia. NCBI lineage: Eukaryota > Viridiplantae > Streptophyta > Magnoliopsida > Lamiales > Lamiaceae > Schizonepeta > Schizonepeta tenuifolia. Next base: position 14,010,822 of record CM055955.1, on the reverse strand, counting down.
TTGAGTTATTTTTAGGGGGTTGTTTGAAAAAGTTTGATCTGGTGTATTTCCCCCCCCCCCCATACACCAGAACTCGTATCGGGACCATCAAGTGGTATCAGAGCAGTGGTTCAAAAGACTACTGACTCTGTTTCAAAAGGTGTGAATTCGAGGTGTTTTCTTCAGTAGTCAACTGAACAGATCTTTTTATCACGCTAGTGCATATTTGCTTGCATATTCTCTTTATTGATTGTGTGCAGCTAGATGTCAAGGATAAGTTCGTGGTCATGTTCTCGGTTGTGAACTATACATCCTGGAGAATACGGATGAAGAAGATCTTACTGTCAAAGCATCATCGGATGCATCAAGTACTCACATCCGGACCGATCGTCATCAGAGAAAGAATCACTCGTACTCCTACAAATCCCAACGATGGGGATGCAACTGTAGAGTTAGTGGAGAAGAATCCAGAAGACTACACTCCAGAGGAAGCCAAAGTGAGCCAGTTGGACATCTGGGCTCAGAGCACGATCATGTCCACAGTTGGACAAGATTATTTGCCATGGATAGAAGAGTGTGAAACCGCCAAAGAAATGTGGGATATCTTGGCGTCGCTGAGTGAAGGAAGCGACGAGACAAAGGAGAACAAGTTCTCGCATGCCTGTCAAGATTTCGACAACTTCTGCCTGAGAACTGATGAAACCATCGATCAGCTAGAGCTCCGGTTCATGGACATCATCAGAAGGATCCAGTCCATCCGAAAAGGAAAATATACTTTGAGAGAAATCAACCTCAAAGTATTACAAGCTGTACCAGCTGAGTGGGATACCTTCACTAATATCCATGAGAGCCGAGCTGACCTTGGTGAGATGGGAACTGGAAGATTGTTCTCTATTCTAAAGGGAAATGAGTACAAGGTGAACCGACGAAGGTCAACTCAATCCTCGGTTCAAACGAGTCGACATGAGGATGTTGGTTCTGCCACCAAGTCAGTAGCACTCCGAGCTGACTATTCAAAGCCGCGAACATCAAGGCCAACAAGATCTGTGGACACAGCTGCAAAGGAGCCAAGCAGAGAGGAACTGCAACAGAACATAACCGCCCTGTCAAAGAAGCTAGCTGACATGGACACTCGGTTCGGAAAATATAAGAGGTTCTACAAATCTAACCGAACTCGAGATAATTCAAAGCCTGTGAACAACGGTTGCTTTAAATGCGGCAAGGAAGGACATTCAAAGCAGATTGTCCAAACCTCTCGAAGAAAGAGAGAGAAGCGTTGAGGGCCAAGCAAGCTGGAAAGAACAAGGCCATGGTTGCAGAAGAAGCAGCTGATGACATGGACATCTTCACTGACACTGAAGATGAGGATGAGCTGACTTCCACCAACAACGCTATCAGTCAGGATCAATGCCTCATGGCACTTGGAACCGACCAAGATGATACTGAGGTACACTCTAATCCTGCTAAGTTAAATTCTTCCAATATTTCTAACATGCAGGAATCACTGGATGAAGAATTGGAACCCTCCTGGAGTGACTTTCAAGAACTCAGTGAGGAACTTCATCAGCAATCGGTTGAGTTTAAGAGTCTTCAAGAACAGTTCTCCAAACTTGAAGAATCCTTAACCGAGAAGGACGATCTGATCAAGAGTCAAACTGAAGAGATAGATAATCTCAAAAGTCAACTGAATGCGGTTAACCGAACTAATGCTCCAACTGACGAAGAGTTGACAAAGCAGATCAAGGAGCAGCAAGATCAGTTGAAAAATCAAGAGACTCAGATCGACCAGCGGATAAAGAAGTCAGACGGACAAACCGAGCATATAGCTGTCCTCCTCAAGGAGTTGCAAACTGAGAAGGACAATTTGATAAAGCTATATCAGTCATCCAAGATCATCGAGAATCTTATCAGTTACAGCCGACAGATAGATGACGTGTCAGGACTCGGTTATGATATAATCAAGGATACTGGAATCCCTCCAGCGACCTTCATCAAAGCTGTGGAGGTCAAGGTTGTCGAACCTAACTCAGTTGAGTCAGAATCTCCCCAAAGTAATCCAACCTCCATTTCTCAGCAAGCTCAACCGACCAAGGGAACAACAACTGAGAACGGAAAAGGAGCAGTGGATGTAGGACAGAACGTTCCATCGGTTGGGACATCAACCGAGAGGGAATGTTCCAAAAGTCAGAAGAGGAATCAGAGGCGTCGGAGACACAATCGAAACCGAACTCAGAACCAGAACCGACCTTTGAATCAACCTCAGAGTCAACATCAGAAAGAATGGAACCGACCGCAGAACTGACAAGGATTCAACCATCTGAATCAACAGCAGTTCCATCATCAGTTCAACCAGAGGTTCCAACAAAGTCAACCGATAAGGAACAGGTCGAACAGCTGGAGATATTCATGCCACAACATGAACCACCAACAGGGCATGAACAGCTATCGACAACATTCAGGGAGTTGGAATCATTATCAGCCACAAAGATTCCAACAAGGCGTCCGACCTCACAGACAAATTCAACAGGATAAGAATCGCCATCAAAACAGGGGGAAAGCCTCTCCTCCGAAAGCTCAGAATGGGAGAAATCCAACTCCTCCCAAGAAACAGAACATCACTGCTAACAACAAGCCTAAGGATAACCGAGGTGTTGTTATAGTTGATGATGAAGGAAAAATGATCTGGAATGATAAATCCATCCGAGTATACAGGGAAAAGCAACTAACAATTCCAGGGGGAACTGGTTCTAACCCTCCAGGACCCAACTGAAATTGGGGACCTAAGCGAGTTTCTCTGTGCAGGAACAGGAGAAACAGCTGAGGAAGAATAAAGCGTCAACAACAATGTGGGTGATGGATAGTGGATGCTCGAAACACATGACAAATTTGAAGGATTTGTTTGGAAGTTTCGTGGAGAAAGAAGGTCCATCAGTTACTTTTGGTGACAACTCAAAATGTTACACCAGAGGTTACGGTACCCTTGAAACCAATCACGTTTCGATTTCTAATGTTTCTTATGTTGATGGATTGAAGCATAACTTGCTCTCCATCAGCCAATTCTGAGATAATGGTTTCTCTGTCAAGTTTGATGCACAGGGTTGCAGGGTTAAAAATGTCGGATCAAAGCAGGTCATATTGTTGGGAAATCGATCGCCAACCGGAAATGTCTACTATGCTGACTGGAACAGTAGTTCTCATGACACCTGCCTGTTATCAAAGAGCAGTTCAGATGTGAGCTGGCTGTGGCACAAAAGGCTCAACCATCTGAATTTCAAGACTATGAACCGACTTGCCAGACAAGAACATGCAAGAGGCATACCAAACCGAGTGTTTTCAACAACACATATCTGCAGTGCATGCCAGTTGGGAAAGCTCGCTAGATCCTCCTTCCGGTTGAAGACAACTTCATCAACCGACCGAGTGTTACAACTGATCCACATGGATCTCTTTGGGCCAGTTACACCAAAGAGCATGAATGGCAACGAGTATACATTTGTTGTAACTGATGATTTCTCCAGATACACGTGGACCATATTCATGCAACACAAAAGTGAAACCCGAGATGAGCTACCCAAGTTGATGGATTGGATATCGAACCAACAAGAGATGAAAATTATCTCCATCCGATCAGATCGTGGAACCGAGTTCCTAAATGAAACCATCATCGAGTACTGCGAAAAGCATGGAATTACGCATCAGACATCAGCTGCGCGTACTCCGCAACAAAATGGAGTAGCTGAGCGAAGAAACCGAACACTAAAAGATGCAGCCACATCCATGTTGACAAGCTCAGCTCTGCCAAAGAGATTTTGGGCTGAGGCCATCAACACAACATGCTACACCCAGAACCGGTCTCTTCTAACTAAGCAGTTGGGAAAGACACCATACGAGCTATGGAGACGCAGGAAGCCAAATATTTCATATTTTCGCGTTTTTGGTTCTAAGTGTTATATTCACAACAATGGGAAGACTCAGTTGAAAACTTTTGATGCCAAGGATTCAAAAGGCATATTTCTTGGATATGCTGCTCGGATCAAGACCTATAGAGTTTTTAATAATAGCTCTCGTGTTGTGGAGATAACACCTCATGTTAGTTTTGATGAATCTACTTTTGAGTGCAGGGAACAGGCTAAAGGACAACAGGCTGATCCACAAGTTCCACCTGTTCTCACCAGATCGCAAGCTTTAAGGGAAAAGAATCTAGTTGAACCACTAGTATGGGCAACCGAGGATGATGATTCATATTCCTCTGAAGATGAATGCGAGGACCCCAGCTCATCTCAAAGGGGAACTCCAGCTGATGTTACTCCAACTACATCAGCATCCGAAGCCCAACCAAGCCCGGTTCAAAATGTTATCGATGTTGAGGATCCAGACTCAACAACTGATAAATCACTAGCTCAGAAGAGTCCAACATCTCCCACAGCTCAGATCATGGAACAGCCACAGTTGGAAGAAGAAGGTAGACGCAACAGAAGATGGTATGAAGATCATTCCACTGACAACATCATCGGAGATCCAACCGAAGGTGTACGAACAAGGAGCAGAGTTGCGGCTCAAGATTCAACTGAGGAAGATTCCAACACTTATGCCCAATATGCTGAGGAGTTGGCAATCCTTGAGGAGTTCGAGCAAGCTGGAGATGTTGCCATGATTTCTTGCTTTGTAGCTGATGTGCCAGAACCGAAGAATGTTGTGGAAGCTCTCAACTGTGTTCACTGGACAACAGCCATGCAAGAAGAACTGAATGAATTTCTATGCAACTGTGTATGGGAGTTGATAGAAAGACCAAATGGTATCAAAGTCATTGGATTAAAATGGATTTTCAAGAATAAGAGAGACGCTAGCTCAGGGATATTGCCAACAAGAAGGAATCGATTTTGAGGACTCCTTCGCGCCGGTTGCAAGGCTGGAAGCCATCCGAATCTTCCTAACCTATGCTGCATTTCACAAGTTCAAGGTCTATCAGATGGATGTGAAGTGTGCCTTCCTCAATGGTGATATCAAGGAAGATGTATATGTTGAACAGCCTCCCGGTTTTGAAACTGGAGATGGAAGAGTGTACAAGTTGAAGAAAGCAATCTATGGATTAAAGCAAGAACCCAGGGCTTGGTATGACACTCTTTGTAGTTTTCTTCTGAACTCGGGGTTCAAACGAGGGTCAGTTGACAAAACCCTGTTCACCATCAAAGTTGGAGAAGATATACTTGTTGTTCAAATCTACGTCGACGACATCATATTCGGTTCTAAGTCGGAGGAACTGTGTGAAAAATTTTCAAATCTCATGAAGGAGAAGTTCGAGATGTCGATGATGGGCGAGATGAACTATTTTCTTGGACTTCAAGTGAAGCAGTCACCAGAAGGGATTTTCATCAATCAGTCCAAATATACTAAGGAGCTCATCACCAAGTTCGGATTGCAGACAAGTAAGACAACAAGGATCCCGATAAATACTAACTGGAAGATTGAACCTGGAACTGAGGGAAAGCTTGTGGATGCCAGTAAGTATAGAGGGATCATTAGTTCTTTGCTTTATCTAACCGCCAGTCGGCCAGACATATCTTACGCGGTTGGAGTGTGCGCTCGGTTCCAAGTTCAACCGAGGGAAGCTCACATGTTGGCAGCAAAGAACATCATCAAGTATCTGAAGGGAACTGTAAATGTTGGGTTGTGGTATCCAACCGAAGACAACATCCAACTGACTGGATACTCAGATGCAGATCTAGCCGGAGATCGGTTGGACAGGAAGTCCACATCTTGTCACGCCCCGACTCTCGAGGTGCGACTTACGAACAACAACAAACCTAAAAAACTAACAACTAACTCAAATAAAGGGAACATGCTCGGGGAAAACAAAGATGGAATATAAGGCAATCGAATTTGGTTTTCAAAAGCATGATGAAATAATAACCGAGCATCTTAACTTCACTTTTAACAGGAATTCAAACAAGTAATTCATGCTGATGGGAAAGGAATTCCAACAAAAAGGGAAAGCATACGAATATATATATATATATATCAAGATAAGGGATCATGTTCAACAACAATTCAAGTTACGAGCCCATTGCTCGGAATTACAAGTTAAAGAGTTACAAATTCAACAAGCATTCAAAGTCTTCGAGCACAACGCTCGGGATCAAAAACATGAATATTAAAGTATTATCATCAACAGACATTAGTTCAAAAGGATTGCAGCGGAAACTAGCATCAATACCCAACACTTGCACGTATGAAGACGTACAAATGCCAGTCCGAAATTCTACTAAACTTAACCAACAAAACCAAACCACACCACCAAGTATCCACGCCATCGCCATCCAGTCAACCTGCATGTTTAGAAACACACGCAGGGCTGAGTACTTCGTACTCAGTGAACACAAGCCAAAACATTTGAATAAAGATGCTTCTTAAAGCTATAGTAATTGAACTTGCCTTGCCGAACATCACAAGTATATAAGCAGTTTTAAAAACAGTTTTACTTGTGCATATCAAAACATTTTTCTTTTAAAACAGACTGCGCAGTCAAATAACATATAATATAACAGTATGTATCATCTATCACAAATAATCTCACTGTGCCGAGAAGTAGGCCTCCTTCTCAAACACTGTGACCGGCCTAACCGAAGCAAGGCTCACAGTCACCTCAACATATACCACACGTGGGTTCCTGCTTTTCACAGGATAATCACATCTTCATATAAATAGATGATAACACATACTAACTTCAATAAAAACGGCAAGTCAATCACATTTGAAAAACATATCATAATACTTAATAGCATAACTAATTTTCATCGATAGTTTTGGTTCAGAAAAGCCCACCTGACTTCCGAAGAACTAGCTAGGTGGTCTAGGGCTATTTGTCCTCGCTTAACGATCCGTCCGGCTCGTTCCTTCACAGTTCGACATCGATAGGAAGATAAGATATATGAAAGACGGAATCAAAGGCGTTGGACTTTAACTGACGGACTTCTATTTGAGTCGTCTCTCTCTTCGCTCTAACTTTTCTAAAAGATCTCGCGTTCTCGTCTTTAAATTATTAACTCTATTCGAATTGGTTAACTTTACTACTCAACATCGTACACTTTTCTCGTTTTAATTAATAACTTCATTGTTACAATCTATTACTCGAGCTTTCTTTTAAAGACTTTAGTTTATTCTCAAATTAACAATCAATCATCTTGCATACAATAGTTCAATCATCTTTCACATTATAATACTATCATGCATTTAAACATTTATTCAAACATATACTGAACTCATATAAATCAAGCATACTTCAAGACACATTAACATTCATTCAATTTGGACCTTAAAATCTAACTCGATTATGCATTTCCTTTTATGGAGGCTTAAACTATTAATTCTATCTTTCTTACTTATATAGACAATGCTTTACTTTACATCCGTTATCTTATAAGATATTTTATAACTTTTATTCAATTAACAAAATTTCTCTTTAATTATTATTAACTCGTATAAAATTAGGATTTTCTTATTCCTCTTTAATTCGATCCTTATTTCTTATCTCGGCTATTGTTCCTCTAATTATTATCTCGGTTTATCTTTTTATTTGCTTGGTTGGAAATAATGTACTCAATTAATTATTTAATTAATCTTCTTTCCATTTAATTCTCGACATCTTATTTTATTCTCATTTTCTCGATCAACTTATACGAGTATCTGTCTTAACTCGTCTAGCATCTTTTCTTTACTCAATTTAACTTCCTTTTTATTTCTTATCGATTAATTCTTCTTAAACTCGGTTTTCTCTATTTTTGCTTATTTCTTTAATAATTTCTTCTTTATTTGTCTTTAACTTAAGCTATTTCTTACTAAATAATTTCTTTATCTTTTGATACACATTTTTATGAATTAGCTCACTTTATTAGTTACATTATAAAAGATCTTTTTGTTGTAGTTTTAGTAAAATTTCAAGTCTTTAAATTTTAATGTAAGACATTTAATTAATAATTCTTTTCATACATCTTTCATCTTTTATTCAATTAAAAGCTTTTCAATTTTAAATCTTTTTGTCAAAACTTCTATCTTCATTCCATATTCAAATTAACATTAATACATACTTAACATCCAATCTTTTTATTATTTCTACAATTAATTTCTTTCAAAACTTCAACATGCAAACTTATTTTCTTAACTTAAACACATGTATGATTATACTAACACAACATACAATCATTCCATTGATTAAAACAACACTCAATTCATCAACAAAATCATCAAAATAAATTCTTTATTTTCTTCAAAATTCTCGGCACACACATGCATATTTTGTGCAATTTATTTCTCAATTTTTCATGCATATAATCTCATTCTCAACATGATAAAAATAACAAATCAAGCATCATAATAATAATAACTCAAAGAATTCATATTTTTCCTATTTTTACTAAAATTTTCGGTATTTATCCAATTTTTAGGGTTTTAAATTCTTTTTCTTCTCTTAATTCACCGATTAATATCTAATGCTCGATTCTCCTAACGAATTCTTCTCACTCGATTAGCACATGCATATCCTAAGTTTGCCTAAACATAATTTAAATAACATGCATGCATAGATCTTTCTTTTAGGACTTATAGACATACATATTTACAACTAATCAAATGAATTTCATACTTAATTAAATGGGAATCCTTCTCTTGGCTCTTGGAATTGAAATGGATGGAAATGGTAGCTTCAAAGCTTGAATTTGAAAAGAAGAAAGAAATCTTCTTGAATCCTCAAAGAAAAAGAAATAACATGGAATTAATCATCATAGGATTTAAGAATCAAAATAAAGAAAAGTGTTGGATGATTCTTGAATTTAACTTCAAGAACTTGAAAGATTCTTACCTTTCTTTGAGAATATGGATGAAATAAATGGAGATTGATAACTTCTACTTCATTTCCATGGATGGAGAGCTTGAATCCATGGTTGCATGTGGAGAAAAATCAAGAGAGGTAAGAGAGGGAGAGATTGCCGAGAGAGAGAGAGAGCTTGGGAGAGTTTGAGAGTTTGTTTTCTTTCTTGTTTGGGAGAGAGAGAGAGAGATCGAAATGGAGACAGAGGTGGAGTGTGATGAATGAAGTATTTCTCTCCTTGTCTTAGATGAATGAAATTGAAATCCAACAAAGGGAATAAAGTGTACTTGTTGGAAATTGTAGTAAGACATGACTTGATAGATGATGTGATATTAACTTGCATGCAAACTTTTGGTAATATCATGGAGAAAACATAATCATGATGCTTAGTCTTGGAAATTGAAGGATGATGGGAGAGGAGGTGTGAGGTGGCGTGAGAGGGAGAGAGGTGGATGACACGTGTCGTCGTCGTGTCGTTACGGGTATTAATTATCCGGTCGTAAAGGTTTTTCGGATAAAACGATTCGTATTAATTCCGTTTTGTTTTCTTAACGGGTCTAACCTCTTCTCGTTTCACTTTTGACACTAACTCATCCCAATCCTATTTCACGTCTCAAATTAAAAGATTAAAGGTTTTGATCTTTTTAGTCCTTTAAATCTTAAAAGAATTTAATTGGCTTATTAATCCGTTTATTAATCCTTTTAAAGACTAATGCCTCATTTCTCTTCTCAATTTTCGGATAAGTTCTTACCCTATCTCAGTGATCTTAAAAGAAATTCTAGGTTTGAAGGTTCTAATTCAATTCTATTCTAGTCTCGTCGGCGTAAACATATTTCTCGGCGATTAACGTTATGTTATCTCAATCAAGCAAACTTCTCGAAATTTTTCCGGAATTTAATCTCATACTCATTTTCATATCAACAACTCAACAAGCATATCATATCATCATCATCTCAGGTAAATAGAACAGATAAATTCACACAAGATTCACAAGACAATTTAAACGTTTTATTCAAATCTCTTCAATTAGAAAAGAAAAATTTTACTCCTAAATTCTCATCTTTGAACTTACTCGATTAATTAGACGCTCTCTAAAGGTATAAGAACTCGGGGTATCACACATCTGGACATTGTCAGTTCATGGGAAGCAAGCTAGTCTCATGGTTCTCCAAGAAACAAGCATGTGTTGCCACTTCTACAACTGAGTCAGAGTATATGGCTGCCGGTAGCTGCTGCATGCAAGTGTTGTGGCTCAAGCAACAGCTGAGAGACTATGAAGTTGCAACTGGACAGGTTCCCATTCATTGTGATAGCTCAAGTGCCATTGCTATCTCTTTGAATCCTGTTCATCACTCTCGGACCAAGCACATCGACATCCGACATCATTTCATCCGAGACCATATTGAGAAGAAGGACGTATCCATGGAGAAGATTCCAACTGAGGTTCAGAGAGCTGATATCTTCACCAAACCTCTAGCCGAAGCGCGGTTCAAGATGTTATGTGATCTACTTGGATTGTTGGATCCATCAGATGAGAAACCAGCTGAGGTGAAGAGATAGATATCCATCTGAGGGGAAAGCTCAGATGAAGGGGGAATCTCGGATGCGGATCGCCAACCGAAGACATCAAACGTCAGCTGAACAGATGAACTCGAGTCAGCTGATGGTATGCTGCAACGTTGGATCAAACGTCAGCTGAACAGATGAACTCGAGTCAGCTGATGGTATGCCACAACATGGGAACACAACTGATTCCGACATCAGCTGGCAGGTAACATTTATGGCTGAAGGTGTTATGTTCTTAAATGAGAATGTTTGAAATAAATTCAAACATTCCTGAGCAAGTCAGTTACATTAAAATAGCCATCATGTCGCATTAAATGTAAAGTACGGCTGAACATCTATAGCTACTTTATAGTGCGACTGGGCTGACAAGAAAAACTGTACACCTTCTCACGCGCGGGTTGGAACTCGATGCATGACGTCAAGACAAAGATAGTCAACAGTCGCGTAATCTCAGCCGTTGATGGATTCGCGCCATTTAACCCCAGCCGTCGATCTCAATCGAGTCAAAAACTTATAAATAGCGGAAAATCAGGAAGTGATCTCTTACCTTCCTCATTCGTATCTATCTGCAATAACTGTTCATCGTCTTCTCAGAAATTGTCTAACTATTTTCTGCAAAAGATTTCCCTTACTTCCTATATATACCTTTGCAGTGATCTTAAATGGCCCCCAAAAGCAAGAAAATGGCCTCTTCAGGATCTTCTCTTGTCCCCACCTCATATGAAGAATCATTCGACATGCTGGTGTCGAAGATCCACTTCGAACAGATCCTCTCTGATGAGGAATTGGAGTCACCAGTGTTGGCTCCCCTTGCCAATACACTCAGGGAGAACGGGCTCCTAGAATGGGCGAAGCTCTGCCCTTCCCACCTGCTCAGGCGCCAGGTCGGGGAGTTCTACGTGAATCTCAATGCCTCCATCGATAGCTGAGAAGGAGTTACAACGGAGGTTTCCTGCCGCCAACGCGACGTGTCGGCCAGGACTATTCGCCGTGTCACCTTCCCCATCGCTGTTTCCGATGCCCTTCGCCACATCATCCCCGTCAACCACACCGCCATGGAATTTCTGGAGAACATAACCGACGAGCACGCAGATGAGTTTCTGGAGAGTGCTCTGATCACTCCGGAGAAGTTAAGGAGAAATATGCAGAGGACGAAACTGAAGCCAGAACATCGCCTCCTGTTCGATGTTATTTCTAAGGTAGTGTTCGGCTACAGTGGTGCCTTCGGCGACATCAGCCGACCAAAGCTGAAGCAGTTGTTGGCTTTGGAGCACAAGCATGAGATTGACTGGTTCCAATACTTTTTTAACCAGCTGATGGTGGAGAAGTCGAAGATCTCCGAGACAACAACAGACTCGGGAGAGAAACTGTTGAATGTAAAAGGGACACTCAACTTTGGCTGCAAGATCTCAGCCCTGATCCTGCTCGCAACCGAGGGTCGCAACATGGTCTGGGAAGACTGTGAGGAGACGCCTGTTAAGAAGTTGATGTTGTTCCCAACAGCTAAGAAGGCACAGGAGGTGCTTAGGAGTGTCTACACTCCTAAGGAGAAGAAGGAGGCTGCGAAGTCTGTCGAGCCCACAGCTGAGGGGGAACCAGCTGTCGTTCGCCCCACCAAATCCAAAGCTGCACGCCGACAAGCTGAGTCGGAGAAGGAAACAGCTGAGGAACCTGCCCAGAAAAAGCTGAGGGTACGGTTCAAGAAGACGGTTGAGAAGCCAGCTGAGGTGCCAGCTGATGAGCTAACTGAGGTGCCAGCTGAAGAGCCAGCTGAGGAGCCAGTTGAGGTACCAGCTGAGGAGCAAGCTGAGGAGCAAGCTCCAGCTGAGGAGGAGGCACCAGTTGAGTCGGCACCTGCTGAGGAGCCATCCGAGTCTAGCCACTCAGCTGAGGCAGCTGCATTCCAAATCGTTCAACGAGCTGCTGATGAGGCTGAAGGAATGGAGACGGATTTGACGTCAGATGCTTCTTCCTCATCTGAGGACGTTGAAGACGTTCCCACCTCCCCCACGGCAGGAGTTGATACCGTACCGCCTAAAGAGCCTCTTGCTCTCTCAACCGAACAAACACAGCCAAATGTTCCGAGCACATTGCTCGATGCCAACATTGTGACCGCTCCTTCGGCCAATGTTGAGGAACAGATTGAAACCCCCCTCCCAACTGAATCCGATATTCCGAGCTCCCAGCTCGATGCCGATATTGTGACCGATTCTTTGGCCAACATTGATGAAGACTTTGAACCTTTGTCGTGTGATCTATCTTCCTCGCCAATTGATGATGAAGCTGACCAACAGGTAATCACGCTGGAGCACGAAGGCAAGGTGGCCTACTGCTTCCAGAAGTTGATAGCCATGTTCCCTGAAGCTCGAGACATGCCGGTGTTCGCCACTCTCGGAACCGAGCTGTTGTACCAGTTTAACCTGATCTTCAGTCACTGGTACATGAAGGAAGATACAATCAGGGTGCACAGCTGGGACAGGCTGAAGTCAGACGAGTCTCGCATCCGAGCCTACTTCAACTACTCCAACCTGGAAGTGGCTTACAACAACAAGGTTGCGTTGCTCACTCGTCGTCTGGACCAGAGCAAGGCAGAAGGGACAGACACCAGGGAGGCAGCTGGACAGGAGTGCATTGAATTTCTCGACAGTATGCTGCTCAAGTCAGCTGACTTCCTCGACGATCTGGACGCAGCTGCCGCCACAACGAAGGAAGAAGAAGAAGAGCTGAAGCTGTACCTGGCCAACCGACAAGCCATGGTTACAGTTGAGCCTCTAGCTCTGATTGCACAAGCCCCTCCAGCTGATCAGCCAACTCCCTCATCCGAAGAAATTTGTGAGCTGATCGCTGAGAGGGTGAACCAGCTGCGAACCGAGATGCTTGCCAACCTCCAACAACACAAAGAAGATCAGTTGAGGGTGTTGGAAGCACATGAAGAAAAGACCCAGCAGCTGGTGGAGGAGAATGTTGCGATGAAGATAAAGCTGGAAGAATTCTCCTCCTCCACCAGCCAAGACATTTCTGAAGTGAAGACAACTCTTCTGGGATTCAAGTCGGAGCTAAACCTCATCAAATCCTTGTCCGACTCCAATCTCGCCAAGTCCCAACAAACTCAAGATGCTGAATGGGAGTCTCGGTTCGAGTCGCGATGGGCTGAATTCGCTGCTTTTCAAACTGAGGTCATTGAGAACCTCTCTGCCTTGAAGAAAGCCGAACAAGAGCGCCAGGACTCCGAACTGGCGAAGAAGGTGGAGCTCGAGTGCGCGGTCGATGAACTCTTCAACCGCATTCAACTAACCGAGCAACAACTCACCTCTCTGGATGGTTCAGTAGCAAGCCTTGTTGCTGATGCCAAAAAGGGGGAAGAGAAGGAGGCGGATGTTGAATTGCAGGAGGAAGAAGAGACCCAAGCTGAGAAGGAGGTGCCAGCTGCAAAATCCCAGCTGAGGAGGAAGTCTGCTGCTTCCAAGTCAACCGAAGTCGGTGGAGCTCAAATGTCAAAAGACTTGGAGCAGGCAGAGAAGTTTGGAGTTTCCTACAACTCCATAGCCGAGATCGCAACCGAGCTGGATTCTGAACTCGACGGTATCACAACCGAAGAGTGCATTGCAGCTGCTAAGGCTATGGATGTTGAGGAGAAAAACTACATGAATCCGAGCTGGATCAAGAAGTTCGCCGCCAGCCAGGCCAGAAGGGTAAACCAGTGTGAAGAGGAGCTGAAGAAGATAACCCAGAACTTGGACCGCAACGTTGCCTCCCGCAGCCGACGCCGCATCAACAAACATCAAACAAAGGCTGAAGCTCGGTTGAAGCAACAGAGGTTGCCAGGGAAGTCCAAGGTCCAGAGTCGGTTTAGGCATGTTGATAAGTGGATGCCAACCGAGTGGAATGAGGAATGGGAACTCCTCAAGCAGGACTTCGTAAACGACTTCTACTACAGGAAGGTTTACGCAACCGATGACCCAAGGAAAGCGTTCAAGGAAGCATTGACCGAGCTGCACTCTGGGGACCCGGGCATGTTCAGCCAGTTCAGACGTGCAATGATAGATGCTAAGCTGGATCTAAACACTGTCCCGGTTCCTAAGAGGGTCACATACAAGCCTCATTTTCTCCCAGACTCCCGCACCCCCAACCGGACGAAGATTGCAGCCGAGGCAAGGCAAGTATGCAAAGAGCATGGGGTGGACATCTCAAAGGAGTCAGCTGAGAAGAGAGAAATTTTTGTTAGGATTTTCAGTAAGTATGGGCTACAATTTTAGCTCAGATAGTTTTTGAAGCAACTGATGTAATTTTTTATTTTTGTGCTTACCCTTGTAACAATCAGTTGTAATGAAAACTATTCAGTTATAAGATTCACCTTGATGAACAATCTCTCATTGTCCAAGCTTTGAATCGCAAAGTTATTTCAATACCATGTTATAACTGTGCTAACCCTTTGATGTTTTAATCTTATAGACTGTCCAGAATTTCAGCTGAGATTTTGGATAGGTCAGTTAGATTTAGATCAGTTGTGATCTTTAAGGATTTTAGAATTCTTATAAAGGGTTTTGGCATCATCAAAAAGGGGGAAATTGTTGGAAAATTTATTAAAGTTTTGATTGATTCCAAAACCAACTGACCCCAACCGAGTAGATGTTGCCAGATCCTAATGTTAGTAGTTAGGCTCGTTGTCTGAGCATTGTTAAGATTTTATCTTTACAGGACTCCAGCTGAAGACGGCAACAAGGCTTCACTCGGATAGAACATCAGTTGTGAGGAAGATAACTGAGCGTTCATTAGATGAAGCATTGAAAAATGGGGAAGTTACACTCAAGCAATAGAACATCAGTTGTAAGGAAAACAACTGAGCGTTCATCAGATGAGAAGTAAAAAGAGGGAAGAGAACATCAGATGAAAGAAAGTCATCTGAGCGTTCAACCCAACTGATCAGATACAAGGAAGACAACTGAGTGTTCAGTTTCAGAACATCAGTTGTAGGACCTCAAACCAAGAAGATCAATAGCATGAAGTTCAGATCAGCTGAGAGTTCAACTGTTAGCATTCAGACAGAACATCAGCTGAAGAACCAATCAGATGTAGATCGAAAATCTCAACCAACCTCTCCTTGATGAAAGTCTGACATTGAGATTTGAATTTCAAATAAGGAAGTCACGTGAAGGTTTGACTCTCTGTCATTACCTCATTTGGCCCAACACAAGGCTGTCTCAGATGGAAAGCAGAAGCACGCAGTTGCCAAATCCGAAAAGTCTGCAGAGATGAGAGACAAGCCATCGCTATCAAAGAACAGAGATCAACAGCTCTTCTAACGGCTAGTTGATTCTCTCCGCCTATAAATAGAGGCCTTCATTCACAGAGAAGAATAGAAGACACACAAACGATAAGACACACACGAGACGAGACAGACAAGATCAAAGAGCGAAAGAAAGAACTAAATTCCTTACTCGAGCTGAATTAGATTTAGTCTCTTAGAACATCACTTAGTTGAGAGTTCTAGAGTGTTAGATTTTGTCTGAGTGTCTTTAGATCCAACCTTGAGAACATCACTTTGTGAGAGTTCGTAGAGTGTTAGATCATAGCTCACTTCTTGTTCGAGCTATTTAGTTGGAACCCCACCCTTTCTTTCACCTGAAAAGGTTTTAGGATTCTACTCTTCCCATAACTGAGTAGATAGGTTGTTTAGTACCCGAAAACTAAACTGTAAGGTTGATAAGTACCCGCAAACTTATCCTTAACGGTTGCAAAGCCCGCGTAAGCTTTGTGGTTTGTCCAGAAGAACTTGGACAGAGTTGTGTGGACTCACAACTCCCCGTGGACGTAGGAGTTCTCTCCGAACCACGTTAAATCTTTGTGTGTTGTGTTTATTTTCAGTTATCTTATTGCATATTCAACTGACTATCTAACCTGCATACAAACGGCATTCTTTCTCAACTGTCTTGGTTCTTGACCAACCGTGCATAAAAGCGTGAGTTAATTTTATACGAGTTTATTTCCACCACATTCCGCACAACAATTCACTTCCAACCGAGTGTTTCTTACTCGGTTGTGATTCCAACTGAGTTGCATTACTCGGTTGAGTTATTTTTAGGGGGTTGTTTGAAAAAGTTTGATCTGGTGTATTCCCCCCCCCCCCAATACACCAGAACTCGTATCGGGACCATCACTGACCAAGAATGAAAAGCCACCAGAAAGACAGATTCAGAACAAGAGATTCATCAAAAAGATAATGTTCACAGCTGCCATTGCAAGGCCAATAATAGATGAAGATAGAACAATCATATTTGATGGCAAGATAGGGATATTTCCCTTCATCACAGAGGAGCCAGCAGTGAGGAGTTCAAAAAACAGAAGCAAAGGCACAATGGAAACAAAGGCAGACAACAATGTTACCAGGGAACTAACAAGAGCACAACTACTGAATGAGGTACACACATAAATAACCAAGTATAGTATCTATTCAATCAGTTTCTTCACATATATGCAATCAAGGCAACACACTATGCATCAGCAAACACAGTAGCATCATTTGCATCATAACCAAGTATAGTATCTGTTCAATCAGTTTGCAGAAGAAGTATATAAGCAATCAAGTCAACACAATATGCATCAGCAAGATCATAAACATCATTTGCATCATATATAACCAAGTATAGTATCTGTTCAATATCAGTATAAGTTTACATCATGCAGCTGGTACCAGCAATTAAAGTAAAGTGACCAGAATGTCTAGGAAAACATATCTACATTCAACAAGACAATGCCAAACCACATATTGAAGACAGTGACCCTGAATTTCAAGCAATAGCACATAGTGATGGTTTCCATTTTGAACTCATTAACCAACCAGCCAGTAGCCCAGACACAAATGTTAATGATTTAGGCTTTGTTAGAAGCATTCAAAGCCTTAAAGATCAAGTGGCAGCAGCAAATGTAGATGAATTGGTTGTAAATGTAAGGGAAGCATTTGAGAACTACCCAGCAGAGAAGATCAACAAAATATTCCTAACACTACAAGCCTGCTGTGGGGAGATCATAAAGTGTAAAGGAGGGAATGACTACAACATTCCTCATAACGGAAAGGATCACCTAATTGCTATAGGAGTGTTACCAGATTGTTTTGAAGTGGATGAACAAGTGGTGAGAGATGCATTGGACTACTTAAATGATCAAGGAAATGCAGAAGACACATGGTACAGTGTAGATGAGATTACACAGTCATTGAATGAAGTTAATATTGAAAACTGAAGGCTGACAAATCAGATGCAGAGGACATGATAGAACTCTTAAGCTTTACACGGACAAACAAGTGTAGTTTTTTGTTTTTTGATTTGTTTGGAATGTAAAGTAATCACTGCATCTGCAATTAAGGGACAAACATAAATTGCCTTATCAGTTTAGTTGCATTTGAGCCTCCAACAACTAGGAAATGAATCAATTTCCTAGTGGTGGCATCAAATGATCAAGTACTAGTATCTGCCTTATCCTATATGAACAAATAACCCCCTCTCAATCAAATATCACAATCTGTTCATAATCAAGAAACCTCATAATCATAATAGGCATCACCAGCCATCACTCACAACATAATCATAATCAGATAATTCCAGAAAATAGGCATCACCAGCCATCACTCACAACATAATCATAATCAGATAATTGCAGAAAATAGGCATCACCAGCCATCACCCACAGAATAAGTTTAAGAAAGAAATCACCTAATTTTTCCAGTCTTTATACTCTCTGAGCAATCCTTTAGCGAGGTATTTCTTCTTCCATTCCTCATAACTTAGATTGGCATCAAGATCATCCTCGAATGCCAACTCAGCTGCCGGATCAGTCCTAACCCCCTTGTTCCACGTGTATTCCTCCTTCGCCGGTGCCGGACTCGGAGATTTCGCCACCAAGCCCTCTGAGTTGGAAACCCTAATCTCAGATTTGCGCCCCCTTTTCCTAGTGGCAGCACATTCGAACCAAGAGCGACGGGGAGTGGCGTCTGCATCATCGAATTGTGTTTCCGGCACGATGGTATCAACCAAGAGCGGCGGCGGTTGTGTCTCAGACTCCTCACAGAGCGGCAGCGACGGAGATTTCGCCACTAGGCTCTGAGAGATGGAGAACGACAGCATTATAGTGAAAAAGATGATGAGGAAATGGAAGATCTGTGCAGTCGGCGAAGAGAGAAAGGAGGAGATAGGGTGCAGTCGGCGAGAGAGAGAGATGAGAGAAGATAGATTAGGGTTGGGGAAATGAGTGAGAGAGAGAGAGAGAGAAACGGCAGATAGATGCAAGATTAGGGTTGGGCTGGGTGGATTTGGGTTTGGACTAATTAGAGATTAGGCTTAGTTAATAAGTTTGGGTTAGTGATATGTGTGTGGGCCCAAATAGCAAAATAGTGTAATAACCCATTAGTATAGAGGGTATAAGGGTAAAATTCAACAACGGGTCATCTTAAATTGGACGAAAAAATGAGTAACAACGAGTCATCTTAAATTGGACGGAGGGAGTATATCTTTATCCCACCAATTCTACTTTATCACTTTTTTTTAATAGTCGTGTGCGAGCACCAGATTGGGACACAAAGATTGAATAGAGGGAGTATAATCTTTTACCACTCTCTCTCTCCCTCTATTTATCTTCTCTGCGAGCAATATTTTACATTTACATATTACCATGCTGTCTCCCAAGACTGAGTAATTCCAGAATTCAATTCGACTCAAATGATTGAAAGCCAGCGGCTGCATCTCAAGAATTACATCGCTCGCCTAATACACATTTGCAAGAACATCAGACCGCTCAATCAAATCCATTCACATGTATTAGTGTCACCAAATTTATCCGCAGATGATCGATCTTTTCTCATCTCTCGCCTCGTCTTCTACCTTTGCACAGCGTTCGAGTCACCGGCGTCTCTCGAATGTGCCAACAAAATCTTCAATCTCTTCGCGAAACCGAGTCTTTATATATATAACGCGTTGATCAGAGCAAATGCTACGAAAACAAAGGAGCCTGCATCTTGTGAGTGCTTAATTTTGTATAAAAAGTTGATGGGCAGCGGTCTGGTGCCTGACTGCATAACATTGCCCTTTCTGCTGAAGGAATGCTCGAAAAGATTCGATGGGCCCACGGGCCGGGCCTTGCATGTCCACGTTGTGAAGTTTGGGTATGAAGGCGACGTCTATGTGCAGAATGCTCTGATAAATCTCTATTCAGAATGCGGAGTTTTGGAAGATGCGAGGAAGGTGTTCGACGGAATGTCCAACAGAGATGTGGTTTCGTGGAACTCGATGATTGTTGGATGTTCGAGGAATGGGAGTGTTGTTTCGGCTTTGGAGTTGTTTAAGGAAATGAAGGTGAGGAAAACTATCATCACTTGGAATTCGATCATCACGGGTTTGGTTCAAGGTGGGAGGGCGAAGGAGGCTTTAGAGATTTTTCAAGAAATGCAGAATTCAGATGATGCAAGGAATGTAGTCCAGCCAGATAAAATAACTGTCGCGAGTGCACTTTCTGCTTGTGCTTCTCTTGGCGCCATTGATCACGGAAGGTGGGTGCATAGTTACATGAAAAGAAATGGGATTGAATCTGATATGGTGATTGGGACAGCTTTGGTAGACATGTATGGGAAATGTGGTTATGTTAAGAGAGCATTCGAGGTTTTCAACGGGATGTGCAGTAAGGATGTCTTAGCATGGACAGCCATGATTTCAGTTCTAGCACTTAATGGGTATGGAAACGAGGCTTTTGAGGTATTTAGAGATATGCAAGCAGTTGGAGTGAGGCCTAATGCTGTAACATTCGTTGGGTTGTTGTCCGCCTGTGCTCACTCCGGCCTTGTCGAGAGAGGTTGCCAATGCTTTGATGCAATGAAGAATAATTACCATATAGAGCCGCAAGTCCAACACTATGCTTGCATGGTTGATTTACTCGGTCGAGCTGGGCTCTTCACTGAGGCCGAAGATCTTATCAATAGTATGCCAATGAGGCCAGATGTTTTTGTTTGGGGTGCTTTACTTGGAGCTTGTCAACTGCATGGAAATGTTGGGTTAGGAGAAAAATTAGCAAAGTACTTGATTGACTTGGAACCTCATAATCATGCTTTCTATATTATATTGTGTGATTTATACGCCAAGTCTGGTAGATTTGATGATCAGAAAAGAATTAGATCTGTAATGGAAGGACTAAATGTAGCGAAGACTGTTCCCGGCTCCAGCATGATTGAAGCTGATGGTGCTGTCTATGAATTCTCAGTCAAAGGATCGCCTGAGATCCCAATAGCGGCCTTACAAAGTGTACTGCTGCTTTTAAGCAGTGAGATGAAGAGGGAACGGGATATATGGTTGTCTCATGAAGTTTGCCATTGAAGACGAACGTCCTTTCTGTAGGCAAATCACACAATGAAGCATACAATTCACACAATGAAGTTTGAGAATTTGTGGTACTTAATTTTGCAGTTGCATTACCTTTTCTCTTTTTTCAAGTGTTCACCGGGAGGCGGGAAGGTAAGCACAAAGGTATTTGCATTTGGATTACAAATGAGTGAACCAAATCTAGTATTGATATAGTAAGAGCACAACAAATTCAGATCAGATGTATCTCCATGTAGGTACTTGTTACTGCTGTTAGTCTTTTAGTGATAATTTGGCTAGAAGAAAATTGTACTTTTATGATTTATCACATTCCAACTCCTATATATTTATGTACTCTTTGTTCTATCTGTTTCAAACCTTTTGTTTTCCTAATTATTGCATAAATTAAAATGTATGACTCATTGACTCTAAATTGTCTGTACTGTAAGTTGTCTTCTCTCTATATATTTTATCCTGATTACAAACTTCAGCAGGCTGCAGTGCAATACATCAAAGATCCCTTAAAATTTAACAAATTTTGTATAAGTAGAGAAGCATTTTCTCCACATCAAGGGGCCACATGATTGTGTGAACACAATTAGATATAACAAATTTCCATTTGCTCTATGGCCAGAAATATTCTCTACTTGAAATTTAGTGAACATTGAAATAGAAGAACAAAAGAAAAGCTGTTAGCTATTCCTGTCCTAAATGCTCCAAATATCTGCCATATGCTTTCGAGCTAAAAAACAACAGAAGATAAGACAAGTAAACTTTTTAAAAGAAATAAGGTTGATCTTGACATGCAATTATAATGCAGATAATGGTTGTCTGGTATATTATATGAAAAGAGTCTACATCCATATTTGTTTTTTCTTAGAAGTTTTAATTTGTGAAGGCTTCTGAATATTCCTCCATCATATAATATCCTAGGCATTTGGATTGTCTTTACACGCACGCATATGCTAATATCAAGGTATTGGGAAGATAATATATTTTTGTATATAGTTGCAGATCAAAATTCTCAAAAATTTATACCTCTAATCTTTCCTCCGAGTTTCAGGCAACTGTGTTGAGATGGACATCCTTGTCTTTGTTTTAGCTTTGCTCTTTCTCCTGCTGGCTGCTCTTGCCACAAGATCTTACTCACTGACTCTTCTTGGTTTGCCACTTTACTTTGTGGCCAGTTTTATCGTGTACTCACTTATCACTTATGTCAGAGAGCTCAAATCGGCTGCTCATCGACCGCCTGTGGCTGGACCAATGATCAATCAACTCGTACATTTCCACAGACTTTTTGATTATCAGAGTAAACTTGCCCTGAAATACCGCACATACCGTCTGATCACTGACTCACATACTGAAATATATACTGCTGATCCATTAAATATCGAATACGTCCTGAAAACCAACTTTCCTAACTACGGAAAGGTGTAGTGACTTGGAGTTAGCCATAGTTCAATTGAGTGCTATAGATATCTGAGTTCCCATCTTCTGTGTTTCGTGCAGGGAGAGTACAATCGTGATATAATGAAAGATCTTTTTGGTGAAGGGATATTTGCCGTAGATGGGAAGAAATGGCGTCACCAACGAAAGCTTGCCAGCTATGAGTTCTCAGCTAAAGTCCTGAGAGACTTTAGCTGCTCCGTGTTTCGGTCTAATGCTGCTAAATTAGCTTCCAAGATTTACATAGAAGCACTGGCTAGTAGAGAGATGGATTTACAGGTATCACTTTAACACTATTTCGAATATGTTGGGTCAACTGATTCTACAAAAAGTGACTTGGATAATGATTGCCAATAAATTTCACATAAATTATGCTTGAGTTGCAGATATGCTTTTCATATAGTTGTAAATAGTTCTTCCAAGGCTACTGTTGAACAATTTAACTGACTGAATTAATTAGCTTGTGCTAAGTATCTTCAAGGAAATATCAGTTTTACGAACTTACTTGCAATTGGAAATCATAAATGCAGGATATGTTAATGAAATCAGCCATGGATACAATGTTTAAGGTGGGATTTGGAGTTGACCTTGATACTTTATCTGGATCAGATGAAAGTAGTAATCGATTTATCAAAGCCTTTGACGACTCCAACGTCATTGTATATTGGAGATACGTTGATGTATTATGGAAAGTGAAAAGGTTTTTTAACATTGGCCTGGAGAGGAATCTGAAGAAGAACATCAAAGTCATCGACAATTTTGTTTATAACTTGATCCATCACAAGAGAGAGCACATGAGGAAGGAAGAGGTCAGCCAGAAGTAGAATAACCAGACTCTCATGGTTTCTTGATCAAATTTATATCATTAATTTTTTTTTTCTAATTTCTTGGCTTTAGGGTGCAAAAGAGGACATACTATCCAGGTTTCTAGTTGAAAGTGAAAAGGATACAGAGAACATGACTGATAAGTATCTGAGGGACATAATTCTGAGTTTTCTCATCGCGGGCAAGGACACGTCAGCAAACACACTTGCTTGGTTCTTCTATATGTTATGCAAGCATCCAATGATTCAAGAAAAGGTGTTACAAGAAGTGAAATCAGCGACAGAGGTGAGAGATCAATTATCTGTCCATGAATTTGTGGTCGAGTTGAGTGAGGCAGCTCTCGATAGGATGCAATATCTTCATGCAGCTCTCACAGAGACTCTCAGACTATATCCTGCAGTCCCTGTGGTAATATTTTTAATCTGTCATTTAGCTTTAAATACTAAACCATAGATACGTAAATACTAAATCCTTATCAATGGAGTCACAAAATTAACCGTTATCATGCATAATGCAGTATGCTTATAGGTTTGTTGAATCAACTGCAGGATGGGAAGTGTGCAGAGGGGGATGATATTCTTCCGGATGGTTATAAAATAAAAAAAGGTGATGGCATAAACTACATGCCATATGCAATGGGAAGGATGCCATATATCTGGGGAGAAGATGCAGAGGAATTTCGCCCTGAAAGATGGCTTGAAAATGGCATATTCCAGGGTGAAAGCCCTTTTAAGTTCACTGCTTTTCAGGTTTGCACTGTTTTCATAAACACATCCTTTTTTTAGTTATTATTATTCATACGTAATCTGATGAATGAAACTTGTAATTATTCTATTAGGGTGGGCCTAGAATTTGCCTAGGGAAGGAATTTGCTTACAGGCAGATGAAGATTATTGCAGCAACTCTTGTGTTGTTTTTCAGATTCAAGCTTGTCGACGAGACTAAGAATGCAACTTACAGAACTATGTTCACTCTTCACATGGACCAAGGCCTTCCTCTCTATGCATTTTCTCGCCTTAATTAGTTATTATTACCTTCTTAAAATTCTCAAGTTGTAATCCCCCCACCCCCACCAGCTCCGGTTCGAGTCATGTGTGTGCGTTAAAATAAAAAATAAAAATACTACGTGTAAATAGCATGTACTTCTAAAAGCCCCCGAAAAATAGAAAATCAAGCATAAGGCGTATATGTTAAAATAAATTCTAGTGTGTATGTGTGTGTTAAAAGAATTGGAACAGGTCCCATAGTTGTGGATATATATTCTGGGGGATTTTTAATTTATTTTTATGCAGATATTGAACTCACAATATTTACGTTCTTTCCTGTTTTTAAATCTAGTGTTTGTAAAGACTAAAGAGAATGATATTCATTCATTTGCAGAAGATACTGTCCCCAACCTTGGGTACTTTTACAAAATAAATAAGTAAATAAGTTTAGGCATCTTTTAGTTGATTAATTAAGAGATTTAGCTAATGTTTGAAATTCATTAAATAAACTGACTATAGCTCAAATAAGGTGGATGGAATCTCCTTTAAAAAAAGTGGATGGAATCTGTCGTTAATACGTACATTCATTCATCATGAAAAACAAAAATAATACTATATATGTTGCATGAAAAAAGAGAGCTGCGAGGACATTGATAGTCCAAACATGTACAAGTACGTATGTAATCATTATTCATATTCAAATATATATGAAATTACAAAAGTTTCCAAAACCACAAAAGTAAATAATCCGTTGGTACCGTTGTCTATCTTGATTGATTAGTCTAAACATTGCCCTTAATTAGTTTTCCAACTAATTCTTGCATCCTTAATTTCTCACCTTACTCCATCTATTATTCTTTTTTTTTTTTTTTTCTTGAGACTACGACATGCAATTAACAAACAAAAAGTCGATAAACGATTATTAATTGGATATAAATTAGACATGAGGTTGTTTCCTTATCCATTCTGAGAAAGACTGCAGCGTATTCATATCAGCCCTATAATGCTTCTGAGTAAACTCAAGCAGCGCCGGCCACCGGAAGTCCGGGTACATTCTTGGATTCTGGCCGTCCACCAATTCATGCGGCGGCGCCACCACCTTCTCCTTCTTTGGGCACAGAAAGAAAGCCAGAGATTTCCGTGGACTCTCACTGTTCACCACTGCTCTGTGCAAACAGCTTTTATACCTCCCATTTGAAAGTGCCTGCACCCAAAAACACAATCAACAAATAATTCATTCCTAACTAATTAACAAGCATATGTTTTGTCTCTCACGTGATTACATCAATATAATTTGAAACAAGACTTTTTTACATGAAGATACAATAGTTAATTATTCATTTAGAATTCTACAGAAAAATAATGTCAAATTTTAGGATATTATATATAGTTGTTGTTGAATTTTTCATGCACTTAATTATTAGGGTTAAAAAGAGTAATTAATCCAATATATATACGATCGAGTTTTGAAATTTGATGGTAGGAAATTAAGCTGTGATTACCATGAAAGTGTCACCTATGTTGACTACAAAGGCATCGGAGTTAGGAGGGATGGATCGCCATTGATCGTCGACCAAGACTTGGAGGCCGGCAACTGCGTCTTGGTGAAGGATGGTTAGCGACGTTGGATCGCAATGTGGGCCTGTGCCTAAGGTCTGGTCTGGCCTTTGGCATGGCGGATAATAGTTCAATCTCATTATAGACTCATTCTCTTCAAAAAACTCTTTGAAATAGCTCCTTCTCACTCCTAAACTCATCCCCAACAGTTCCATGATCGCTAGAGACAGACTGCTCATTTCACTGCAGTACTCTTGGTATATTCTCCTGCAATTCGCAAAACTATATATTAATTATATACTCTCTAACTTAATTAATTTAACATGCATATATCATAAATAATAAAACGTACCCCAAGTGTGCGAAATCTTCCCCCAACTTACTGCAGAAGTAGTTCTCCACGTTGTGAGACGAAGCTTCGTGCGGAGAATATTGGAAAGAGAGAGTTTCCTTCCACGGCAGCTTCGACGAGAATCTTCCGGTGAAGCTACTAGCGTAGCCACAATGCTCGCCTTGTTTCCTCAGAGCCCTCTGCTTCTGCTCAAGTGGCTGCTCGAAGAACCGATCCATGTAGCGATGAGCGTCGTCGATGAGATCCGCATCGACGCCGTGATTCACTACGAGGAAGAACCCGTGCTTCCGGCACGCCTCCCCCACGAGCCGAGACGCTCGTGCGGAGGCGGTGGGGTCGCCCGAGAGGAACCCGCCGAGGTCGACGAGCGGGACGTCGAGCTGCGGCGGGTTAGGGTTTGGCCTCTCGTGATCGGGCCATATGAATTGGGATGGTATGTTGGATTGGTGTTTCAACACTCTTGCATCGAAGATTAGTGACGTGTTTGGATTGTCGTAGTTGAGTTGGGGGATGGAGGGGTTGTTGGTGATCGTACTCATTTTGCATGAAGATTAATAATACTCTTATGAAATAATAATATTATTAATTGGTTTCGTAATTTGGGAGATTTATAGAAGAATATTTGTAGAGAAATTTGAGACTTGTGATGATAGAAAAGTCAAAAGGCCGTTCATTTGGGAATTTAGTGATCAAAACTAGGTACTTTTATAGTCCTCTCTTTGAGCAAATTCGCAAACAACAAAAAGGGATCGTTTGCAAACAAGGGCTCTGGAAGAAGGGTTTTTGCAGAAGAGGGCTTATATTTGAGTGAATTTAGGGAATGGTCCATTATATTTTTTGTCACCTATGATGTCGATAGAAAAGCGTTTCCCGATGGCTTTTGGCGTTTGCTTTGGTAGGGAAGGGGGATGGCTCAGACTTTGTTATAATTTTAATTTGTTTTATCATTCAAAAGATTAGTACGAAAGATTATTACCGTCTGCTGACAAAATGAATGTCTTTTGCATCTTCTTATTTTGGTATCACAGTTAAATTATCAAATCTTATTGCATATTTTTGTTAAGCAAGCCATAAATCTCAACCTTATAATTTCTCCATTTTTTTTTTCAAAACGGAGCAAACCATTTTAATTTTATCTTTAATTTCAATGTCTATTCAACGTAATATACTAGTACTAGATACTTATAATCATTGGGATCATTATGGACTTAATCGACTTACAAGTTAATTACGACTCTTCACAAATACTCTAAGTCCATATTTGGTTGGACATTTTTTGGGCTTGGGAAGGGATTGACTCTTGAATTCATTACTTTTTGTTTGATTTAGGGAGTGACTTAATTATTACCCTTACTTGAGAGTAACTTAATAATCCCTAAAATGTTACCGTCCAAATTAGATCAGGAATAACAAAATCTTCTCTGGATTCATTTCCCTTACATGTGATTTATTTCCATTGTTGAACCAAATACCCTATAAAATTAACATTTATTGTTACCATTCCCTTTTCATTCATTTACTTGAATCAAACAAGCACTAATTATATATATTCATTTCAAAGCAACGCTGCCATTTTGGTATTTTAAAGCAATGGTGCCATCTTGTCTGCCAAATTGGACATCCTATACTAATTTTGATAAGGTTGTATGTAGTTGACTTCTCCTAGCTAGTGAAGTTTTTGGTTCATATAGGAGTAACTCGTTATCTGCTTCTCCATTTTATAAAGTTGTGGCCACCTCAGTTCCCCAGCCCCAAATGCATTCCACCTTATCAATAAAGGTATATATTTAGTTGTGCCTCTACATATATATAAATACATAGTTAATATATATGACATTCATTTTCTGTGAGCACTTAATGAGTACTTGACGAACTTATATTTTCTTCATTATAATAAAGTGATAAAAATGTGAAGGAAAAAGAATCTTCAAAAACAAGATGGAGAAATATAAGAAAGTCATACTGCTCAATATTCGGTTCACTTATATATACATATATATACCCTTCGATTTTGAGTAAGTGTAATTTTATTAAAAAAAAATGATATCAATTTGTATTTCATCTTTTGTCTTCAATAATTTATAAATTTATCGATTTTTGTATATATGAATTTCGACGTGGGAGACATGCACCAAAGACGGAGGGAGGTGTGTATAAATATTTATGAAGAGAAAATTTAATTAAGGCAATTATGAGTTTCTATATATGGCTAGACAAGTCGGCTGGCTCACCCAGTTCTATCATTTCCAAGGGTT
Source organism: Schizonepeta tenuifolia (assembly GCA_029490685.1). NCBI lineage: Eukaryota > Viridiplantae > Streptophyta > Magnoliopsida > Lamiales > Lamiaceae > Schizonepeta > Schizonepeta tenuifolia. Next base: position 13,982,652 of record CM055955.1, on the reverse strand, counting down.
TGTTTGTTTTTGATTGGTGAAAATGAAAATTTAGAAACAAAAGGTGGGTTTTGCCTCTGTTGTAAAAGTATTTATTGGTGGCAACATTTTAACAATTCCCAAGGGTTTGGTTCTATTGTAAATGGAGGAATATGGATTGGTGTGACTCACTAATCCTATAATTGGATTGCCATCGTTTGTCGGTCGGACCAAATTAATTTATACTCCAACGTACATTTGTGTTCAAATATGTGAAGTAATGAGTAACATGGACATACAAATTTTAATGTTGAAAAGTGTATGAAAACATCTTTTAATATTAGTGTAAACAGTAATCGTGTGTTTGACTATTAACCATATTTTAATATTATTGTCAAATTCACGCATCTAAGACGATCGAGGTAGCATCATATCAAGGGGAAAAAAAATAATGCATGACGAATACAAAAACATAATTGATTAATGCATGACGAAGGGATGTGTATAGTGTATTAGAGGCATGTTCTGCTACAACTGTTGTGACTATATAACGGGCGTGTGGAGTGTGCCCGTTAATTTTTTTTTTCCAGTTTTTTTTTCTTAATTACATGTTTCTATTAACCATTTTTTTTTTAAATTACAGATTTGTATCTTTCGATTTTTTTTTATTTTTAAGTTTTTCTTATTTCCAGATTTTTTTTTTATTTTCAAATTTTTTTAGTAAACACAGTCATTAAAAAACGTAAAGTTTCACAATCATTACATTTCGTTACGACAATGTCTACTTTTTAACATGACAAGTTCTACTTTTAGTCAACCGCTAAAGTAATTATTGCCGTTGAAAAAAGTAAACTTTTGCACTAAAAAACGTAATATTTCACAATCATTATATTTCGTGACGATAATGTTTACTTTTGAACTAGACAAGTTCTACTTTTAGTCGAACGTTAAAGTAATTATTGTTGTTGAAAAAGTAAACATTGTCATTAAGAAACGTAAAGTTTCACAATCATTACATTTTATCACGACAATATCTACTTTTGAACATGACAAGTTATACTGCTCCGATTTTGTAGCTCCGCCTTCGGCTTCGATTTTACGGCTCTGTTTTCGCTCCGATTACTAATATAAGGATAATCGTCGGACAACAATTTGAATTTCTTTGGCTCCCCTCGCTCGAATCTTAACCAAAGAAGAAGCAGCAAACAAAAAAAAAGGCGAAAAAAAATTTGAAAATTAAAAAAATCTGGAAAAAAGAAGAGGAAAAAAATCTGGAAAATAAAAAAATATAGAAAAAAAAATCTGGAAGTTAAAAAAATACAGAAAATAAAAAGAAAAAAATTGAAAAAAAAAAGAAATCTGGAAAATAAAAAAGAAAATAGAAAAAAAAAGAAAAAAAAACAGGAAAAAATAAGGGGAAAAAACTTGGAAATTAAGAAAAGAATAAAAAAAAGAACAAAAAAGCTGAAAATTAAATTAGAAAGGAAAAAAAAAACACTAAAAACAAAAAAATGAGTATATAATAGGGGCAAAATGTCAAATGGTCAATATGGGGAGTAAAAATTAAATTCTGTCAAGCCACTTAGTTTTTATAAATTCTGTCATTCGTAGTACGAAATGTACGTATTCGTACCATGAGTACCACACTTATCAACAAATAAACTAAATTAACACTGGTGAGATTGGTACGATTTGTACCAACATATCAAGTTATATGCGTACTAAGAGTCTTTGTTGATATAACTGTGGTACTTATGGTACGAATACGTACATTTCGTACTAAGAGTATATGTCCTATTGGTACAAATCGTACCAGCTGTGGTACTCATGGTACCAATACGTACATTTCGTAATGACAAAATTTATAAAAACTAAGTTGTTTGACAGAATTTAATTGTGGTACACATGGTACGAATACGTACATTTCGTACTACGAATGACAGAATTTATAAAAACTAAGTGACGCGACAGAATTTAATTTTTACTTTCCATATTGACTATTGGACCCCATTTTCCCTATATAATATATACCTGTTGTATAAAAACAAGTGTTAGTGTATTATCTCAAAAAATGACGAAGGGATGTTTACGAACATTAATATCACATTTTTGATTAATTGATAGCGACACATTGCGAAATATACGTACATCCATAAACAATTTCTTTTTAAACAGTACATCTATAAACAATGCATAAACCAACATGGACATATATTCTCACGTTTTCTTCAATTTGAGTGAAATATATTCCCTCCCGCATCCGTCTCGTTCATTTTGACTTGTGTTCTTTTTTTTTTGGACCGTTTCACTCATCTTGATTTGTTTCCTTTTATAACAATAATTAGAACTTAGAAAATCACTTTATTCACTTTGAAAATACTTTATATCACTTTATTCATTTCAACAGTATTTTATATCACTTTATTCATTCCAAAATCACTTTATATCACTTTATTCCATAAACTAAAAATCATCTTGGCACTTAATATCCTTCCTATTTAATACTCGTGTCGAAAAGAACTGAGTCAAGATAGAAAGGGACGGAGGTGATATATTGACTAGCTTTATTTCTGTATTCTTTTCAGTGTCTGTAAAGGTCTAGATAGGGTCTTTTTCTATTTGTTTTGAGTTTTTTTGTGTCTGGGAGGACACACTAGCTTGCAGGGCTCGATAATTCTGCAAATGGCAATGGCACAAAGGATCTGATTTGGGGCACGAAGTGAAAGAGAAGCAACAGAGGAACAATGGTCACGACGAGCTAAGCTATGATCATGATGGCAAGTAGCAAAAACATGAAGCCTCTGAACGCTGAAGTCAACTCTTTGCCGAAAATGGAAAGAACAGCTCTAACAGGGACCACTGGAACTCCAACGGCAACCTCTAGCAGCAGCAGAAAGGGCGACCAATGGGAGAAGCGCAAGAACGAAGGACTGAAAGTGAGCTCTCACCTACCAAGGGACAAGTCGGGCTCCAAACTCTCATAGGGGCGGATTTGAAAAGGCAAAAACTCCAACTACCAAGAAGGGCACCCGCACTATATAAGGGTCTCCGCCTCCATCGATTAGGGCATCCTGCTACTTCTTGTTTTCATCTTACTCTCTACAGCTATTTTCAGTTTTTGCAATAGATACATTACCACCCGTTATAAAAACCTATCAAGTCCTCCGTGAGGCAAACAATCACTTTGTTTTTAGTGTTAAGTATGATTCCATTTATCTCTTGCTTTGCTATTTATTTTATTTCCATTTCTAGCTAAGTTTTTCTTGTTTGGGTTGGTTGAGAGGAGGTGAGGTGTGTGATGTTTGTGAGTGGTGAGACGGAGAGCTCGCAGGAGATCTGCTGAGGTCGTTCCCGACACGCTGGGCTTGATTTCAAAGTAGTGGAACCTCTACGACTCCAACGGAGGCCTATGGAGGAGTGGCGGAGGCGAAATCCTTGACAATACTGGGCAAAGGTGTAGGAGTTTCCCTCATCTCCGGTCGTATAGCGGGCGCCGGAGTGTGGTGTATGACGTAAGTCATGCTTTGGCCATCTCGGACCTTCTAGATCCAAAAGTTGCTGACCCAGATGGCTCAATGGTGACTAATTCTGGAGACACTAAGGTGGGCACCCAAGGCAACTTGGAGGGTTCGACACAGAAAGAAAGTGTTGGGATCACTACAAAAAACAGGTAAATTACCAAGGGGAAATACCGTTGGTATCTCACCCAATGTCGTCGGTAATACCGACGGCATGAAACCGCCGTTGATCTCGTTGTCGCTGATGACATTACCTACAACGTTGACGACCGTCGGCAATTACCAACAGCGATGCCGTAATGTCCTCGGTAATCCGCGGTTGATCACCGGATTATTTCTGGCGGAATAACCGACGGCATTGCCGTCGGTAATTACTGTGGGCAATGTTGCCGTCGGTGATTTCACCGATTTCGTAATAGAGATCACCGACGGCAACGCCGTCGGTAATTACTGAGGGACGGTTGCCGTCGGTAATTTTATTTATTTATTTATTTTTATTTTTTTTATATCTACTTCACGATTCAATTACAGAACCCACAATATAACAAATCATATAAACAAATGTAATATACGAGTTCAATAATGTACGAAGTGTATAAATAACTTTAGGATAAGACGAACGACCTAATCAACTAGGGGGAGGACGAGGAGGTAGCTGAGCTGACCGCATGCTCGAACTGGGCCATGCGCTCCTCCCACACTGCACGTGCTCTGCTCGTTCTGCAGCACGTTCCGCCTCAGCCTGCTCAAAGTGGGCCATGCGCTCCTCCATGGCTGCTCGTTCTGCAGAACGTTCCCGCTCAGACTGCTGCAGACGCTCCTCCAACGTGGAGATCCAAGTCTCGTACATCTCCTGCGTCATGGCTGAAGTGCCAGTGCTACCAGTAGATCCCCTAGTGATCTGGCTCACACCGGCACTTCCAGTGCCGTAGCGCCGTGACCTCTCGGGATGTACGAGTTCCAAGTAGATCTCGTTCAGATCCGTTCGTCCTGTAGTCTCTGCAATGCGAAGAATTTCTACCTAATTGATACATAACATTGCATAATTGTTAGAAATTAAATACATTTCTATATATTTAACTAATATTTGAATAAACTTAAATACTTACATCAAGTTGTTCATCCCTCTGTGTCGCATTAGTGCCATCCTCCTTTGTGTGGATTATGAGAAAAGTTTCATAGTTCAAGGCAGTCACCGGCACTCCACTCTGCAAGGTCTGTTAATATATGTATAGAAGATAAATAAATTATTAACAAAGATATAATATATATATATATATGTATATATATATATATTACTTATGAAATGAATTGATAATTACTAACCAAATTCTACTACAGGATACGAGTGGACTGAGACCCTTCAACATGCTTGCTGATCCATGTACCTGGTCCGTCGGGCTAAGACAATCGGTTTCGGCTGTGTCGCTGGAAAACCGCCTCAACATCCTCCTGCTGCTAGTACGCCTGAATCCCTGTCCAATACTCCTCACTGAAGCCGACGGGTCTGGTCATCGTCTGCCCCGCAGCAGTCTTCAACCTCAGCTTCTTCTTAATGTCGCTCAAGTTGTCACTGAACTTGGTACGGGCCTTGGCCTCCCACATCTTCTTGACCTCCACCTCATCCTCAGGCTCCCAACAATATTCTTTCTGTTGAAAAAAATGATTAAATCAGTAGATAATATTAGAACAATAATAATTACTAATTTTATTTGTAATAAAAATTCGATTACCCTAAATTCGTCTCAGTATGCGTCCTTAACCGCTTGGGGAGTCAACTTCCAACTGTACCCCCCAGGGTTAGTAATCCTCCTAAAAGCCTCAAGGGCATTGTGCGAGATGCCCGGTATCTCCATCAACTCACTATAAACAATAAACAACAACAACAACAACAACAACAATAATAATAATAATAATAATAATAATAATAATAATAATAATAATAATAATAATAATAATAATAATAATAATAATAATAAGGCAAAAATAAATAACTTACCCACTAGGAATCCTCCGAAAGAGAAGCCTCTCTCTGCTGCCCTTAGGCCATTGCCGCTTCAGCTTGGCAAGTGAGGGCTCTGTGGGCCTTTTCGACCGTGTAGAAGAAGAAGAAGCCTCCGGAGGAGTCTCAGAAACGTGTGGTGAAGTCGGTGGAGTAGTACCTAGTCGAGTCGACTCCTGCTGTGAAGAGGGAGGAGTCTGCTGTGAAGAGGGAGGAGCCTCCTGTGAGGTAGGAAGTCGAAAACCTCTACAAGTCGACATTTTACCTGTTTCAAAGAAAAAATCAAATAAGCTTAGACCCAATAAGAAATAATAATTTAAATTCATGTAAAATACATCAAATACATTAACATATATTTTGAAAATACATTAACAAAAACATATAAAAAACACAACACATGCATTACCAAATATCACAAATCTGTGTCGTAACCATCACTACTTTCATCATTAGATGATGTATTTATATCTTCATCGTTGTCTGATTCATCCTCATTGTCCTCAATTTCAACAAGTCCACCGAGGGGATGAACAAGACGTGGCGGGTCATCATCTACGATGGTGTGGGTAGACATAATAGTAACATCTGTGTAAGCTGTTTGATTTATCGCATACTCAAGGAAACCCTCAAGTCCAATTTCAAATGTAGAATGATCATTATATCTCGCATACATCCACTAACGGTTATCATTCATTATTGTAATTTCTAATTAAAAAAATAAAGAACATCAGTCATAAATCAGACAAAATTTCGACAGCATAACCCCACTATCCTAACTACCAAGTGCTTGACTCTACCAGCTATGTTAACCAACACAAACATATCAAATTCACAACTTATGCATATTCATCTTAACTTCATATTCACAACTTCATCTCAACATGTTCAAGTTTCAATCAATTTCAAGCACGAACACCAATACAAATATATCAAATTCACAACTTATGCATATTCATCTTAATTCATATTCACAACTACAATTCGATCTAAATTCATAAGAAACATGCATTCAGATTCAATTTTTGAAGCTAAGTAATAAAGACCCATCATAATCATGCATTCTAGTTCATATGCAAACCCTTCTTCACTCTAACTCAATCATCATCATGCATTGTACACTAACTCAATCAATTACATATGATCAAACAAACCGTTTACATATCCAACAAAATCAACACAACATCTAAAATCAGCGATGCACGAAAATATGGAAGCAATACCTCGGCATCTGTTCAACTAAATTAATCCTAAATTGCACGCAAATTAACGTGGTCATTTAGATTGATTAAGTTAAACCCGAATATCGTATCTCTCGAGGAAGACTTAACAGGGCAACATTCATATTGCGAAAAGAAAAAGAAAATAAAACGAAAGCAATAAAGATTGATTGTGGGTTTTTCTAATCTAAAGAAATTTAAAGAATAAATTAATCTAGGCGGAAACATAAAACCCTAAAACTAAGAACACAATTAAATTCATAGACATAATTTAAGAACAAAATAAGAAACTTACAATAATTAAAGATGAATCCGTGGTGGAAATCTGTCACAAATCCGTACGAATCACTAATCTATGAAAGCAATAAACTAAGAACTAAGAACTAAAGAAAAAGTGTATTGGATGCTCAAAAATTAGGTAAAATCGCGTACAAGGAGAGTTGGGGCGAAAGGAAATAAAATAACCCTATTTATAGAGTTTCTGAAAATTCTCGCCGCCATGGGCCAGGCGATCGCTTGGGGTGCCAGGCGATCGCTTGGTCCCCATCTCTGTCCATAGTCGCAGCCGGCCAAGCGATCGCTCGGGATGGAGGCGATTGCTTGGCCGTCGCCTCTATCCCGCACAACTTTTGGCCAAGCGATTGCTTGGGATGGAGGTGATCGCTTGGCCGTCGCCTCTGTCCCTCGGCACCTCTCGCCAAGCGATCGTCTGGCCTACTGAGCGATCGCCTGGCATGCTACGCGATCACACTCTTTTCGACTCCTGTCATCTCGACTTTATCTTCTTCCTTTCTTGATCTAAATACCTACAATTCCATACCAAAACAATCAAAATCCACACAACACTTGGTTCAAAGAATTAGTACCATTTCCAAAACAAAAATGAATCATTCCGCAACAAAACCAACAGAAATGTACTAATTAAACTAGGCAAATCAAAACCAAATGACGGTGAAACACCCCTCCACACACAAAACCTTGCTCGTCCTCAAGCAAATCTTATTTCCAATCAAAATGAAAAAGTAATGAATTGAACTTGACGGTTCATGCTCCAACGAGCTTTCAATTTCAAGACAAATTCATCACTCATCAACTCAAATATAGTCATCACAAAACAATGTGTTGCCCTTCATACAAGAACTCAATCAACTCAATATTCAACGGCAAGATCTAGGTGAGAAAACTTAAACCACCAATAAGCGATCCCAATTTATGCCAATTCTTTAACTTATAAATATTAAGTGAATTCCGGGCAATATTCACTAGGTTTACTCACGGAAAAATTCCGACCGCCTAGCGTGGTTTCCCATACCTATTTCTCGTATAATATATACTCACTATTGAATAGACAAGAAAGAGGGGTAGAGCCCTTCAAATCACAACCATTTTTAACAGATGACACATTAAATTCTCAAGTTAAGTCGGGTTATATGGCCAAAATTCATGAGGTGTGAACATTTAGAGATCATCTAAAGTATCCTCATGTGGTTTCCCATGCTCATGGTTCCCAGAAAAGCAGAAGCCTCCCAACTTGACTCAACAAATTAGACATTTAAAGGCTCATTATTCGGGATACGCTTCTTAAAACACATATTTTCTCACCCTTCACCCACACTCAAACATCAAGCTTCAATCATGCAAGCATGAAATGCCCCACAATTAAAATGCAACAACCATATCAATCAAATCATGACAAACTACCCTGATCAATCAAGCAAATCGAAACATGAACTATAAACTTCAATTCTTACTTCCGCAATTCAATTAGGAAACAAAATAAATCAAGATCAAACAAAGCTAGATCATCAAGACAACAAACCCCCCCTCCGACAGAAATAAACAATGTCTCCATTGTTTCACACAAGCTAAACGAAACAGAGAAAAGGGTGATAGAGAACTGCAAACTAGAGAGAAGATGCAAGACAACCGCAACCACCAAAACCAAGCATCCTACACAAAACACGAAAGAAACACACACAATCGAGACACCAATAATAAAGAAAATAGAATAATAAAAACAACACCACAGTTCAAAAAGAAGGAAAGAAAAACGTACTCATCAACAGTGAAGCTCACTATTGATCATCAGTTGGTGACTGAGAAGGATCACCAGGTGCAAGGCGCCAACGAGCAAATTGTCGCTCGAAAGTATCCATACGCCGAGTTTGAGCTGCATTATGTTGCCGTTGCTCCTCCCAATGCTGCACATTAAGTGTCCACTGCTGAGCCTGCTTGGTCCAATACTGGCTACTAACATTGTGAAACTGAGAAACCCCTTGCCAATGTTTCGCCGCCAAGTCCCAATGCTGATCATTAGCAACCCAACGTTGTTCATTCTCCACCCAACGCTGCTCATTCCGCTGTAAATACTTGGTTTGAGTATGCAACTGGTCGCCATGAGTAGTAATACTCTGCTGTGACTGGCCTAACTGCGCCCCCAAGTCAGTCCAAAAAGCAGCAAAATCTGACTGAAAACCACCAAATCAAAAGAATCTGACCCAAACGGCTGAGAAGAACTCGATGGTTGAGAAGGCCCAACAAGCTGTGGGTTGCCATGTGCCTGTTGTTCTCCAATTCTATCTGCCTCCTGACGATCGGCAGCAGGGGCAGCAACATTGCCAACAAGTTGGTCTGCGCGATACCGTTTAACCACAACACGTTCCTCAAAAGGAACAAAAGAGGTCTCATCGGACACAAGAAAACCATGTTTGAGCTTAGAGTAACCCAAATACTTCACATCCACCTCATAATATGGTCGAGGAGGATAAGGACCCTGGAAAAGCTTAAACTTGAGAGCTAAAGCAGTGGCGAGCTGAGGAAAGGCAGCTGCGGCAGTGGGTTGAACTTGATATTTTGTAGGGCGGCATAAATAAATGAGTCGGGCACACTGGCACCGTCCGTGCAGCGCAATCTAAGAGAAACAGCTCCGTGGTGTGAACCTTGCTAGAATCCTCCCAACCAATGACATTATACACAAGATATTTGTGCAATATGCACAATGCCGGACTACGAATGAATCCACAAGAAATGCCCCCAGGTTTCCAATTACCCAAACCGGTTAAATTCTCCAAGCAGTAGAAGCGTCAAAATCCGGAGGTACAACCATCTTGCCACCTTCCATGCGAAACCCAAACACCTGATACATAACAGTCGGTCCAGCCTGACATTCATTCCCCAAAAGTCGTAAGGAAATACCTCGAAGGTCATCCTCAAACGACATGGTAGCAATAAACTCAAAGCATAACAGCATATAACAATCCCATTCCGAATGAGCATACTTATATAATCCCAATCGATGTAATGAACAACAGGCTTACGTCTATAAAGGAGACGAGAATAAAGTTGACCTTCTGCCGGTGTATAAATCGGAAAAGGGGCGCTATAAGTAGCACTAATATCCACGAGTTCCTCCGGTGGCTCCGAGGACTCCTCAGAGCGCTTTATTTTCTTGGCGCGACCCATTAAGCAAGACAACAGAACGAGCATATGGACAGCTGGACGGCCGAAGCGAGCGCGCAGAGGAAAGACGATTGCTCAGCCGGTAATGATGAACCGGCGCGAACGCGGCGATCGCTTGGACGGAGAAACGAGCGCGTGGGCGGAATGAGGCGGCCGGAGCGAACCCGTGTGCCCGAGTAGCGGATCTGAGCGAACGCGTACCAAACTGAGGAGAGTGGCCGGAATTATGAGCAAAATAAAGGGGGCGGCGGATAGAAGGAATGAAGTAGGTTAGGGCGTGAGAGAAAAGGAAAAGAGGGGAATGCCGATTTGGAATGGGGAAGAATAAATAGTGGAGGCGGTTGAATAAGAGAAGGGTTTGGTGGGGGAAGATTTAAAAGAGACGGGGCACGCGTATGGAGAGGATCGCGTGGGGCCCAAGGCGATCGCTCATGATGGGTGGAAAAGTAGAAGCGGACAGCCAAGCGATCGCTTGGAGCATAGGCGATCGCCTTGGGGTCGGCTCTGAGAATCGGCAGTGGTGGCTAGGCGATCACGTGGGAATGAGGCGATTGCCTAGGTGGCGTCTCTGAAATAGAAAAGTGACGGCTAGACGATCGTGTAGAGTATAGGCGATCGCCTGAGGGTGCCCTCTGAAAGTCGTTAAGGAGGGCCAAGCGATCGCACAGAAGAGAGGCGACCGTCTTGAAGTCGCCTCTGAAACTCGACATTGATGGCCAGGTGATTTCTTGGAAGGGAGGCAATTGCCTGAGTGTCTTCGACCTATTTTTTTTTTTTTTTTTTTTTTAACAAAACAGTGGGTTGCCTCCCACAAAGCGCTTGTTTAACATCATTAGCTTGACATATAAAAACGATGCCTTCATTCCGAATCCACGAGCCAAATTGACTCTACTTCTTTAACGATATGCTCGCCTTCATGGTACGGTTTCACTCGATGATCATTGGCTTGGAAAGATTCTTGAGTCTGTTCATTGAGCAAACGGACAGAACCAAAGGGAAGAACTTCTTCAATGAGGTATGGACCTGTCCAACGGGACTTCAATTTGCCCGGAATGAATTTCAACCTTGAGTTGAACAAAAGAACTTTCATCTCGGGCTTCAACTCCTTGAACAAAATTCGGCTGTCATGCAACCGCTTCACTCGGTCCTTGTAAATTTCGGCGTTGTCGTACGCCTCATTACGAAGCTCATCCAACTCTGACATTTGCAACATCCGTTGCTTTCCCGCGGCATCCAGATCAAGATTTGCTGCCCGGATTACCCAATAAGCCTTGTGCTCGATTTCAACAGGCAAATGACAATTCTTCCCAAACACCAAATGATACGGGCTCATCCCCAAATTACTCTTGTAAGTCGTATGGTACGCCCATAACGCGTCATTTAGCTTTGAAGACCAATCCTTATGAGACGGTTGCACAGTCTTCTCCAAAATTCCCTTGATTTGCTTGTTGCTCGTCTCTACTTGTCCCGACGTTTGTGGATGATAGGGAGTAACAACCTTATGCGTTATCCCATTCTTCTTCATAAGCCTCTTGAAAAGTTTGTTGCAGAAGTGCTTCCCACCATCACTAATTATTGCCTTGGAAAATCCGAACCTACAGAGAATATTTTCCTGCACAAACCTTAGCACGGCATGAGAATCACAAGTCCTAGTGGGGATTGCCTCAATCCACTTGGACAAATAATCAACGGCTAAGAGAATGTATTCATAACCAAAAGATTTGGAAAACGGCCCCATGAAATTAATGCCCCAAACATCAAAGATTTCAACTACAAGAATATTGTTAAGGGGCATCTCATTCCTACGACTAATGGACCTGACCCTTTGGCAACGATCACAAGCAAGAGAAAAAGCATGGGCATCCTTAAATAATGTAGGCCAGAATAAACCTGATTGGAGCACCTTGTGTGCTGTTTTATGTCCTCCAAAATGGCCCCCGCAGTGAGTCTCATGGCAAAATTGCAAGACCTTGGCTTGCTCATCATCCGGCACACACCTTCGGATCACATCATCCTTACCAATCTTGAATAGGTAAGGATCTTCCCAAAAGTATTGCCTGCACACAGATAAAAAACGCTTCCTTTCTTGGGAAGTAAGGTCAGATCTCAATTCATCACAAGCGAGAAAATTAACAATATCAGCATACCACGGGACAATGCTTGCACTCAAAGCTTGTTCAAATGGAAACGACTCAAGCAAATTATCACAAATCGTAGGAGAAGCAAGATTATCAAGACGAGACAGATGGTCACCTACAGCATTTTCACTACCTTTCCTATCATGAATTTCTAAATCAAACTCTTGCAGTAACAACACCCAACGAATAAGTCTTGGTTTAGCCTGAGATTTGGTCAACAAATAACGCAATGCAGCATGATCACTGTGAATGATGACCTTAGACCCTATGATGTACGCACGGAATTTATCTAATGCAAACACAACAGCAAACATCTCCTTTTCAGTAGTGGTATAGTTCACTTAAGCAGAAGTTAGGGTCAGACTCGCATAATAAATCACACGAAGCATCTTGTCAATACGTTGGCCCAAAACAGCACCAACAGCAGAGTTAGATGCATCACATATAATCTCAAAAGGCTCAGACCAAATAGGACCAATGACAACAGGAGCAGTACTCAGCTTCTCCTTAAGCAAATTAAAAGCAGACAAGAAGTCATCATCAAATAGAAAGAGAACACCTTGAGCAAGCAAACGGCATAAAGGTTGACTAATTTTTGAAAAATCCTTGATAAATCGCCGATAAAAACCGGCATGACCAAGAAAACTCCTAATACCTTTGACATCATGAGGTGGGGGCAATCTTTCGATCACATCCATCTTTGCTTTGTCGACCTCTACACCTTTCTTAGAGACAATATGACCTAGCACATTCCCACGACGCACCATAAAATGACTCTTTTCCCAATTAAGAGTCAGACCACTTTCCACATACCTTTCTAGGACTCGTTCAATTTTTCTAAGGCAATCATCAAAAGAGGACCCGCACACAGAGAAGTCATCCATGAAAATCTCAACAAAATCACTGATCATCTCAGAAAATATAGACATCATGCATCTCTGGAACGTACCTGGGGCGTTGCAGAGTCCGAAGGGCATCCTCTTGCATGCATAAGTGCCAAAGGGGCACGTGAAGGCTGTCTTAGCTTGATCCTCTGGTGCAATGGCAATCTGATAGTAGCCCGACAATCCATCTAGAAAGCAGTAGAACTCGTGGCCGGCTAAACGATCGAGCATCTGATCAATGAAAGTGGTCCTTTTTTGTAGCAGGCATTAAGCTTCCTATATTCTATGCACATCCACCAACCAGTAATAGGTCTAGTGGGCACCAACTCATCATAATCATTCAGAACCACTTTGATGCCCATTTTTTTCGAGACCATGTGCACGGGGCTGAGCCATTCACTATCAGCAATGGAAAAAATAATCCTCTCTGCTAACTGTTTATAAATATCCTTTCTCACAACCTCCTTCAGTACGGGGTTCAATCGCCTTTGACCATCCCTCTTCAGAGTAGCTCCTTCTTCTAAGTTAATCCGATGCATACACGTGGCAGGCTGATCCCCTTAATATCGGACAAACACCACCCAAAAGCTGCCTTGAACTTTTTGAGCACCTCGACTAATGCTTCTTCTTCGTCTGCCTTGAGCTCGAAGGAAATTATGACCGGCTTCTTCCTTCCTTTTTCGAGGAAAACATATTTCAAGTTGGCAAGAAGCTCCTTGAGCTCAAGTTCTACCTCCTTCTCTTCTTTAGGAGTCTCGATTATCACTGGCTCGTCAACAGGTAGATTGGTTGGCAGCATTACTTCCATAGCTGCTTCCTCTCTGAGCCGCTCCTCCAAGTCGGCTGAGCCTTCAAAAACCTCTTCAATCTGTTGTTCTTCCATAAAACAGGCGTCGGCAAGTGTGTCAATAGCATCAATGTAAGAACAATTATCAATGCTGTTGGCAGACGAAATCTCCTTATAGGCTCGGACATTGTATGAAACCGATTCACCCAAGACTGACATCTTAATTATGCCATTTTTGACGTCGATGAGAGTATTAGTAGTGGTTATAAATGGCCTCCCCAATAGCAGTGTGTGCTCTCGTCCATCTTCCTTGACGTCTCCGATTTCCAACACAACAAAATCCACCGGCACGATAAGTTTCCCCACTCGAACCAAAACATCCTCAATAACTCCTCGAGCGTGGCAAATCGACTTGTCTGCTAGTTGCAAGCATATCCTTGTCAGCTTTAACTCTCCCAATTCCAACTGTGTGAAAATAGAGTAGGGCATCAGATTGATCCCTGCTCCTAAATCCAGCATCCCAGAAGCTTCGTTTCCGTTCCCCATGGCAATTTTGATCACGAAACTCCCAGGGTCTCGTTGCTTTTGAGGTAGAGGTTGCTGCATAATTGAGTTAGCACTTTTGGATACAAGGACTTGTTCAGACTCATCAAACTTTCTCTTCTTGGATGCCAGCTCCTTGAAAAACTTCACATATGCAGGCACGTTTCTGATCACATCAAGAAGGGGTAAATTCACATTCACCTTGGATAGCATCTTGTAGAATTCTGAGAATTGTTGGTCCTGCTTTTCATTCCTCAACCGACTAGGAAATGGCACCGGTAGACGGTAAGGCTGTTCAGCCTTGTGCAATCTGATCGCTGGCTGTTCCTTTTCTACCTCACTCGGCGACTGTGTATCTACAATAGGTGTATCCCCCACCTTATTATCCACAATCTTTCCATTCCTCAGTATCGTTACAGCTTGAGCTTGATGTGGTTGTTGACCTTGGCTCGGAATCTTCCCAGTTTGTTGCTGTTGCTGCATCTGGTTAACAGTACCAGAAACTTGTCCCACAGCCGTCTCAAGACGCTTGATGGTTGCATCTTAAGCTTCTCTCGCCTGCCTGCTTTCTTGCATAAATGCATTGAAATTATCTTCAAACTGGTTCTTTTGAGCAGGTAGCGGCAATGGGCGTTGAAATTGGGATGGCCCCTGTTGGAACTGATTTGGCTGAGCTGGATTCTGCCACTGAGTATTGAAATTCTGCTGCTGCTGTGGGTACCACTGTTGCTGGCTAGGAAACTGATTATATTGTTGGGGAGGATACTGAGTAAACTGCTGTGGAGGACGATGATTTTGAACATTTCCTCCATATCCCTGGCCTTAGTTCTGATTTCTCCATCCAGAGTTAGACTGATTCTGCCATCCCGAGTTCTGTTGTCGCTGATTCTGATAGGATCCTTGGCCTTGATCCAACTACTGTCGTAGAGGATATCCATGTGCAGCATACACTTCTGCTCCTCCTTCATATGTCAACTCTCCCATTCTCTGGCACTCTTCAGGAGTGTGACCCATCTCCCCACAAATCCCACAAGGCTCAACAACCATATCTTGTCTTGTAGGTCCTTGTCGTGGTGGTGAAGCAACTGACTTGCTCATCTTTAGTTCCTATAACTCCCTCATCATATTAGCTAGTTGCTTCTTCATATCTGGGCTCTCAGCAATAACATTCACATCGACACGACGTGCACGGGTGGATTTTTGTAGGGAACTAGCTGCAAGGGTGTCAAAGATATCCTTAAGTTCGTCAGCAGTCTTGACTGCAATGTTTCCTCCAGCTGTGCTATCTACCATAAATTGAGAGGTATGCTGCAGTCCGTCATAAAGGAACTGCCAAAGCATCTCAGGTACCATCTAATGGTGGGGACACTGCTGAAACAATTCTCTAAATCTCTCTCATGCCTCATGGAAAGGTTCATCTCCAGCTTGACTGAAATGCATAATCTTTGTTCTCACTTCTTGTGTCTTATGGTTTGGATAATACTTGAGCATGAACTTCTCACAGACATCCTTCCAAGTTGCAAGAGAATTTGGTGGCAATGAGAGATACCACGATTTAGCCTTGTCCTTCAAGGTATGAGCGAAATACTTAAGCTTCAGTTGATCCTCTGTAATGTCTCCAAGTGGGAAAGACTAAACCACATTACAAAATTCTCTAATAAACTGCAGAGCATCCTCGTTCGCCATTCTGTAATATATCGACAATAGATTAAGCAGATTATGTTTCAGATCATAGTTCCTTGCTGCAGCTGGTAGGATAATGGTGGAAGCAGTAGTCTTAAAGGTCGGTCTAGCATAATCTCCCATTACTTTCTTTGCCATCTCGACAATCACCACTTCTTCTTTGGGCAGATCCCTCTTAGAATTGTCTGATTGATCACTAAAAGTATGCATCAACAAAGTTTCGTCTTCAACTTTGTTAAGGCTCGGTTTGGTTACCTCCCTAGCTTTTTCCAACACTGCGCTCTTCCGGTTAATGTTGTCAATGTACGGTGCCACTGGTTGATTCAAACTTCTGCGACCTTACATACACAACACTAACAAACAGATTACACGCACTGAAGGGAGAAAAATAACCAAACAAAAGTAAAAATAAAAATGCAATACAAAAATCGCCTAAAGCCCTCCCCGGCAACGGTGCCAAATTTGTTCAACTAAATTAATCCTAAGTTGCACGCAAATTAACGTGGTTATTTAGATTGATTAAGTTAAACCCGAATATTGTATCTCTCGAGGAAGACTTAACAGGGCAACGTTCGTATTGCGAAAAGAAAAAAAAATAAAACGAAAGTAATAAAGATTGATTGTGGGTTTTTCTAATCTAAAGAAATTTAAAGAACAAATTAATCTAGGCGGAAACATAAAACCCTAAAACTAAAAACACAATTAAATTCATAGACATAATTTAAGAATGAAATAAGAAACTTACAATAATTAAAGATGAATCCGTGGTGGAAATCTGTCACAAATCCGTACGAATTACTAATCTATGAAAGCAATAAACTAAGAACTAAGAACTAAATAAAAAGTGTCTTGAATGCTCAAAAACTAGGTAAAATCTCGTACAAGGAAAGTTGGGGCGAAAGGAAATAAAATAACCCTATTTATTGAGTTTCTGAAAATTCTCGCCGCCATGGGCCAGGCGATCGCTTGGGGTGCCAGGCGATCGCCCGGTCTCCATCTCTGTCCATAGTCATAGCCGGCCAAGCGATCGCTCGGGATGGAGGCGATCGCTTGGCCGCCGCCTCTGTCCCACACAACTTTTGGCCAAGCGATCGCTTGGGATGGAGGCGATCGCTTGGCCGTCGTCTCTGTCCCTCGGCACCTCTCGCCAAGCGATCGCCTGGCATGCTACGCGATCACACTCTTTTCGACTCCTGTCATCTCGACTTTATCTTCTTTCTTTCTTGATCTAAATACCTACAATTCCATACCAAAACAACCAAAATCCACACAATACTTGGTTCAAAGAATTAGTACCATTTCCAAAACAAAAATGAATCATTCCGCAACAAAACCAACGGAAATGTACTAATTAAACTAGGCAAATCACAACCAAATGACGGTGAAACACCAGCAAGATACTCAAGCACGGCAGTGGGGACGGCGGCGGCAAACGGCTGAGATCGAGAGATAAGAGTTAGAGAGAGAGAGAGAGAGAGAGAACTGATCTGAGAGAGAGATAGGAGGACTTACCGGAGGTGGACGGCAACAGAGTGGCCGCGGCAGCGGCGGCGGTAGCAGGCTGATGGAGAGAGAGATAAGAGTTAGAGAGAGAGAGAGAGAGAATTGAGAAGGAGAGAGAGGGAGGAGGATTACTGGCGGCGGACGGCGGCGAGCGGCGGCAGATGGCTGATGGAGAGAGAGATAAGAGTTAGAGAGAGGGAGAGAGAGAGAGAGAGAGAACTAAGAAGGAGAGAGAGAGAGAACTGAGAAGGAGAGAGAGGGAGGAGGACTACCGGCGGCGGAGCGAGGACGACGGCGACGGAACGGCGAGGACGACGGCGATGGAGAGCAAGGACGATGATGGCAAAAATGGGGAATTAGGCTTGAAAGCCCCAATTTGATTCAAACGATTACCGACGGAACCCGCCCTCTGTAAATCGCCGACCCGCAAAATTACCGACGGCAATGTGTGCCCTCGGTAATTACCGACGGCAGACTTGCCCTCGGTAATTACCGAGGGCCAACGCCGTCAGTAATTATATTTAATATTATTCAATTTTTATTTAATATGTTACCGAGGGCAACTGTCGTCGGTAATTTACCGAGGGCGAATTCCCTCGGTAATACCGTCTGTGATTTCAGCGGGAATCATCCCGCCAAAATACCGTCGGTAACTTTGTCAAAACCGATCCATGTTTTTTGCCATCGGTAAATGATCGGTAATTACCGAGGGTAAGCTTGCCCTCGGTAATTTTCTCGGTAATTAGGCTAATTTTTGTAGTGGGTGGAGATGCTCACGTGCGTAATATGGTGAGAATAAAGGGCGTGAGCATTGAGACTCCATAACTGAGAGATGGACTCACGCAGTAACTATTCGAGAGCCTGGGATCTAACACATACACACACACACACCGAACCAAGTCGAGGCTAACCCGAGCAATCCCTCTCTATTTGATATTTTCGTGTTTTATTTCAGTCTTTGCTTCTTGTTGATGTTAAGAAAGTTCAAACCCCAAAACCAAGTACTGTCCAGTGTCACCGACATTATCACAACATGCCTCCCTTGAATTCAACCCTGAATACTTACCCTAACTGTACCTAATAGTGGACATCAGGACTTATAAATTTATCTTGACGCGTTGAGTTCCGAACTTATAAATTTATCTTGACGCGTTGAGTTCCGAATGAAAAATTCGGGGACGTGATATATACTAGTAGTAACATATTTGGAAAGGAAGTAAAACTCGTGTACTTTTGGAGTTCAAATTTAAAAACCGTATGAGGAACAAAAAAAAGATCGTATATTAATTGCAACATTTTTCCTAAAGTAATTAAGACTAAAACACACAACAATAGTATAATTAAGAACCGAACTGTACAATAAAGTGTAGTACAGAAGATCTCAAGTGTGGAGAAAAGAATTTATCTTAGAAAAGACGGAGAAGGTATTTAAAAATTGCCGGAAGTTTCATAAGATGCTTCACGTTGTCTAATTCTCTGACCTTATTCCTCTTCGTATACATCCCTTCGTCATTAATGTTGGATTCGCGCGCACAAAAAAAAAATGTTACACACTTACACCATAAGGCACATGAGGGCCAAGTACAAAACAAAATATTAGATTCCTAAAATTAGAAATAAATGCATAATCGAATTTAATTATTCTTTTTTTTTTTTTTTTGAGAAGTCAAATTTATTCTCTATAGGATCAAAGAATTGTTTGAATTTTTGTCGTCACATATATATTAGAAAAGAGAAAATTGGTAAAGCTAGCTTATCCATAATAATCAAGAAAAGCATAATTTAATCCATCCTCATCAGTGTTACCAATAATATCGATTTACATTATACGGTACTGATCTGGAATGTGAGACGTATCACAATGTTTTTTTAATCGTTACATTAAATTTTAATAACCCGCCATTAAATTTTCAGAGTCCGCCCCATCAAGCTGGACTTAAATTTGAGATCTTTGGCCCCGTGCATTAACCATATTATCATTAGGTCAACATTAGCCTCTATCACACAATTTTTTTTTTTTAATTGTAACATTAAATTTTAAGGACCAACCATTAAATTTTCAGAGCCAATCGAACGGTGAACTCAAACTTGAGATCTTTGGTCTCATGCATTAACCACACTCCAATTAGGCCAAGACACGCATTCTATCACACAATTTTTTTTAATATTAATTGTAACATTAATTTTTAAGATCCGGCCATTTTTAGAGCCAGTCATACCACAGTGGACTCGAACCTAGGAACTTTGGCCTCATGCATAATCACACTACCATTATGCTAACACACACATCTATCACACAATTTTAGTGTCTCACTTTCATCTCTTTGTCAATTTTTATATTTTAATTTTAGTTACTATAAAATAAAAATAATTATAACTAAGAATAAAAATTAAATTACAGATAATCATAATGATAAATTATTGGCTATAATTTGAATGTTAGTAAAAAGTAAAGCAAAATATAGCTGCTACTTGGGTATAATCCATCCTAATCAATGAATATAAATTTAAACTAATTCATAAAAAATTAAATATAAGATAAACCAAAATAAATTGACTATGGTACACAAGGAAGACACCGCCAAATTTGTGGGGTAAATGATCTCATCAAGTGGTTGAACTCCATCACGTATAAAACCAATTACTGATCTGGCTTGCATTAATAATAGAATATTTAATTTAACCGACGACGAAATCTATCATGCATAACATAAACAAGACACAATTGAATCTTAAATTTGATATAATGAATTGACACACAACTATTGCATTTGCATGTGAAACTCCATCATGAAATGAAGTGAAGTCCAACACGACCAACGACAAGACAATCAGCTTGATTAGATCATCACTTGCAAGAAAATAATCTCTTTTGATTTCAAGTCCAGTGGTAGATCTTCATCGTTCCAACTTCCAACCCATTGTCTTTGGCACTTTATACAGGAATTTGCACAAACTATAATTTGCGAAGCAAATCACTCAAGTAGTTAGTGAGAGTAGAATCCACTACAACTTTTATGATCAGATGCCGACACTTGGTTCCTTGTCGTTTTGCAGTTTACTTTTGTTGATTATTCTGGATATATAAAGAAAGATCAATTCATCGCATACATATTAGAAAAAAATAAAATCTTGATACTATATATGACTTCGGGGCTGATACTGATACTACAGTATTATTTTTGAAATTTGTGATATGAAAATTGCGGACCGAGCTGAAACTTTATATCGAATATAAGAAAAATTGTATTTTTTGCTTTAAAATTTTCCGTCTCAAGTAGGAGTAGAGTATGAAGATGTAATCAAGGTCGGATCACAGCACAGGCATGGTTAAACACAGCATGCTAAGAAGAGGACAGTCATCATTCATCAATTGAGGCACTAGTTAGAGTTACATTATTATTAGCAA
The DNA here is from genome assembly GCA_029490685.1 of Schizonepeta tenuifolia. NCBI lineage: Eukaryota > Viridiplantae > Streptophyta > Magnoliopsida > Lamiales > Lamiaceae > Schizonepeta > Schizonepeta tenuifolia. The sequence goes on along the minus strand of CM055955.1, from coordinate 13,961,551 downwards.
ATTAATCTAAAATCTTCCTCCTGTCTTGTTAGAAATGGGGGACAAAGACAATCTTTAAGGATGCATTAGGTTTTTGGGACTGCTTAGATGGAATATGACCTCAAAAGAGAGTAGAGTAGTATTTCCTGTTTGGCTTAAAAAGTGGGGTGCATGTACAAGTAGTACTCATTCACGAGGTGACACGTGAAGTTGTTGCTTACTTTCAGACAAATAAAATTAGGGTTAATGCTTGTTAATATCCAAACTTTTTGAGTTGTCACGTTTTTGTATCCCCGAAAGAAAAATCTGCCTCACAATTTCCGAACTTTTATTTTTCATCTGATTTTGCTACCCGACTTAATTTCCGGCGATTTCCGAGCTGACACGGCAGCCAGAAAGCTAACATGTACATATTTAATTTAAAAAAAAAAACATAATAATGGCCTATAAATTTCGAAACTCTTCGAGTTATCGCGTTCTGCACACCAGAAAAAAAAATCTGCTTCACAATATCCAAACTTTTAGTTTCGTCTGATTTTGCTACGTGACTTGAATTCCGACGATTTTCAAGGTGACATGGCACCCGGAAAACAGACGTGGACATAATTGAAACGACGCCGTTTTAGAGTCTACACTAATGACGTCCTTTTGTCTATAATTGTAGCAAAACTCATTTTTCAGATGTGGCGGTGTAGGTAAAATGTTAGTATTGGCCTATGTAAGACTCCAAATTTTGTTATATATAATAGATAGATAGAGCTGGTTTATAGCAAAGTACTTAAAAGAGTTATTACTGAAGCAAAAAGAGTTGTCGTTTAATCAAGGCATATTTGCTTGAGAATCAATGTGTGTTTCTATATTTCAAGTTATAGGCTTGATTAAACAACTTTTTTTTTTTTGCTTCAGTAATGACTCTTTTTAGCTTGCTATAAACCAGCTCCATCTATTTTACTATAACAAAATTTGAAGTCTTACATAGGCTAATACTAACATAACTACCTACTCCGCCACATCTGAAAATGAGTTTTGCTACAATTATAGACAAAATGACGTCATTAATAAACTCTAAAACGACGTCATTTCAATTATATCCACGTCTGTTTTTCAGGTGCCATGTCAGCTTGGAAATCGCTGGAATTCAAGTCAAGTATCAAAATCAGACGAAACTAAAAGTTTGAAAATTGTGAAGCAAATTTTTTTTCTGATGTGCAAAACGCGATAACTCGAAGAGTTTGAAAATTTACAGGCCATTATTATATTTTTTTATAATTAAATATGTACACATCAGCTTTCTGGCTGCCATGTCAGCTCGGAAATCACTGGAAATCGAGTCGGGTAGCAAAAATCAGACAAAAGTAAACGTTTTAAAATTATGAGGCAGATTTTAATTTTAGGGTGCAAAATGCGACAACTCAAAAAGTTTGGAGATTTACATGCCATTAACCCATAAAATTACATGTTTCTCAATCTGGCTTGGCGCACACAATCAGGATCTCTTCAATACTTGCGTTATCCGAATCTATGGCCAGGCCCAGGCCACGCTTGCTTGCTTTTGCTAGTTAGTTAAGAGACAGAAAGAGAGGCAGGAGGCACTACATTACATAATAACCGCACAGCAAAAACTTGGATAAGGTTAACCACACACTGAGGTCAATCCAAAATGTTAATAATGAAAATTCAATTGAAATTTATTGTTATCTGTAACTAAAATAAATTCATTTAGTTAGACGTTACGGACTAACACATCACGTACGCCGAATGCTAAATAAGTTATGGTAGAGCAAGATGATTTAGCATCAAACATATAAACAGGGTGGGTTTCTCAGAAAAGACTATTGTTTCTCTAATAACTTCGTTTTTGTTTATTGGAGTTTATAATTCAATTCAGAACATTCTCTTCCAAATCAAGTTATCCCCTCACCTCTTGAATGAGAAACTCAAAAAACAAATTTTTAAACCAGACATTCAGAGGATGAACGTCCAACCTGCTATAATCGCGCCCTCAAATTTAACAACTCAAAATTCTGCTCTATGTGATGACCGTTGGCTGCTCCCTTCCGGTGAACTCCTTCAGCTTCGACGTAGATAAAGCCAGATCTAACAAGACAACCACGCACAATAGGTAACACCGATCAGGTGAAAAAAGAGGAAAAGATGATCAAGAATGACAAGAATCTAACCTATCAAAGGTTTTAATGCTGCTTGTGCATCCACATCGTGTTTCGATGCATCTGGCTCAAATTGTTCGATATATATACGAACAGTTGCACCAGCTGAGCCGGTGCCCTGTGCTTGATTATATTAGTACGAAAAGAAAAATGGAAAGACGGAAGTTGACATAATGAATAACTTCGGCACTAGATCAAAGGAGACACATACCGATAACCTAAATATAATTCTGGATCCATCGGTGAATACAAAACGGACGCCTTGCTTGGTAACTACGCTGCCATCTACCTGAGCAAGTACGAGAAGATCAAGTTACCAATATAAACGTTACTGGCTAGAAACTTCTCTTCACTGCATCTGGAAAAGAAAGATTAAATTTTAAGGTTCAACTAACAGGATCGGTGTAGGTGAAGTCATCTGCAAACTGCAGGGTGTAGTCTCCTGCAATAACATATCTCATTTAGCTTCGGAACAAATTCATCAGTCAACTCAGTAATGATCGACGCTTACCATATGCATCGCCAGTCTTGCTTATGGAAATTAAGTCTCTAAGATAGTTGATCATTTTATTAGCGCCTTCCGATTCACATTCCTGTTGCACATCCTCATAAAAAACAAGGTATTTTAGTTGTTGCAGTGTAAGGCAAGCATTAGAAGGAGCAATAACAGGGTAGTGGAGTATTGAAGGCTTGCCTCGTAGTCGTATCTAGAGAAGAAGTTCCTCCCATAAGTGGCCCAATGCTCGGTCACAACATCAGACACAGAAACCAACTTTTCCCCGGTTTTCTTGTCCTTATTTCTAAAAGCAATTATCGACAACCAAGCTAAAACAGCCCTGTCAATATAAGCAATATATGATTCATCAACCTAAACTTAATCCAGCTAATCAACCATGAGATTTCTTTTTGAAGATTGAGGTGGTCATTTCAACATTTCTGTTTATTATGAGAGAATAAGAATACACATACCAGATGCCGTCTTTCTCACGGATGTGGTCAGAACCAGTTCCAAAACTTTCCTCTCCACAGATTGACAATTTATCTGCATCCATTAAGTTCCCGAAAAATTTCCAACCAGTGGGCACCTGAAGCAATATTGTTCATAAGAATTTTTTTCCTCCATTAACAGATAAATCAGCCACAATGATTATAGAGTGCCAAACCTCATAGAAGGGAAGATTTAACTTCTGTGCTACACGATCCAGAGCACCACTGGTCGGCATGGATCGAGCCAAACCCTGATATATTGTATAAGCTGGAATATATGAGCTCTACGAAAAGATAATATTGAAGGAGAAACTTCATGCTTTCTTAACCTTTGGGCCAGTTTTGAAGTACGGGATCGCCTTTTCCGCATTGGCAGCAATAATAGCAACAGAATCTGAAGGAGTCACGAAAAATTGTTTCCCAAGAATCATGTTTCTGTCACCATCTCCTGAAAAAAGTATGACAACAATTAAGTTATGTATCTCTAAAGAATCAGCACTTTGAGAGTCCCGAAACTATACAAATATGCATAGAGAAAGGCAGAAATGTTTTTAATATGATTGAAAATACAAATAGATTTCTTTTGAACTGGAAGACACTAAAAATTATTCACTTACTACATACGCAATGCAGCATAAAATTGGTCAATAAGCAATTCATGCTCTTATATCCAATTACTTATGAAAGAAACAAGTAACGTGCCAAAAGTTCAAGAACACCCACGACCAGAAACTCAATCCACACGGTGGCATTTACAAAGATATTCAGACACATGTAGACTGGCTTGGTATTAATAGAGGTTGCATCTAGGGATTGAAAATGATTGATCTGTTTATCAGGGTGGCTAAGTTATTTCTATTGCTTTTCCTTTATTTTATCTGTCTTTGCAAATCAAATTTATAAATATAGAAATCATTACTACTGTTAATCTTCACTAAATATATTGTTACTTGTTACAATGGAAGTAGATTGATGTGCTTCAGACAAGTTGCTAAAATACCATCACTTGCAGCGCCGAAATCAGGTCCATTCGCTCCATACATTATGTTGACCAAATCCTTAGCATATCTATTCCAGATCAACAAATTAAAATCAGTATTTTAGGAATTTAATTGAGATTAGTCACAAGCATACTTCTTACGTGAGATTAGGATCTGGATGGCCATGTCCAAAATCTTCTAGAGGCATCCCATTCGAAATGGAATCCTGTATATCGAGAGATAATTTGATAAGGAATCATCTTGCATTGTTCGTTAGTTTTTAACACTAAAAAATTAAACAAACATACAGGGCTAGCACCCAGCTTTTCCACGAAAATTGGTTCAGCATAAGCACCAGCTACAGCATGCATGGCATCAAAAATGAACCTGAAATCCGCAGAATGAGGAGTTCTTATTTCTTCTACCAAATACTGAGTTTATTCACTTCAGTTGACGTCAAGACGGACAAAATAAGAAAATTCATATGACACGAATCATAAACCCATGGAACATTTTAGAGTGTCAAATGAGGCAAAGGAGATAAAATACATAAGAAACATGTAGACATATGGACATAATATATGAGTGACCAAATATGCTTCCTTTATATACAAAAACAAACATTTTCTGCACTGAAGAATCTATGTACACAGACTTCTACAGTAATCATTATGTTTAAAGATGTGATAAGATTATAAATTTACGATTTTCTCAATTAAGCTAGGTAAGGAAAGAATACCATAGGTAAAGAATCAAAGATTGGGGCATGATTAATTAATTGAATTAGTAATATCTTCCCCCAGAAAATGATCGCATCAGATTATCTGAAGCTTGCATTTAATTCATTATTCCAATTATTGATTTTCTCTCTGCTGATCACATCGATTTATGATTGATAAGACTGTTCTTTTCTAAAAGACAACCGGAAAGATAAAGGGCCTTCTGCTTCGTGAAAGAAACTACATTCTTCGAATCCAGAAAAATATACACAGAAAAGTTCAAAATTACATTGAGCCTTCAAACTATAAAACTGGCAACTGGAAAGTATCAGATGACATTATGCTAGAATGATATTTTACTATACTTTTGCATTTAGCTCATACAGAGATATTTCACAACCTCTAATGAAGACTTCTTAGTAGATTATATAAGTGATGTTTTAGATAGTTTGCCGTCAAGATTAGTTATTATCAAAGTTTCTGTCTATACCCACTAGGACTGCAATAGCATCATTAATCTTTCAGTTTTGCCTTTCAATTTTTGAAAAAGAAAATTATCTGCAAGTCTACATCAGCGGCAACAGCTAAATCATTATAAAAATGCATCGAGTACAATACAAATTAGTGAAGAAAAAAGTAGAAAAGCATTAGAATTATGAAGCAGGATACTCATGTACCTGAAATCTGACCGCGATATAAGGCTCCTGATAAGTGAAAAATCAAAAACATGCTGCAAAACAAGTTAAAAAATTGAACTCCCATCAAAGAGAAGCAAATGAAAGGCTTTCATGAATGTTCTTTTAGATTTGAGAATATAGTTTCTTTTGTATGCCAGATCATAAATTGGAAACTGCATCTAGTACCAAAAGAAGTCTAAATTATGTCAAAATATTAGCATTTTCAAAACGATAAAGATACAATTGTCCAAGGAGAACTTTGAAGTTCAAGCACTTCAATTTAGATCGCTCACCTCCAAAAGCTCCAAATAATCAGCTACAGGATCAACTACCTCTACACTAAAAGCTCCATAGGTTGTTACACCAAGCTGAGAGAGATTGATGTCGGGAATGTCGGCTATTTTTATTTCCGAGATCTGCAGGAAACTAAGTCAAATAGGGGTGCCAAGCTTGTTAATCGTTTGACTGAATACAAGATTTCCTGCTTAGATTATAATAACCCAATCCAACAACATTTATTAAATATACATATTGTAATTTAAGTCTTCCTCTGAGAAAAACTTTTCATAAACCTGAGTCATTGCAGATTTAATCTTTTAGCTCTCTTTTGCACAGAAGCATGTAATAGTCAGCTAGGCTCTTCGCGTAGACAAAAAGAGGAGCAAGTAAAGAGATTGCGGAGAGAGGCGGAAATAGACTAGCTAGTCATACGTATTGTTAATATCAGTTCTTTGATAAAGGCCTATTTCTACTTGAAATGAAATTTTAATATCCATTCGTCCTATATGAATGTTGAGAGCTCGATATATAATTTTATTTCTTTCACATGAACTAGAAATTCCTCTTTATCATGAACTGACCAATCTCTGCTAAACAATCAATTACAATCATCTGCTTTATATTATTATATCTATCATTAGACATTTCCATCACCGATAATGCATATTTTGTTAGGATAAATGGAGGGATATATATCTTACAGACAATAACATAGAGAATCATTCTTTATGAAAGCAGAGTTTGTCCTAATAAAACAAAGGTGAGAACAGCTCTACAGAAGAAAAGCACCAGATACATACAGAAAGAGTGTTTCCGTAGATCTTGTCAGTAATGGACTCAGGTGCAGGTTGGCCACTGCTATAGTTAAACTGAAAAAAGTAAGAATCAAGAGAATATTATAAGGTACGTAGAACATCATGCTGTAGGGTTTAAGAGAGACGCAGGATTAGGATTAGCAAAATCAAGAGCCACTACACAAATACAGACAACAAGCATAACTACTGAGATCAGTATATACCTTGATTCCCCAATCATATTCAGGACCACCAGGATTGTGGCTAGCACTCATTATAAAACCACCATTAGCCTATATAAGCAAAAGAAGCAGAACTAATAAGAGGTGGCAAATAAACCATATAAAGGAAAATACATAAACAACACAGACAAAAAAGCCAAGTGAAATCATGCCTTTCTCTTCCTTATTACAGAAGAAACAGCTGGCGTCGACATTATACCATCCCTGCAGTTGCAAAATTCAACTCCCTATTTAATATCAGCAATCTGTGTTTTTCGAAAACCCATAATAATCTTTGTGGAGCTGAAAGTTTTAATAGAGCCAAAGACGATGTGAAAAAGTTTACAAGGAAGACAACACTGGTTAAAATAGGCTTGGAGCCTGTAGAACACCATTGTAGCTGTCTTTGAGATGTTGAAAAAAGTGAGATTTAGTGGTTTATCTATGGTCTCTTTCAAAGAACAAAAACATTTAGAAATTCACAAGAACAAGGAGAAGGGAAAACCAACGATATCATGTGCACTGAACTAAGAATAATCAAATGAAAAAGACTCACTTGCCAACCAAGATTTTTCCAACACCGTTGCCAGCAGCAATTTTGATAATTATCTGTGTTTCAGATTTAGCGATATCAAGCATTGGAACAAGACAAAGTCACATTAAAAACAATCTTAAATTTTGACACCTGTGCAGCCTCCTTGTTGAAATATCTACCATCACCACCTAAAACCAAAACTCCATTCTTGTAATCCTCTGGTGGCAATGAATCAAACAGTGCCTTCAAATCACACACAAAGCCCTCATTAGAAGCCAACAGATAGCAGATCATTTGCTCTATCATAATAAACCACGGATCCAGCAAATAATTCGCTACTTTAGTATTTAAACTGTCGTCAGACCTGAATCCAATTGGCGAGATAATTTTCTTGCATGAACACTTTCACCTAACAGCAACATAAGGCAACCAATTAAACAAAGATTGAAGCATCAATTATCTCCAAACATGATCGGCCAATGTAGCACTCAAAGATCGTACCTTTTTACGAAGGCCACTCGTCCCAGTCTTCTGCCCCTCAATTGGCTGTGTTGGCACGCTTTTAATCTGAAATATTTAAAACAATCAAATTAAGCCACCCCACTTTGATATAAGGATATAAGCACGCACATACTACTCTCTCTCTCACTGACACACGAGCACACACAAAGTCTCACGCATCAGTGAAGTAATTCTGCAATGAAAATGGACCTTGAGTTGTTGGGAGTGAGCAACAGCTGCGGAAGGAGAATTTGATGCAGCGGACGCCTTAATGAAGACGCGCAAAAGTGGTGATGGTGAAGCATTCTTGAAAGAAAGGTTGGAGAAAAGTGGAATGGGATTAAAAAAAGAGAGAGATTTAACAGAATGGGGTAGAAGTGAATCACTTGCTACAGAATTCCTCAATTTTTTCGACAACAAAGAGGAGGAGGGCCTTGACGCTATGGAGTTCAAAGCCATGCCTAATGTCCGACTAGATACAAGCTTTCAAAATGTCGGATTTGCTCACTTTATTTTAGTTTCCTTTTTGTTTATTTCTGTGAAATGTATTCGTAGGAGTGGAAGTTGAAAAGTGTGGTGGAGTAACGTGATTGAGAATTTGAGGTTTTTTAAGAAGAGGAAAAATGGGAGAGCCGGAGAGTGAGGAGTGGAGGAGGAGTCATTGTGGTTCGCAAATCTAGAGAGACAGTGTGGGTGTGCCACGTGTAACTTGGATTGCTCCTGTGCTTGTGGTTATTTTCATCTCACTTGACTCACGTGATCTGGGTTCCTTCTTACTTCCTTCAATTGGATTATATATACAGTAAATAAATAAATAAATAAATAAATATCTCTTACTTATAGAGAGAGTAAAGTACTAGCGTCTTATTTTAGATATAATACTGTTCAACTTATCCCATTTGAGATCGGTACGGAAATTAAGAACAACAGTATTAAATGATAAATGGTGTATTTAGCGTAGTGAATAAAGTGATATAAAATATTTTTTAATTGATAAAATGACATAAAGTATTTTTGAAGTGATATAAAGTGATTTTGAAGTGATATAAAGTAAATAAAGTGATTTTTTAGTTATTTTCTTAAAAAAAAAATAGGACAAGTTGAACGGGACGCCCAAAATGACAAAATGGAACAAGTTAAACGGAACGGAGGGAGTACCTTTTTTTTAGATATATAAAGATTTTTTCTTTATAGGTATGTAAAAAAATATTTTTTTTATAATAATACTTAGTTAGGCCATGTTTGGTAGATAGTATTAACCCATATTTGCATTGTTTGGTAGGAAATATTGTTTATATGGAAAGCCCTTTAAAACACATAGGCCCGGTGTTATAATATAATGATAGACACTTAACTAATACCACATCCCCCCTCGTATTATTTATACTCTTGCGAGCAGTAACTTGTATTAATCTCACAAAAGACTTCATTACCCTCAATTCCTCGTGGGGGTGTATAATCGAAACTGAGTAGCCATTTCTTCACTATCTTCTTCTCCAAATCAACTACGAGAAACTCTGTCGTCTCAACAAACTTGAAACGGCGACTAAAAATCTGGTGAGGCGAGTTTCAATCTAAAATAATTGGTGCCCGACTCTCGTTTTCATTGTCTGTTAACCATGTTCGTTGTGAATTGTTTAGGGTTTGTGCAGATCTACATCATGAAATCTGAGGACCTACCTCGTCGTGAATAAGCCTCCCTCATCATCGGTACAGCTGTTGTCGCTGCCAATTGGAGACTCTACTCATCCTCTACTACTAATTCCCACCTTAGTCGATAGGTAATTTTCTATGGCCAATTCTTTCTATTCGCCATGTCTCACAAATATATACATATATTTCACGAATTTCAGCGGAATTATCCCACCTAATATTCACAAAACTGAAATTTGAATTTTGTGGCTGAATTTTCATGACAAGTGGTTCCCAATTTGTTTGTCTCGATCTGGCCATAATTTCATTCATTTGAGGAGTATGTTCTGTAATTGATACTATACCATTCATGTTCATTCAGTGGTTCAAAATGAAGCAATTTGAAGTAAGTTTTAGAGAGGATAATTTGTATCTTGATGTCTTGCAATGTGTGATGTTGATTCTGCATAATGGGATTAGTAGAATCTGGTTTTGCTGGTTATTTGTTGTAGCAAAATGAGCTGTGGTATTCCATGTTGTTTAGATAACTTTCATGATGTTTTATGTTCTTGAATTTAAGAGTAGAACTTGGTAATAATGAAAGTTTCAGTAATCTGATGTGGATAAGTTAAAGCTTCTAAGGGCAAAGTTCTTGAAGCTGGAATAGATAGTCTATTGGTTTATATCAACCTGTTCATTCTGTTTGTATATATATATATATATGTTCTTTTATGATCTCTTATTTATTGCCAAGTTAAGTGTTGATATTTTGTTTAGATGATATTATGATTTGAGACAATTGTGTCCTAAAACCAGAAAATTATTGATAATATGCATATAAATGATTCATCCCAGGAGCTATGATACAAAAAGGAGATATAACATCAAAAAAAAAAAAACTTATTGATCGAGGAAATCCTCCATGCATCCCTGTATTAAAATTTGATGTTATTTGTACAGAATAACAGTCTCGCAAAAGCGTTGTATCATCAAGGCAAGCCCGAGTTTTACCGTCTAGCATTAATATTTGAGGATGATGCCGTGAAGGAAGATAATCAACATCCGGGAATCAACATAAGCGACGATACGTTTCAACATATAGAGGAGCCCGAGTGCATGGTGGTTGAGCTTGATACAGAAGAAGTGACGTCCCCAATCCTCACTTCGTATGGCAAAATCCGTGAAGGCTCTTCTATGACGACTCGCAAGTTTATGATTGTGAGTCCCTTACTAAAATTGAAGGGCGTCGTAACTATCCACGAAGGAATGCCTTTTCACCGACACCAAATGAGTTAGATGATGATGCGGCAACTGATTGTGCGTCGTCAGATCCATTTGGTTGGTCTATGAATCCATTCAAATGAAACAAGCTCGAGTTTAGCTTGCATCAAGTTATTTTCAAATTAAATTGGGTGAACTATGTGAGGTCCTTAATATGTTGTGTGACTATAGTATTTTCATGCATCGAGTCTCTGTGGTGTTGGTTGTTTATGTTACTTTTAGGTTCCCATGTTTGAATTTTCGAGTCTGTTATGAGAAATAAATGGATGTTTGTGTTGCTATAGTGTGGCTTTTATTTTTTATTTTTATATTGATGATTTAACTTCAGTTTCTAACCTTGAGAAATCTCGATGGAAAATAAATAAATAATGGCAATAAATTGTTTTATACTTTTGGACTTGAAGAGCACAAAATATGAGAGTGTATTTATGGGATAATTCCGTTATATATATATATATATATATATATATATATATATATATATATATATATATGCGTGTGTGTGTGTGTGTGTGTGTGGGGGTCTTGTGTGTAATTTTATTGTTAGGGTAGGGATATAATAAGAAAAGTATAAGTTAATATTGAGTTTAACATATTGTACCAAACAACCAAATTTGACAAACACAATCCTTATATTTTTCTACCAAACACCAAAGTACAATAAATTATGAGAATATCATGTGATATAGCCAATATAAGCATTGAAATATAAATTATAGCCCATCCTCTTTATAAATAAAAATTATGGCAATTTTTTTGAACTTAGGACCTAAATACCCTTTTCCCTCTTCTATTTGTGATCCATCACTTCTTGACCTATTTTATTGACACTTAATTCCCTTTTCAAATATTTTCTTTCTTTTTTTTGTTTTTTTTTTATTTTCCAGTTTTTGTCTTTTTTCTGTTTTTTTTCTTTTTTTCCAGATTTCTTTTTCTTTTTTTTTCATTTTTTTTTTCGTATTTTCCAGATTTCTTTTTTATCTTATTTTCCAGATTTTTTTTCTTTTTTTCCTTTTTTTTTATTTTTCAGATTTTTTTTTCTTTTTTCTGTTTTTTTTTATTTTTCAGATTTTTTTTTTATTTCCAATTATTTGTTTGCCTCTTCGTTTTTTTGTTTGCCGCTTCTTCTTCGGTCAAGAATCGAGCGAGGGGAGCCGAAGGCCTCAAAGCGAGCCGAAGAAATCTAAATTGTTGCCCGACGATTATCTTTATATTAGTAATCGAAGCGAAAGCAGAGCCGAAGGCGGAGCCGCAAAATCGGCGCAATATAACATGGAATAATTTGAATGTTTGTCCCAAGAGTACCATGTCATAACTTGGAACATCTGGAACTAATTCGACAATTCGTCCCAATTGTACCAAATCTGGAACAATTGGCACTAATAAGGCTAAATTTGTACCAGAAGTACCAGAACAGTTGGTACTAATATGACTAAATTTGTACCAGAAGTACCAACTGCCTCATACCCGGCCCGACCCGACCCGCGCCTGCCCGCGTCCGACCCGACCCGTTCCGCGTTTCATTAAGGGTATTTTCGACCCAAATTGAAAAAAATGACCAAAATTTATATTTTTGAAGGAGGTGGGCCAAAATTTATATTTTAATGGTCATTATGACTATTTCAAAATATGTCTCATAAATTATCTCACCTATTCATATTATTTATGTTTATATTATTTATCTCTATATAGACTATATTATTAATAATCCTACCAAACATGGCCTTAATAAAGATATGCGTTTTGGAATTTGGACATTGTATTCATGGGCATATTCCTTTAAGATCCGAGGCTGGTGGATCTTAATCTTTTTGGTATTTGTAAGCTGTAGCTTTCCTTATATTTTGAAGTTGTGTTTAATTATATAATTTTCTTTTTACTAGTGATGGAGAATTGATATTCTGATATTTTATCAAGAACATGTGCAGAATAAACAAATAGTAAGGACTGTATTATTTTAATTTTCAATTTGATGTAATTTAGTTTAGTGACAATTATCTGAACAGAATAACAATAATTTGAAGATACTTATAAGACTAAAAAATAAATGAACAAACACTAAGACAGTCAATAGCGGCCATGGGCGAATCTACGCTTGGGCTGGGCTCAGCCCACTGCAGATTTCAAATAAATATTTATATTACTGTACTTATATAACTAAATGTAGAACTAGCCTAGTGGTAAAACTCTTTAGCCATCCTCTAGCGCCCCGCGTATTCTTGTTGCCAACCTCCTTCCAAATTATCAAGTTTTTTCACTTTTTTCGTTCGATTCTTGTTGTCAACCTCTTTCCAAATTATCGAGTTTTTCACTTTTTTTGCCTACATAGCAGCAATCAACGCCAATCTTCCAACTTATCAAATCTTTCAAATCTTCTAACTTCCTTTCAAATTATCAAGTTTATCTACCTACTTATCAAATCTTCTTTTAGCAAATCCCAATGCAGAGATACCTTTTTCTGTAATTAAAACTTTTACTCTATGAGCTTGGTTAGAAAGAAAAAAGGCTTGAACAAAATTCTCATTAATTTCATCATTATATGAATAATTCAAAAACTTAAATAAAAATAGTACTGTTTATTTAAATTTTGAAATATATTTAATATACAAAAAAAATTAACAAACTCAGTTTAATTATTTGGAAAAAACTAAAGGTGCTAGAACAAACTTAATCAAAGATAATTAAAACTTGTGTCCTAATTATCGGTGCTTTTACAAAAAATGTCATAATCTTTCGTAACAACAATTTAATATTCGATTTTTTCAAATATTTATGAATATACCACGAGATCTATTTTTCAATGCAATAATCGACTCTTTCTCAAATTTATCAACGTATACGAAAAATGATTCTCATTCTAGATCGTTTGTTTTATCATAAGGACAACAAAATATAAGAAATATATTTATTTATTTTTCACTCAATATGTTTTGTCTTAACCCATAATAGCTTTGTCCTGATAAAGTATAAATCAATTTTATTGATTTAATGCACCAAAGTCCAAAATGTTTTATCTCATAACAAAAAATAATACGCTGAAATGTCTACTTTATTAGCCCACCCCATTAACAAATCCTGGATCCACCCCTGATAGCGGCGATCTTTAGTAGGGTGATCGCAAGTATTGTGATCATTAATACATGATCATATGTACACCATTGTTGATTGTGGAGATCCCATGGTAGCGATGCAAGTCCGATCTTCTCAAGTTGGAGATTGCAGCAACTTTTTGCTGCGTGGCGGGCACGAATTCGCCAACAGATTAGCCATACGTTAAGATCGCGCCCGCTTGAAATTTAATTTTTTTTTTCTTATTCTCTATTATAAATACCCCCTCCTCAACATATTTACCACACCTATCTTCTTCATTGTCTCTCAATTCTCTTGCAATAGTTTATCTTTTTTTCCTCATAAATCATGTGGGGCGAAGATGTTTTCGAAAAAGATTTGCAAGAGATGAAAGCCCTCGTTCTCGAAGCAGCTCAATTGTACTCCCAAATTGTCGCCAAAGCCACTCAAGAAGAGGAGCCCCCACATCAGAAACAAAAAAGTGCGGTTATATATCGGGATCCCGAGAATTCTCTAGCATATCTTGAAGCTGATTATTTTACAAAATATCCAACGTGGGGCGACGACGTCTTCCACCATTGATTTTGCATGAGCAAAAAGCTATTCACCAAAATCCACAAAACATTGAGAAATATTTTCAAAAGAGCCCAGATGTTACAGGAAGAATGGGGCTCTCTGCGCTCCAAAAATGTACAATAACAGTGCGGCAACTTGCAAATGGCGGCTCCGCTGATCAATATGATGAGTAATTGCGAATCGGCGACATGACGGGCTGCCAAACCCTCAATAATTTCTGTCTTGCGGTCATGTCCGCTTTTGGTGCAGAGTAACTGAATTCGCCGTCATCGAATGAGATGGCCCGCCTTCTATAGATGCATGAAATGAAGTACGGATTTCCACGCATGCTTGTAATCATCGATTGCATGCATTGACAATGAAAGGATTGTCCGTCTGGGTGGAAAGAGGTTGTTTGGAAAATTAGTAAAAGTTTTGAATTCTACCAAAACCCAACTGACCCCAACTGAGTAGATGTGCCTTTAGTCAGTTTGTAGCTAGAGCTCACTGTTTGAGCGTAGAGATTTTTATCTTTACAAGTTCAAATTGAAAAAGACTGCTTTAGACCAAAGGTAATTCAAGTTCAAGTTCAATTAGTCAAAAGAATCCTCAGTCAACTCTGGAACTGAACCATGCAGTTCAAGCATGTTGATCATAACTATCTAAGTCACTTGTCTAGAAGTCAGAAAAAGAAGACGAGGAAGTCAAAGAAGAAAAAAGAACTTGGATTCAAATTTTAAATCTGCTCAGTGTACAGGACATCCTGTAAATTTCCTTTTATGGACCGATCATAGAGACATGTAGAAAGCGAGTCTCACCGTTACGATTTTAGGAAAGTTTGCAGAGAGTAGGTGAAACACCATGCTTTTTAGCAGATGTCAAACGACTCTTTGGACCTCCTCCCTCTATAAATAGAGACCTTCACCATTGCGAGAAGACTACTGAAACTAAAAGAGTGCACAAGCATTCAAAGCATTCGAATTCTTTGGCACAAAAGCAAGAAAGTGTTAGTGCAGTCGAAGCACAAGTAGTTGAGTGTTCATTCTTCCTCATGTTCTTCATTCTAGTTTCTCAGAACCCATGTTCTTGATTGAGTCTAGAATTCCCCTTCCTTGTAATTTCTAAGTAAATTCACTGTAAAAGTTAGAATCACTAAACCTTAGAAGGAAACCTCCACTGCAAAGTGTTGGAGGTTTCATAAGTTGGAAAAACCCCCGAACCCCCAGTTTCTAGGTCCCCTTCGAACCCGTAATCGAAGTCTCTAGGTCCCTTAGTACCCGCAAACTAAGGCTAGGCTTTACTCTTGCCTGCAAAAAAGTTCTAGGTATTGTTCATACCCGCAAACGAACTGTACAGGCTTATTTGGTGCTCGCAAACCAAACCCTAACGTTTGGAAAGTACGCGTAAACTTCTCTAGCTGATTATAGCCCGAAAAGCTAGTCGTGGACGCATGAGTTCATCTCTGAACCACGTAAAAATACTTGTGTCATTTTTACTTTAAATATTCAGTTATTGTTTGTTATATTAACTGACTGACTGCATAAAACAAGTCTTTGAACAACTGCACTAAGTTATTGCGAACTTGACCTTCGCTTAAAAGGAGTTTCCGTTTAAGTAACGAGGATAAAAATAACCATCACATTCCGTACATTGTACATTCTTCAAAACCTCAGTCAGAAAAACACAGTTGACCCTTATTCCAAGAAGTCAACTGTGTACTGAACTGAGTGAGCACTCCAACTGACTTTCACAGTTGTCGAGTAACTTGAACTGAGTAGTTTTCAACAAAGTTTTAAAAATCTTTACTGATGTATTTCCCCCTCCCCCTTATACACCATTTAACTCGTTATCGGGACCATCAGGGGCGTACACCAACCATAGAAAGGGGCACCCAACAATCGTGCTTGAAGTCGTTGCTTCTAGCGAAATGTGTATTTGGAATGCATTATTTGGCGTAGCCGGTTCAAATAATGACATAAATGTGTTGAATCAGTCAGACTTGTTTTCCGATTCTGTAGAGAAAGGCGTCGGCGGTGACTTTCAATGCCAACAGTACTCAGTACAACATGAGCTATTATCTCGCTGAAGATATTTATTCGAGCTGACCGACTTTCGTGAAGACTTTCCATGCCCGACTGACATGAAGAGAGCTTTATTTGCCAAGAAACAAAAGGCCGCACGCAAGGACATGGAAAGAGCCTTCGGGGTTCTCAAAGCTCGTTGGGCTATAATTAGTAGGCTGGTTCATGGAGACTATATCAAACATCATGTATGCTTGTATTATCTTGCATAATATGATAGTTAATGATAAGCGCGATAATGTAAGTACTTGGAGCAGATAAACATGGATGTTCTAATCTTTATAAATTTATTTGATGTCAATTTGTATTGAGAAATCATGTTTATAATGAGTTTTGTGCTTAACTAATGTTAAATTGTGAAATATGATGCTTGTTCGTACTTTGTTTGATTTTTCAGAAAATTGGAGTTAATATTATGCAAATTGAACATAATAGAATGAAAGTACAGTTCGATAGGAGTTCATAGGTGAAAACAGATCCAAAATCGGAGTTATAACGAAGGAGAACGGGCCAAAATAAAAACGTTGCGCGCTAGCCCAGAATGACACGCGGACAATATGTGGGATTTCGGAGATTTATCTTACTTTTTATTATTTTCTCCAATTTTGGTTATTTCCTACTCCTATCAGCCTCACACCTATATATATATATATATCCTCCAAAACACATCTAGACATACCTCTTATTATTTTTCATAGTTTTATTTTAGTTTAGTTTAGTTTGGAGCTTTTGGAGACTTGGAGACAAGATTCAAGAGTTCAAGACGATTTGTTTCTTCTACAGTTTTTCATATGGTTTATGAATTTCTTTTACTTTGATTTTGTGTTTGCTTTAATTATGAGTAGCTAATTTTCTTTTATCCTAGGGTTAGAGAGTAGATGGATAGTTAATCTTTGATTCTTAATCGATTAATCAATTATGACCTTCGCTTTTTTCCTATGTTCTTGGTTTGATTTGTTTGCATGTTGCTTAATCGCCAACTTTGCATGATTTGATGTATTGATCTAGAACATAGAACACGCATTGCGAAATGACCGGGAAGGGACGAGCCTTGTGTGAGAGCGCTAATCTAATCAATCTTTTTTAAGTTACATGCATATGATGTTTGTCGGCAACGAAAAACCTTGCATGTGATCAACGGTTTATTCGCTATGGGAGTAGGTTTAAACTAATTGTATGATTGTTCTAAGAAGAGTCGAGTCCCAGTGTTAATTGATTGATTGTTTAAAAGTTGAATTTTAATTATCCATTGAAATCGAAGCCTTACGATATTCTTTGTCATATTTGATTTTTTAATTACTTTTGTTTGCTTTTTGATTGCTTATTAATTTTAGATCATAAACCCAAATTAAAATTCGGAGTCTAAATAGAGGATAATAGTTGAAAGTAGTACTTGTTAGATTAAAATAGTCTCTGTGGAATACGACATTGCTTCCATATACACATAGCACCCGTGCACTTACGACGTATTAAAGAAAAGTGCGAAAGTCCAAAATAATTAAGCATCAACCTCGACAGATGAGGTGGACACGAGTTGAGGAGCCACTGACACATTTCGAGATTACTTAAAGAGAAAGATGAACTTCGAGATGCTAGAGCCCACACAAAACTTGAAAATAATTTGATCGAAAAAATGTGGACACGCTTGAAAATTATTGTATTTTTCTATTAATTAATTAATGTAATGTTTTTGTAATTGTTTCAACTATTTTAATCCTAAGTTGCACGCAATTAAACGTGATCTTTGTAGATTAAGTAAGTTAACCCAAGTATCGTCTCACAAGGAAAACTTAGCAGGAGAAATTATTTGTATTGCAAACAGAAAAGAAAATAAAGCAATAAAATCGAGGGTTTGATTGTTTATTACTAGGTGGAAGAAATAACTAAGCATAAACTAACCTAGAAGAGAATTGAAATAAAATCTAAAACGAATTAAACATAGACGCAAATTGAAAGGAGAAATTAAACATGAATTAAACCTAGGCAAGAATTGAAATTTAATCTAATCTCTGAAATAATAATCTCTAATTCTAGCATAAACTCAAAGGAATTAATTTAAAAGAAATTAAAGCAAAAGAAAATAAAGACAAGAATTAAGAACTCACAAGCTTCAATAGAAATTGCATCATAAACGTTGAGATAGAATCTGAAAATAAATCCGTGGTGGTGTTGTTTCTTTATTTTGGAATGCAAATTACAAGAATTGAAAAGTAGAAGAAAAATTGAGGAGAAAAGTCTCTCTAGCCGTCACAAAGAAAAATAAAGAAAACCCTAGAAAATAAAAGTGAATAGCGTACGTTCCTTTTCCTACGCGGAAATCTTATATCTATTAAATAGTAGGGAGCTCTAGTCGGTGAGGGAGCTCTGGCACTTGTTCCTGTGTCGAACTGCGGAAAACCATCAATAGGCCAGGGAGCTCTGATTGGCCGAGGGAGCTCTGACTCCATTCCCTGGATTTGCAATGACTCACTTCAGCAGGGTTCCCTAATCAGCGAGGGAGCTCTGGCCTTTACTTTAACTCTACTCTCCTCCATACTTCTTCGTTCCAAGATCAGATTGAGCCCATTTGATCTTTAAACTTTCAAATCCGGCTCAAAACCTATATTTTCACTCAAAATACTCTGACGAAACATTAGCGCAATTTTTAACTTAAAATAATACAACCCAAACGAAATATCGTAAAAAACATATGCAAAATACGACCAAAAATAGGATAAACAACCCCTCCACACAAAAAACCTTGCTTGTCCTCAAGCAAATCTTATTTCCAATCAAAATGAAAAAGTAATAAATTGAACTAAACAGTTCATACTCCAATAAGCTCTCAATTTCAAAACAGATCTATCATTCATCAACCAAATATAACCATCACAAAACAATGAGTTGTCCTTCACACAAGAACTCAATCAACTCATCATTCAAATGCATGATCTAGGTGTGAAAAATTGAACCACAAAAAATATCCAAAATTCAAGTCATTTCTTAAATTATAGATATTAAGTGAATTCCAGACAATATTCGCTAGGTTTACTCACGGAGAACTCCGGCCGCCTAACGTGGTTTTCCATACCCATTTCTCGTTGATGAACCCATATTTATGTCCATCTTTTCTTGTATTTTTCTTGTATTTTTAGTCTTTATCGAGTCAATATGTGTCTGGGAGGACATGCAAGTCGAGAGATAATGTGCAGGGAAGAATAGGTGGATGTTGGGCAAATCCGATGGAAAATCTGTTGTTGAGATGGTGATACGATGCGAATGGGCATAGGGCTGGAAGCTTGTAGCTGGGCAACATCAGAATATCCAATCTACAAGTCAGGAAGCACCTCCCCATATCCTTAAGCCAACAGATAGAGTACTCGGAGGAGCCAGGATCTTGGTCAAGATCGGAGGCAATTCAGGATGCAGACGATGAAGGGCAAGACGCGAGTCGGACCAGCAGCAGCAGAATTCTTTTTCTTCAAGGAAGAGGATAAGGATTGGATCTTTCTTTCCTTATCCTAGCCGAGCCTAATCAAAGGAGATATTCACCATGCAAGGAAAGAAGAATCGTGCATGCTTGGATAAGAGAGAGAGGCGGATGTGATATGCATGGAAGAATTCTTCACCAACAAGGGAACTTCCCTAAACCTTAAGTTTCAATCGCCTATATATATATGGTCGACTCCATTATGTGGGAGAGAGTTCTTAGCCCTGTTTTACGCTGTTTTTATTCTTAGTTCTGCATTTTAGGTTGAGAGAAAGTGAGGAAGAAACAAGTCCTACGGGCAATTTACTTTTATTTCGTATTTTACTGCTTTAAATTTAGTTGTTGGCGTGAAGCCAAGACCCTGGTTGCTGACTACACTTTTGGGCAGCAACCCATTTCCAGATTTATGTTAAGTATGTTTTTCTTTATTTGCTTTGTGTTCTTATTTACTATTATGTCTAGCTAAGTTTATTGTTTGGGTTGGATATAGATGAAGTGATTCTAATATACTCGTTCAAACTTGTGAGGTCTAATTGGTTAAATTTGTTAATTGATTTTGTTCCCGTAACACTTAGGATTAATTTTAGACTTAATTGATATTGAAGTTGATTGATCACCATCTAGATATTGAGATTAAGTCATTAACAAAAATTGGGATTAACACGATAGTGTCTTTCGTGCCCAAGAAGGTAAAGGGTGTTGGAGAGCAGTCGGTATTGATCTACCTCTTGGCTGTCTTGGGTCTGTTTATTCTTAATGCCTGTTGGGCAGCATCGTTACTGAAGTGTCTTCGTGACTTTGTTGATCAAGAGAGGAGATCTTGCCTTCTGGTCAAGATCTATAAAATTGATTAGACTTAGGTTAAGTGTGTTTGCATCGTGGCTTCGTGACCTTAGGGTGTTAACTAATCTTTGCCTTAAACTAAGTAATAAAATCAGTTAATTGAATATCTTTGCACCAATGAACGAGTAAAGAGTAATTAGGATCACGGATTCGAAACCCAATCCAAACTCTTTTGTTATTTGATATTGTTACTTGTTGAGTATAGGTTATTTAGATACTTCGTGATCAAAACCCTTTTGTTGAGCAACATCGGAAGAACAGATTGCACCAGGTCCCTTGGGTACGATCCCACTTGCCGCTGACTACTACCTTGTTGGGCAAGAGGTGTTTATAAATATTATTTGTACGAAGTGTGTGATGACAGCGCTCCGTCAAATTGGCGCTGTTGTCGGGGACTTGGTTTTAAGCTAGTTTGTTCTTCTAGCTTGTGTTGAGCACAGTTTATGCCCAAGCCACATCTACGAAGTGACGGAGATCCACAAGGTCACGGAGCTTGCCCAGAGGTGTTAGCGAGGAGAAATCGAGCAGAAAAATGCAAGAAGAAGAGAGATCTGGAGGAAGGCGTGAACGAACCTTCAGAGTCGCAGAGCTTGACAGACGACCAGGATACTGAGCAAGAAGTCGAATCTTGTTTAACAGCCAGTACAGACAGTGAGAAGTCAACATCCAATTCAGAAGCAAAAACATCAACAATCATGGCAGGAACACTGGAGAGAACCATCCGTCAGATCATGTTCCCTAACAACAAGGATATCCGACCATCAAGTATCCAGTTGCCCACCATCAGTGGCAATTGCGAGCTCAAGCACTCACTGATACACATACTGCCCAAGTTCAGTGACCATCCTGGGGAAGACCCCTAAACTCATCTTCAAAACTTTGAAATGGCGATTAACACAGTAAGGAACAATGCCACTACTACCAGGAACAATGGGGAAAGACAAGTTGTTAGGAACGATGCTGAAGTTATGAGGAACCAAGATGCTGCCCAAGACACCTTTCCTGACTACGTAAGGTTGCTCACGTTCCCGTTCTCACTTCTTGACGGGGTACGTGAGTGGCTTTACACCTTGCCAGATGGAAGCATTGATACATGGAACAAGATGCAGCAAGACTTTCTTGACAAATACATACCCGTTGGCCAGATACAAAGTGGGAGGAATGCTATTTCATCGATCAAGATAGGGGGGAAATGAGTCATTATATGACTATTATGAGAGGTTCAAGAAGCTGTTGGCGAGATGTCCTCAACATCGGATTGAGGATATTGATTTGATCGAATATTTCTTGAAGGGATTAAGGGCATCAGAGAGGAAGTATATAATTGCAGCGTGTGGAGAAGCCATAGTCGATCAACTACCATCTGAAGTGTTCAAAAAAATAGCTGCCATGGCTGAACAATCACGAGATGAAGATGATATCCCAAGAGGGGGGTATGAAGGCAGCAAAGGAAACCAAGACAACTTGGTCAGCACCATGAAAGACTTCATGACCAAGATGTCTGGCCAAATGGAGGATTTGAAGAAGAAGGTAGATGGCAAGGAAGTTCAAAGAGCTGTAAAGAGATGTGAAGTATGCCAGGCAACATCACATGTCACCTCAGAATGTCCCAGTTGGTTCGTGGAAGAAGGAGAAGAGGTAAAGGCAATAGGTCAGAACCAGGTAGGCGGTGGGCAACAAAGGTTCCAGTATGGCAATAACAACAACTATGGCAACAACTATAGCTATAGGCAGAATCAACACGAGAACCTGAGGTATGGCAACAACTACTATCATATGCCTCCTGCCCACCAACAACCGCAGCAGCCTGTTCAGCAGCAATATGTGCCTCCACCTCAACAGCAAAATAATTATGTGCCTCCACATCGAGAACCAGCAAAGACGGAATTCATGAAGGAGACCATTGATAGGTTTACCAACGAGAACCAAAGGCTGAGGAGAGACTTCGAGAACTTCCAACTAGAAAGTCGAGGACAATCCAACAACCTTCAAGCTTAATTGACTCATATCAACCAAACCTTGTCAAGGTTGGTAGAAGACAAGCCAGGAAGACTTCCTGCCCAGGTAGAGGTCAACAAGGAGCAAGTCAATGCTGTAACGTTGCGCAGTGGGAAGAATTTGCCAGAGATGTTGCCCAGGACCCAACCTAAGGAATCAGCTCGAGTAGAGGAAACCAAAATGAGTTCAGGAGATATCAATGACATCTATGAGGAGTTGAAGGCAAAGCGTGAAGAAGGGATAAAGGCCAACAAGAACCCAGTCTTTGATAATGAGGAGGATGAAGCCTTGTTTGATTACGTGAAGATGGAGAGATCTAAGCTGGGATTTGACAAAGATGACGTGATGCTGGAATCTTTGAAGGCTGAGAAAGAAGTAGAGGCTTTGGCCAAGAGGACTGTTCCTCGCACTACTAAGGCCAAGATCCCATATCCAAGACGTTTTGCCCGCGATCGTGATCAGAAGGAGTTGGAGGACATGATGGAGGTGTTCAAGAAGGTGAAGATCAACCTACCGTTGTTGATGGCATTGCAATCTATGCCAAAGTGTGCAAAATTCTTACGAGAAATGTGCTTAAAAAAGACTAAGTATCCAGATAATGCCTGTTTCCATGTGGAGAATGTGTCAGCCCTAATGAATTCCCAGATCCCGACTAAGAAGAGGGATCCAGGCATGTTCGCTATCCCATGCATGATTGGTACTACGCCAATACCCAAGGCGATGCTTGATCTTGGAGCTTCGATAAATGTGATGCCAAGAGCCATGTTCGATGAGATGAGATTTGGACCTCTTTCTCCTACACGTGTTGCCATCCAATTAGCAGATTTATCCACAGTTTACCCGGATGGAGTGTTGGAGGATGTGTTGGTCAAAGTGGAAGATCTTCTGTTCCCAGCCGACTTCTATGTTCTTGCCATGGGAAAGAAAGCAATCAAGGATCCAGTGATCTTACTCGGGAGGCCATTCTTGAGGACAGCATGTACCAAGATTGATTGCGATACGGGGAAGTTAATAGTCCAAGTAGCGAGAGAAGTAGTAGAGTTCGATGCTTATAGGCAAAATCAGGATGATGCCCTGGAACACCTCAACACCCTCAGTGCATGTGGAAAGCAAGTGGAGACATTGAATAGCTTAAGTTGTTTCGTAGAAGACAATGAAGATGCAATTCAGGCGGAATTCAACCTAGTTCAGGATCCTGACCAGGATCCTGATCAGCATGAGGATAATGAGGAAGATGGGACTTTGATGCAATTCTACGAAGGAGATAAGTACGAGAGTGAAGAAGATTTTTGGGAAGAATCAGTCTATGGACATAGTTTTGATTCCACCGACGTGGACTACTCCACGAATGAAGATGAGGACCAAAATTTAGAGGACCAAAAACCCCTTGATGAGTTTGATGAAGAACTTGAGGAGTTACCCCATGATGAAACTGAAGAATTAGTAGAGGAATTTTGGCAACAAATAGTTCTTGAGGAGGATGCCAGCTTACAAATTGAAGAGGATCTTGCCCAGAACAAAGAACCAGCAGATGTGGAGGAATGCAGTTATGCAAGGATTCCGAGCAACATGCAGCCTCAGGGGTTCGAGCCACTCAACATCCCTGAGTTGAAACCGGAGGACAGGTTGATGCCATCCTCATAAAAAGCCCCTACATTGGAGTTGAAACCTTTGCCTAAGCACCTAAAGTACATATATCTTGGCAAGAACGAGACCTTGCCCGTGATCATATCATCAGAATTATCAAGCATGGAGGAGGTCAGAGTTGGAGAGGTGCTGAGCAAGTACAAGGAGGCATTAGGGTGGACGTTGGCTGACATCAAGGGCATTAACCCTTTAGACTGTGTTCATCACATTTTACTTGAGGAGGATGCTGCCCCCGTACGAGATCCACAAAGGAGATTGAATCCAACCATGAAAGAAGTGGTGATGAAAGAGATACTCAAGCTTCTTGACTTGGGGATCATCTACCCCGTGTCTGACAGCCGGTGGGTGAGCCCTGTGCACGTGGTGCCCAAGAAGTCAGGAATTCAAGTTGTTGAGAACGACAAGAACGAGATGGTGGCCACGAGACTACAAACCGGATGGCGAGTGTGTATAGACTACCGAAAGCTCAACCAAAAGACGAAGAAGGATCATTTGCCTTTGCCCTTTATCGACGAGATGCTTGAGAGGTTAGCCGGTAATGACTACTACTACTTTCTTGACGGTTATTCTGGTTACATGCAGATTTGGGTTGCTGACGAGGATCAAGGCAAGACCACATTCACGTGCCCGTTTGGCACTTTTGCATATAGGAGGATGCCGTTCGGATTATGCAATGCACCAGGGACATTCCAAAGGTGTATGATGCACATTTTTTCAGACCTTCTTGAAGAGTGTATCGAAGTCTTCATGGACGACTTTACCGTCTACGGCAAGACCTTCGAATCATCCATCAACAACCTGGATCGAGTCTTGAAGAGATGTGTTGAGAAGAGCCTTGTATTGAATTATGAGAAATGTCATTTCATGGTAAGAGAAGGAATCATTTTGGGGCACGTTATTTCAGGAAAAGGTATTGAGATGGATAAGGCCAAGATCGACATTATCGCCAAGTTGCCCTACCCAAGATCGGTGAAGGAGTTAAGAGGATTCCTTGGGCATGCTGGATTCTATAGAAGATTTGTCAAGGACTTTGCCAAGATTGCCCAACCAATGACGAGATTACTTCAAAATGAAGTACCATGGGAGTTCGATGAGGATTGTAAGAAGGCGTTCCATGCCTTGAAGGAGAACTTGATCACTGCCCCCATCATCCAACCTCTGGATTGAGGGATGCCTTTTGAGTTAATGTGTGATGCCAGTGGTTATGCCGTAGGGGCAGTTCTTGGGCAAAAGCGCGGAAAGGAGAGCTATGTCATCTATTACGCATCCAAGACGTTGAACCCAGCCCAATGTAATTATGCCACCACGGAGAAGGAGTTGTTGGCCATTGTCTTTTCCTTTGAGAAGTTTAGATCCTACTTGCTTGGAGGCAAGACCATAGTGTACACGGACCACGCGGCGCTGAAGTACTTATTGAGCAAGAAGGAGTCCAAGCCAAGATTGATTAGATGGATTCTTTTGTTGCAGGAAAATTTGACATAGAGATCAAGGACAACATCACAAGAAGAAACGAGATGCCTATGATCCCGATCTTGCCCGTGGAGGTGTTCGATATATGGGGGATGGATTTTGTGGGACCTTTGCCGAGTTTCAAAGGCAACAAGTACATCATATTGGCAGTGGATTATGTCTCGAAGTGGGTAGAGGCACGTGCTTCATACAAGGATGATTCAAAGGTGGTTTCTCATTTTTTTAGAACTCAAATTTTCAATAGGTTCGGTGTACCTCGAGCTATCATTAGTGATCAAGGTTCTCATTTTTGCAATGCAACGGTGACCACTTTGTTCAAGAAGTATGGAGTTACTCATCGCGTGTCAACAGCTAACCACCCACAATCCAATGGACAAGCGGAATTGTCTAATAGAGTAATCAAGACGATCTTGAGGAAGACCGTGGGCACAACAAGGAAGGATTGGAGTATGCGCTTGGATGATGCCTTGTGGGCATATAGGACTGCCTTCAAAACACCTTTTGGCATGTCCTCTTATCGTATGGTCTATGGCAAGAGATGTCACTTGCCCGTGGAATTGGAACATCGAGCACATTGGGTTGTTGCCCAACTTAACCTCGACTGGAATAAAGCAGATGGATCAAGAAAGCTCGAGATCCAGGAACTCGACGAGATCAGACTTCAAGCCTACGACAATGTCGGTCTATACAAGGAAAGGATGAAGAAGACCCATGACCTCTTGATTAAAGAAAAGGAGTTCCATTTTGGGCAACAAGTGCTGCTCTATCAAACTCGGTTCAGGCTATCTTCAGGGAAGCGCTCGACCAAGTGGGCAGGACCTTATGAAGTACAAGCTCAATTCCCAAATGGAACTGTTGAGATCAAGGATCCCAACAACGGGACGATTTTTAAAGTCAATGGCCAGCGCTTGAAGGCCTATCTTGGGCAAGAACAGTTTGTTGAGGGGGAACCATCTGGGTTTCCTGTCGAGGAGAACCTCTGACTTTTAAAGAGGGGGGCGTCGTGCTCAAGACCTTAAACGGGGCGCTATCCAGGAGGCAACCTGGTTAGTTTTTAATTTCTCGTTATTTCTTTTCTTTTATTCTTTATTTTCGTAAAAATATGAAAATCTAAAAAAAATCATAAAATTATGAAAAATCCAAAAAAATTAGTGTAGTTTAGTTAGTTTATGTTTTAAGTATTTTATTTTAAAGCATTTTATGATCGATCTAACCATAAGAAAAAGCTTGTTTCCGGAGTGTATTTGTGTTTTTAAGTGTGCAGGAGATGTTGAGCAAGATGCAGGTTGTAGATCAGGATCCACTCTAAGGGAAGGAATTGTGGGAATGGAGCAAGGTTTTTTTGGGCAAGAGCTAAGATGTTGGTCAACAACGGTTAAGGCGGTTACTGTACCCCTAAAACTACGCGCCATTTAAAACCACCCTACCACGTCTATACCCCCACTACCCGATTTCAAATTCAAGTCTGCAACCTCTCATTTTCTCTCTTCTCTCTCTCCATCAAAACTCCCAAATCCCCTACAATGGTGTCTACTCGTCCCAAAAACAAACTCAACGAGATCCCTGCCGGAACCAACATTGACCTCACCACTGAACACCCCACTACCACCACCACAAAGCCCAAAATCACCACCAAGCGAAAACTACCCATGGAACCCGCCAACCCTTCTGCCGACCAACACCCAGAAATCACAATTGGAACCACCGTACCCAAAAGCCCGCCGGTCGACGCCACGCTTCTGATGAGCGATGAAAACCCTAGCCTGATGGAAGAGGCGGAGAAGCAGCAGGAGGAGGAGACGCAATCGAAGCAGGTTTTCGAGCAAGAGGAGTTAGAGGAAGAAGCAGAGGAGGAGGAACACGACGGCGAGGATGAAGAAGAAGAGAAAGGTGATGAGGGGGAAGACGACAACGATGATGTGAACGAAGCCATTGACGTAGTGGCGGCGATGCTAGCAGCGGAGGCATTGGTGGAGGCGAAGACCAAGGCCAAAGAAAGCCCGGCGAAGAAGAAGAAAGCCAAGAAATGCCCTCACGGTGGCGAGGGGACGTCGGCGAAGAAGCACAAGTCTGCTGCTTCGGACGCCGGGTCTTTTCAGCCGTCGATTTCGAAGGGGACGGCTGTCAGCGAACGATAGGATGAAGGGGACGATGTTGAGGAGGAAGGGGACGATGAGCAGTCTACCCCAGCAAGTGGAAAGAGCAGGAAGAAGAGGAGGGGTCCTACAGTGATGATGTGTAGGAAGCCCAGAGAGTGGAAGGTGACTGCGCTCAGGGTTCTTGACTTCAAACTTTATGAGAACCTGGGTGTTGCCCAGGAAGTTAGGAAGCTATTTGAAGGGATAGGCTGGAGCAAGTTTTTGGAGTGGCCTATGGAGGTCTATGAGGAGCAGGTTAAGGAGGTGTACAGCACGGCGGCAATAACAAGTGATCCAGAGAATATGATCTCTTTCTCGCTGTTGGGCGAGAAGTATGACTTTCAAGTTAGTGCCCTTAATCAGATTCTGTGAATGGTGAGTTTGAGAGACTTGGCCAAGAAGTAGTTCATGGAGGCCAAGAATAAGGTGCCACCCCCAGGAGATGTGGCTTACAAGGAGCAGTGGAAGGAGATCGAGAATAGAACGCCGTACTATAGGGCCAACAACAAGGGAACCGAGCTGAAGACTCACGCCCTTAGACTTTGTCATCGTATCCTAGCCTACAACTTGTATGGCAAGAGCGATAGTGGCAACAACCTGAACAACAAGGAGCGGTATTTACTGTGGTGTATGCACATCAAGACCAGGGTCAACTTTGCGGCGTTCCTTGGTGAGCAGCTCGAGACAGTTCTAGCGAAGCAATCTCTGGGATGCACTTGTGGCCATGTTGTGACAGCCTTTGCGCATGGAGTCGGGGTCTATGGTGAGCTGAAAGGGAAGCCGGTGATGGTGGTCAGCAAGCTGGGAGAAGCTGCCTTGAAGAAGATGAACGACATTGAGATAAGGAATGGCAGATACGTGTTTGTTGAGCACGATAAACCAAAATCCACCAGGCTACCACCCTTGGGCAAGAAAGGGGAGGCAAGCACCAGCGCAGCGGTGCTGCCCAACATCGGGATCAAGACCAGACTGGCCAATGTGGAGAGGTTGTTGACCGAGATCAGGGATGCCCAGCTGGCATTCTTTGCACACCAAGGATTCAGGTATCCACCTGAATCTTCTCTTTGATTTGTGTTCCTCCCTTTTTTGTTAGTTTAGGTTTTTAATTTTCGTTTTTGTGTTTTATGTTTGTTTTGTGATTTTTTATGTCTTGTTGGTCGAGAGGGTGATTTTACTGACTTCACCCACAATTTGCCCAGCAAATTGTGTGGTGAAGACCTTATTTCCTTCTCGATTGTTTTTGTTGAGTCAGTTTCTTTTTTTTTTTTTGTATTGTTGCCCAACATTTTACCCACTTTGCCTAAGGCAAAGTGTGTGGGTGTTGGGGTGTCAGTTTATGTTTTTAAAGTGTGTTTGTGTTATTGATCAGCATGTTAGCATGAAAGTTAAAATAGGTTTATAGATGATGCCGTATGTAAATAGGTAGGATGGAATGAGATATTGGGCTTTAACTATGAGGATTTGAGCTTTTGAAATGCTATATACATATGCAGCATTATTCTTTCTTGTGTGATAATGATCAGTTAACATGTGTTGATCTAGAACTTGCCTGCATCTCTTAATTAAAGCTTCATGTAACTTAGTTGAACTACTTAGATGAATTAGGCAATTTTTGTTCAAAGAAGCCCATAACCTAAAAATTCCCTACCTTGACATTTATCCTTTGACTAGCCCCCTTGAGCTTGATGATAATTCTTTCTAATCACTTATAGAGCCTGAATTTTAAGCTGTCCCGGTCAAGAACTCAGGTCTAGAAGAACAAGGGATGAAAGGACATGTTGGGTAGCACTTACTGGGCGTTATCACCTATCATAGAGGTGTTGGGTTAAAAAAAACCGAGAGAGAGAGAGAGAGAGAAGTGAGAAAAAGGAAGAAAAAGAAAAAATAAGGAATAAGAAAAAAAATTAAGTCCAGAAAAGAATAAGTGTGCTATATGAGGAGGAGTAAGAAATTAAGGGCAGTTTGTTGCTCGAGAACCTAGTTCTTGACTTAGCCAGTTCCTAAATCTTCCCACATTTTTGCCTTAAAGCCACATTACAACCTGCTTAAGACCTAAGGATAAGTAGTTTGATTTTGTTCAAAGAAGTAGAGATGTAGAGGGCAGGCAAGCCTATGGAAAAACTTTGTTGATGTTGGTCAAGAGCGTATACGCTTAACCTTATACACTTGAGAGATGAGTGCTAGTAAGGATATCCATGTTGCCCAATAACTCTATCTTGACCTGTTTGATGGCAATATCTGTTTATATAGCCTGTTTTGACTGACATGTTGATGATCTGATCTTTTGAGTCTGTGTTTTCTGTTTTGTCTTTTCTGTGTTTGAGTCTTGGGTAAGTTGCAACCATACACTTGAGGGCAAGTGTAATTCAAGTGTGTGGGTGTGATGAACCCATATTTGTGTCCATCTTTTCTTGTGTTTTTCTTGTGTTTTTAGTCTTTATCGAGTCAATATGTGTCTGGGAGGACACGCAAGTTGAGAGATAATGTGCAGGGAAGAATAGGTGGATGTTGGGCAAATCTGATGGAAAATCTGTTGTTGAGATGGTGATACGATGCGAATGGGCATAGGGCTGGAAGCTTGTAGCTGGGTAACATCAGAATAT
Source organism: Schizonepeta tenuifolia (assembly GCA_029490685.1). Taxonomy (NCBI): domain Eukaryota; kingdom Viridiplantae; phylum Streptophyta; class Magnoliopsida; order Lamiales; family Lamiaceae; genus Schizonepeta; species Schizonepeta tenuifolia. Next base: position 13,930,925 of record CM055955.1, on the reverse strand, counting down.
CCAATCTACAAGTCAAGAAGCACCTCCCCATATCCTTAAGCCAACAGATAGAGTACTCAGAGGAGCCAGGATCTTGGTCAAGATCAGAGGCAATTCAGGATGCAGACGATGAAGGGCAAGACGTGAGTCGGATCAGCAGCAGCAGAATTCTTTTCCTTCAAGGAAGAGGATAAGGATTGGATCTTTCTTTCCTTATCCTAGCCGATCCTAATCAAAGGAGATATTCACCACGCAGGGAAAGAAGAATCGTGCATGCTTGGATAAGAAAGAGAGGCGGATGTGATATGCATGGAAGAATTCTTCACCAACAAGGAAACTTCCCTAAACCCTAAGTTTCCATCGCCTATATATATATGTGGTCAACTCCATTATGTGGGAGAGAGTTCTTAGCCCTGTTTTACGCTGTTTTTATTCTTAGTTCTACATCTTAGGTTGAGAGAAAGTGAGGAAGAAACAAGTCCTACGGGCAATTTACTTTTATTTCGTATTTTACTGCTTTAAGTTTAGTTGTTGGCGTGAAGCCAAGACCCTGGTTGATGACTATACTTTTGGGCAGCAACCTGTTTCCAGATTTATGTTAAGTATGTTTTTCTTTATTTGCTTTGTGTTCTTATTTACTATTATGTCTAGCTAAGTTTATTGTTTGGGTTGGATGTAGATGAAGTGATTCTAATATACTCGTTCAAACTTGTGAGGTCTAATTGGTTAAGTTCGTTAATTGATTTTGTTCCCGAAACACTTAGGATTAATTTTAGACTTAATTGATATTGAAGTTGATTGATCACCATCTAGATATTGAGATTAAGTCATTAACAGAAATTGGGATTAACACGAGAGTGTCTTTCGTGCCCAAGAAGGTAAAGGGTGTTGGAGAGCAGTCGGTATTGACCTACCTCTTGGCTGTCTTGGGTCTGTTTATTCTTAATGCCTGTTGGGCAGCATCGTTACTGAAGTGTCTTCGTGATTTTGCTGATCAAGAGAGGAGATCTTGCCTTCTGGTCAAGATCTGTAAAATTGATTAGACTTAGTGTGCTTGCATCGTGACTTCGTGACCTTAGGGTGTTAACTAATCTTTGCCTTAAACCAAGTAATAAAATCAGTTAATTGAATATCTTTGCACCAATGAACGAGTAAAGAGTAATTAGGATTACGGATTCGAAACCCAATCCAAACTCTTTTGTTATTTGATATTGTTACTTGTTGAGTACATGTTATTTAGATACTTCGTGACCAAGACCCTTTTGTGGAGCAACATCGGAAGAACAGATTGCACCAGGTCCCTTGGGTACGATCCCACTTGCCGCTGACTACTACCTTGTTGGGCAAGAGGTGTTTATAAATATTATTTGTACGAAGTGTGTGACGACAGCGCTCCGTCACTCGTATAATATATTCAACATTGAACAGACAAGAAAGAGGGGTAGAGCCCTTCAAATCACAACAATTTCAATCAAAGGCATCACATAAAGTTCTCAAGTTAAGTCGGGTTATATGGTCAATATTCATGAGGTGTGAACATTTAGAGATCATCTAAAGTATCCTCACGTAGTTTCCCATGCTCATGGTTCCCAGAAGAGCAGAAGCCTCCCAACTTAACTTAACAAAATATACAATTAACAGCGCATTATTCGGGATATAATTCTTAAAATAAAGATTTTCTCACCCTTCACCCACACTCAAACATCAAGCTTCAATCATCCAAGCATGAAATGCCCCACAATTGGAATGCAACAACCATATCTGTCAAATTATGACAAAATTCTCCGATCAATCAAGCAAATCGAAGCATGAACTATAAACTTCAATTCCTACTTCTGCAATTCAATTGTGAAACAAAATAAATCAAGGACAAACAAACTAGACCATCAAGAAAACACCCCCCCTACAAGAGAAATGAACAATGTCTCCATTGTCACACAATAAGCAAGAAAAAATAGAAAGAGGGTGATACAAGGGGTCAAATCGAAGACTAGTCGAAGACAGAGAATCCATAACTCCAAACATCCTACACAGCGAAAACAACCAAAACACGAGGCTAAAACAAAAAAAAAACAGACAAAAAAAAACTAAAATAGAAACAAAACAAATAACAACCACCACAAACTAAATGAAAAAGAAAAAGATAATATACAAAATACCAGTGAAGATTCACTATGGATCAGGTAATGGTGATGGAGCATCAGTGATCACCGCCTCTGGTGGTGAAACAGAAGTAGAAGTATCGGCAATAATTTTCACCTTCTTAGTGTGAACCATGTCATAATCGCCAAAGTGAACTAAGACATGCAGCACATGGAAACGACAAAATTGAGCTCCAATGAAACGATGGACTCGAACGGAAACATCAGGCACCGAACCAAGAACAAGACGGAAGTGTTGAGGCAAAACACTAACGCGCTGGCGAAGCATAGAGCGCCGGCGCCGCAGTCGGATACGGGCCCAAGTAGCCTTTGTTAGGAAGCGAACACAGAATCTTGGCATTGTTCGGGCACACACTTTTTGTCTCGTCTCAGTCGAATCGGACGAGATACCAGACAGATTCTTAGGCTCCATCTGAACCTCTTCTTCTGTCCGGGCATTCTCAATTTCCAATGGTTTATCGATTGTACCTTCAACTGACTGATCAACTGATACTCGATCTTCTGTCTCGAGCTCCTTTCATGTCCATTCTTTCTCATCAGCTGGCCCTACACATACTTCCATAGCTTGATTTTCCCTATGGAAATCCTTATTCTCGTGCACATTAATAGACACCGTCTCTCCCAACACAGACATCTTGATGGTCCCATTTTTTACATCAATCAAGGTATTCGTAGTGGCCATGAAGGGTCTTCCTAACAATAGTGTATGCTCCCTTCCATTATCCGATACATCCCCAATGTCTAAAACCACAAAATCTACAGGGACAATCAATCCTCCAACTTGGACCAGAATGTCTTCAACAACTCCCCTAGGATGTCGAATAGAACGATTAGCAAGCTGTAAACACATACGTGTGGGCTTCAATTCCCCTAGCTCCAATTTCTGAAAGACATAATATGGCATAAAGTTAATCCCTGCTCCCAAGTCTAGTATACTGGACGCTTCCTTTCCATTCCCCATGGCTATCTTGATCACAAAGCTCCCTGGGTCTCGCTGTTTGAGAGGAAAAGGTTGCTGCATGATCGAGTTTGCACTCTCAGATATCAAAACTGGTTCGTTCTCCACAAACTTCCTCTTATTCGAGGCCAACTCCTTGAAAAACTTCACATAAGTAGGTACATTCTTGATAACCTCTAGCAGTGGCAGATTGACATTCACCTTGGAGAGCCTGTTGTAGAAATATGAGAACTGCGTATCTTACTTCTCGTTTCTTAACCGGCTAGGAAAAGGGAGTGGTGGCCTGTAAGGATTCGCGGCCTTGTGCAATTTAACCTTTGGTTGCTTCTTTTCTGCCTCAACTCTTGGCCGCTTCTGCACCACTGACCGTTCTCCCATCTTATTATCAACAACCTTTCCACTTCGTAGAACAGTAATAGCTTGAACCTGATGTGGTTGTTGACCTTGACTCGGAATTTTTTCAGTCTGCTGCTGCTGCAGCATCTGATTGACAGCTCCAGAAACTTGCCCCACAGCTGTCTCAAGGTGCTTGATGGTAGCGTCTTGAGCTTCTCTTGCCTGCCTGCTCTCTTGCATAAATGCATTGAAATTGTCATTAGATGGGTTCCTTTGAGCAAGTGACGGTGGTGGACGTTGAAATTGCGATGGTCCCTGTTGGAACTGATTTTGTTGTACTGGATACTGCCACTGAGAATTGAAATTCTGTTGTTGATATGGGTACCACTACTACCGGGGAGGGTACTGATTTAACTGTTGTGGAGGATACTGATTGAATTGCTGTGAAAAATGATAATTTTGAAGATTTTCTCCAAATCCTTGTCCTTGATTCTGATTCGTCCATCCACGTTAGACTTATTCTGCCATCCTGAGTTCTGCTGTCGTTGATTCTGATTGAATCATTGGCCTTGATTAATCTGCTGTCGTGGAGGATATCCCTGTGCCACACACTTCAGCTCCTCCTTCGTATGTCAGTTCTCCCATTCTCTGGCACTCTTCAGGATTGTGCCCTAACTCTTCACAAATACCACACGGCTCAACAACCATATCCTGCCTAGTAGGCCCTTGCCGTGGTGGAGAAGCAACAGATTTGCTCATCTTTAACTCTTGCAACTCCCTCATCATAGTGGCTAGCTGTTTCTGTAGCTCATAATTCGGTGCCATTGAACTGGCCTCAACCCTTCTCCCACAGATCGAGTTTTGTTGTGAGCTCTCTGCTAAGGTCTGAAAAATCTGATTGAGTTCTGCGGCAGTCTTTTTGCAATGTTGCCCCCTACAGTATTATCCACCATAAACTGAGTAGTTTCAAGCAGCCCATCATAAAAGAATTGGCTGACCATAATCGGAGCCAGCTGATGCTGTGGGCACTGACAAAGAAGCTCTTGAAATCTCTCACATGCCTCGTGGAAAAGCTCGTCGGTTCCTTGTATGAAATTCATAATCTGTGTTCGAATCTCCTAAGTTTTGTGATTAGGGTAGAATTTCAGCATAAACTTCTCACAAGCATCCTTCCAATTATTTATAGAGTTTCACGGTAGCGATAGGAGCCACGTCCGAGCCCGATCTTTCAAAGTATATGGAACTTGAGCCTTAGTTGGTCCTTTGTAAGGTCTAAAAGAGGGAAAGATTGCACCACTGAGCAGAATTCACGAACGAATGTAAGGGCATCTTCATTAGGCATGCCATGAAAAGACGGGAGCATGCTAGAGTAGTTGTGCTTCAAATCATAGTTTCGAAAGGCAGTGGGGAGAACAATTGCTGAAGTTGTGGCCTCAATAATAGGCCGGAATATTCCCCCATAAGTTGTGCATCCCCTGTTGCCATTTCCCCTCGTTCTTTTTCCAAGTAAACCTTTTCTTCTTGTTCACCGAAAAGATTTCCTAACAAAGCTTCTTCTTCAACTTTGTTAGACTTTGGTTCGGTTACCTCCATGGCCTTTTCTAGAACTACGCTCTTCCAATTGATGTTGTCAATGTACGGTGCTAAAGGTTGATTCTGACTTCTTCGACCTTGCATACACAACACTAACAAACGGATTACACGCACCGGAGGGAGAAAAATAACCAAACAAAAATAAAAAGAAAAATAAAATAATGCAACACAAATAATCGCCTAAAGTTATCCCTGGCAACGGCGCCAAATTTGTTTCAACTATTTTAATCCTAAGTTGCACGCAATTAAATGTGATCTTTGTAGATTAAGCAAGTTAATCCAAGTATCGTCTCACAAGGAAAACATAGCAGGGAAATTATCTGTATTGCAAACAGAAAAGAAAATAAAACAATAAAATCGAGGGTTTGATTGTTTATTACTAGGTGGAAGAAATAACTAAGCATAAACTAATCTAGACGAGAATTGAAATAAAATCTAAAACGAATTAAACCTAGACGCAAATTGAAAGGAGAAATTAAACATGAATTAAACCTAGGAAAGAATTGAAATTTAATCTAATCTCTGAAATAATAATCTCTAATTCTAGCATAAACTCAAAGGAATTAATCTAAAAGAAATTAAAGCAAAAGAAAATAAAGACAAGAATTAAGAACTCACAAGCTTCAATAGAAATTGCATCATAAACGTTGAGATAGAATCTGAAACTAAATCCTTGGTGGTGTTGTTTCTTTATTCTGGAATGAAAATTAAAAGAATTGAAAAGTAGAAGAAAAACTGAGGAGAAAAGTCTCTCTAGCCGTCACAAAGAAAAATAAAGAAAACCCTAGAAAATAAAAGTGAATAGTGTGCGTTCCTTTTCCTACGCGGAAATCTTATCTCTATTAAATCAGCAGGGAGCTCTGATTGGCGAGGGAGCTCTGACTCCATTCCCTGGATGTGCAATGACTCACTTCAGCAGGGTTCCCTAATCAACGAAGGAGCTCTGACCTTTACTTTAACTCTACTCTTCTCTATACTTCTTCGTTCCAAGATCAGATTGAGTCCACTTGATCTTTAAACTTGCAAATCCGGCTCAAAACCTACATTTTCACTCAAAATACTCTGACGAAATATTAGCGCAATTTTTAACTTAAAACAATACAACCCAAACGAAATATCGTCAAAAACACTCCTAAAACATATGCAAAATACGACCAAAAATAGGATAAACAGTAATCAAATAAAATTAGCATTTTATTAAATAATTGTTGTACAGATTTTTGAAATAAAGAAAATGTAGAATGAAAAAAAAAATGGAGAGATCATCATAGTCCTGTTCACGGTTCAAGGCCTTCGGTTTCGGGCCTTGAACCGCTGGTTCACGGTTCGGAGGGCATTGAACCGTAACCGGCCCCTCAACACTATTAACGGTTACGGGCCGGTTCAGGAAACCGCCGGTTCCGGTTAAAACCGCCATTTTTTTTTTTGATCATACCTTGTGGCTTGTTCTTCCTTATATTATTATATTACAAACACATTACAAAAAGAAGAACAAAGCAACTAATTTTAATAGAAAGGTGAAATTGAAATATTATAAACACATAAATTAACAAACACAATTAACACATTAAGATTTAAAACATTAGGAGAAGATATTACACACCAACAAAGTGACAAACACAAATAAGTCTAAAACATTAGGATTAGGATAACTAACTAACAAACATAACAAACATTAACTTCAATTGTCCTTGAAATAGAAAATAAACACTACAAATACAAATATTACAAACATTACAATGTGAAATATCACCGAAGAATGTGTGAAAGACTCTCAATTCGATGTTTCTTTTCGATGTGACCAACTAGCTTCCCGTAACCTCCACCGGTTTGCCACTTAAAATCACAATTGCAATAATTGCAAACAACACGATATGTTGGCTTTGTATAGTCCGGCAATGGCTCGTCATGACGGGTGTAGTGTTTGGTGAAGAGCTCACTAAAAGTAGATGGGCAAGGAGGCATTTGGTGAAGTTGGTGAAGTTGAAGAAGAAGATAGAAAAGTTAGAAACTTAGAGTTGGAGATGGTGAAGAAGAAAATGATTGAAAAATAGAAAAGTGAAAGAGAATGGAAAAATGAAGAAAAATGAGGAAAAGGAAAAGAGAGGCGGATGCAAAGTGATAGAATGGGGGTGTATTTATAGATAGAATTTAGGGTTTGCCCAAAAAAAAAAAATTAAAAAAGATCGCAAACCGCCGGTTCAGCTCAAAACCGGCGGTTACCGGCACATGCATTATCAAGTGGCCGATGCATTATCAAAACCAACCGAAAAAACTTTATTAATCAATTGATATTCATTTAAAACGGTAATAATAATTAAAGCAATATTATTTACCGTGTGTGGATCATCGAACTCCCTAAATGCAATCAAACGCTTTTGTAACGTCCAATTATCATCAATCCAATGACATATAATTCCCATATAATTATTTTTATGATAACAATCCGTCCAAATATCCGCACAAATAGAAACTTTATGATCTAAACGCATCAAATATTTCATTAACTCTTTCTTTTTATCAAAAGCTTGTCTCCTAATACTCCTAAGCATGTTACTTCTACTAATTTTTTTGGCGGGGGGACAATATGCATCTTTTATCGATGATTCATACGTTATTCTATCGGCATAATTAAAAGGTTGTTTTTCCATAGCACAATATCTAGCCATAACATCTTCGGCATGCTTATGATCATATTTAAATAAGACATTAGAAGGCGTACCCATCACCGAAGTTGTGGTTGGCTTTGTGGAATTCCGTATTCCGTCGGATGGCAAGTCTCCATGTGTCGCCTTAGTGTGCCGTAGCCTCCTCCGTGCGAAAATTTGTAGACATTGTTGCAATAGTTGCAAAATGCGTTGAATTTTTTTGGTCCTTTGTCGGCGTCGGGATCGTTGCTTGAGCTTGTTTCGTCAATTCTTGGCAATTTCTTGAAGTGCTTGAGGAAGATATCCGAAGTTAGAGGTCTACCACTTGGTGCTTGAACTTCTTCTTCCTCTCCGTCGCCGGCGCCGGTGTTGGATTGTTGTTGAGATTGCCGGTTCAAAAGCGCCTCTTGCCTATGAACTTCTTGATACCACTCTTCATCTTCTTGTTGTTGAAGTCGTTGGGCATACTCTCTATCAATTTCTTCCGCCACTTGTTGTCTTCTTGATCTTCCTCTTGTGGATCGAGATGGAGCACGAGCATTGCCGTCTTGATTTTCGGCAAGACCCTTGCCCTTATCGACACGAGATGAGCTCGACATTGTGGAGAGTGGTGGTGAAGGTGGACGTGAAGGTGGTGGAGGTGGTGGCGGCGTGGCGGTGGAAATGGAAGTGTGGAGAGTTGGTGATGGTGGAAAATGGAAATGGTAATACAATACTACAAATAACACAAAATAAAAGAGGATTTGAGAGCTTAAAATGCAAGAAATTAAGAGAGGAAGAGAGGATTGAGGTGTGAGGAATGAGGAGGAGGAAGAGTGGTATTTATAGGGGAGGAGAAGGGATGAAAAATGTAGCCGTTGCTGCTGCTCAGCTGCTGCCAGAGTTTCTGCCTTGGAGCCGTTGGAACCGGCGGTTCGGCGGCCCGGCGGTTCAACCGGTTAACCGCCTGTTCAGACGGTTCGACCGTTGTAACCGTCGGTTCCATGCAATATTTATTAACTTTTTTTTTAATTTTATTAACCGCCGGTTACGGCTCGACAAAATTGAGGCCCGTAACCAGGCCCTTCCTCTGCCGGTTACGGTTACGGTTCCGAACCGTTAACAGCCGGTCCAATTAAAAACCGTTGACCGACGGTCCGGTTCCGGTTCGGAACCGCCGGTCCGGCAAAAATGGGCAGGTCTAGATCATCACCAAGTTTGGTGATTATTGTTGTGAGAATAAAATTGGTGATCACGGCGGGCCCACACATAGGCCTGAAATAAGGGCAACAGTCACCACTAGATGATATGTCGCCGCCACACCGTCCAATATATTTGGAGGATTAGTTTTAGTTTTGAATATATATAAAATATTCAACTCCTACCATTGCCTCAAAACATATAATTAAAAACTCCGCACTAAAAGACCTCTTAATTCTCTACCAAAAAAAAAAAGACCTCCATACCAAAATTGGTAAATCAATTTTATGTTGGCCTTGCTTTTAACATCCCCCACCGTATTGATTCTTTGAATTCCTCACGCGGCTCAAAAGCCTTGGCGAAAATACGAGTGTTATCTTATTTGACAATTATTATAAAGCCCCCGCAACTTAAATCCATAGGAAATTAAAAAAATAAAATAAAAATTAATAAATTAATGCCTCCAAAGTGAACATTCTCACATTACTAGGGACTAGGGAGTATTTCTTAAGATTTGAGTACCATGATGATATAACTGTCTGAAAAAATTACATTAGTAGAGTAAGAATGTAGTTACATATATTAATCTAGATCTCCTGAAAAATAATCAAAGTAACAAAAGTAAATCTTAAATTCCGTTACCATTGTTTTTTTTTTAAAATAAAAAATATATAAAATTCGGAAACAGAAGTATGTCAAGTTTTTTCATGCCTGCACTATCAATTAACTCTCATTATCTTATAAAGTAATAAATTAAAAGAAAGTAACTTCAAAAAATGCATGAAGAATTCAATATTCTTACTAAAAGTTAAGAAAAACCTGAAAACTCATGGTAAAGTATAATCAAAAATCTTAAAAAAGATCATAGAAGCATGAGAAATTGTATAATCATTCATAAGTGTAGTTAGTTTTTATCGTTTATAGTTTTTCAGAAGTCAGAACGCATTTATATAACTTAGTTACATGCATGTTTTATGCTGCTTAATGTCAATAAGTCAAAACTCCAAAAGAACCCTTAACTTTCGGGATGGACTTCTATGCAACCAGTTGCGTACAATACAATCGGTTTTTGCCCACTCGCATACCCGCCCCGACCCGGCCCGCGGTACTTGCTGCTCTTGGCCCGCTTCGACCTTAACTATATATGTAATATATTGGTAATGATCTTTAAAAAATCTTCAACTCATGAAGGTGCCGGGTTCAAAACCCATGTGAGGCAGTTTATTTTTTTTATTTTTTTATTTTTTACTTTTATTGTTTTTATTTTTCTTTCCTTTTCTTTATATTTTCAGTTTTCACTCTTCATATTCATTTCCTTCTTTTTTTGGTTTCCAATTTTTAATTAATGTCTTGATCTTTTTATCCTTTCTTTCACTTTATTTTTCTTTCATATTTTTTTTGCTTTTATTTTTTTCTCCTTTCCGTTTACATTTTCAGTTTTCACTTTCATTTTCTTTTCCTTCTTTTTTTGGTTTCCATTTTAATTATGGTCCTGATTTTTTTATTTTTTTCTTTTACTTATTTTTTTTCCCTTTTCATTTTCTTTTCCTTCTTTTTTTGGTTTCCAATTTTTAATTAATATCCTGATCTTTTTATCTTTTCTTTTACTTTAATTTCATATCAATAGTTATTTTTCCTTACGATAATAATAATTGACAAAATAACTAAAAATACAACTTGCCCGTGAACAAAAAATAAATATTATCGTGAATAAAATTATAATTTCTTCATATCAATAATTACATAATTATTTGACCAAATAACTAAAAGTATGTGTTCTCGTGCATACAAATAACAATCGTCGTGAAAAAAAGAAATTTGTTTGAAACATTACCTTTCTTCATATCAATAATTACTTTTCATTACGACACTAATTACTTTACCTAATAACTAAAAGTACACGTTGTCGCGAACAAAAGTATCGTTGTCGTGAATAAAAATAATCTTTTTCAAACATTACTCTCATTCATATCAATAAATACTTTTCTTTACGACAATAATTACTTGACCAAATAACTAAAAGTACAAGTTGTAGTGAACAAAAGTAAAAATTATCGTGAAGAAAAGTAATGGTTGTGAAACATTACATTTCTTCATATAAATAATTACATTTCATCACGACAATAATTATTTGACCAAATAACTAAAAGTATAAGTTGTCATGAATAACAGTAAACATTGTCGTTAAGAAAAGTAATATTTGTGAAACATTACCTTTCGTCACATCAATAATTACTTTTTGTCACGTCAATAATTAGTTGGCTACATAATTAAAGGTACAAGTTGTCGTGAATAAAAATAATATAATTATTTTGAAGAAAAATAATATTTATGCAATAATGCCATTTGAGAAAAAGAATAATTTTCATTTATTTAATAGATCAAATAAAATGAACAAAACAAAAAATAATTATGAAAAAGATAGAAGAAAAATAAAGAAAAATAATTCAAAAGGAAAAAGAGAAATAGAAAAATAAAAACAAACATAAGAGAATTGAAAAAATAATTATGAAATAGAAGAAAGAAAGAAAAAAAAACACATAATAAGACACATAATATGTGATACTCAAAGCTCAAATAGTGCAAAATAAAAAGAAAATGAAGAAGTGCTAATACTAGGGATCGAACATTGGTGGATAGCAACTCATAAGGACTGCTTCAACACTGGGCTATGGGCCCATTTTATATTTTACTACCATTGAAAATATCAACACACTTGTAAAGGAGAATTTGAAAAAAAAAATAGAAGCGCACCTTAGATATCGAACCAGTGTCGCTTCAGAGAAAGGCAAGGATATTACTACTAGGCTAGCTCCTAAACTTTGTTAAGTAATCTGCTTTTTTTATATTTAACATATTCTATGCGACCAGTTGCACTGAATGCAATGCAACTGGTTGCACAGAAGTTTTTGTGTTTACTGTCTATGTTCTATACTTAATTAGATGAACAAACTTAATACATGAGTGCACCTAGGAATATTAATTTCCTTAATTTGTGTTAGAACTAAATATAAAATTAAACAGAGTAAATAGATGAGTTCCTTCTTTTTTTTCAATGAAATAAATTACTCTTATTAAATTTGAAAATTTTAACATGTAAACTTAGGAGGAGCCGTGAATATTACGTATTAAATTATATTCGTATAAATATTATAAGACTGTTGTAAGATTGTCCTTGAGATTTTGTAAGACAATCCTAAAAGTAGACTCATAATGACAATTTACAATTACCAGCTTAAACTCAAATTATTTGAACAAATAAAAAGGTTTCAAAGATAAAGAAAAGTAATACTAGTTCAACAAAAAAGCTAATATGAAAGAAGTTCAGCCTTGTAATGAGAACACTAAACAAGAATATGGACAACTGGAAGTGGATAAAGGCAAGGCTAAGACTGATACATGGACTGTGCCTAAAAAAACTAGCTCAAATGTAATGCGAAAAGGAAATGAGAGTGGAGTTTCTATTACTAATTCTTATAAGTTGTTTGCTCTCGAAGAGCAAGATTTAATGGAGAATATTATGGGCGGGGACCAACTCCCCTCTGTGGAGCAATGAATCTGGTTTTATGGAATATAAGGGGTTGTAATAAACCCTTTAAGCAGAAGGAACTTAGAATCTTTCTACAGCAAAATAAAGTGGATATTATTGGACTGCTAGAAACAAGAGTAAAGCAGAATAAGTTTGCCAAAATAACTGAGAAAATTAATGGTCAGTGGAAGTTTTTAAATAACTATTCTATAGCAGAGAATGGAAGAATTTGGGTAGGCTGGAACTCCAAAAAAATTGATATTCAGTTAGTTGAGGCACATGCTCAAGGTCTGCACTGTTTTGTTACTCAAATTCAATCTGGGGATGGTTTTGATTTTGTTGCGGTTTACGCTTTCAATACCATTGAGATGAGAAAAGAGTTATGGAGCTTTCTTACTACAGTAAGTCAGAACTGTAATGGACCTCTACTAATGGGTGGAGATTTCAATACAGTCCTTCATATTTCAGATAGATATCAAGAAAAATCCGGTTTCTCTTGTTGATATAAAGGATTTCTCTCATTGCTTAGATATAAATAGACCGAATACTCTCAATATGATGGGAAATAGCTTCACATGGTGTAATCAACAAGAAGGAAAAAATAGAATTCATTCCTTGGTTGACAGATGTGTGGGTAATATGGAATGGTTCAGGAAGTTTGCTGGAATTATTGTTGAGATACTTGACAGAAGTGTTTCTGATCATTGCCCATTATTGCTCAAGTTTGATCAAGAAAATGTGGTTAGAAATACTCCGTTTAGGTTTATCAATGTTCTAGTTGATCATCCCGATTTCAAGACCATTGTTCAGTCACAATGGGGCAATCACTATCATGGAAATAAACTGCTTAATGTTTGGTATAGACTTGAGCAAATAAAGCAGCCCTTTGATGCGTCTTTGACTTTTGGGCCATTTGGCCCTATTTTTCCTATTTTTCTGTGTCTTTAGTATCTGTATAGGGAAAAAAGCTGTAGTTCGTGGGAAGGAAGCTCCGTCCGAGTCAAACAGAGGAATGATGGTCATAATGAGCAATATTGGAGCATTTTCAGTCAGTTTCAAGAATACTACACCAAGGAGTATGCAGCACATGAGAAGAAGTGCATTCAGTTGAAGCGTGAGACGAGGTTGAAAGGAGGATTCCATGTGAACCCTGAAGCTAAGTTGTTGTTCATCATTCGCATTCATGGTATTAATGCAATGCACCCAACAACAAAGAAGATCTTGTAGCTGATGTGTCTACAAAGAACAAAACATTGGTGCGAGACTAACCGAAGCATGTAACCGTATGACCATCACCGAAGTCACCAGTCAGTCGCCGAAGCTAAAGAAGGAAAGATGCGTGGAGAAGATTCACACAATATCCTACCGAGCATCTGTGTGAAGAAGGATCTGGAAGTCAGCTCATCACCCTCAATCAATCAATCGGAGATTGCCAATCATCAATCTGTTCAATCACGGAGGATCAAGATCGAGCTCAACATGGAAAGTATCAATCATGCCGATTCGGTCCACCAGCGGAGGGTTTTGACTGCCATCATCTCAACTATAAAAGCCCAGCAAGTATGGCTGGCACAACGTTGGTTAACCCTACCATTCGATAATCTTCAGTCCAAGAAACACTTTCACTTTTAGTTCTTTTACAGTTTACGCATTACACAATTTACTCGCTTTCATTTCAATTCCGTTGTGAAGAACAAGTCCAAGGCGGTTTGCCTTTGGTATTTATTCAAGTATTTTGTATTTTATGTTATTAATGTGTTTATTTACATTTGTGATTATGCATTTCAATATGTGTGAGTAGTTCTCTTGGTGAGATTTGGGAGGGGGGAATGATTACTTGTTGATATGTGAAATATTCGTGAGGCATTTGTGCCTTCGGTTGGGTCCAGTAGTTCCGGAGAGATTTGAGCAGAATTCATGGGCAGTCCTGACCTAACGGGTGATCTCCGTTCGGTTAGAGTTGTACCATGCCAAGCAAAGGCTAGGGCATGACAGATGACAACGTTCAGTATGCCTATGACCGAGTGGCTGAGCGGCACCTTCATTAGTGTTGTAGATCTGGATGGCGAGGAACGGGCAAGGGGATACTGCGTCCTTCCTCGGTCTTGGGCTTCTCTAACAATCACCCACCAACTGTGACGAGACATCAAGCCATGGTTATTGATCAAGGGACTCATCTTGCGCATCGTAGATATATCGATGAGCGGTTGGACGCGTTACCGGAAATGTATATCCCGCGAGTTATGTCTACTCTGTAGGTGCGGAGCCGGGAAGCTTGGAAGAGAAGGTTGGTGAGGGTCATACTTGGAGGGATCGGGTATGACTACTATCTAAGGAGGAGTGAAGCACGGTCTTGTGACCGGAGTGAAGCGTGACCTTCGGACCAAGTGACTACAAGGGATTCAACCATCCCAAGTGTGGAATATATACTCTTGAAATGCCCCAATGTCTTTGGGCCACGCCTTAAGTTTATACAAAGCATGGACGGATCTTCAGTATGCCCATGACCGAATAAACATAACAACAATGATCATGACCTATCCCAAATCTTGCCCCTTTTATATTTGATTGTTTCCAAGTTATTTTGTGTAGATAAACAGGATTGGACCGTGATAACCAAACTTGCGCACCTGAAGAGTAAAGTGGTTCCTCACTCTCCGTGGGATCGACCCTAGCTTACTGCTAAGACTAGCCAGTCCGGTAGTGGGCATAGTAGCTTGTACTGTCCGTCTGCGGCATACACATGTATTTTGATCGTACCACACGACGGGTGCGTGTCACCCTTGAAGCAGTTAAATCATGTGCATTTCAAAAATAATACAGACAGAGTGAAACAGGCTAGATGCAAGCTTGGTGATATTCAGAATTCTCTTGCTCAGGATCATATGAATCATGTGCTTATTTCTGAAGAAAAGAAGGCAATGGAAGAATTGGAGAAGTGGAGTGGTATTGAGGAGAGAATTTGCCAACACTAAATTTTTCCATTCTTATGCAAAAGCAAGAAGGAGTTGTCGGACTATCAAATTATTAATGAGAGGAGATGGTACAAGGTGTATGAATCAAACTCAAGTGAAAGATGAAGTGAGGGCCTTCTACTTGAGTTTAATGGGTACAACAACTGAGGAGTTACCTATGGTGGATAAGTCTATCATTGAAAGAGATCCACTGCTTTCGAACACACAACAAAGAGAGTTAGGTAAAGCCGTTACTGAGCAGGAAATCAAGAAAGCTATCTTTGACATGAATCCTGATAAAGACCCAGGTATAGATGGATTAAACACATTCTTTTATAAGAATACTTGGGATATTATTGGACCTGAAATCAATGAAGCCGTTAAAGAATTTTTCAGAACATGTTTTATGCCAAATACTATAAATAGTACTTTGGTAACTTTGCTTCCAAAAATAGCAAATCCCACTACCATCAAAGATTATAGGCCTATTTCCTATTGCAGTGTACTTTATAAAGTGATTTCTAAAGTACTTGAAAACATATTACAAGGGGTGTTGGGAGGGATAATTAGTGAAAGCCAATCGGCGTTTGTGAAGGGCAGAACAATATTTGACAATATTCTCATCAGCCATGAGTTGATTAAAGGTTATAGTAGGAAGAATATCTCTCCAAGATGTATGGTCAAGGTGGACATACAAAAAGCATATGACTCGGTGGATTGGAGTTTCATTAAATACCTCTTGCTTGAACTGGATTTTCCGTTTAGATTTGTACAGTTTATCATGGCGTGTATCTCCACTGTCTCTTATACTTTTAGTGTGAATGGGGAACTCATTGTACCTTTTCAAGCTCGAAAAGGATTGAGGCAGGGAGATCTTATTTCTCCTTATTTGTTTGTGGTGAGCAAGGAGTATCTTAATAGGTGTTTAAAGGAGCTACAAACTGATGGTGATTTTAATTTCCATCCTAGGTGTAGAAGGTTGGGGTTTGTGCATGTTTGTTTTGCTTGCGACTTGTTGATGTTTACAAGGGGTGATGTGATCTCTGTCAGGAAGTTAATGTTGGCTTTCCAAAAGTTTTCACAAGTCTCTCGATTACAAGACAACCCCATCAAAAGCAATATCTATTTTTTTTGGGGGGGGGGGGGTTAGTACTCAAGTTCAAGAGATTATACTATCTGAATTTGGATTATTTAAAGAAGAGCTCCGTTTTAGATATCTCGGAGTCCCTCTCTCCTCCAAGAAGCTATCAGTTATACAATGTCAGCCATTAATCAAGAAAATTTTGGCAAGAGTTGAGTGTTGGACAGCTAAACTACTTACATATGCAAAGAGGATACAATTAATAAAGGTTGTTTTGTTTAGCATACAAACTTACTGGTGTCAAGTTTTCTTGATACCTCAGAAAGTGGTGAAGGTGATTGAGTCAGTTTGTAGGTCATTCCTATGGACATGCTCAGCGGGGGTTACAAAGAGAGCACCTGTAGCTTGGGAATATCTATGTCAACCCAAAGTGGCAGGGGGTTGGAATATTATACAAGTGAAGGTTTTGAATAAGGCAGCTATTTGTAAACTTCTCTGGAACCTGGCTCAAAAAACTGACAAAATGTGGGTAAAATGGATTCATACTTACTACATAAAAGGCAAGATATTACTACTATAAGAGTGCCAAAACAGGCCTCTTGGGTAATAAGGAAAATTATTGAGGCTAGAGACTATCTGAGTGAGGTGAATGATGATATAAGATGGCTAGAAAAGAGGAGATTCTCAATAGCTATGATGGATAAGGAAATGCGTGGTGTTGTGCAAAAGGTGGGTTGGAGGAAAATATTGTGTAATAATAAAGCTCCATTAAAGTGTATTTTCCTCACTTGGTTGGCCATATTGAGAAAATTGGTAACATGTGATAATCTAATGAAGGTTGGGATAGTTGTTGAGGTGGAGTGTATTTTATGTAAGCAAGCTGATGAGAGCATTAACCACTTTTTTTTTTTTAATGTGAGTTTGCATCAAAAGTTTGGAAGACGGTAGCAGATTGGAGCAGTATAGGTGGAGTGACTAGGAGTTAGGATCAGGAAATGAATTATCTTGAGACTCAATGTCACACAAACTCGGGAAAGCAAGCAATGTACAGGTTGATGATTTCCATTACAATCTATTTTGTGTGGAAAGAGAGGAATATGAAGAGATTTCAAGGCAAAGAATCATCTGTTGAGAAAATGGCTAGATAGTGTCAAATGCATGCAACAATAATAAGCAGCAGGGATGCAAAATTAGCTAGACTTCTTAAGAATTAGTTGTGTTGGAAGGTTTCTGTGTTGTTAAGATTTATGTGTTGTAATTATGTCTCACTTTTGGTATTAATAAAATTTCCTATTTTACCAAAAAAAAAGTAATACTAGTAGGAAGTATCAAAGTTGTAGACCTCTTTTAATATTCTTCAACCACTAATACCGTGACAAACTTCTTGGTTTTGTTTGGGATTGATTGACATGAACATTCAAGGAATTTTTAGATCTGTCGCAACAAATATGAATTATGTTCAGATATTTCAATAATGGTTTTCTAAATGATATTCACGAATCTAAACTTACAAGCTAACCCTTTAGAGCAATGGCCTTCCGAGACCTTCTTATAGCATATCAAAAAGTGTACTCTTAGCAGTGTGTGGGTCAAGAATTTCTCTCTCTAGAAAGTTTTCTCTCTAGGGAGTGCCCACCTTGTTGCTGCTCATCCTTGCCAGAAAATCTCCGACCAGTACTTTGCTCTTTCATGTTTGCTACCTTTAATGCACATCTACCATGCATTGAGTGCCAGCTACATTCTTCCCGTTTTTCACAGCATTTACTCCACTTCTCAACCAAGTTCTTCCATATTTATTACTTTGTTGCTGCTATAAATTTCGTTAGTTCATAATTCGTTTGTCCACCCCGGTTGTGGGTCTTGGGTTGACCCCCTGTTCGGAAAGGCAGATTCTCAGCCTCAGCTGCTCAACGTTTGGAGGTTTTGTGGCTTTCACCGACGCCAAGCAGACTCTCTCTTCCCGTTCAAGTTTTTGCGAGTTCCAGCCCATTTATTTCGGGTTTTGAATCAGTTCCCTTGGGCTTTTCTGGACGTTGGTCACGTTAGGCTCCCATTCCTCCTCATTTCTGCAGTGTCTGGGCTTCACGAGCTTTTCCAGCATCTTTCTCCAGTGGTCTGTGGCCGGAATTCGCAAGTCCAAAGTGTCTGAAGTGGTCAAAGGGGTTGGTGGGCAGTCACACTCCCATTACCATTTTCGAGCCCACAACAATTCTGCTTACCTGAAAGGTTCCTGCCGTCTTTCCCTTTGCTTCCTTGTTTATGCTAACATTTTTCTGCAGCCCTCAAAGGTGGTGTGGAATCTTTCCATTCTTAGGAATTTGACTGCCCCAAATCTGAACGCCCCACATGGGCAGAAGCAAGTCCAAGACTAGCTTTAGCAAGCTGGACCTCAACCCACATTGCTCAGACAGTTATGTCTCCAAGTCACGTGACTCCTCAACCCGATCATCGGAAAATTCCTCGACGACTCCGCCATATGCTGCAAGGAAATCAGCGACACAAATCCGCAACCATGGTGATGGTGAGGGGTCTTCTGTGACATCCTTCTCTTTTGGACAAGATCCCCGCGCCTACATAGCTGGAGACAACCAAGTCTCCTCCCCTGTCTTATAGCCGACGGGACGGACTGAGGAGCAAGACACAACCCTGGTCAGCCGGAATGAGGCGTCCCCAAAGAAAAAGCATTTCTTTGCTCAAGTCCTCAGCACCTTCCCAACACTTGAACGAAATCTGTCCCAAATGTCTTGCTCAGACTCAACGGTCTCCTTTGAAGATGATGAACTTTATCATATCAAAGAGGATTGGGGCCACTGCCTTCTTGGCCTCTTTGTCGAGAAATTCCCAGGATTCCGAGCAATCTCAAACATCATGGACCGATAGAAGGCAAATTGCCAAGTCATCACTCACCCTTCCGGCTGGCTAGTGTTCAAATTTGTGCATGATGAGGATATGAATAGGGTCCTTGCAAGCAGGCCCTCTAGTGCCTTTGGAAGAGCGCTGCTCCTCCGCACACTGCCACCATGCTTCACCTTTGAGGACATGGAAATCACTGATGTCCTGGTTTGGATCCGCCTCAACGGACTGCCGCTGGAGTGCTGGCACCCAAGAACCCTTAGCAAGATTGCAAGCAGGGTAGGGACGCCAATCTGCTCTAACACCAACACATCTGAGCGCTGCCGGATCACTCATGCTCGTGTGCTGGTCGAAATTGATGCAACGAAGGTACCAGTTTCTGAAGTTCCAGTGAAGCTTCCCAATGGTGCCCTCTTGATGCAGAAGATTGAATATGAGCATATTCTTAAACATTGTCGAGGATGCAAACGATTTGGGCACTACACGGACTCTTGTTCGGGTGAGGCCAATGTCGGCCCAGCTCCCAACCGAAGCCGGTCCTGAACACGGAACTTAGCAAAACACCAGCAGGCCACTCTGAGCAAGGCCCAAATCCCCTCAGTCCTAACCATCCAGCCTTGCCCCACAGGCAAGTCCTCAACACGCCCCGACTGCTACAAGTTAAGGGCAGCCCAGCAACCCCCCAGTGACTCCTAATGCCAAAGCACCAAGAAGTATCCCGGCTGCAGTGCTGAACAAAAAAACAACCAACTCAGGAACCGAGCTTATGGCAAGCACTGCCAATGATCCAAAAATGCCCGCCGCAAGGAAAATCGAAAGATCCAAGTCTCCAGCCGATGCTAGTCAGAAGAGTCGGAGATCTGTCTTACCCTCCGGCAAGGACAATCCATCAAAATCTGCACGCCTCCTCAGGAGATGGTTGAGCTAACAAAAAACATAAGTGATAACCCACATACCGAAGAAGCCAAGATCAGGAAATGCAAAGACAAAGACTTGGGGGCTAAGGCCCCCAAGGAGCAATGAAGACCACATTTTGGAACATCCGAGGCTTTAGCAAGTCCCAGAAACAGAGAGTGGCCTCCACCCTTGAGAGGAATTCTCGTGTGGAACTCCTTTGCCTTTTGGAGACAAAACTTGGATCAAATGCTCTTGATCGATTCGTCTGGACCTACTTTCCATCTTGAAATCAAATTAACAATTTCACTTATAGAGAGGATGGCCACATTGCCATCATTTGGGACACAAGCCGTATCAGCCTTCAAGTGCTTAACTTCCATCAGCAAGCCATTCATTGCAAGGTGACTTCTCTTATCTCCCAGCAATCCTTTCATTGCTCTTTCGTTTATGCTTTTTACTCGTCCGTTGTTTGACGTCGTCTTTGGACATCGTTAACTTCTTTTGCCTCCCGTTTCTCGGGCCTGTGGCTTGTAATGAGAGATTTTAAGTGTGTTCTCCACCCCGGGAAGAAAATTAATGGGAACATTCCAACTGCATATCAATTGAATGATTTCCAAGATTGTTGCATCTCTTGCGGGCTTGCCGACTGCCCCTCTACCGGTTGCAAGTGTTGGAAATTTGAATTCCGATAATGCTCAACCAAAAGTCACACCCATTCGATTGGGACGCATGGTTCGGATAAGGCAATAGCTCATTCGGTATGCCCAAACCGAATGAGCAGTTTGGCAGTTATGGGCAGTTACTATCCCATACGGTATGCCTATCACCAAGCGAACAAACATGACTTTTCGGAAGTCTCACACCTTTTAACGCCTTGGGGCGGTTGAAGACGGAAGGGACCCATCGATTAGGACATAGTTATGTCTATCACGCGTGTACGGTATGCCCATACCGACTGCGCGGCTTGGAATATGGATGCGGTTATAGCCAAACCAACACACCTCTTCGTACACACCCCTTCACGAAAAGGCATATTCATGCTACAAATAGACCCTCATATGGATGATTTAATATACAAATTCCAAGATAATCAATCTATTCATATAGTTCGAGTCCTAGGATCATATACTCAATTGAACTGTTGTATCTTGGAGGCAATTGCTGTAGAACCGCCTGCATAATAACGGAGCAATATTGTCTTACGGAGATAGTGCCTAGCACTAGCCTCGGTTTCGTAATTCTGTCTTTTCATTTCCGTACACATATCACACGCCATACATATTTTCCAACAATCATAAAATAATATTTTGTATGTTCTGTTCGAAAATACTAACCCGTAGGAAGATGCAAGATGTTCCTATTTTCATGTTCGATGAAAACTTTTTCAAAGAATGGAAGGAGGAGATGATGGCTTTTCTGGTTGACAATCATTTGGCAATCTTTGTGTCCCAGTTCACTCCAACAATGGATGAAGATGCATCGGAAGAGATAACGAGAAAACAAACTCACGAATGGATCGACAATGACTACACACGTCGGTACATTATCTTTGGTTGTCTTATTCCTTCAATTTATTCTATGGTCTTTCATTTTCAAAATGTTCGAGACGTTTGGAATGCTTTGGAAGATATGTATACTTCCAAACGTTTCAATTCAAAAAGAAGAAGAGTCATCATAGGCCAAAGTGACGAAGGGTTCACTATGAGCGAGGAGCCTAAAACGCTCACGATAGCTCTATCGAGGCCGGATGCTCCATTTTGAAGAGAAGCAGTCTATGATGAAATGAGACACATCATTGACAACATGGATGTAATTGTGAAAAAATTGCACATGGGAGTCAATTGAAGACTTTGTTCAAGCTTTTCCTTTGGTATACGAGGGAGCTTCACAAGAAAGTACAATGCCGATGGTTCGATTGGCAAGTACGAAGCCCGTTTACTGGCAAACCACTTCAGACTTAAGGATGATCTCTATTATTAGTCCGTGTAGACAAAGAAGACCTATATGAGGTTTCTTTGGTTGTGTACATATTGTAAATATATGTAATTGAAGGCTTATGTATAGATAAAGCCTTCAAATGAAAGCTAAGCATATATATAGATTGTGTATATATGATGTAATGCTACGTGTACTTGTGAATAAATAAAGTGTGCATGTTCTTATAGCTTCACTTGTTCATTTTTTGTAAATGCAACAACTTGATTCAAGTCTACGTATTAGTAGAAAAAATCGAGATAAGATATAAGAACAATGTCAAATATTTACTACAAGTATACAAACTAATGGTTTTTTAACTATTAAAGTATAGACAAAGTAGAAAAAGATTACTTTGTATGTAGAATTTCGGAAAAATCTTTATAAAGTTAACTTGGTTTTTCTAAAAGAGGAAATTCTATCTCGAGTTAAAACATTATGGGATATTCTATAGTAGTGAAGTTTATAAGATATAAACAATGAAATCACTACAAGGTTTAGAAGTCCTTGTCTTAAAGTAATCAATGTTTGATGATATAAATCAAACTATGTCTTCAAATGTGGAGGAAATGATTACTTATGACATGTCACTAATGCATGTTTATAAAGATGAACTGAAACATTACAAAAGATAACTACATATGAGTATCAAAATGATACGAAGTACACATTTCACAATGATACGCGTGTTCATTAAAATGTGGGGGGTATCTAACTTGATACGATGACTACATTGAAATGTGGGGGTATCTAACTTGATACGACGACTATATTTGAATGTAGGGGTATCTAATAGATACAAGATCTTTGAGTAAATGATCACAAATGAAAATAAGGTTTGACCTGGAAAACTTTATTAGATGAAAATCTTGACTAGATGGTCAAACTAGAACGATAAGTAAGATATCGTCTAGCAATGTCTAATAAACTTGTTCGTTGAAGAATGTTACTAAGATGAGACACATCATCTAGTAAATGTAATCATCGGAAAGTATTATTATGACAAGTAAAATGTCATCTAGTAAGATTATTATCCAAGGAAAATAAAACGTCGTAAAATGCTAAAATGGAAAGTCATAGAAGCATTATACGAATCAACATAGTGTTTATAATACTCTTCCTTGAATAAACAATTGATCACTAGTAGTGATGTACATTGACTTTTCCAAAGTCAAAAGTCATTAAAAACGGTCGTTCATGTGAAGTTATCAATTACGCAGTAAGGGGAATGTGATGAAATCCACAATTAAAGGATGTTCATAGTGGTAACTCAACCATGATGATTGGAGATCCCAAGAACGTGGTTCAATGAGACAATTAAGCTATGAATTCAGTTGTGCACTTGGAATTACAACTTAATATCCATTCTCGAAACTGCCCAAGTGCAAAAACATGCTGAATGTGGTGAAAGGGTAAGCTCTATAAGCTTTTAATGATTCTTAAGGTCTAGAATAAAGACAAAAGTATAGCATGATACTTAATAGAAGATCACATATATAAGTGAGAAGTGAGGCCGCTTCAAATTATAACGTGAGAACAAAAGATATCAGATCTATTATTATGTGTATGCTATTCTCTTGGTTTTTACACAAAAGCTGACCAGTTTAAAACATCGCATTCACCAAGCAGCAAGTAAATCCGATAGTATTACACTAAGGAAGATTCAAAGCCAAAAGCTATCTATCCCAATGCAATAATAGATTGTCGGGACTGTTTATTTTATGCATTTGCATTAATCGTCATTCATGAGGGGGATTGTTGGAAATTTGAATTCCGATAATGCTCAACCAAAAGTCACACCCATTCGATTGAGACGCATGGTTCGGATAAGGTAATAGCTCATTTGGTATGCCCAAACCGAATAAGCAGTTTGGTAGTTAGGGGCAGTTACTATCCCATACGGTATGCCCATACCGCCTGAACGACCAAGCGAACAAATACGACTTTTCGGAATTGTCTCGCACCTTTTAACGCCTTGGGACGGTTGAAGACGGAAGGGATGCGTCGATTAGGACATAGTTGTGTCTATCATGCGTGTACGGTATGCCCATACCGACTGTGCGGCTTGGAAGTTGGAGGCGGTTATGGCCGAACCAACACACCTCTTCGTACGCACCTCTTCACTAAAAGGCATTTTCATGCTACAAATAGACCCTCATATGGACGATTTAATATACCAATTCCAATATAATCAATCTATTCATATAGTTCGAGTCCTAGGATCATATACTCAGTCCCGAGTATCGAGTTGTTCGCTGGAACTTCGACACGTAGAGCAACGTCTCAAATTCACCCCGAACCGTTGTATCTTGGAGGCAACTGTTGTAGAACCGCCTGCACAATAGCGGAGCAATATTGTCTTATGGAGATAGTGCCTAGCACTAGCCTTGATTTCGTATTTTTGTCTTTTCATTTTCGTACACATATCACATACACCATACATTTTACAACATCAAGCTCACCTGGACTAATGGCACAGTTTGCTGCAAGCTTGATCGAGTCATGACCAACAACCAATGGCAGCTTTCCTGCATGCAAACTTTCTACCTCCAGGACACTTATCCAATCACTCACTAGCCATCATTGATCTTTCGGCGCCGCATCATTCTGAGGGTCACAAGCCATTCCGTTTCTTCAATGTGTGGACAATGCATCCCAACTTCCACAATATTGTTGAGAGGCTATTGGAACGTAATCATTCTTGGCACCGCTCAATTTTTGCTCACGACCAAGCTCAAATCTCTCAAATCCTCACTGAAAGTTCTCAATGAAGACCATTTCAGTCATATCTGCAGCCGAGCTAAGACAGCTAATGAAGAGCTTAAAGCAGCCCAAATTCTGCTTAACAACAGCCGGCACGACGGGAACCTTCGAGAATCAATCACTGCTTTACGAGACAATGCCACATTCCTTGCGGAGGCCGAAAGACAATTCCTCTCTCAAAAGGCCAAGATTAAGCATCTCAATCTATCGGATAGAGGGACAAAATTCTTCCATGATCTTATCAAGTGAAATCAGCGCCAAAACTTCATTGCCTCAATTACTTAGAGCAATGGGCAAACCACTACCTCTTTAGAAGAAGTGGCTTATGAATTTATGGACTTTTTCAAGAGCTTGTTTGGGACAGACATGACAACTGAGCCGAGTGATCCTTCTATCTTTAGAGCAGGGCCAACTCTATTGCTTGAGGACATAGAATCCTTGTGTCATAATGTTTCGGAGTAGGAAATCAAGGCTGTCATTTTTGGTATTCTGGATGATAAAGCATCGGGGCCTGACGGGCTCACCTTAGCCTTTTTCAAAAAGACTTGGCACGTTGTGGGTAACTCTATGTGCTTGGCAGTCCAAGAGTTTTTCCACTTCCGAAAGAATTCTCAAACAAACCAATCATACGTCAATCTCACTGATCCCAAAATCTGAGAACTCTCAAACTCCGGCTCACTTCCGACCCATCGCCTGCTGCAACGTCACTTATAAAGTGATTGCCAAGATTATCATGGAGAGACTCAAACCCTTTATGGTGAAACTTGTTGATAGTGCACAATCAGCCTTTGTGCAAGGAAGGAACATAACCAACAACATCTTTTTGGCGCAGGAGTAATCCATCACTACACCCAGAAACGCATTTTCCCTCGTTGTATGCTTAAAGTCAATCTTCGCAAAGCATACGACACTATCTCATGGGATTTCCTTCGTAAAGTCCTTATTGGACTCAACTTCTCAACAACTTCTATCCAATGGGTCATGGAATGTGTCACTACCCCGACTTATTCAGTGTCGTTTAATGGCAGTCTTTATAGCTTCTTCCAAGGAAATCGCGTGCTTAGACAAGGAGAACAAATGTCCCCTTTCCTCTTCCTGCTCTACCTTAAATATTTTTCTAGAGCATTAAAGAAGAGAACACAGTTTGGTGCCTTTAATTTCCACCCCAAATACACAGAGCTGAAAATCACTCATCTTGCCTTTGCCGATGATCTCATGTTTTTTTGCCGAGGAGATCTGCCATCGGTCAGAATTCTTATGGATACTCTAGGTGATGTCCAACACAAATCGGGACTTGAAGTCAATACTATGAAGTCTTGCCTCTTCACAGCAGGTATCTTTGCCGGTTCGCTACTTGGGGATTTCCCTTCACACGCAAAAATTTAATGTGGTCCACTACACACATCTCTTCGATTGAATCACGACCTACATCAATGCATGGATAGTCAATTCCCTCTCTTATGCTGGGAGAGTGGAACTCATCAAATCTATAGCACAAGGAATTGAGTGCTATTGGTTTCAGATTTTCCCGCTCCCACACTCCATCATTGCAAGAATTGAGAGACTCTACAAGGCCTTCTTGTGGAGCTCAAAGAAACCATTAGTTGGATGGCATGGGATCTGCCTTCCAAAAACCGAAGGGGGCTTGGGACTTCGAGACGACATTACTTGGAACAAGGCCCTACTTGCTCGAATTTTATGGAACATTCATTTGAAGATTGACTCTCTTTAGATCAAATGGGTGCATTGTGTCTATCTCAAAGGAGAATGCATTTGGGAGTGGTAGTCCAAAGTTAGAGATTCACCTCTCATGAAGTCACTATCAAAGATCTGAAAATCCCTTCTTGGGCACTACGACGATCAGCAAAGCACGATAAGGAACCTTTTAACCCTTTGCCATAATCGAGGCCTTAAGAGTGCAGCAATTTATGATGTCTTCTGAGCGAAAGGGCAAATTCAGCCTTGGAAGAAAACCATTTGGAGAGATTTCATCCCCCCAAAATACTCTTTCATCACTTGGTTGGAATTTTGACAATCTGCGGATGAAGGACAAACTGAGTCGTTTTGGAATTGAGGAGGATCAATCATGCCCCTTTTGCACAAGCCCGGAGAGCTCACAGCCTCACACCATCTTTTCTTTAAATGTGGCTACTCGGAGGCGGTTTGGAAATCAATTTGAGATTGTCTTTCTTTGCCACAGAGACCAACATGCTGCTCGCAGCAGCAAAATGGATCAAAAAAAACCATCAAGCATCAGCTGTTAAGAAAAAGGCAATGTGGATCAACCTTTGTTGTCTGATTTATTTCTTGTGGAAGAGCCGGAATGAAGTAATCTTTGAGCTAAGACGGCCTTCCCCGAATGAGCTCTTCTTTAAGATCAAGGTACATGTTTACATGATCCTTCACACCCTCTTCCCTCCAGATCTTATTAATTTTTAAACTCCTCCCGCTTGACAGAAAGTGTGCGCCTCAGTCGCCTGCACCGTTATTTTATCCATGCACCGCCCGCTCATGCTTGAGCGTGCGCCTCGGTCACCCGCACCATCTTCCTAATCCAAGCACCGCCCACTCATGAGGGTGCGCGTCACAGTCTCTAGCACCGTTGTTTCTCAAGCAAAATTGATCCGTCCGCACATTAGGGCGTGCACCACGACCATTGCGCGCCGCCGATCTTTAGCCATCATTTTTCAACCAACAGCTCTGCCTACTCGATAGAGAGTGCGTGCCAAGATCATGAGCACCGTCGATTCATAACATCAAGCTCCGCCCGCCTAGCCATCGATGTGTGCCATTTCCATTACACATCGGCCATGCCTTAATAAATTTAGCACCACCCGCTTGACAGAGAGCGCGTGCCACGGTCTCAGCACCGTCAAAACCGTCTTTTCTGCCCGACCATTTTGGGCGTGTGCCATGGCCATTGCGCGCCATCGAATACCACTTGTGTCCGGCATGAGCCTTCTCACGTTGAAATTTTTCCTGTCGCCGGAGAGGTGATTGAACCACCCCCAGAATGATGGCACCACCATTCCACATCATTCGGACATCCCTCGTAGCCATCAATGTCCTACCAAGCCTTGGCCGACAGGTGGTGCCATGACCCTTCATAGCACCTCGCCCCATATAATGGTCTTAGCACTAAAAACCCTAGGGGCAACACTAAATATTGAAAAGGCTGTGGAGCAACATGTTTTTCTGGAGCATGCTTCTTACCTTGAACTAGACAGTGGCACGAGCTATGGTGGGGACATGTCGAGTCCTCTCGATCAGTGGCACGGCTTGGCCGGATTTTTGCGAGGAACTTGCCTTGGATGACTCAAGACACCATGATGGAGACATGTCTTTCCAGCACCATTTCACCACTTGGGAAGCCTCACAATGCCAACTTATGGCTCCCGTCGTCAAGAGCAAGCGATAGACAGCTGAAACCACCACTTAAGGGGTGCATCCCTGATCTTAAAGCCCCACCAGGGTTCAGCCTTTTCTATCGTATTTTCAGATTTGCTTTATTTCTTTTGTTTCTCCATCAATTGATGGTATTGGTATCCTCTTTAAGGATTTCGGTGCCATCAATTTCAGCCTCTGTGCTGGCTCCATTTTCAATTTTATCTTGCCATTGTTTGGCATCGATTGCATAGATCTTGGCATCCCTTTGGATTGCCCCGAACCTTGGCAGCAAGGTTGCGTGTATTTCATTTCCATCATATATATACAAATTTATTTACCAAAAAAAAAAAAAAGTATACTCTTTGATATTTTATATCAATAAATCTATTTATATTATTTTTTGATCTTTCAAAATGAAAAAGTGTACTCTTGATCCAAAAAGTTATTATATCTTTTTCCTTTTTTAAGAATAGTTATCTCTTACTTCTTCTGTCCTCGCTTAGTATGGTGCGGGGCTGTGCACAAATTTAAGAAAAAATAGATTAATGTTTGGTAGGGGTATTTTAAGTGGAGGAAGGAAAAGAACTATTAATGATGTGTTGTTAATTTCTTAGTGGACGAAGAAACTTTATAAGAGTAAATATATTGAACTTTTAAGGGTAAAAAGGTAAAAGACATATCCTAAAAATGAAACACCATACTAAGTTGGGACGGCTAAGAAAAAAGTATCATACTAACTCGAGACAGAGGGTGTATTATTTTTTAATGATATTTATTTTAGTCTTTAATGTATAGTGACCAAAATAGATTTATTGATATAAAATAACACAAATTGGTGATGTTTATATAGAAAAGCTTCAATAATGGTAAAATGAAGTTGTTTATGGTAAAATTAGGGATGTTCAAAGTTTGGTTTAAACTGTAAATCAAATCGAATCAAATCAAAATTTACAGTTTTGTTGGATTTTGTGGTTTCAAAAATATGGTTTGGTTAAGATTTTTAAAAAATTATAGTTTATGGCTAAGGTTTGGTTTTTAAGAAAATTCAAACCAAACCAAATCGTAAACCGAAAAACCGTATTTGATATAATGATATTCATATTATCATTTTATTTATTATGTTAGGAAATAGAGATTTTCATGATTGCACATCTGAGTGTTATACAAATTTAATTAATTAAATCGTACAATTTAAAATCATTAAATCCTACAATCTACTATACATCTCGAATTAATTGTTACAATGGCTTAACTTCATCTTTGAACACAAGGTACAATATTTCTTTTCTTTTCTTTTCTTTTCTTTTATATCCTTTTCAAATTCAAGTTGTTTTTGATAGAAAAAGTAGAGAATGCATTATTTTACTAATTTATTATTTAGTTAAATAATGTTATCCTAAACCCCTAGTATATTTATTGTAGCAAAAGAGAAAAATGTATATGGTCATTTCAACAACTTTGTTTAATTTTTTTATTGTTATTACGAAGAAAATGAAAAAAATATATTGATAAACCGCAAACTAAACCGCACCAAACCGTATTATTACAGTTTGGTTTGGTTTGGTTTCACTATTTAATCAGTTCGATTTGGTTTCAAAAAATTACTAAACCGTATTTTACGATTTAGTTTGGGTTTAATATCAAACCGTACCAAACCAGACCGTGAGCATCCCTAATAAAAACATCATTTTTCAAAGCTCATCAAAATCATGTAAATCGAGCTCTCGGAGTATAAATTATTTTTCATTATTTAGTAAAGAAAAAATCAAACTTTTTTTTTGAAGAGAAAGAAAAAAACAACTTAAAAAGGCAATAAGCATCGTCACAACACTGTAATAAAGGATCACATCACACTTTGCTAGCAAAATAAAGGAAAAGAATAAGTAAGACAATTAAAAAGGGCATGACTCACGGTAGAGATCCTCTACAATTTGGGGCATTACTGCAGCCCCTGCAGTAACAGTACAACAGCGTTTTGTCTGTCTTCTTTTTTTTACTCTTCTTTTTCTTTTTCCTTTCTTCATTTTTGTTCATTTGTTTTTTCACTCTTTCCAGAATTATTTTTTAACATAATAATTGGGACAACAACATTTTGTGCTTTTTATCCCCTTTCTCGTGAGCCTTATTTTTATACTTTTTCCTTCTCTTCTCGTTTCTTTACTTCGATATATTCCTATCCTCTTTTGATGTACAAACTTGTTAGCTTATGTTCTCTCTAACCGAATTCTTTTGTTAAAATGATTATACAAAACGTATTAAGATAATTGATATGTGTAAAATTGATAAAAATATTGCGGTCGAAATGAAAATATAGATAATTGCAATTGAAGATAAAAGATGTGCACACCTTACACAATCACTTTTTTATGAACATCTCTTGTTTTTTGTCTTCACTAACATTATTCAGTTTAATTGCTTATCCTCATTAACATTATTGAGGTCATTAAACATACATATTACATAAAAACCAAAGTTTAATTTGTTCCTTTTTCTCTTTAACTTCACAAAAATGAATAAATATATAGAACTAATTGAGCTTTACTTTTTACTTCTAGCATTGTTCTAAAAAATTTAATACGTGATATTCAAAGTAATGCAATATTATAGAATGTTAAATAAATGAGAAAGCTTTGAAAAGAAAAAAAATGAAAATAAATGAGTATTCTATGACAACAAGATGAAGGAAAAATATAAACTTAAGGACTTCTGAGCAAGGAGAAAAAAATAAAAGTTATCCCAATTCTTATGTTAAAATTAATTTGAAAATAGTATAAGAGAAAACAATACTTTAAATTTCAGAATATGCAAATTTATAGAAAGAAAGAGTAAGGAAAAAATATATAATTAATTAATGATAATAAATTAAACAGAACCACTCATGTCCCAGACTTTGTTAGAATAATTATTTACAAAAGTTGTGAATTACTATGAGGAAAGAAAACGAGTAGGAGTGTGCACGGACCGAACCGAAGAGAAAAAAACGGCCGAATCGATGAGTTTTGGCCGGTTCAACCCGGTTTATATACCCATCGGTTTTTAGCTCAATTTTAAAATTCAGTAAATATCGGTTTTCGGTCCGGTTCCGATAAATTTGGTCGATTGAGACCGAACCGACCGATTATATTATATATATAATATATATATATATATATATATTAATTTTATTTCATTATTTTTATATTGACCGTGTCGTCTTGTACTTCCATTCCAACCAATTATTTAAGTGTGGTAGCACTGTATAATCAAACTAAGCTTTTCAATATGTTTTCATCTCAGAACAAGAATCCAGAGTACTAGTCAGGTATGTAAAAATATTAGTAAAGAAGATGGGCAAGTATATTGCAACAACATTAATATTGATGATGTTGTTGGTTGAGTTTTCAGCAGCAGCTATATTTGGTATTGCTAATTCAACAAGTAGGCTGAACAAAGCATCAGCGTGCGCCACCATTACACCTTTTTTTTTAGTTTTTTTTTCCGATTTAAACATAACCAGCCGAACCGATAGACTTTTTTCTGTTCGGCCCAAATTTGGTGCAAAAAATTTTCAGCCCGGCCCGGTGCAAAAAAATTGTGATCGATCGGTTTGTCAATTTGTAAAATTTTGATCGGTATCCGTGAAACGAGATAGCAAACGAGACTAGGAAAGGAAGAAATAAGGTAAAAGAAAAGGAAGTGGAAAAAGAAGCTAAACGGCGCCGTCTCGCTGGTGTACGCCCTGCAGTAATACCCCAAACTGTAGAGGATCTCTATCCCATCATGACTCACACGCCCAAGAAAAAAGAGAGGCGAATTAGAGATCTAAATTGCCCCTTCCACAGGAAACATTGGCTATATAAAGTTGTTTATCCGTACTCGTTCGTTGCTAATTTTTCTCCGCTTGCCAACTTCATTGAATCAACAACTCATTCTCATAGCGGAAAAAGCACAATTGTTTATCACCGGTCGCATTTAATTACGCCACCAAGATACCACCAACCTCTCTCTCTCTCTCTCTCTCTCTCTCGGGAGCCTGCTTGTGTGCGAAGGCCCGACGATATACTCAAAGTTCATTAGTTTCGCCGACTGCGATAGCCGCTTGACATGGCTGCAAATCCCATTTCAGGTTCTTCTTCTTTTACTGCTCCTAACATGCAATATACATCTGATTTTTGTTGTTGTGATTTCTGTTAATAGAGAAATACAGTTTTGTGTAGCAGGGTGCGGATGAATGATGAGGTGCGATTTGATTAAAGATCGGATTTGGTTATTGTAGTGACTGTTTTAAGTTCATACCAAAAATTATACTGTTGTTCTACGATTTCTTGAAAAATGGGGTTTCAATAGTTGCTTGTTGGATGAGATGAGTCAAAAGACAGTTAAATTAATTTCTCTCTCTTGAATCTTGCCAAGATATCAACTTTCTTGGATTTTCTGTATTTATTGGTAATTTCAGATTGGGTATTTTAGCTCATAGCCACTAAATCATGTTTTGGTGTTAATCATGAGCGTTTTTTGGTTTTATTTTGATTTTTGATTGAAATATGTATCTTTGTAGTCTAATAATTCCCAATATTGGATTAGCCTTCTGTTACAGTTTCGCATGTTTGCTACACTGCTGTCAGAAACTCATGGCAGTAATTGAAAATGAAAATGAAAATTTGAATTCCATTAAATGGATCTTACTCTACTGTGGATAAGCCCATGGGGCCATTTTCATTGTCTTTTGCAATCAGTAGATTCTGTAAAAGGCAGGAAAACATGGCTGTTGATTATGAGTTCCATCAGCAATGACCACGGACCAGTTCTTGAATGATCTTTGCCTAGAATTTAGAATTTCACACAAAGAAATGTGGATCAGAGAATAATTGTCGTCGTTTGCATGCAATCTTGGTTTGTTCTGTATGTGCTTTTAGTTTTGTGCTGTAACTATACAGTTGACTCTTACCTTGCATCATTCTGACTAGTTCGATGCTTTATAGGTGATACTAGTAGACTTTCGATGAATGAACGTGAAGGTTCAGATCAGATAACCCATCTTCTTGTTTGCTTTGGAGAGCTGTTGATAGATTTTGTGCCTACAGTTGGTGGAGTTTCACTTGCTGAAGCTCCTGCCTTTTACAAGGCTCCGGGTGGTGCTCCTGCAAATGTGGCTGTTTGTGTAGCAAAATTAGGAGGTTCTTCTGCCTTTATTGGAAAGGTGCATTTATTTTCTGCCCCTTTGTCGTTTTATGCTTTCTTCAAGTTTTCGTTTCTTTCTTTCTTTTTTTTTTTTCTTTTTTTTCTCTTTTCTCCAGTTGGTGCTCCTGTTAGTTACTGTTGTCAGATATTTGAAGTAATTAATGACCACATCTTCAAAAAAATGTTGATGATGAGAATGCCTGCTTTGTTTCTGTCTTTGCTTGTAACTTAACTTAGGCAGTTCTCCATGTACTGATGAGATATTAGTAAAAGTGTGTACATGCTGGAATTTCACCCGTTCCTTAACATAAGAATTTACCTTATTAAAACTTTATGTACATGTCGAAATAATGTAGCTATCGAAATCTGTTATTATATTACTTAGTGAAAGGTAAGCACACAGGAGGATAAAGATCATATTGTTGCCACAATGATTGTATTGCTATCCTCTCATTTGTATATTAGCTTAACTGCTTTGATAGTTGATCATCCTTCTATTGTTTTCTTCATTTTAATACTCTGTTTGAGTTCATTCATTTGCTTTATTACTTAATGTTGTGCATGCTGGATCTTATAAAACTTCAGATCAAGTAGATAAATGAAAATGAGTAGTTGTATATTCTTAGGTAGGCAATGATGAATTTGGACAAATGCTTGCTAACATGTTGAAAGAAAACAAAGTTGACAATTCTGGTGTACGATTCGACCCCTATGCAAGAACTGCTCTGGCATTTGTCACACTCAGAGAAGATGGTGAGAGAGAATTCATGTTCTTCCGCAATCCGAGTGCTGACATGCTTTTCCAGGAGTCGGAACTTGATCTGAATCTTATTAAGAAGGTTTGATTTCACTGCTCAATATGATAAAAAATGGAGCAGACCATTTCTGCTCGGCTTGATTGTTTGTGTTATTCTCTTAGAGCTTCAAATATTTAATGCAGGCATCCATTTTTCACTACGGGTCAATCAGTTTGATTGATGAACCCAGTAGATCAACGCACCTTGCTGCTATGCGCATTGCCAAGGAATCTGGTAGTTTACTTTCTTATGACCCAAATCTGAGATTGAACTTGTGGCCCTCAGAAGAAGCTGCTCGAAAGGGTATAATGGCCATATGGGATCGAGCGGATATCATCAAGGTAAAATCCTAGAAACTATGTGCCACTTAGAGGTTCTATGGTTCCGCCATAAAATACTTTATTGATATGCTCCTATAACGTTACAGATAAGTGAGGATGAAATCTCATTCCTGACTGAAGGTGAAAATCCAAACGATGACGATGTGGTGATGAAGAAGCTTTTTCATCCAAATCTAAGTCTTTTGCTTGTAAGTGAAGGAAAGGCTGGCTGCAGATATTACACTAAGGTATGTCTGTGAAATTGCATTCAGGCTATGTATAATATAAATGATTGTAACTGCCAAGTCTTCACTCTTCATGCTGCATTGCTTTTGAAAAATCAAATGGAAGTTGTGCAAGTGTTAAATTGTTCGTAGAATGTTTTTGGCTTCCCCCGTATCCGATTTGAAATATGGGACCTATAATGAAGAAACGACTCATGGCTGTGTAGGCCGATGCAGAAACAGATGCATTTCTGAACCTTTTTTTTTTTTTTTTAATCTCTCCTATTCAAATACGAGGTCATTGATGTTAGGCAAATTTCTTGACAGCAATTCAAGGGAAGAGTTTCTGGTATCAAAGTCAAACCCGTTGACACTACTGGTGCTGGTGATGCATTTACTGGTGCGATACTTTATTGTTTAGCTGCAGATGTGAATCTGTTCAAGGTAACGGAGCCTGTGACTGTGAGGTTTCGATTTCATTACTGAAGACGAAATGTGTGAGTGGTGATTGATTTTACAAACTATTGATGACAGGATGAAAAGCAGTTGAGACATGCTCTCTTATTTGCAAATGCATGCGGTGCACTCACGGTGACGAAGAGCGGGGCCATCCCTGCTCTGCCTACAAAACGCGAAATCGAACAAATTATGGAAGGAGTCTCTGCCTGAGAAGAAGCAGGATATGTAGGCACCTGCTGCGGCAATAATTAGCTCTTCCTCGAGAGTTTGTTGTAGTTTACCCATACACATCAACCAAAATAAACATAATTTTCCATGTATGGGCTGATCAGATCACTTCAATGCTGAAATTTTGGTGAGAGAGAGTAGTTGAATCTAGTCATATGGGAGTATGCAGTTTTTGTATTAATTGGTTCGACACTTGGATTAGATAGATGGTTTTAATCAGCTTGAAATGTTCTTTGACTTCATCTTTGAGTATTATACTAGTTGACAGATGACATGGAAATACATCTAATGTTTTTTTTTTTTTTTTTCAAAATATTTCTATTCTAGTAGTATGTATGTCATATCATATGTACAATCGGAAGAAATCTGTTATTCTGATTTGGTAGGGATTAATAAGATTGTTTGTGACATTGTGTTGCAGAGTTTTTGACTGTTATTAAAATAATAACGTCACGTTGAATTATTTGGATAATGAATACTTATCAAAGAATTATATTATAAAGTCAACCTTTAGTAGAATTTGGGTAACACTACTGACAAACTAAAGTTTTGTATTAATCAAATGCAATCAAATCCATGTATTAATAAAGTCGCCCTTTACTAATAATCTTACTTATTTTGTTTTAATTTTGTTCTTTTAGTTGTAAAATAATCGTGTGCACTTTATGGGGAATTGTAACTTGTTGTGTACCTTGACAGCAAAAGTGCACCCCCATGAAAAGTCGACAAATCATCCAAAAGTTTTGCGTAAGAAGAATTCATTATGTTATTTATTTTCATAGAAACACAGCTTTCTTAATTTAATTTTTTTTTCCTAATATTTTATATTTCACAAGCTAATATATATACTAATCGCGTGCATATGAATTTGTAAAGCTAAAATTAATTTGATTTTCAATTATGAGAATAGAAATCATTGTAAATATTAACGGACAAATTTGAAGGTCGAGAAATTTGAAGTTCATAAATTCAGTTTGTAGATAAGATGC
This sequence comes from Schizonepeta tenuifolia, assembly GCA_029490685.1. Lineage (NCBI taxonomy): Eukaryota > Viridiplantae > Streptophyta > Magnoliopsida > Lamiales > Lamiaceae > Schizonepeta > Schizonepeta tenuifolia. The sequence goes on along the minus strand of CM055955.1, from coordinate 13,894,455 downwards.
TTGCTGCATTAATGAATATGGTTGAAGGAAGCTAACTCTTAAATTATACGTCGATGAATTTAATTAATTAAATTAAATTACAAATCGAGGGATAAAGAAATTGAGGGCCAAAATGAAAATATAACTGAAGGAGGGAGTATTAATATTAATTTTGAGAACAATAATTCTATTCGTACATACTATGTCTGGACATACGTGCTTGAAATAACAAAAATATTGTCCGATTGCCTATTCAAACCCCTTCCGAAATATCGATCTCACGCACATCCGCTCTCAAATTTTACTCTCATCCACAACCAACTCCTAAACTTATGAATTTAAATTGTGATGAAATTTTATAATTAAAATTTAAAAAGTGTATCAATATATAATTGCTGAGTGGTTTCAAGCCATCACATTCATTTGCAATCCTAGGTGGCATTTCTAGGAATTTTCTTTCTAAAAATCGTATTTCCAAAGCAAATCATCACTCTTGCAAATGACGTTACAGTTTTCCTACGTGATTCAATCAATATATAATTGATGGTCGTTATAGTTTTTAATTACTCTTTAATTAATATTAAAAATATACATTTAAATATTAGCACAATTGAATATAGATAATTTTATATTTAAATATTGTCAGTACTAAGACACTCAAGACTATATAGAAAAATAAACTATTTTCAATATTGAATATATATATATATATATATATATATATATATATATAGGGAAGAGATCATATGTAAATCTATTTTCCCGTAAAAAATGAGAAGCGGTCTGGATTATTGATCTTTGTAGATCTACTGTTGAGATTGATTGATGCATTATAACTGAACCCGAAATGCATTATCATAACAATGCATTGTAGTAATCCAAAAATGTATTATTATGAGGATGCATTGTAATAATATCCAAAATACATTATTTTAATGTATAAATTGCATTATTTTTATTTTTTACGGGAAAAGTACTTTGTACGTGAACCAACCCATATATAAGTTTTCGAGGGTCTCATTCAAGACTTACTCGAACTATTACTCAACAGAAAATAAGAGCTTTGGTTTCGGCTCATCGGGATAGGGATAAGCAAAAGAGAAATTTTCGTCGTTTGTGGATCACTCGGATAAGCGCAGTAATTCGAGAAAAGGGAGTATCCTATAGTTATAGTAAGTTAATACACGATCTATATAAGAGGCAGTTGCTTCTTAATCGTAAAATACTGGCCCAAATAGCTATATCAAATAGGAATTGTCTTTATATGATTTCCAACGAAATCAGAGAAAAAGTGGATTGGAAAGAATACACCGAAAAATTTTAAATGGGGTTACCCGGAGAATGAACTCCGGGAGGGTGGAGTTTGAGTCAAAATTACATATATGGGTTGGTTCACGTACAAAGTACTTTTCCCGTAAAAAATAAAAATAATGCAATTTATATATATATATAGGGGGAGGTTCAAATAAAACCTTTTCCTTATGAGTTAACCTAGAACTAAATCTTATCCATCCCTTTAATTTAATCAATGAATCAGATTAAATAATATATTTGTTAAATGCAGTAGACGTTGTTTTTAATAGAGGGGTAGATTAGGATCTTGTGCTTTTATTTATAACTCCCATATTCCACATTTGGTGGGATAAACTTACAGTGATTGTAAATGTTTATTTAAAGAAGCATTTAAATTAACATATTTCCGTAACAAATGTCTTTTCCATCTATTTCATTAAATAACTTTCAATGTTTCTTAGTTTAAATATGTAGATATGCTCATTTTTAAATTTGAAATTTTTTATGCATAATTTATTAGATGTGCATACGTAGATAAATTCATCTTTTAATCATGTAAATAGTAAGTTTCTTATTTTCAATAATGTTTTATTATTAAATTAAACACAAGTAATATCGAATAACTAATCATGCTTGCATATATAATAGGTGTTGCTTATTTCCTAATTACTTACTGTTTATGAAGTATATCTTCAAATAATATATTATTTATCAATAGTAAATCATGCGCAAATATCTAATAATTATTGCTTATTTATCAACTACATATTGCTTAATTATTTAAAAACAAGTAACTTAAAATAATCATGCTTAAATATTGCACATGTATTGCTTAGTTATTACCTATTGCATATATATTGCAAAAGTATTGCTTGTTTTCTATATAAATATTGCATATTTCTGTATAAATATTGCACAAGTAATTCTTAGTTACTATCTATTGCATATATATTGCAAAAGTATTGCTTATTTTCTGTATAAATATTGCACATTTCTGTATAAACATTGCACAAGTATTGCTTATTTACTATATAAATATTGCACAAGTAATTCTTAGTTACTATCTATTGCATATATATTGCAAAAGTATTGCTTATTTTCTGTATAAATATTGCACAAGTATTGCTTATTTACTATATAAATATTGCACATATTATGCTTAATATTGCATATAAAATGCTTAATTAACAAAAGTATTGCATTATTGTTTACTACTTATTACTACATAAATATTAAATAAGTATTGCTTATTTTATGTATATATATTGCATATTAATTGCGAAGCCTTGGTATAATACAGTTCCCCACTACTAATAATTTAATTTGTTTTTTCCTTTTCTTTTTGCGATGGAGAGTAAAAAATTTAGTATTGCTTATTGGATTTGAGTGATCCGTGATTCCCTCAATTTTGTTGCCTAAATATCAGGATTAGAGGCGCGTGAATTAAATCTGCCTAAGCTACCCTTGTACTATTAATACATTAAATTACTTGGACGTATTATTATCGAGATTTTATTATTAGTATTTAATCTCATCCCTAGATCTTGTTGATATTAATGGTTCACATGAAGTTACTAGGTAACTCTTGGGAATAAGTTTTCATGTGAACCACCCCTATATATATATATAAGTTCATAGGGTAAAATTTTGATTTGGCTGATTTTATTACGTTTGCATCTAAAATTTGGCTGATTTTAAGCCCAATATTTATTAAAATTGGCCTAATGTCAAACCTTCATTATTTAAATTGATATAATTGTAATAAGTAATTGTAATTGGAAGAAATTAAGCAATTTACACTTATTACATTGCAACATATTCACTTTTCTCATCACTATATAAGCATGTCAATGCAATCATTATTTTGTACTCACAACCCAATTTCATAGCATAAAGAACACAATCAAAACAATAATAAAAATGAAATTATCTCACATGAAATAGTAGGTCATGATCGTTCTGGGGAACGAATTCATGGCACTATTAACTTGGAAGATTGTCCTAAGCTCAATTTTGATCGAGTTTGTTGAAGGTAATGCATTTTACCGTACAACACAACAAGATGGGCTTCAAAACAACATCAAACAAGTTCAAGTTTGTGTCGAACACCAACACTCAAGTGGCTCCCAATAACGACAGAAACTTCCCAAGGCACATGTTGAGTTTTGCCAATTTTCAAGTATAAGGGATCCAACCAATTTTGAAGAAAATATGTTATTCAGTACTATTTAATTTTTTTAAATATGTTTTAAGTTTCGTAAATAGGCTATTTTATATTTATATAAATAAACCGTGTATATATTAATTTATAATTTGTGCAACATACGAATGTGAAACATTTAACTTTTTAAGGAGGATAGTGCATTGATACTTATAATTATTTTAACCTAAAATTTGAGTTAAAATTAATTTTAAGAAATTTGTTGTGAATGCTCTAATAAATGTTTTAGGAAAATTTAGGAGCAAAATTTTTAGAGTTTAAAGAAAATATTAGTACCTTAATTTGTATATTAATATATTTAGCATTTTAAGAATACAATAGATTGTCGAGCCGAGCCGAGCCGTAAACAAAAATTAGTTGGCTCATAGAAAAACCAGTTCAGTGCCACGTGTTGCAAATAGAGGAGATCGACTTTTTTATGGCACCGGAAAAAGACTCAGAAACTCCAAATGCCTTTTCGTATTCTTTTGGCGCGGGGGAGTTGAGACGACTCCGTTCTAGCACATAAACTGCATGTTCCCCTCAAAATATATTTTGTGGTAAATTAAAATTTAAATATATTTATTTGTACCAACTCACTCCAACAAATTGTACCTTGTCCTTTTCAATTATTATGATATCTTGCATAGCATTCTATATTTGTTTACACCAATTGTTGAATAATATGCTTATGTCAATATTTGGCCGATTAATTTGTAACGATCTTTCTAAACATGAAAAAATATAGAGTTTTGTATTGATTCAATTAGTCAATGAGCATTGGTTACTCAATTAAGCACCAAATTATTCAAGTTAAGTCCTAGAAAAGTTAGTTGATTAATATATATATTCCGTAAAAAATAAAAAATGATGCATTTTGTGTGCTAAAAGAATGCACTTGTCTATTATTACAACGCATTTTACGATAATACATTTCATGTTCAATTACAAAGCATCATTAAATCACAATCTTAGATCTACAAAGATCAATAGTCCAAATCACTTCTCATTTCTTAAAGGAAAATGGATTTACATGTGATCTCTTTAATATATATATATATATATATGGAGAAGATCATATAGGAAATCATAGTTATATGAGTCCGTAGGAACCATACATGTTTATCACATCGGTTAATGCACAAATTACATTATTTCGACGCACAAATACATATTAATGAAAAAATTGAAACGTTGATCTTTTTTATACATTGTTTGATTTAGTCGGTGCATTAAATTATTGCATGTTGTGCATTAAAAAGTGTTAAATATTTTGTGAATTAAGTTACTGTAACATTAAAGTATTGCATTTTGTGCATTACAACATTTTAATGCATGATTCCTACGGACTTATATAAGGATAAGTTCCTACCAGATCAACACTCTATATACAGAGATATTGTAGGATAATAGCACTTTTAGGGATAAAAATATTAATTATAGTACCGATTTTAAAACATACAAAAAAGCACTTTCTGACTTCTTTTTTCCCTCTTTCCGAATTTTAACATCAGTAAATATGTCAAATCACATAGTAAAATATGTGGATTCACATAATATTGTAGTTTTCACATTTTGAAAATTGTGTATTCGTATATTATTATACATGTGATTTTATATTTATTTATTTATTTCTGTGAAAGCACATGTATGAATAAACATTTGTATCATTACATACTACTATCGTTTTCACATTTAAAAAAATGCAAATTCACATATTATTATCGTGTTCACATTTTAAAAATTATGAATTCACATATTATGATCATTTTCACATTTTAAAAAAATGTGAATTCACAAATCTATATTTGCAAAAAGTGAATTCATGTATTATTATACGCATGTTTTACATATAATTGTGATTTCACAAATATTTTTATGTGAAAGTAAATGTAAACATTTGTGCATTCGCATATTATAATGATGTAATTCACATATTTTACTATATGATTTAACATATTATGCTGATATTAAAATATGAGAGAATAAACAAAAAAGACAAAAAGTTCTATTTTTTGTATGTTTTAAATCTGTGTTATAATTATTATTTTTTATTCTTAAAAGTGCTATTATCCCATTTCTCTTGAAGAGATCAAGTAGAAATGAAATTATACGTGTTAAATATAAATACATCGTAGACATTGATTCAGATTGATCTACAATTTAGATTAATGATGATGTGTAATTTTTTGTATTTTCGATCATTTTTAACTAATAACGACAAATTAGTATATTCCCCACATATTTGTAACCACCCACTTCCTTAATTTGTGGGATTAAATCAATTTTTTTATTTTTAAATTTTGTATTGGTATTCATTTGGTTGTTAGATCTCGAAAGTTTTGAAACTCGCAAATATTTTACATTAATTTGTTTAGTTTGTAATTTAATGTTAAATATTTATTGTTGATTTTAGTATTTAAATTTTAGTGAATAATTAACGGGTATTATCCAATGGATTTAGGACGGTTTGGGTGTAAGTCAATTTTAATTTTATTTAAGATGAGTAAAGAAAATTAACGAGTTCAAGTTTGAGAAATGTTTGAGGGATAGGGTATTCAACCCATTGATATTCCTAGATTAGGGATGATACATATATAAAAATGGGATAAGTGTGAATTTGATGATTTTAGATTAAAATACGGGTATAATTTGATATAGTTATGTAACACACTTATAATATATTGTCTCTATATGTCATTTCGATGTAACAAATATTTTTAAAATAATATTTATTACGCTGTTATTTTATCATTTTGGTTAATGCTTTTTTATTATAAGGACATGTTGTTGGTTAACAACTGGATTTATATTATAATAACGAGTTGTATTATATGAGCATGAGTCGACAATAAATATTTAAAAAAATTTAATCGGGTTTAGGATAGAGTTTATTAATGTTTATGGACCATCTGTAGATAAAAACAATAAAGTTGTACCCCAACTTTATTTACAATAAAAGAGGCCAATTTTGACATGATGAGACCAAAATACCCTTATTTTTCACCAACCACCCACTTCTCTCTCTCCTACTTTATTTCTCTCTCTTCTCTTTCTTCTCTCTCTCTTCTCTTTCTCCTCTCCCTTTTTTTCCTGCAGATTTCAACTTTCTCTTTCTCTTCCTCTCTCTCTACGAATTCTCTAAAATACATCAACAATTCTCCGTCGTCGCTCCACTTCTCTCCTTCTCCGCCACCACCCCGCTCCTCTCTTTCTCCGCCGCCGCCTCGTCCAAGTCGTCTTCTTCGAGAATTCTTCATTAGTTTTGCTGTTTTTTTTTCTTGTGGGTTTCGATTTTGGAGTTTTTCGGTTTTTTCTTCTCCAAAGCTTGTTGTTGGAAGTTTTTCTCTGATTTAAACGATGATGGAGGTACAATAGTTTGTTGCTGTGATAATCGAGCTTCTCTGTCTTCTTCGTCGTCTTCGTCTTCGTCGATCTTGTTTTGAACTTTTTTTTTTTCCGGCGCCGGTAGTTGGACGTTTTTACCCGTTTGTAGACGACTATGGAGATACTGTATATTATCCCGATCGTTTTTATGTGATTTTATGTTGAATCTCGTTTAGATCTGAGATTTTAGATCGTTAACATTTTTGTTCGTCGAAATTGTATGATTTACAGTCAGTGGTTAAGTCGTACAGTCGTACACTCGTAGCACATGTGTACAATGTTACAATATTCGTAATATCGTACTTGTATGTCTACGATTTTGTTAAACTCGTACTCGAGACTGACTATTTCATGCATGTTTTGTAGCACTTTTGGGGAATATTGTTACATATTTGGTACGATTTGACAAATTAGTGCATGTGTTGTGGCTTAAAATTGATACGATATTACGATTTGTTAGTGCATGTTACGATATTTTTAAAATCGTACTTGAATTGTTACAATTTTGCTTAACTCGTACATGATTACAGATATTGTAACTGATTTGTGTTACGATATATATATATATATATATATATATATATATATATATATATATATCGTAACTTATATTTCATGCAGACGAGGCATTCTTGTTTAATTGTAGCTCGTGGTCACGTATAGAATCACAATATGTATGAGGGTGGAAGCAAAATAAGCAGAAGTATCATGTTAAGGAAAGGTATGATGTTTGATGTATTCATGTACGAGTTAAGCAAAATCGTAACAAACAAAGTACGATTTTAGGAATATCGTAACAACATACACACATACAATTAACCTCACGTACAGTTTTTACAAATATCGTAACAAACTACACACATGCATTCGTACTTCGTGCCATAAATTGGACACCCTCACATAAGAGATTAACAACACCGTAACATAGCAAATACGATATTGGGAATGTCGTAACAACATATCCACATGCAATCACCCTCACGTACGATTTTATAAATCTCGTAACAATCTACACACGTGCATTCTTATTTCGTGTCAACCCTAAACCCTGAACCCTAATCTCGTAACAAACTACAAACAATTCGTATATCGTGGCATCAATTGTTCACCCCCACATATAAGATTAACAATATTGTATCTACAGAAGTACTATTTTTCACACATGGTATCCTCAAATCTCAAACAAATCTCAATTATACATGCAATCGTAACATAGCGCAAGAAGTATATGACATGATTGTACAATTTATTGGTCACCGTCATGTACGAGATTAACAAGTGATTTTAAACTTGTAGAAATTTGGCTATAATTATCACTAATCTCAATACGAGAAAACATGATATTCTACAAAAGATGTAATAAAGTTGCTACGATTTGATGCAAAGTCGTAGCAATCATACATACAAATAAGGTGTTTTAGATTGTACAAACACTGCTACGATTTTCATTTATTGTTACATTATCACTACGATAAATTGTATGCTGGTCATCACTTGAAACCCCTTGACACAAATTGTACTATATCCTAGAGCTCATCGCTTCATTGCAACCTTTGCTTCGGGCCCAAAAAAGTCGAGCACTTTGTGGATATCTCCAATTAAACCGTCGTAACCATAGCATTGGACTCTGTGGTGGGGTGGTTTAGTCAACGGTGGTCGGACAAGTGTCAGCGCAACCTTCAAAATAATTAGATACAAAGGTGTCAAATATGTATTCATGTACGAGTTAAGCAAAATCGTAACAAACCAAGTACGATTTTAGGAATATCGTAACAACATACACACATGCAATCACAAAAATACAAACAATACGTATTGTCGTGGCATCAATTTCTCACGCTCACGTACGAGATTAACAACATCATAACATATCAAGTACGATATTGCGAATATCGTAACAACATACACACATCCAATCACCCTAACTACACACATGCATTCATAGATAATTCGTATTTCGTGGCATCAATTGTTCACCCTCACATACGAGATTAACAATATTGTATCTATAGAAGTACTACTTTGCACACATTCTATCCTCAAATCTCAAACATATCTCAATTATGTAGTCAATGTCGGTCGAGCAAGTGTCCACGCAACTTTGAAAACATTTGAGATACAAAGGTGTCAAATGTGTATTCATGTACGAGATTGACAAAATCGTCACATAGCAAGTACGACATTGGGAATATCGTAACAACATACCCATATACAATCACCCTCACGTACGATTTTACAAATCTCGTAACAAATTACACACATGCATTCTTCTTTTGTGCCATGAATTGGTCACCCTCATGTACGAGATTAATAATATCGTAACATAGCAAGTTCGATATTGGGAATATCGTAACAACATACCCACATGCATCGTACCAATATTGATGAATATCGTAACAATATTGATGAATATCGTATCAATAACGATGAATTTACAAGAAATTATAACAAACGAAGTACGATATTGGGTAATATCGTAACAATTACTCACATCCAATCATCTTCTTACATAAATCGTAACATATTACTCACATGCATTCTTATTTCGTGTCATAAATCGGTTGCGCTCATGTACGAGATTATAAAATCGTATCATACTAAGTACGATATTGGTAATATCGTAACACACAAAGTACGATATTGAGAATATTGTAACACACAAAGTACGATATTGGGAATATCGTAACACACAAAGTACGATATTGGGTATATCGTAACAAATTTGCCAGATGCAATCATCTTCTCACATAAATCGTAACATATTACTCACATGCATTCTTATTTCGTGCCATAAATCGGTTGCGCTCATGTACGAGATTATAAAATTGTAACATACTAAGTACGATATTGGGAATATCGTAACATTATACCAACATGCAATCATTTTTACGTACGAAATTCAAAAATTCAAAAATTTTGACCAAAAAACCATAAAATTTCCAGATCTAGAAATTTTTGTTTGAATGGATGTGAAATTACCAGCATCTCGCCGAAAGGGTTGTCGCCCATCTCCTGTCCGGCCACTTCGACGTGTTCTTCATCGTCAGTGGCGGCGGTGGCGGGTTGTTTATCCTTTTTGGCGCCGGTGGTTTTGCGGCGCTTGGACGGAGCTTTATCGCCTGCCATTGTTTCCGGCGTGTTCTTCTTCTACGACTTGGAGTTGGTGGCGGCGGTGTTCTTCAACTCGTACGCGGTTGGTGGCGGTGGTTGCTAGAGAGAGAGAGGGGAATGTGGAGAAGACGGTGGTGGTGGAGGCAGAGAAGAGGATGGCGGCGGAGGTGTAGGGTGGGGAGGCGGAGAAGATGGTGGTGGCGTTGTGGGCGGCAGCGGCGAATGGGTGGTGGCGGATGAATCTAGGCAGATGAGAGGAAGAGAGAAATTTAGAGAGATGGTAGAGAAGAAGAGGTAGAGAGAGAAAAAAAGGGTTTTGAAATGATTTGAAATGGGGTAAAAAATAAAAAAGCTGGAAAATAAATACCAACATGTAGTAAGGGTAGTTTTGTCCAAAAGCTTGAAAGTTGGCCTCTTTTATTGAAAATTAAGTTGGGGTACAAAATTATACCCTTTAACTCTAAAAGAGCCTTTCTACTAGTTGACTCTTTAGAATATGTACTTATATAAAAATTCTCAACGAGCAAATGAGTCTATTAATATCTAAACAATATATATCGGGAAAAAGAAGTAGCTAAAAAATCATCTCTGAGTTGACGAGTATAAAGAATCATCATTGATTGATTATACGACTATAATTTTTTTTTTTAAATAAGAAACATTAAAATTTAATTTTAAAATGGGTTGGGATATGTACATATGCAAAAAAATTTAAGAAGCTTATTAGTCAATCAATATCTAATATAAAGAGAAAAATAAGTAGTTCAAAACGTTAAAGATTTTAAAATAAAAATAAAATATTATTTTCAAATTTATAATTGAAATTTAAATTGAGTCCATTTACATTTCCTATTTTTGAAAAAAATTAGTAATTAAAAAGAAACACTGTACAAATTATTTTAGTAGATTTCACTAATTGGAGAGATAGTGGAATTATTTTAGTAGAAAAAGACATCTTATTAGCACTTTTTTACATACAATATCCTTTTTCTTAATTTACGTGACAGAATAAACTAGGTCATATGGGATGGGATGAGAAAGTAGTATAATTTTCAATTTATACTTAAAACTTAATTCTTTAATATTTGTTAATGTTCCATTTGTAATTCAGGGGTTTGTCACATATTACTATGCGAATTTGGAATATATAATTAATTTTTAATCGAATTTGATAGGAAAATGGGTGTATAAATAAATAAGTATTTGTAAAATGTATTATTAATGCTTACTTAATAATATTCTAATAATAACATATGGAGTATTACTATAGAGGCATAAGATGTGACCAATAACAAGACTTTTTTAATCGGATAAGAACGAGTATATGTATATAGGTAAACAAGTTCAATTAATTAATTGGTATTTATTATTATATGGGTTTTAGATCAAATCCAATAACATACAATTAATTATTCTACAATTAATATACTCCAACATATGGTGCTTTTTTTCTTTTCAAATCACTGGACTCTTAAGTAAAAGAAGTTCACTCATCACTTGGAACCTAAACATAAGGAACTATATGCTTTCAAAATATATTCTATTTCTATTTTTCTCGAGCCATAAAATCTGTAAATTTTTTAAATCAAATATAAGAAGAGTACGAATATATAATTAAATGTGTTCATAAATAAAGAGTATTTTTATACGAGTTTGTGACATAAAAGAGTGACTTGAGATAGGTAGCTCTAGGATAAGAACATAAGGTAAAGATTACTTTTTTTAATGGACTTTGGAACGATTACATGCATTTAAATTTTAAATGAGTTTTGTGGATTGTATAATTTTTTTTATAATGAAAATTATTCAATTCAAATAAAAAAAATAAAACGACAATGTTTAAGATACGTGGCGACACATGTCAACTAAATGTGTCAATGCCAATTTCTGCTGCTAGAAAATAGTTATTCTCTAAAATTATCACAAATTTATATTTATCAAAGTTAAAATTAGTATTATACTAATTAATTTCGGACTAATTTGTCAAGTACATTTTATCATTTTTTTTATAAATAGCAAAAGTTGTTAAAAAAGTGAAAAATAAAAGTATTACTTATTTTAAGTTAAATCTTACTAATTATTGGCATCACATAATATGATACATAATGTGAAATAATTTTTTTACATATTACATAATTAATGTATCCCATCGAATTTTGACGGACGATGAACTAATATTTATTAATAACCAAAACGTGACATTCCCTTTTTGAAAAATTTTCATCCAGGAATCGTGGTTAAACAATTTGTACCACGGTGCTGTGCCAGCAATATCTCCGTCGCCAATTACGCGCTAATTTTTTTCTAAAGAAGAATTACTCACTAATTCAGCGGCTAAAAAATCAACGTGCGCAGCATTTCTTCACCAGAAACAGTTCAATTTTCTTTTCTTTTCTTTTCTATTCTCGTTTGGAGGTTTAGGCTCAATTTTGAGGTGTTGGATTGCTGGGATTTTTTGGAAATGGCGACGAATCAGACCTCGAGCCCTAAAAAAAATGCGGGTCCGATCTTGCTTCCAGAGATCGGGCCGGATGGCCTGGCCCGTGAATCTCCTGTCATAGCTTACACCGAGAAGGTATAGCGCCGGAATTATGGCTTAAATCTCACCACACCTCAAATCACGAGCTACTGTTCTGATTGTTTTTTTTTTTTCTTTTTAATTTTTGTTTTCAGATAATTGAGGAAGAGCAGCTTCAGTTGAGGAAGTACGTTAGCTTGCCTCTCATCCTTTGAGTAATTTTTCCTTATGTTTGCTGTAGCTATTAGTATTTGTCGGAGTTGTATTTTAATTTTCAGTTTTAGATTGATGAACACTCTATTGCACTTTGGTGGTTACTCCAACTAATCGAGATTTTCATGTCGACCGTAGTTTATTTATGCTTAAATTAGGAGTGAAGTTGTTAATTGAGCATTCATTGCCTGTAATGTTCAGATCCATTCATGTTTTTGAAGTTTCTAATACTAATCTTTGACCTGAGTGTGAAAATGTAATGCTTAGGGAAATCATGATTACTGATTCATGGACATAAAGCAATTGACGCCCAAACCAAGTTTAATTGGATTGCCAGAGTTTGATTAGATTACCATATCAATAATGAAATCATTGTACTTATTATTCTACCAACAATGATTCACAGGAAAGAATTTTAAGGAAGCTTTTGGTTGTAATCAAGTTACCTTTTAAATCGTTTTATCTCATTATTACAATTGAGGGTATTAGGGTTTACTGATGTGTATGTTTCTTTCACATGGGACAGATTCATTACTTAGCATTTCCTATCTCACTTAATTCATCATCAGGTGTGCAAATAATGTATCATCATATGTCCACTCAGGTACATTGAAGAAAATTATTCTAAGATTCGTGATGTTGAACGAGAACTTGCAAACCTCAATATGGAAATGAAGCTTACAGCTGGTCCAAAGAAAGCTGGTATATGTTTGTCTGCAATTACTAAGAATAGTTTCGGATGATCTATAGAGTATAATGTTTGTTGTTATCTTATTCCATCAGCACTTGAACACCTACGGAAGAAAGTAGAAATGGCAACAGAGAGAATTCGTTTGGCTAAGGTGAAAGAAGAACAAGCTAAAAAGGTATACTTTTCATAAAAGAGTTTATCTTATTTTATAGATACTACAAGATTCATGATACAAACATCACATATTTCATCATGCACTCTTTAAATTACAGTGAGGGACATAATGAATTCTTTCTATCTGTTTGATGTATCTACTTCTAGTTGATTGGAAATATACGTAGTTATCTTTGTTTCCCGTTGAGAAGAACGAGGTTCAAATACACAGTCAAAGATCATTGAGAGCAACTGTTATCTTCATCTGCTGGTATTACTCATTAGATACCTGATTGTATCGTATGATTCTTTTTATTTTTTTTGAAGGTATCTTAGGAATACTAAGCAAACTAAAGCTCTGATTTTCTTTCTTGGCTTCTACTGTAAGCTATTAAAGAGAGAACTAGAAATGGCTATGTATGCATATAACATATTTTTAACTTGACTCTAAGTTTATGCTTCAAAGTTCAAACTCATTCAAGTTCCGTTGAGTAGTCAGCATAACTTGTTTTTTCTTTTTCATCATTTGTTTTCTAACTTCAATATGTAGAACCTGTGTGGTCCTAATGTGCTTATTTGTAAGCTGCAGAACTTTGTATTCAAAATTTCACCTTTTTCTCAGTCCTATGCTTCGTCAAGGGGATGAAAAACTGTGAAGAATGCATAACAATATTTGTAATTTACTATCTTTGTAGTATTCTTAGATGTCCATTTTTCACCCACAAATGTTGCTTTGGGTACCTACTTCATCTAAGAAATCTGTGTTCATGTGTTAGAGCTAATTCTTCTCCTTTATCAAAGTGTTTATTTCTCGTTGTCTCTGATGGACTGCTTATACTTGTCTTTTTGTACTATGACATAAATATTCTGCTTATCACTAGGCCTGGGAAGCAGCAGCCAAAGTTGTGCAGGATGAGGAAGCAATCAAACAGCAGCTTTGTGACGATCTAAATAATCTGGTAACTTGATCTGTACGGAAACAGGTTCTGTTTATTTATTTAAGTATTTTTATCTTATGTTAAATTATATGCTTTTAAAGGTCCAGGAAAGTAGCAACAGCCAGCTTGCTAGACTTGAGGAACTGAAGCGGCGTATGGAGTGTCTGAATCCAAGCAGATCTTCCAATACTAATGTGACCTCTGTAAGATTCAAGAGTGCCTTTCTTGGAGTGTTCAACCACACTTAGTTTGTTATTCTTAATTGTAGCAATAAAGTACCTACTAGTGAACAAATAGGATGTACCTCCCTAAGTCATCATATCCTATTAGATGTCACATTTTCTGATTTTGATATGTGAACTGCAGACAGAATTGTCTGTTTCATTTGGCCATACATAACACCTTAGCTGATGCTTGGTTTTCACTTATACTTATTACTCAGTAATTCGAACGAGGCATTAGTTGAGAAATTGTGACGAGTTTCAGCTTAATGCATTGTTTAGGAAGTAAATCAAAGGCTGCCACACGGTAGTACAGGTGAAATTTCTGCTGCTCCTCCAAGTACATCAGGACCATCCAGTGGAGCTACGAAAACCATGTCTACTGAAGTTAATGCAGAGAACTCCGCAATAACTGTGCAGAACCAACCGCCTTGTGGTGACAGCGAGGGAAGAGTGAAGAAGAAAAGTTTAAATCAAGGAAGAGTAAGAGGAATAGGAGCAGTACCTAAGGGCATAGGGCCTGCTGCACCTGGTTGGACTGGAGCTGGTTTTGATGTGGATGGTAGAGGTTGAGACCAATCAAATTGTGGCTCCTCCCCATGTTCTGATTTCATATTTCATTTCTTCTTTATTTTTACCATATGATATAATTAACAGGCTATCATCTTTCAAGAATTCTCATTAATGGAAGTTCTTTTA
The DNA here is from genome assembly GCA_029490685.1 of Schizonepeta tenuifolia. Taxonomy (NCBI): domain Eukaryota; kingdom Viridiplantae; phylum Streptophyta; class Magnoliopsida; order Lamiales; family Lamiaceae; genus Schizonepeta; species Schizonepeta tenuifolia. Next base: position 13,879,052 of record CM055955.1, on the reverse strand, counting down.
ATCATGTATTATTTGATTTATCTAACATGAGAAATTTGTCCAATATTTAATAAATGAATTAGTATTTTGAACTCTAATCAGCAACAAGTGCCATAAAGATCTGGTGCACAGGTGTGCATTCTCTGGTCTACAAAGTTGACAGAAAAGCCTGTGTGTATGCACAAAAACTAGTGTGAGAGCGTGAGATTGATTATCGATATGAGTTTGGATCTAGATCTTTGATCCGTTTCACACACTGGATCTTCGTCTCACCCAAGACTGTCTTTTTTTATAGATTGGAAATTTGTATTTCATTGATGTAAATTATTCTCATAAATATTGTGATTATGCTTCTGAGCTGATGATCCATTTGTATCTGTACCTGCCCAAACTCTCTTAAGACTGCCAGGTAGTTTATGATTCAAATTTTGGTAATTTAATTCACGTACTCTGTCTCTCTTCATAAATCAAGTTTCACGAAAATGAGTCATTTAGTAAAACAGTTGTTGCATCATTGAAAACGGAAGCAGTCAGATATACATCTTCTTGGATCTCTTTCCCTCATTAGTGTCGTAGCCATTTTCTTGTCATATATTATAATAACCCATGTGCCCAAAAATTCAAATTGATCCCAACGCATTTAACCCTGCATGTGCACATTTCCAATTCTCATAGTATTTCTCTCATTTCGCCACATCTTTATTTGACTTTGTACATTATGGGAATTTGCATCTTAAGTTATATAAATATCTTTCTTCTTCTTGCTTTCTATAAAAAAAATATATATATGTAATTAATAGGGGTGAGGATACGGGTTATGATTTATGGGTATACCCGTCCTGTATCCGATATCCGGCGGGTAAGTGGGTACCCTAAATCCGTATTTTGCTGGTACGGATCGGGTGACAGATAGATTTATTTTGTTTGCGCGGATATCGTGTATACCCGACCCGTAATCGGGTACCCATCCAATTACCCGCCTAAATTAAAATAGGTTTGAATTAATATTAATATAATATTGTATTTAATAATTTAAGTTCTCTTAAAATTAGTCCTAACGTAACAAAGAAAATAGACTTATATATAGAGTTCATCTATTGCGATAAATCCTATCCTAACCTATGTAGACAACACGATGAGCTTTGAACTTAACTCTCTTTTTTTGTTGATGACTTATTTGTGCTTATTTTCATACTTTTATTTCAATATTTGAATGTTATATGAGTTCAATTGTTTTAATGCCATGCTATTTGAATGTTTATTAGAGTTCAATTTTCCAATTTTTTCATTTCAATTTTTATTGGTAACTTGTTAGTGATAATGTGTGCTAAGTGGGTAAGTGCTAGAAATATGATATATTTTTTGTAAATTGAGTTTAGGGGTAATCCGTATACCCGATTGGGAAACCCGAGCCAGGTTTTTTAATATACCCGATATAAAGAATGTGACCGGGTGCGGGTAGCGTATTTAGGCAAAAAATGGGGTCGGGTACCCAGTTTTTCCGGTAGTGTACCCTACCCGACCCGTATTCCCACCCCTAGTAATTAATGTCCCAAAATGTGCACCAAGTACCCGTCGTCCGTAAGTGCAACAAAATCAAACACTATGCTTGCTAAAATAATGGGCACAATTTGTGCTTTGAAACCATATGAATCCAGACATACATGATATTAACATAGATACATTCATACATGGTTTATATCCTAAAATAATACTCCTACGTACTATATTTAAAAAAAAGAAAACATCATAATGAAAGTGAGTAAATAGGAAAGGGATGAGTAGACTGAGTCTGAGATTATTACTCAACAGAGGAATGATAGCTCTCCTCGTCAGTCCCTCTTATTACGACATGGTGGGTGTCAGTCACACTCACACATTCACTTCTTTGTAAGCTTCAATAATACTACTAGTATATCTTATTTGATAAAATAAAAGAAAAAAATTTTGAATTTTAATATTCAGTATGGTGCATTTTTCGAAATGGAAGAAAAACATACAATTCTCAATTTTAAAAAAAATATACTCCCCATCCGTCCCATAAAAATATGCAAAATTTTCATTTTTGGTCTATCCTAAAAGAATATACATATTCCATTTCATCACTTATTACTTTTATAACGCGCGAGGCTCCTTCTCTACTCACACTAAACTTTTCAAAATTTCATTAAAACTCATGTCTTCCCAGCCTATGCATATTCTCAAGGGATGAGGGGAGTATACATTATCTTTGGAGGAGGGGTACTTAGATGATGATGGCCCATATTGTTGCAGTAATGTTACTTCCTAAAAGAAATGATGATGCTTAATAAATATATATTCTCTATGTTTTGTTTCTTCCCATCTGCACTGACTGACACCTACCGGTAGAAACTCTCACTATATTAGTAGTACAGTACATAGTTTGTCCAATTGCACTGCAGGTTGCCGTTGCAATATATACACACACAATTACATGCATGTACATAATTACTAGTATTATATAATTCTGGAATCACTCTGTGCCTGTGTCTGGTCGGGCTTATCCCCAATTTCAAATTTGGTGAATGCTTTCCCTCCTTTCTATATTCTTCCACAAATTTAAAAAATGACAAATGCAAAATATAAAATATAAATAATTAAAATAATGTAATAGACGCTAGGTATAAACTTTTCAGATATTTTGAATAGAGAATTGGTCAAATATAGTCACTCCTAAAAAAAAAGTGTTAATATAGCCATTTTTTAAAAACGATCGGATATGGCCATACATACACGACCTGCATACACGATCAGCATACGCGACCATGTATAATGGTTGTGTATGCAGGTCGTGTATGTTAGTCGTGTACAGGTCGTGTATGCTGATTTAGTCGTGTATGTTAGTCGTGTGTGCATTGTTGTGTATATTGTTATGGTCGTGTATGCTAGTCGTGTATGCATGGTCAGAATACACACCCAGTTTAGGTCGCGTATGCTGGTCGTGTATGCATGACCATATTTGTTCGTTTTTAAAAAAAAATGGCTATATTAACACTTTTCTTTTGAGGAATAATTATATTTGCACTTCTCCCTTTTGAATATGACCCAATCAATTTACTTAATATATTTTTATTAAGTAATAATTAATGTAATCAATTTAATTTTAGATGTAGAGATTAAAAAAAAAAGGGTGTAATAAGAAATTAAGTGAGATGCTTCTTTATTTTGAGACGACTACATATTTTGTTTCTCACACTTTCCTTCTCTACGTAAAAAGGGCCTCCACATGAAAGCAAATTGGCATTGCTGTACAAATACAAACACGAAAAAAGTGAACAAAAGTGAAATTTACAAATAAGTTTTTATTGGGAGAAATCAACTTTCTATCCTTACGAGTACAAGGGATTTTATTGAGGTTGGACTATTGCCATTTATTGGGGCTAGCTCATCTTTCCATAAATTGAGAATCATATGCTCATGATTCATCCATATTGTGTCCGCCTTTTAGGAAATGTAATTAATAAAAGCACTTGGATAATTTTGGGACTGCATTCAAGTTCAAGTTGACGACAAGTATTTTCTCAAATCTAATCTATTTTTTGTATTAATTTATCTTTATATATGTTACTCCATTTGCTTCTAGCGAAACAAGGCTTTTTGAATCAATTTTATCAATAAATATGTTGCTCCACTCCTATCTTTTTTATAAGACTTTTCATCTTTTTGCCTTTCGAATTTCGTTTTAATTTTTCTTTATCAACTTGAATCTTATCTAGCTAATTGAACGAAACAACCATTTTCGTTAACAATATTTCCCATCCAATATCATTTTCACGTCATTCCTTATGAGTAAAATCGAGAAACATTTATTGTTCCAACTATATCTTTTATATGTCTACTTCATACGTATCGAAAACTTTGATATGCTATATTAGCAGGATGGAAGGAAACAAAATGCAATTATATATCCTTCTAATTTAAATTATTTAATTATAATCATAAATTTAAAAATCGCGTTACGGTGGATTGGATATCCAACTCTAAGGCTAATATATAAACATATTTATAACGATCAATTATATATCCAACTCCTTGGAAAATGTCTGAATCGATCATCAATCACATTAACGATGAACACCTAATTGGTGATGATGAAGAATATGAAATAGTTTGTTGTGTTTGGGTGAGTGACTTTGAAGTTGTGATTAATAGTACTCTCTCAGTTCCATATCAAGTGACTCATTTTATTTGGGTACGGGTATTAAGGTGAAGGGTAAAAATTAGATAAAGTGGAATGATCACAATTTTTGAAGGGTTAATTATTTCCTTATTTGAAAACGAATCACTTATTATGAGACATTCTAATATGGACAACGAGCCACTTATTTCGGGATGGAGGGAGTATTATATATGTAATATTATTTGGGGATCTTGAGATCAATTACAATATCTGCGACAAAAGTTAAATAGGTTGGAAATAAAAACCAACAATAAAACAAAACATATACTAGTAGATACTTAGATTTAAACGAAAACTGGTAGGGGTTAATTCTAATTCCGCAGCGTTTCCACTTTATACAGTCAGGGTAGTCCACGTGGATGATTCCCAATTTATGGCATCTCTCTCGTCACGTGACATCCACCGCTTCTGTCCCTCCGCCACCGTCTCACTCACTAACTGCTCCACAATTTCACCTTCAATCTCACGCACTAACCTCTCCCCTTCCTCCTCATAATACCCATTCAACGCCGCCTTGCACAGATCATTCTCTATCAAAAAGTCGATGTCTTCAAGAACCTGACAGTCGGCGGCCGGAAAACTCTTTATTCTCCTGCACAGATCATCAACCAATCCGAAATGATCGGCGCTCCAGACGGCCGGAGAAATCCACGGCTTGTAATCCAAGTGGGGTCTCAAGACATCAGCCAAAATCTCATCCACTAGCTGGAAGATCAGCTTGCGGTTGCAGCGGCGGCTGAGGACGGCGGCGGAGGGAGCGGCGGCTGGGTGGAAGAGCTCGAGATAGTAGAAGATCGAGGGGTCGAGGGGGTGTGAAGGGGTGTGCCATTTGCCTAATGTTAATGGGGTTAATTTGTCGATGATGCCTGCGCGCTTCAAGATTTTGTGGATGTAGCATCTGTAGTCGGCGGTGGTGGCGGTGGCGCAAACGTTAGTGGTGTCTGGTAGGACGTACTCTGGCACGGTGAATATTTTATCGGGCTGCTGCTGCTGCTGCTGCTTGTACGACCGTCTCGTTTTACTAGATAACTGTGTGTTCCTTTTCGATGAAAGAGCATCTGATACCTGTGGCTGCACCAAATTTTATTTAATTTAATTTTTACCCACGCCAATAATTAAAATTAAGACTACCACAGTAGCACTATAGTCTACACTAGAAGAAATATCAATACCATAAATTAATTAATTTTTGCAGGAATATGACAGTGACGCGTATTTTTGGATTTTCTTGCCTATAATATGCATTTATTTCGTTGAAGGGAAATTATAGTTCTACTTCTACCTCCCTCCTCTTATGATTTCCACAAATTTTTAGGATTAAAATACAAGTATACAACAGGTATTCAATTGAGTAAAAACATCTAAAGAATAACTGGCATGAGCGCTATCATCTTTTTGACCAGAAAACTATCATGCTTTTCCAACACAGGCATCATTTATAACAATTTTGTTAATTTTGGGGCCTGAAAATGCTGAGTTTGTAAATTGTATTTATTTGAAAGACATAGATTTTCCATATAAAAGTATCCAAAAAAAAAAAAAAAGCCGTAGAGCTAGAAATATAAACATGGAAAATAGGGTAAAAAGAGAGTTTGAATACATACCTGTTTTTGAGGTAATTTAGTAGCAGGAGGAGAAGGGCCTTTCTTGACTGGCAGAACTGTGGGACCACTTAAATGAAGAAGCTCATTGGACAATGGAGCTTTCTTGGACTTGTTCTTGTCGGTCAAGTTCACTTTGTTCGCCGCCGGCGATCGGACAAATGCATCTTCTTTCTTGTTTCTGATGGCTTGATCGCAACCTTTTGGACTTAATTTTTTCCCAATTATATTGATTTCCTGATGTTGTGGAGTATTAATGGGTTGATGCTTAGGATTTGAATCCGAGGGATTAGCGTCTGAAGATGCTGAGTTTCTTGGACTTTTGGTGGGGGTTTCGGCGAGCGGTGGTTTGTTCTTGGTGTTGGTGTCTAAAATCCTTAATTTGGGCGATTGGTTGGTGTCGTGGGTGATTGAGTTCTTCTTGGAGAGTTTAAGGAGAAGATTTTGATCTCTTCGGATGGTTTCGTCTCTTTCTCTGTCTCTGGTTGTGTTAGTGATATCGTGGCCGGCTCTTCTACTCACACTTTCTTTAACTTGCTTCAAAATCTGCTTAGCATAATGTCGTGGGCTTCTGTTCTCATCTTGCTGATGTCGGAATCTGGGCCTTGTGGTTTTGGCAGAGACGGCGAATTCGTCGTCGGAGTTGTCTTTGTTTATCTGCAGAGAGAGACGGGGATGGTGATAGTCCACATCAGACCTTCTCGCCGATGAGATTCTGGGCGTGGCCGGCAATGAGCGAGCGCCCACGTTGATGTCGTCGTCGTAGAAGCCTTTTCTGGTCTTGGTTTGGTTGAGATGGGATTTTGATGGGGTTTTCGAATTGGGGCAAGAAAAGGAGGGCGACGAGTTGCTCTCTGGAAGCAGATCGAGGCCCATCAGCCTTGCTACCAGATTTGGGGTCTTTGTGCCGGGCGAATCTATGCTGGTTTCTGCTGACAAATCCTCTCTTCTTGTTTTTATTTGGATGCCAGCCACAGCCTGAATGAATCAAGTTCAATGGCTAAGTTTGAGGTGAAACTGAAATGGAAACGAAAATCAATATATAAATAAATACTACTTACGGGGCAATTTAAATCTTCTTCTTGTTTAGCGGCGGCTGGCTCCTCCTCCATCATCTCCAGGCTGTTTCTTGGTGCCTCTACGCCTGCATGTGAATTTAATGAAAATTCATACAGATGATAAAATAGTAGTAAGAGAGAGAGAGATAGAGAGAGAGAGAGAGAGCAAGAGAGAGATGAGACCTTTTAACGTAGCGTCGTCTGTGTCTTGGGCGTGTTGTAGGAAAGGGGAGAGAGAATGTTGGTGATTGAGAGGAAGGTGATGATGCAAATCGAAGAGCTGAAAAACGGCACACATGCAACCTGAACCGGCTGAAGTGCTCTGATCATGATCTTGCTTCACTGTTCTTCGCCTTGACCTGGGGCGACCCATTCCTCCGCCGCCGACCCAATACAGCCACTCTCTGCCCATGCTGTGTGTGTGTATGTGAATGAGACAAGTGCAGTAGTAGTGGTGAAGAGAAGAAAAATAACAGAGCACAAGTGAAAACGACGCGAGTGGTACTTGGTAGGAAGATGAAAGAAAGGCTGAGAGAGAGAGGAGAAAGAGAGAGAAAGAGAAAGAGAAAGAGAAAGGTGCTGCGGCTAATGCGGATGCTATTCGGAGCGAGCGGACAACAGACAGTTTGATTTCTCAACTCAACTCAACTTCTTCCTTTTTCACACAAATAAAACACTCTCAATCTAAATGTCTGCTAATCAAACAGTTTATTATTTATTGTCACTCACTCCCAAGGAGCAGGGACCATAGTATGATGCTACTACTATATCAACTCTCTCTCTCTCTCTCTCTCTCTCTCTCTCTCTGTTTGTTGGTCTTGGGAACAGGAAGGATGACGAAATGACCACGCTCTCTTTCTTGGCTTTGCTTGGGCTTAAGTATTATTCTAGAGATGAATGAATGTGTGTGTCATGTGTGTGTCATGTGCGTGTGCCATCTCATCTCCCTCCACAATTTTAAACTTAAGATGGGTGTCGACTGGGATCTGCAATATTATCAAATTGTCACCCCTCCTCATCATCTTAATTACAACTACTACTTGTTTTTTGAAATACTAGTTTTAAATTAATATTCCCTCTTCATGACCGTTAGTAAGTACTCCACCTCAGAGATTCCTATGTATTTCAATATTCTAGCAGTACTACTTTTATTTCTTAAAACTATCTATCTCCTTTAGTAATTTAACATATACAGTAAATATTCCTCCGAAGATATTCTAAGTGTAAAAATATCTTCAATGAAACAGAGAAATATAGGATTAAAATCTATCGCTCTTCGTTCCCAATTAAAAAAAAAAAATCAATATTTCGTGAAATGTATTGAATAAGCCATAAATATGTAAGGCGTGGGACAAAATGGTTGATATCAAGGGGAGCGACAATGTTGGTTAACCACATTCTTCACACCCCTTCGACGACATTAAATATTTAATTATCATTGTTGTGGCACAAAATATCAGGTCTCGGTTAGAGACCTGTAAAGAGATCACACACAGAAAGTACGAGAATATAAATGAAACCGGCCTCAGTTAGAGACCTGAGAAAGAAACAATTCGCTAAGATATAGATAAAACAGTTCAATACACTTGTTTAGAGACCTGGCTAGCATCAGGTAGCGCGAGAGACCTGATCAGGTCTCCCGTGGCACGAGAGACCTCATCAGGTCTCCTGTGTCCTTCCTGCCAACTCTGACATCACTTTTAAGTAAGTCAGTAAGATTTCGCCACGTGGAAAGTTGGCTGCTAAGGACCTTTATATCTACTGCTTAATCTTTAAGCAACATTCATTTCCATATAAATAAGGGAGTTGGTCATTTCTTTACACACAATATTCTCTACACAAAAAACACTCACACACTCTACAATATTATCTGAAAAAGTGAGTGAATCTGACTTAAGCTTCGTAGGGTGTTTGCCGGAACCCACCCCCGGCGTTCATTCTTTTGCAGGCGAACACACATCGACATGAAACGGGAGCGCATCAGTTCATCTCTTGACCCTGGATTCACAACAAGCGAGCAACAATTTCCTCTTTTCCTTATGTGGAGAATGTTCTTGAAGATGTTGGGCTGATTTTGGCCGCAACAGGTAGTTTATATGGTGTGTCAATTTTTGGGACGCAACATCTGGCGCCGTCTGTGGGAAACGAGGGCTAGGGCCGTGAGTTTCCCATTTTCTGCTTGTTTGCACGATTCCCAACCCCATGATCACCAGATCTAAAAAGATTGACGGGAAGAAAATGATAGAAATCAGATCTGGAAAAAAGGGCTCCCTCCCATTATGTTCGTCGTCCATCATTTTGCCGTATACAGGCGCGACGACTGCATTACCAACTCACACTCATCGTCAACACTCCCCGTTGACATCGAGACTGTACAACCTCTTACCATCTGTGGTTGCTGCACCGTTAGCACTTGGATTGAAGGCTCCAACTCGTGGTGGTGGAGGAAAGCAGGGCAGAGCTCGTCACCGCCATACGCTGCCCGGAGTAGATGTTATTATAGCCGCTGCCGCCGTGAACCACAGTTGTCGCCACAGCCTTTTCAGCATCAATCGCTTCAGTTAAAAATCGACTATAGCGGTAGCAGCTATCTTGATTCTCCCTAAAACTCGGTTTGCTTATTCTAATTTCCCTCTTAATCTAGTGTTCCATTGATTATATGACATCCAATTCGTGTGTGTTTATGCTGATTCGACATAAATGGTGTCGTGATTTATCACCGTAGCACACCAGGTGTTTGTGAAAAGGCCTCTAAGAGTTTTAGCTATTTTGAAAAACCCGGAGCAGTGTTTTCAGTTTCAAGTGTATTTTGATTTTTCTATCCGAAACATGTTTACTTCTTTGTCTTTTACGTATAAAGCCAGAAATGTCGCATTGTTAATGGCTGGCTGTTGTTTATTCCAAGCTTGACCGAGCTAAGTCTTCGGAAATGGGCATCTTTCCATCAGTAGAGAGATACATCATTATTTGTAAATGCTCTTGTAACAACTGTATGCATAGTTGCACACAAATTTGAGGATAAATTAAGGAGATCTTTGTGCTACTATTTTTCTTGTTTCATAATTCGTGCATGTAGAATATGACTGTCTTGATCAACACAACTTTGTTTGGACAAAATCACCATGAGATGCTTGGATAAACTGCTGTCTGATGTTACCTGTCGTCATAGATTTTGGTGCAGGGATTCTCCTCAGATAACTCATTATCAGTTTACTGGGCAAGGATTTTCAGATCACGTCAAAAAGAATAATTCTTCTGGGTTCACGGTGTAATTGAGAACCTGATCCTAATGCAAAGCACCTACAAATGAGAAAGGTTTTGTGATGTTCAAAATCAGAGAAGCAAGGTAGGTAAGTGATAGAGATAAAAATATCCAGCTCTTTAAGAGAGCTGAGTATCTCATGCAGGTGTTGAGAGCACTCAGCTAGAGAAGTAGCATAATGATGGAGTCGAGGTCTCCCGAAGAGATCTCCCCTAAGAGATCTGCCTTGAGGTCTCCTGTTAGAGATCTGCCATGAGGTCTCTATTTAAAACTCTTCCTCAGTTGTATACCTGACGAACAAAGACGCTTTAATTAATGCTCGTAAGGTACACTTAGAAGGTACATCGTGTCTCAGCCAATAGGGCAATAGCGCGTGTAAAGGTAAAGGAAAAAGATAGAGCAGCAATTCAGCTTCACTCTCAAGAAAACTCACGAGTATATATTATAAAATCCAACACAAACAAACATAATTTTTTCAGACTTATTTTCCTGTTACATTCACTTCCAAAAGAAACCCAGAATACTAACTTAGGCTTCGGAGGTGGTTCGCCAAGAATCATCCCCGACCCTCCTTTTTCTTGCAGAGCTGCGAGAGAGCATCACAGTCGGAGACGATTCTGACCATCGGAAAAGGAAGAGAAGTGTGGTCTTAGTAGGTGTTAATGTTCGCTCATCTCTCTGTTCTGATTTTGTGTAATGTACTTTTTTCTGGTTACATTATCTGGCGCCGTCTGTGGGAAAAGAAATTTTTCATCCTAAATTCTTTTTACGCGTTCTTCTTTCAACGATGTCGGTTTAAAGCTTAAACTCGGAAGAGAAAGAAATAGCGTCAGGAAAATGGGTCTGAATATTTTAGTTAATTCGCGTTTCTCCTTTGGGAATAACTCTCAATGTTTTTAAAGGAAGGGCTGGTAGGTTTCGAGACCTTCGTGTTTTGAATCTCTTTTCAGATTTTGGTAGAATCTTTTAAAGCTTCACTTACCTTTCACGTTCTCTTTTAAAAAAGGAAAAATTCTCTTGTTCGCAATCTGGTGGGGAGTTATAAGTAGCACAGCGGGACAAAGGGAATTATCAGCTATTTGAAAAATGGCTTGAAAATAGATAATTCCCAGAGGAAGAACCTCGAAAACCTTCGTAGCATGAAGGAGTGAAATCAAAAGAAATGTGGGACCCCCAGAGCAGGACTCACGCAATCCTAACAGAGATTGGGGAAGTGGGTGAGGAAAGGGAATATGTTGAATCGTATTCCTTGAGTTCCTTAAATGCCCGGCGAGACTTGATAATAGTCTTGGGAAAGGGTGGTGTCGAACACTTGTTATGCCCTTAACGATATGCCTTGATTGGGTACTGATAGTTGAAAACCTCGAAATGCAGGTTCAGTCATGGAAAATACATCGGTCCGAGATCGAGAGTCCCCACTTGAAGGAGTGGTGCGCTACGACAGCTCCTCGGAGGAACGTACTGAGAAGGAGAATCAGAATACTCTGAAGGTAGCTCCACCAAAGATGACGACGCCCCAGAAGGAGGGGGCTTCTAAGTCGACTAGTCCTCAAAAAGAAAAAGGTCGTAAGGGTTCAGAGGTCACGAGAGAGGAACCTCAAGTACCTGTGCAACAGAGTGTCACCATGCGGTGTCTATGGATCAACTCAGTGCTATGGTGAAGCAAGTTGTATCCAAAGCTTTGGCTCCCTTAGAGGGCCAAAGTAAGAGATCTGGGCACACAACAAAGGAAAAAACCAAGAAGGTACGAATGGATCTTGTAAGATTCTGACCATGACGAGATGCCAATGAAATGGTTCAAGCCTCGTTATTATGAAAGTAAATGTTCGCGTTCTGAATATTCTTATTTTCCTTGACAGGGAGAACTCGTGGACGAAGGTCAGTGTGAAAGCGATGGGTATGAGAGTCCTCAAACTGAATCAGAAAATGGTCAGTGAATAAATAGAGAAAGTAGATATTAGCGACACTTTTAAAGTAGCTCACTCGCTAATAAAATCATGATTGCTTATTTTGCAATAAAATTTGCAGAGGACGAGGCACATATTGTGAGACCTCAAGATGAGGGAGCTGCTGCTGAGATCGCAACCCTCAAAAAACAATTGAAAGATCTCCAGCGGAAGGCCTCTTCGCCTAGGAAATCTCCCAAGAAGCCTGTTAAAACCGGTAACAGCCAGTCTCCTTTCTCAAAGGACATCAGAGAAGATCAGTTACCTTCGAATTTCAAAACACTGACATTGGAGTACGACGGTTCCACAGATCCATATGAGCATATGATGAGATTTGAAAATGGTGCAATGTTGCATCAGTACACCGAAGGAGTTAAGTGCAGAGTTTTCCTTACGACTCTGTCGAAGGTAGCTCAACAATGGTTCTCTCAATTACCTCCCAACAATATAAGTTCATTTCTCGAGTTCAAGTCCATGTTTCTTCACCAATTTGCTAGTGCGAGGAGGCACATAAAGACGTCCTCCTCACTCATGGCATTGCGGTAAGGACCCTTAGAGAGCTTGCGAGAGTATGTGACTTGCTTTAACGTTAAAGTGTTGCAAGTTCCTCTGGCTTCAGACGATGTGAAGGTGCAGGCGCTCATACAAGGTTTAGCACCAGGCTTATTCTTTAATTCGTTGAACAAGAGAGCTCCCCTATTCTTTGAAGAGTTGCTGCAGAGAGCTGAAAAATATGTCAACCTCGAGGAAGCTCAAGAGGCTAGAAAGATACAAGAACAACTCCCTGCTCCTAAAATGGAGACCTCAGAGAAAAGGTCGTCTTCAGCTTCAAGAGCTGAAAAAGATAAGGGAGGGCAGAAGCCCAAGAGAGCCCCGGAAAGATTTGACCATTATACCCCCCTCAATGCATCTTTGGTGGAGGTCATGGAAGCTGCTGCTAGGTCTCCTCACTTCAAGTTTCCGAGTACTTATAAGGAGGCTCCACGCAACCCGCGATCTAAGTTGTACTGCAAGTATCACAATGATTATGGTCATGACACGAACTCTTGTAGGCATCTGAAAGATGCTATTGAGCGACTGCTGAAAAAGGATGATACCTTACTCCAATTTGTCAAAAAAGAAAGAGAGAAAAGTTATAAGAGAAAAGAGCCGGAGCAGAAGAGACCTGACCAAGGGGAGAGAACTCCCCCTAGGCGAGAGGATCCTCCCCCGAAAAGGGGAAACATCAACATGATTATGGGAGGAAACATTAACGGAGACTCAGGTCGGGCTCGTAAAGCATATGTGAGAGCTGCTAAAGCCCAAGTGAATAAAGAGGTCCAGGAGTTAGCAGAGACAATGGGCATGGAGATTGATGTGGTGGACTCATTCCCAGGAGAAGAGACAAATCCAAAAGCGTGTGTAAGCTCCCAATGACTTGATGAGCGCAACACCCCATAACGATGCACTGGTGATCAGTGTTGAAGTGGCCAACTGGCGAGTGGCACGGATCTTCGTAGACACTGGAAGTGCGGTAAATGTGCTCTTCTGGGATTGTTTCCAGAAGATGAAGATTAATGCTGATTTGATTCCAGTGAACACATTATTATATGGTTTCGCTAAAGGCGAAATACAACCTAAAGGGAAGGTGACCCTTCAGGTAACACTCGGGAGTGGTGAGGCCTCTAACACTCGGATGGTGAAGTTCCTAGTAGTGGATACACCTTCGGCGTATAACATAATATTGGGAAGACCTGCACTAAATGACTTCCAGGTAGTGGTCTCTACCTACCACATGAAAATAAAATTTCCAGCTCTCAATGAAGGATTGGTAGGTGAGGTCTCTGGAGACCAAGAAGTATCGAAAGAATCTTATGTAAAATCCATAAAGCATGCCAAGCAGAAGGTGAAGGGAGCCTTAGGGGTAGAACGCCCACCACAGGATAAAGATGCAAAAACGAGAGGTATAGAGGAAGACCTAGAACCAAGGATGCAGCCGGTGGAAGAGGATTTAATGATGGTGGAACTGTTCCCGGGAAAAACGGGTTTCATCACGAAGATAGAAAAGCAAATGACTGAAGAACAGAGGGAAGCAATAACCCGATGTTTACGGAAGAATGCGGATCTATTTGCATTCAGCCCGAAGGACATGCGGGGGTAGACCCATCTGTAGCTCTACATCGTCTGAATGTAGACCCCAAAGCGAAGCTAGTAAGGCAGAAGAAGAGATCCTTCGGGCCAGAGAAGGAAAAGGTGATTAGAGAAGAGATCAAGCGTTTGTTGGACGCCTGTCATATTGTCAGAATTTAGTATTCCGAATGGTTATCAAATGCAGTAATGGTAGCTAAGAGTAATGGCAGCTGGCGAATGTGCATAGATTTCAGGTACCTGAATAAGGCGTGCCCGAAAGATCATTACCCACTGCCCTGTATCGACCAGTTGGTTGATTCAACTTCTGGATGTGAGCTATTGTCTATGCTTGACGCATATCAGGGGTATCACCAGATACAGTTAGCCCCTGAGGATGTGGTCAAAACAGCCTTTGTGGCTATATGCGGCACGTTCGCCTACGTAAGAATGCCTTTTGGCCTAAAGAACGAGGGAGCGACCTATTAAAGAATGATGGATGCGATCCTTGAAGAGCAGATAGGGAAGATTTTGGAAGTGTACGTAGATGATATCCTCGTAAAGAGTGTGAAGGCAGAACATCATGCTAGAGACCTGGAGGAGGTCCTGGCTGTGGTGAGAAAATATAATTTGCGATTGAACCCAGCCAAATGCACGTTTGGTGTTAAATCAGGGAAGTTCTTGGGATATATGGTAACTCCAAGAGGAATTAAGGTAAATCAGGATAAAGTTCGAGCTGTACTGGAAATGGCTGCTCCCACTAGTATAAGTGAGGTACAACGACTAAACGGAAGAATCACCGCGCTCAGTTCATATCCGCTTCAGCGGAAAAAAGCTTTCCGTTCTTCAAGGTGTTGAAGAAGGCCAGCAAATTTGAATGGGATTAGAGCTGTCAGAAGGCGTTTGAGGACCTGAAAACTCATTTGGCAAGCTTGCCGGTGTTAACTAAGCCAACCACAGGAGAAACCCTATACTTGTACATATCTGTGGGAGATCATCCCCTGAGTGCAGTGCTCATAAAGGAGGAGGGCTCTATGCAGAAGCCCATCTATTATATCAGTAAGGCCCTGCAGGGAGCTGAGTATAGATATTCTGACGTGGAGAGAGCTGCCTTAGCTGTGATGACAACAACAGGAAGGTTAAGGTTGTATTTTCTAGCTCACAAGGTGGTGATGAGAACTAATTTCCCCTTTAAGCAAGTGCTGAGCAAACCAGATCTCTCGGGGAGAATAGTGAAATGGAGTGTGGAGCTTGGGGAATATGATGTAGAATTTGAGCCACGTACCGCTATCAAAGCGCAGGCTCTGGCGGACTTCATGCAGGAAACTACTCAACCTGTACGATGGCCAGAGTGGAAGGTCTTTGTTGATGGGTCGGTGACAATTAAGGGATGTGGCACTGGAATTGTCATAGTAACGCCAGACCAAAGCGAGCTCAGTTTTGCATTAAAGTTTGAGTTCAGAGTCTCAAATAACGAGGCTGAGTATGAAGCATTCATTAGAGGATTGGAGATGGTAGCTGAACTGGGAGCTCAGAAGGCGGTCATTCACTCCGACTCACAGCTGGTGGTTCAGCAGGTCTAGGGGAATTACGAGATCAAAGAAGAAAGGATGGCCAGGTATGTGGAGAAGATGAGAGATCTTTGTAAAAGTTTCCAGCACCTGAAGATAGAGCAGATACCTCGAGACCTCAATGCACAGGCGGACCGCCTGGCTAAGCTAGCCAGCTCGCTGAATGGGTCAGTGCCTGAAAAAGTGACATTGCTAAAAATGGTAGGTAGCCGAATAGAAAAGAGTATTCATGACATAGAAGGAAAAAATGATTGGAGAATACATGTTTTACATTTCTTGAAAACGGGAGAACAATTAGAAGGAGAGAGAGCTGGAAAAAAGAAAATTTACGCCAAGTATTGTCTGATTGGAGGACACTTATTCAGGAGGGCTTACTTACAGCCATTACTGAGATGTGTGAAAGAGGCAGAAGGTCTGCGGATAATCAAGGAGGCGCATCAGGGAATAGCAGGATGTCATACAGGGTTCCGAGACCTGATCCGGCGAGTGCTGAGAGCTGGGTACTATTGGCCTTCTTTGAAGAAAGACGCTGAGGTCTTCGTAAGAAGGTGTCCCAGTTGCCAGAAGCACGGGCCGCTGATTCATAGACCCGCTGAGGAGCTGGGGGTTCAGTATGCAGAATGTCCGTTTGACAAATGGGGCATAGATCTAGTTGGCAAACTTCCCATGGCAGCAGGAAAGAAATGTCACATCATTGTAGCAGTGGAATATTTCAGTAAGTGGGTAGAGGCAGAGCCTTTATCTTCAGTAACAGAGGAGAGCATCATAAAGTTTATATGGAAGAATATTTGCTGCCGATATGGCCTGCCCAGAGTGCTGGTATCTGATAATGGAACGCAATTCTTTAGAAAAAGAACACAAGCTTGGTGCAAAGCTAGATGAATCGAACAGAGGTTCGCTGATGTTGCTCACCCAGAGACCTGTGGACAAGTGGAAGTCACCAATCGGACCATAGTGAATGGTATCAAAGCAAGGTTAGAAAAAGAGAGGTCTCAGTGGGTGGAAGAGCTGAGCTCGGTGTTGTGGGCGTATAGAACTGGACAGGAAACAGCTACAGGGCAGTCTCCTTTCTGTTTGGTATATGGCGCTGACACTGTCATGCCTGGAGAGGTAAAGATTCCGACACACAGAATCCTGGCCTACAATGAGGACTTGAACAGAGATTTGAGAGCTGATAGCTTAAATCTGATTGATGAGATGCGTGAAGAGGCACATCAGCGAGCTCTGGCTTACAAGGCTCGCATAAAGGCAGTATATGATGCGAAAGTGAAGACCAGGAGGTTTCAAGAGGGAGATCTGGTGCTCAAGAGAGCTGATGCGATGCATCCGGTGAGAAAGTTTGAGCCAAATTGGGAAGGACCTTTTGTGGTAACAAAAGTACTCCCTGGTGGAGCATATGAGCTCACGAGCCATGAGGGATACGTGGAACCAAGACCATGGTACATTAGTAACCTGAAAAAGTACTATGTTTAGAAACATGCTATGGAAAATTTTTTGTCTTAATGGGAGGGGATCTACGTGCTAGGTCTCATGCCCATCCTTTTTGATAGGATACTTGCTTGGCTAGACAAGTATTCCTGTAATGGCACGAAGAAAACTTGTCGTGAGTAAATAAAGGCTGAGAAGTTGTTCCTTTATTTTTGTCTTTATTTATGTTTTGTCATGAAATAAGGAACGACATTACAAAGCCAAAATAAGGCAGTAAATGCGATACCTAGTAAGATGAAGTAAAGTATTTACTCTAAATGGTTTAACAAAAAGATAAAACCATCTAGAGTAGGGGGGAGTAGGGGTGTACCTTACACCCCTAAGGGGGTCCCGTAATACCTCATGAAAATGCAAAAAATTTGAAAAATAAAAGAAGGAAGAAATGCATAGACAAGCAAGAACATGATAATAAGATAGGCGTAGTAGATTAAGCTGCTAAGTAAGGAGTGCAACATTTACAGAATAAGCAAAAGCGGATAAATTGTTCAGTACCGAAATACAAAATAAATTGTCTAATACGAAAGCAAAATAAGAGCATTGTTCGAAACATAAACTACACAGCAGTTAAGCAAGGAAATTGGCAGCATAATCATCAGGATCAGCCCCCGCAGCATCAGCAGACTCGCCCCCAGGAACATTCTCCAGCCTTTCCAGTTCATCACCAAGGACTTGCGAGGCCCCACCAGTTGAAGGTGCATCTGAAGAAAGGAGATGGGAAATAGATTAATGAAAGGAACGAAAAGCTATAACGGCAAACACGAAAATAGGCACGTAAGAGTAGAGTAAGGTGTAAGATACCTGATATCTTAGCAGCCTGAAAGAAGCCTTTTGGGAAAAAATCGTGAATGGGCTCAGGCGGATCAGAGAAGGCCGCTTGCAAATCTCAAGGCGCAGTGAGAGCCTCGAAGGCTTTCTGCATAACGGGAAGCCACCAAGCTGTTCCTAGAGGAGCAGAAGGATCACCCTTGAATGAGGGAGGTGGAGGAAGATGTTTCACTATCGGATCTACCTCTATAGGCTCCTTGAAACCTAAACTGTGAGCCTTGGCTAACACAGTCATGCCACATCTCTTCGCCAGGAGGGCGATATCTTGGCGAATAGCTAGCAGGTACTCAGGTGAGGCTCGGAAAGATTCCAAGAGACCTTGAAGGAGGATTTGCAGTGCTTGCTGGCCTAGAGAAGTCCGAAGGATGTAGCTGCGGTAATAATGAACCCCTTCCGTATAACCTGATTGATAAGAAAGGTTGGCATCATGAAGTAGGCTCTTGGTCCCCTCAAGTTCCTTGCTAACTTGGGACAGATGATGACTAAGCTCGGCATCGACGTTGCTGAGGGAGGCATTCTCCTCGGATAAAGCAGACATCTTCTCTTGAGACATGAGCAGTTCCTGATTCTTTCTTTTTAAATCGTCATTGGCTAGGGAAAGCCTGCTGCTGGTATCCAAGATGTCTTGATTCTAGCGCTGCAGGTCTTCGTTCGCCCTAGTTAACTCCTGCAGCTGCACTTGGCCAGCCACTAACGCCTCTCTCAGCTTCCCCATCTCTTTCTCTTGGACAACACCTTGAAGTTGCAGCAGTCGACCATGAGAACTGATTAGCTAAAAGAGAGAGAAAAAATGCATTAGACATGTAAAAGTAAGAATATGCTAATGTTTAGAATGAATGCTTTCTGAAAACGAGAACATGATAGCAACATTACCTTCACCAAATCTTGAGTGCTTTCCTCCTGAAGTTGATGCAGAGAGGGAAGGCTAGACTCAGCCTCCTCCTCTGAAAGGGGAATAGCTTGCAGCAGGGAAAGGCACTTAGAAGGAGGCAACTTGCGAAGGGAGCTGGAGGTTTGACCTCTGAAAGCATAACTCGATGAATTAGCACCCTTAGGAGGGAAACCACTGAGAAGAGGGGTATGTTTAGACTTCTTGGTGATGCCGGCAGGAGGTCGGGGGAAAAGGAGGCCTCTTAAGGCTGGTAGAGGCGTCCACCCTAGTTTTCTCTTTTTGGGATGAGAAGGAAAGCTTACCAGAAATAACTTTATCCTTGCCAAGATCCTGAGGGGGTGCACCCGAGCTGAATGATTTAATAGCGGTAGGCTTGATGAGGGTTCCTAAGGCTATAGATGGAGCTGATAGCGATTGCATGAATGCTGCAGCAGATGAAGAGGTTTCATTGGTGGGATGAGAGATATCTTGAGCCTGAGATTCCAGGCGAGCTTGCTCCTCCAACAGAATGGCAAAATCAAAGTCTTTGTCATCAGGAAGTTTCACATCTTGAATCCAGCTTGTTTCTGCGTCAAATAGGGTGCGAAGGATAAAATGCAGGTTAGGAAGACTCGAGAAACAGAAAAGAAAAAGGTAAAAAGACAGTTGAAACCCACCCTAGATGGAAAAAGAGTGATCTCCTCGAGAGGATAATCCGAAGAAGGAAAGCACGCTAGAGTCAGATAGCAATGAATTGAATGGAAAGGGGGTAAACCACACCCTTTGAGTTAACTTTGATAACACTGATGCGTCTTCGACTTTTGGGCCACTTGGCCCTATTTTTCCTGTCTTCTTGTGTCGTTAGTGTCTGTCCAAGGAAAGAAAGCTATTGTTCGTGGGAAGGAAGCTCAGTCTAAGTCAAACAGAGGAAAGGTGGTCAGAACGGGCAGTATTGAAGTATTTTCAACCGGATGCATGAACTCGACCTCACAAGGAAGATGCAGCACAAGATTGGAGAACTCATTCAGTTGAAGCGTGAGACGAGGTTGAAAGGAGGATTCCATGTGAACCCTGAAGCTAAGTTGTTGTTCATCATTCACATTCGTGGTATTAACGCAATGCACCCAACAACAAAGAATGTGCACCCAGTATGACCTCTACCTATTCAACAGACAGTCCGCCGAGCCAAAGAAGGAAAAACGCGTAAGAAAGATCTGTCAGATATCCTGCCAAGTATTTGAGTGAAGGAAAATCTGGAGGCCAGTCAATTACCATAATCAATCAAGCGGAGATTACCAATCACCAATCTGTTCAAACCACGGACAATCACGATCGCGCTCTACATGGAAAGTATCAATCAAGCCGATTCAGTCCATCAGCATTGGGTTTTGATTGCTGCCTTCTCGACTGTAAAAGCCGAGCAAGTGTGGCTGGCACGTGGTTGGTTACTCCTGCATTCTCTAGTCCTCAGTCCGAAAAACACTTTACTTTCAGTTCTTTTATCTTTACGCACCGAACAATTTACTTACTTCATTTTACATTCCGTTGTGAAGAACAAATCCAAGGCGGTTTTGCCTTAGGTATTATTTTAGTTCAAGTACTACGTATTTCCTTTTTATTGATTTGTTCTTATTCATTAGTTGTTATGTATTTCATTATGCGTGAGTAGTCCCCCTGGTGAGATTTGGGAGGGGGAAACGATTAAGTGTTGATATGTGAAATATTCGTGAGGCGTTTGTGCTATCGGTTGAGTCCAGTGGTTCCAGAGAGATCTGAGCAGAACACACGGTGTAGTCTTGGCCTAACGGGTGATCTCCGTTGGTTAGGGCTGTACCGAGCCGAGCAAAGGTCAGAGCATGACAGACGGAAAACGTTCCGTATGCCCATGACCGAGTAGCTGAACAGCACCTGCAATGGTGCTGTAGATCTGGAAGGCGAGGAACGGGCAAGGGGATACTGCGTCCTTCCTTGGTCTTGGGCTTCTCTAATAATCACCCATCAACTGTGACGAGGCATAAAGCCATGGTTATTGACCAAAGGACTCATCTCGCATATCGTAGACATATCGATGACCGGATTGACGCGGTACCGGAAATGTATATCCCGCGAGTTATGTCTACTCTGTAGGTGCGGACATGGGAAGCTTGGAAGAGAAGGTTGATGAGGGTCATATTTGGAGAGATCGGGTATGACTACTATCTAAGGAGGAGTGAAGCACAACCTTGTGACCGGGGTGAAGCGTGACCTTCGGACCAGGATGACAACAAGGGATTCAACCATCCCAAGTGTGGAATATAAACTCTTGAAACGCCCCAATGTCTTTGGATCACGCCTTGAGTTTGTATGAAGCATGGACGGATCTTCAGTATGCCCATGACCGAATAAACATATCA
Source organism: Schizonepeta tenuifolia (assembly GCA_029490685.1). Classification (NCBI taxonomy): domain Eukaryota; kingdom Viridiplantae; phylum Streptophyta; class Magnoliopsida; order Lamiales; family Lamiaceae; genus Schizonepeta; species Schizonepeta tenuifolia. The sequence continues at coordinate 13,857,751 of CM055955.1, read as the reverse complement.
AAAATGATCATGACCTACCCCAAATCTTACTCCTTTTTATATTTGATCTCCGTTTTAGTCATTGTGCAGATATACAGGTTGAGACCGTGACAACTTAATTTGTGCACCCGAAGAGTAAAGCAGTTCCTCACTCTCCGTGGGATCGACCCTAGCTTACCACTAAGACTAGCCAGTCCGGTTGTGGGCATAGGAGCGTGTACTGTTCGTTTGGGGCATACACAAGTATTTTGATCGTACCACACGACGGGTGCGTGTCAAATTGGCGCCGTTGCTGGGGAGTGACGCGCAGCAATTTTACTCTTCTCATTCCATTTTCCGCTACTGGTGTATGCGTGGAACTCGTCGAGTACAAAGAGCATTGATTTTTGATCCAAATATAGAACGGTCTGAACGACGATTACGCGCACTTGCACGGATAGCGAGACGCGATGCTATGGGATCAGTTGGCATACCCAACTAATCTGAATCTCAGGCCGAATGGGATCACTCTACCAGAGAATCCTTTCGCTCCTGAGCGGTTTGACCTAAAACTCGCACTGATACAGGTCTTACCGAAGTTCAATGGTTACCCAGGGGACGACCCCCACACCCATCTCCAAGATTTTGAAATGACGGTGATGCACCAATCCAATGAGAATCAGCAGGAGTATGTGAAGCTAGTCCTCTTTCCATTCTCATTGGTGGATCGAGCAAGGAGATGGCTATATAATTTGCCTCAAGGAAGTGTTACTACTTGGGCAGAGATGCAACATTGCTTCTTAGAAGAATTCTTTCCAGCGACCCGCATGGAGAGGATGAGATGGGACATACGAAACATCAAGCAGGATGGGCTGGAGAGCTTCTATGAGTATTGGACTCGATTCAAGCAGTTACTAAGCAACTGTCCTCATCATCAAATCACTCCTAAAGACCAAGTGGAGAGCTTTGTAAAGGGCATGTGGAGAAGCGATCGAGGGTTGGTATTAGCTGCATGCAATGGATCGTTGATGAGTAAGACCCCTCAAGAGATTTTCAAACTCTTGGGAACAATGGCGGAAGAATCAAGAGATGATGGACATGAGAGAAACAAGGAGATATCAGATAAGGAAGGAGAAAAGGACAAGCTGACAAATCTGGAAAAGGAGATGAAAGAAATAAAGACACTGCTGAGTGGTCTGACTGTGCAGAAGAAAGTTCGATAGTGCGACCTTTGTGATGCAGTGGGGCATCAATCTGAAAATTGCCCCAATTTTAGTGAAGATATAATGGACGTGAATGCTCTGGGGGAAACGAATGATTTCAGAGAAAGCATGATCCCTTCTCCAACACTTACAATCGAGGATGGAGGGATCATCCAAATTTTAGATGGAAGCAAGACGGTCAATCTCAACAGCACGGTACAGGTCTACCGGGATCATCTCAACCGTTTGCCCAGCACCAGCAACAACCACAATATCAGGGAGGCCCACCACAACAACAACACTACCAGCCGCAGCAGCAGCAGGTGTATCAGCCACCACATCAAAGGCGAGCACCTTGGGAAGAGGCCATTGAGAGTATGGCCAAGGAAAGTGAGAAATTCCATAATGAAATTCGAGCTGGCATGAATCAAACCAATGTTCAGATTGGTCACTTGGCAAAGGCACTAGCCAAGGCTGAGGAAAATACAAGAAAGCTCCCACCTCAGGGGATCAACCACAAGGAACAGGCACAGGTGATAATAACTGAGGTGGATGATGAGCAAGCGGAGAAAATTTTGGCCGAGGCAGAAGTCACTCGGAAGAGAGATGAGGGAACCAATAATGGGCAGTCTGGAGAACCAACTGGTGACGATCAGACCGACCCACCTTATCCAGGCAGACTTCGACAGAGAGCCAGGGAAAAAGAAGCCAATGATATGATGAAAATTTTCAGGAAGCTGGAGCTTAGCATACCTTTGTTGGACGCGATCAAACAAATCCCCAAATATGCTAATTCCTAAAGGATCTCTGTTCAAGGAATGTGAAGGTAGAAGAAGATGTTCGATATATTATGGGGGAGAGTGTGTCAGCTATCATTCAGCAGAAATTACCCCCAAAACGGAAGGACCCGGGAATGTTCACTATTCCTTGCAATATAGCAGGAAGAAACATGGATAAGGCCATGATGGATTTGGGGGCCTCTATAAACGTGATGCCCCTAGCAGTTTTCAACTAGCTCAAATTAGGAGAACTAAGGAACACTCGAGTAGTCATACAACTGGCAGACCGGTCCAACGCATACCCAGAAGGGGTGATCGAGGATGTGCTAATCAAAGTGGGGGAGTTGATTTTCCCCACCGACTTCTATGTATTGGATACGGGATCAGAAGCAAAGGAGAATTCCATCCTATCCATCCTATTGGACAGGCCTTTTATGATGACTGCCGGAACTAAACTAGATATGAAGATGGGCATACTGTCTTGTGAATTCGATGGAGTTGTGGAGATGTTCAACATATACGAAGCTATGAAGAGGAAACCTGAAATAGAGTCTGTTGAGATGATTGACATATTTGAATCTTTGGTGCAAGAGCAGAGTTTGGAATTCAGTTCTAGTGATTCCACGGAAAAAGTGATACAAGCTGGAATAACTGATCGAGATGCTGCACAAACAGAAAAAGCCGATATGCAGGAAGCAATCATGGAGCTGTACTCACTCAAGGAAAGCACATTGGAAGCGGAATTGGAGGTGGATAAGAATATCAGAGATATTATTCGTGAAGTATACTCAGTTGGAGGATCGACAGAGGGCAAACCAGAGTTGTTCTCTCAGTATGAGCAACACGAAAAATTATTACCTTCAATTGTGAAAGCTCTAGTTCTGGAATTGAAGAAGCTGCCCAAACACCTGCAATATGCCTATTTGGGACTAGAGGAGACTCTTCCAGCAATCATCAGTGCTGATATGACAATGGTGCAGGAGGAAAGGTTGGTCAGGGTCTTACGGGAGAATAAGGAAGCCATCGGTTGGATCTTGGCAGACATAAAAGGAATTAGTCCAACTGAATGTATGCACCACATATACCTGGAAGAAGGGGCTAGACTAGCTTGAGATTCACAGAGGAAGATGAATCCCGTGATGAAGGAAGTGGTACTCAAGGAGATATTGAAACTCCTAGAGTTAGGAATCATCTCTCCCATTTCTGACAGCCATGGGTCAGTCCAGTCCATGTCGTACCGAAGAAATCTGGGATACAGGTGGTGGAGAATGATAAGGGATAGCTTGTTCCAACGAGATTGCAAACTGGGTGGAGAGTCTGCATAGACTACAGGAAACTGAACATGGTCACAAGGAAGGACCACTTCCCGTTACCCTTTATCGATCAGATGCTAGAATGGTTGGCCGGGAATGCCTATTACTGTTTTTTAGATGGGTATTCGGGGTACATGCAAATATTTGTGGCCCAAGAAGATCAAGAGAAAACCACCTTCACTTGTGTGTATGGGACATTTGCCTACCGAAGAATGCTGTTTTGTCTATGCAATGCACCTGGAACTTTTCAACGGTGCATGATGAGTATTTTTTCGGATTTATTGGAAAAGTGCATAGAAGTCTTTATGGACGATTTCACGGTATATGGAGACTCATTCGACACATGCCTTAATCATTTAGAGCTTGTGTTGAAAAGATGCGTGGAGAAAAGCTTGGTGCTTAATTATGAAAAATGCCATTTTATGGACATGTCATATCAGAAAGAGGGATCGAAGTAGACAAAGCGAAAATCGAATCCATTTCCAAACTACCCTATCCAACTACGGTCAAGCACATACGGGCATTCCTTGGCCATGCAGGGTTCTACGGCCGCTTCATTAAGGATTTCGCAAAGGTTGCTCAACATATGACCAGACTGTTGCAACAAGATGTCCAGTTCAACTTCGATGATGATTGCAAGGAAGCATTCCTTAATCTAAGGGACAGATTGGTGTCAGCCCCTATTATACAACCTCCAGATTGGGAGATACCCTTCGAGATCATGTGCGACGCCAGTAATCATGCGGTTGGAGCTGTACTGGGACAGAAGAAGGGGAAGGAAAGCTACGTCATATACTATGCCTAAAAAACTCTAAATCCAGCTCAGTGCAGTTACACCACCACTGAGAAAGAATTGTTGGCAGTGGTGTTCACCATCGAGAAGTTCAGGTCGTATCTTTTGGGCACCAAGGCAATCATATACACCGACCATGCAGCCTTGAAATATTTAATGGCGAAGAAGGAGTCTAAACCCCGACTCGTTCGATGGATTTTGTTACTCCAGGAGTTCGACATCGAAATCAGGGATAAGAAAGGGGCTGCCAACCTAGTGGCAGATCATTTGAGCAGGCTACAAATGGGAAATGATGATGGAGAACCCATAGAGGATGCCTTCCCAGACGAAAAGTTGTACGCTGTACGAGATCATACAGAGATAGAAACTCTGTATGCCTTAACTGGTAAGGAGCCATGGTTTGCAGATATAGCAAATTATCTGTTCACAAAGGAGGTGCCCCCAGGAAAGACCAAATTTGAAAAGCAGAAATTGGTAACGCAAGCCCGCTCTTACTTTTGGGAAGCACCGCATTTGTGGAAGATTGGGTCAGATCAGGTCATACGGAGGTGTATTCCGGAGGATGAGCATGCTCAGATATTGGAGATGTGCCATAGCACATCATGCAGTGGACACTTCGGAGGAAGAAGAACATCACAAAGGATCTTGGATAGTGGATTCTATTGGCCTACCGTTTTTGCTGATGCTAAGAAATGGGTACAGGGCTACCCGTAGTGCCAGATGGTTGGAGGCATTACCGCAAGGGATGAGATGCCTCAAATGCCGATCATGCCTGTGGAAATTTTCGATGTATGGGGAATCGACTTCATGGGACCATTCCCTAAGTCAGGAAATTATGAGTACATATTGGTGGTGGTGGATTATGTATCCAAATGGGTCGAAGCTAAGGCCACAACAAGTAATGATGCTCATACGGTGGCAGAATTTTTGAAAGATCAAGTGTTTAACAGATTTGGGGTTCCAAAAATCCTCATCAGCGACCAAGGATCTCATTTCTGTAATGCTACCATTAGGGCACTCACTAAAAGGATGGGGGTGAAACACAAAGTCACGACTGCATATCACCCTCAAGCTAATGGACAGGCTGAAATTTCAAACAGAGAGATCAAGGGCATATTGGAGAAGGTGGTTCATCCTAATCGAAAGGACTGGAATAACTATTTGGGAGACGCGTTATGGGCATACCGAACAGCCTACAAAACTCCAATAGTCATGTCACCATTCAGGCTGGTGTTTGGAAAAAGGTGCCACCTACCAGTCGAAGTGGAGCACAAGGCATATTGGACCATCAAGAAAATCAACTTCAGTATGACCTTAGCCGGAGAAGAAAGAAAATTACAGATGAGTGAGTTGGAGGAACTACGGTTGGAATCATACGACAATGCGGTTTTATACAAGGAGAGAACAAGGAAGATCCATGATGCAAAGCTCAGAAATAAGGAATTATGGTCTGGTCAAAAGGTGTTACTGTTCAATTCTCGGTTCAAGTTAATGAGTGGGAAGCTCAAATCCAAGTGGGGAGGGCAATACATCGTGAAGGAAATATTCCCAAATGGAAGTGTTGAGGTTTATGATTTAAATGGAAGAGACACGTTTGTGGTGAATGGTCACCGATTGAAGCCCTACTTTGATTATTCAGAACTGAAGAAAAGCAAGGAGAAATTCTCTCTCCTGGATACTGTTTATCTGTGAGAATGAAGATAGGGAAGTCGAGCTCAAGACATTAAACAAGAGCGCTGACTGGGAGGCAACCCAGGAGTGGTCGTCGATATGACCACAACCGCTATTTCAGTGTTTACTTAGGAATTTTTATTAAGTGCTTATGGACTGAATCAAAAGTCGGGAAATGTGAGCCAAGATAATGGAAGTCCACGAAAGATTTCAAACCCACTTTGCGATGCAAAGTGTACAGGTGGAGACTCAGGGCAAAACTTGGACCCACTTTGCGATTCAAAGTGTGTAGGTGGTGGATCAGCATATTAATTTCAATTGGAACGGGTCTAACCGAGGAGGTGACATGGAGCGCATCTGACACAGTATGCCTGGGAAATGACTGCACCGTTTCGAATTTTGCACGAATATTTGAAATTCAAATATGGTAATGATTTCTTTTCTTAATCATTCTACCTTTACGCTAATCGTCACCCCCTTCTTCATATCGGTTATACATAGCTCTATTAAAACCACCACTCCTTCATAACCGCTACGCAATAACCCCACTCTTCCCACTTCATTGAAACCGCCATTAGCAACAACCTACTTAAAGCAGTCAGTTTCCTTCTCCACAGCCGCATACCCAATCATTCTCACTCCAGAAACCCTAAGTTCCCTACCTAAGCAATCACTATGGCCCGAATCAAGCAACCAGCGAACAGGAAAAGTACCAAAAGCAGCGGTGCCTCCGGTAGCACCAGAACCACCAAAAGCACAGGTGCTGCGAAGGCCGCACAGACCGGTGGGAAAAGGAAAACACGCAGCTCTCCAGCGGAGAAAACCCCTGCGCAAAGCTCAGAAAAAGTCACACCTCCTCTGGTTGTTGAAGAGAATGAGCAAGAGAGGGTTTCTTCGCCGGAGAAGCAAACCACCGGTGAAGAAAATGTGGCAAAAATTCAGGGTCAGGCTGGTGAAGAGGCGGATGTCCAGCAGCCCAGAAAGAAGGAAAAGAAGAAACCTGCGGAAGAAACCACCACTACCTCCACCGCAGCGAAGCAAAGAACACCCGCAACCGCCGGAAAGAAGGCTGCCGTTGAGTTGCAGCCATCGAAGGAGCCAACTCTAGATCCCAGTCCTCCTCGTTCTCATTCCCAATCGGGAGAAGATGGTCAGACCGCCTCCGACAATGAGGAGCGGGAGGATGAACCAGCCGGAGAAGAGGAAGAGGAAGAGGGAAATTCCCTAGTACAATCCCAAGGCGAACCAACACCACCAAGCAAGGAAAAAGGGATTGGGGTGAAGAGAAAGCTGGATCTCGCGAAACCACCTTTGCCGCCAAACTCAAATCAAAGCAAAGAAAGAAAAAGGGCTGGCACTATGAATACGGTGCGGAAGGCCACTAATGAAGAAAAAGAGAAGGCGAAAGAAGTAGAAGGGAATCGAGAAGAAGTGAAAGAAGTAGAAGAGAGAGAAATAGAGGAGGTGGAAATTGTCGATAGCTCTGACTCCGGAGAAATACCTGCCCCGGTGAAATCTACACCGAGCATCGCCACAAAAAAGTCTGGGAGCAAGAAGAAGGGTCTGGTGCGACCTGCTTCATCGGGCAGTGCCATACCGAGACAGTCAGCGGTATGCCATCCTTCAAAACAGGGAGATTATTCCGTGGTATTTCCTGCTCACGGAGAGTCTAGAAGGATTTGGAATTAAAGAGAAAGTGGAGGAGTATTTCAAGGGAATAGGCTGGGGGAGTGTATTGGGTTGGAATTACCCAGCCTACAAGAAGCTGTCAGAGGAGTTTATGGGGACAGTCAAATTCAAGCCCCGTGGAAACTACACCATCGAGACTCCGGGAACCCTGCGCTTTCAACTGCGGGGTAGAATGTTCCCGCTCTCCATCAATGAGTTGAATACTCAACTCGGAGTAGTCGAGCCGCAAGAGGTGTATGAAGAAGAGTATAAAGAGGCTGAGACGGTGGTCCCTTCAGAATGGAAGTTTCAGATTGACCGCTACTGGTTAATCATCTCCATCAAGGATAGGTACATGAAGAACAACAGCAAGTCCAATGAGATTAGAGATCCAGTGCTGCAAATATGCCACAGGTGGCTGGCTTATAACATCTATGACCGCCTGGAGGTTCGAATGTGGTAACGCAGCAGGAGCTGTTCATACTATGTTGCATGATGGAGAAAAGATGGGTGAACTTCGGGTTCATAGTGGCTCAACAGTTCCAGTTTGGAGTGACCCACCGCAACAAGTACCTCTTTCTTTGCCCATTGGTGACAATTCTTGGAAAGAATCTCACCAAGTTCAATTTGGAGAAGCTAGATGATCTCGCTGTCGCTAACACAAGATTTCTGGACCAAGGGCGCTTTGTGAGGTGGAGGATTGTTGAGGCGGATGAGCATGGGAACTATTCGCTGGTCTATCCAGAAGGAGCATCAGGAGCATGCGGTTCCGCAGCCTTCCAGTAGCGAGGTAGCATCCATGCTGGCAGAACTGAAGGAGCTGCGCGAAGAGGTGGCATTGCTGAGGGCAGAAATGGCAGCGATCCATACCAACATGAAGAATGGCTTCGAGGCGTTGATGGCAAAGGCTGACGGAGAGGAGGAGGATGCCTCCGAGCACGATGAATAAGTTCTCTATCCCTTTCTTGTAGATTAGGATTTGTTTTTACTTTTGATTTTTATGTTTGTGTCAGTTAGAGTCTGGTGTAAATAGAGTCCGTGTGTGTGTTGCGCATGATATATGGTTTGGTGGTATGTACGCATGTTGTTTGGTTTGACTGGTATGATGGGTATGATGATCACCATTGCATGAATAGCAGTAGAGAGAATACAGAAGTCCACACCTGTGAGAATTGAGCTTATATATATTTATCTTCTGTGTGTTTATGCTGCTTAGTGATCCTGGAACTTGTTAGTGGATTTTAGCTGATGGTGTAAGTTAGAGGATAAGGGCAGTTCTTTCATGATTAGAAGCCCCAAAGTTATTTAGCTAAAACATGATAGTCCTTTGCTAATCACTTTGAGCCAAAGCACTTCTTTCATAAGCCTTTGTGATGACATCTGACTAAGAGTGTGTCTCCCACACCACAAAACAGAAGAAAGGTATATAAATGCTTAAAAGTGAGAAAGCATAAAAAGAGGGCTCAATAAAAAAAATGGGTAGAGTAAGTGTTTAAATGGAAGGCATAAGTTGAAATGAATAGAGTTCTGAATGTTGATCAGAAGATAATACATGCCTAGGAAGAAAATAAACCCTGAAAAAGAATGAGGGTAAGTGGGAGCATTAGTACTGAAAGATTAGTCTGTATGACTGGAACCAGGTTTTAAACTACCATCCAGAAATCCTTACCTCTGATCCGTATGCCCATTATAACCAAATGAAGACCCTTTGATAATTGCACCAGATTAACTAATTGCCATAAAACCATTAACAAGCCAATAGGAAAGCTAATGCAGCATAAAATGAGAGTAAACACTAGCCATACACTTGAGTGTGTCTTCTTGTGTCGTTAGTGTCTGTCCAGGGAAAGAAAGCTATTGTTCGTGGGAAGGAAGCTCAGTCTAAGTCAAACAGAGGAAAGGTGGTCAGAACGGGCAGTATTGAAGTATTTTCAACCGGATGCATGAACTCGACCTCACAAGGAAGATGCAGCACAAGATTGGAGAACTCATTCAGTTGAAGCGTGAGACGAGGTTGAAAGGAGGATTCCATGTGAACCCTGAAGCTAAGTTGTTGTTCATCATTCACATTCGTGGTATTAACGCAATGCACCCAACAACAAAGAATGTGCACCCAGTATGACCTCTACCTATTCAACAGACAGTCCGCCGAGCCAAAGAAGGAAAAACGCGTAAGAAAGATCTGTCAGATATCCTGCCAAGTATTTGAGTGAAGGAAAATCTGGAGGCCAGTCAATTACCATAATCAATCAAGCGGAGATTACCAATCACCAATCTGTTCAAACCACGGACAATCACGATCGCGCTCTACATGGAAAGTATCAATCAAGCCGATTCAGTCCATCAGCATTGGGTTTTGATTGCTGCCTTCTCGACTGTAAAAGCCGAGCAAGTGTGGCTGGCACGTGGTTGGTTACTCCTGCATTCTCTAGTCCTCAGTCCGAAAAACACTTTACTTTCAGTTCTTTTATCTTTACGCACCGAACAATTTACTTACTTCATTTTACATTCCGTTGTGAAGAACAAATCCAAGGCGGTTTTGCCTTAGGTATTATTTTAATTCAAGTACTACGTATTTCCTTTTTATTGATTTGTTCTTATTCATTAGTTGTTATGTATTTCATTATGCGTGAGTAGTCCCCCTGGTGAGATTTGGGAGGGGGAAACGATTAAGTGTTGATATGTGAAATATTCGTGAGGCGTTTGTGCTATCGGTTGAGTCCAGTGGTTCCAGAGAGATCTGAGCAGAACACACGGTGTAGTCTTGGCCTAACGGGTGATCTCCGTTGGTTAGGGCTGTACCGAGCCGAGCAAAGGTCAGAGCATGACAGACGGAAAACGTTCCGTATGCCCATGACCGAGTAGCTGAACAGCACCTGCAATGGTGCTGTAGATCTGGAAGGCGAGGAACGGGCAAGGGGATACTGCGTCCTTCCTTGGTCTTGGGCTTCTCTAATAATCACCCATCAACTGTGACGAGGCATAAAGCAATGGTTATTGACCAAAGGACTCATCTCGCATATCGTAGACATATCGATGACCGGTTGGACGCGGTACCGGAAATGTATATCCCGCGAGTTATGTTTACTCTGTAGGTGCGGACATGGGAAGCTTGGAAGAGAAGGTTGATGAGGGTCATATTTGGAGAGATCGGGTATGACTACTATCTAAGGAGGAGTGAAGCACAACCTTGTGACCGGGGTGAAGAGTGACCTTCGGACCATGATGACAACAAGGGATTCAACCATCCCAAGTGTGGAATATAAACTCTTGAAACGCCCCAATGTCTTTGGATCACGCCTTGAGTTTGTATGAAGCATGGACGGATCTTCAGTATGCCCATGACCGAATAAACATATCAACAATGATCATGACCTACCCCAAATCTTACTCCTTTTTATATTTGATCTCCGTTTTAGTCATTGTGCAGATATACAGGTTGAGACCGTGACAACTTAATTTGTGCACCCGAAGAGTAAAGCAGTTCCTCACTCTCCGTGGGATCGACCCTAGCTTACCGTTAAGACTAGCCAGTCCAGTTGTGGGCACAGGAGTGTGTACTGTCCGTCTGGGGCATACACAAGTATTTTGATCGTACCACACGACGAGTGCGTGTCAAACACCTTGAGAGTAATAGGAGGGATATCCTTAACGGCCGGACGAGGCTGCTTCAGGTGAAGTGTTTGCCATGGGGGATAGGTGAAAGGCCAACGACCCTGTTTAGGAGTGACGATGAAGTACTTGTCTCTCCACTCTTTTCCCGCCGTGCGAGGAACACACAAGTATTGGGCAGGGCCCTTGGGTCTAGCGCTAGCGTAATAGAACGCACCAGTGGGCTTCACATCATAAACAATTTGGAATAGAGTGGGAGTTGGGACACCCCCATTTCCACGAAGCAAAATGAAGAAAGTCAACAGGATTTTGACGAAAAAGGGGTGAAATTGGTTGGGCCATAAATTATGTAGATCACAAACTTGAGTCACGAAGTCAGGAAGGGGAAACCTTAAACCTGCCTCTATTTGGTGATACCAAAAAGCCACCGAAGGATAATCTAATAGATGAGGACGGTCATACGGTTCTGGCATGCTAATATCAAACAACTCATCACAGTTCAACAATGACTTTACTAATGCTAATTCTACATGAGTTAGGGAGGATTCACCTGCTATAGCGTTTGGAGCCATAATAGGAGGAGCAGAAATCTTCAGAGAAGAAGAGGTCTCAACAGAAGGAAATGATGAATCCACCTCTTTGACCCTCTGGCCAGATGAGGGCGAACCCTCGGTTAGGTTGATGACTTCTTCAGGGTTGGAAGGAGGCACCAGACTTGAGGGATTCCTGATGGCTATTCGTCGGGAGCGACAGGCAGAAGGTTGTTTTCTCTTGACTTGAGTACGAGAGGATGTATCTGACTGAGAGTCTTCATGCGAGGAGAGATGAGGTTGGGAATCAGATGCACGAAATGCCGGTTGATCAGAAATGGTATCCTCTGCGGAGGGAGCGAGAGTTCGCGCCATAAGAGAATTACAGTAAAATGGAGAAAAAGGGTAAAGGTAAAAGAAGATAAGGATGAAGACCCCAATATAAAAGAGAGAAGGGGACGGTTGAAATAAAGTAGGGGAAGTTGCAGAGTTTCTCTCTTTTTACTCAAATAACAGCGAACTGAGACCTGGTTTAAAAATTCAAAATAGGCAGGTCCCTGGCGAAGAAAAGTAGGATTGTCTAAAGAAATCTCATGTCTCGGTAATCGCGCAGGATAAATTACTCTATATTTCTCAAAGGAAGACCTCCTGAAATTCAGAGTAGGGGGGAGTAGAAGATACAGATAAAAATATCCAGCTCTTTAAGAGAGTTGAGTATCTCATGCAGGTGTTGAGAGCACTCAGCTAGAGAAGTAGCATACTGATGGAGTCGAGGTCTCCCGAAGAGATCTCCCCTAAGAGATCTGCCTTGAGGTCTCCTGTTAGTGATCTGCCCTGAGGTCTCTCTTTAAAACTCTTCCTCAGTTCTATACTTGACGAACAAAGACGCTTTAATTAATGCTCGTAAGGTACACTCAGATGGTACATCGTGTCTCAGCCAATAGGGCAATAGCGCGTGTAAAGGTAAAGGAAAAAGATGGAGCAGCAATTCAGCTTCACTCTCAAGAAAACTCACGAGTATATATTATAAAATCCAATACACACAAACACAATTTTTTCAGACTTATTTTCCTGTTACATTCACTTCCAAAAGAAACCCAGAATACTAACTTAGGCTTTGGAGGTGGTTCGCCGGGAAACATCCCCGACCCTTCTTTTTCTTGCAGAGCTGCGAGAGAGCATCACAGTCGGAGACGATTCTGACCATCAGAAAATGAAGAGAAGTGTGGTCTTGCTAGGTGTTAATGTTCGCTCATCTCTCTGTTCTGATTTTGTGTAATGTACTTTTTTCTGGTTACATTAGTAAGAAAGTTTGAAAAGGAAAAAGGTTAGAATTCCTTGTTTGGCTGTGTAACATTATTATTACATGGAGCTTGAATACAACTAAGAGAGGAATGTGAAACTTGAAATCTTGCTATATTTGAAGGGGACCCATGTCATACCATGTGTCTATTGCTAAAAGATGTTATAGTGATAAAGAGCTAGTAATTGAAATTGCTTCTACAATCAATCTAAATTCTATGTGAAAAATATTATTTCCATGCTTGATTCTAATGGATATTATCACATGTGTGTCAGTTATTGCATTATAATCAACTTCTTATGAGTTTGCTGGTAAGTAATTCGTGAATAATTGATTCTTGATGGAGATTATATGAAGGTTTGAGAACTTTAATCCTTGATGTGGTGAATAAGTAATTGAAATTCTTGATTGAGTGAGTTGCTTGTGAAATTTGAATTCTGGATATTTTAGCATAGTGCTAAGCCGCTTTTGAAGCTCGGGATTGCATGTTTTGCAATGACCGGTGTTATCTTCTTGCGTACTCAGATGATATTTTCTTTCTCTTATGAAACCAATGTGTCTTAATTGGGGTGCATTAATTGTTTTTCTGTTAAGTGTCAAGGGCAGGTGCCTCACCTATTTGGTGTAGCTAAAGAAGAGCAAGAAATAAAAATACAACACAACCGCCGCACCACGACGGTGCGATCAGCCACCAATCGTCATTGTCCTTGCCCATCATTGGAGTTTCAACACGCAGCTGGCCCGATCCAACCTCTAGCGTTGTAAGCCTCTATGCAAGCTTACGCAACCGAGCTGCTATACTGGTTTCTGGGTTTGAATCTCGTGATATCCGTATCTATCTACTGCTGTGTTAATTGTCGATACTGCTGGTGTTTGTTGATTTTTGGTTTGAATTATTTATGAAATTTGCATGATCCCTAGCGAACACTAACCGTTTGTGAAAATGCCCCATAGAAATTTGACTATTCTTTGCAAAAATAGATGCAAAAGATCTTACTTGAGCATGATTGTTAACGAATTATTACTATCCAGGTTTGAATGTTCCTGATATATATATATATATATATATAAATAAATTAAAGTGTTAGCACGTGAAGTATGAGATTTAGGCATTGTTGATTACAAACAATAGGTGGAACTTGAGTTTTAATGAGATCTCAGAATATAATCCGATACACACTTAAATATTTATGAATGATGGGAATTGAATGAATATCCTTGGCTCTCGTTTCTCCTATTTCGTTGAAATCTGTATACTCTATCCAAGTTCATTGATTTTCTAAGAGTTTAGTTTCTTTTCTTTGGCTACGATAAGAAATTGTAATACCCCGAGCTTTCATAAGTCCTTAAGTGCGTTCTAAATGAGTTGATATGCTTAATTATCAAGTTTGAGTGATAAACTTTTCTAAGGAAAAAGAAAATTTGTGAAAAGACTAAAATGCCCCTATGTGCCTTAACGTGAACTTATGTGTTTTAAATTACTCGAGTTGACGATGTGATGCATTGATTGAGTTTATTTATATGAGTTTGAGCATGAGTATCAATTTCAGAGAATTTTGAGAATTTTTACTTTTCAGTGAATAGTAACGATAACCGAGAAAATGCTATTCACCGACGAACTTAGAATTTGACCTAATTAGAGTCTTTTGAATCTAGAATTAATTCTAAGACCCTTGAGATATGTTAAAAGCTTATCCGAGATCACATGAGAGAGTTATAAGAATTTAGTCCTTAACGGATTAATTAGCCGATTAATTTTTAGGTTTTCTTCGTTACTTGGAAGTTTGACCTAAAAATTAGATAATCAGAATCTTTGATTTATTTAATGGGACATGAGATAGGTTTGAGATATTTTTAGTGTCGGAAACGAGACGAGGAGAGATTAGAGCCGTTTTCAGCATAAATGAATTAATATAGACTTTTTATCCGGAAAACTTTCTCAACCGGGTAAATTTATACCTGTCAAAGAGGAATCTCTCTCTACCGACATACTACCCTCTATCTCTCCCTAATCTCTCTCTAGCTACCCTATTTTCAACATCTAAAGGAATATCATCATTTTATTCCTAATAAAAGTCAATGACTTATTCTATAAGCCATTTCATTCATCATATCATTCATCAACAATCCATCTCTCTCTCGAAAATTTCTATAGAAGCCAAGAGAAAAATAATTCACTCCATCTCTCCCTCTCAAAACCGAAAAACACACAATACACACACTTGAAGATGATTCTCCATGGAAGCTTAAACATTCAAGCTCCAAGTTCATGAAGTTCAAGAGATTTCCATCATCATCTACCTAGTTCTTTCATACTCTAAAGAAAAAGCTAATAATCCTTTAAATTCTTGAGCTTAAAATCAAAACAATCATCCCTCTAATTTCTATAATTTTCGGCATCAATGCCCTAGTGTGGATGATTAATTTTTGTTTTACTTTTCTTGAGGTTCAAGATGAAATCTTCCAAGAGAAATCCAAGCTAGAGTTTGAGCCCTAAATCCTCAATATTTTCGATTCTAAGGAGATCAAGAGGAGGAGTTCCATTTAATTTTCTAAAAGTATGTTTATTTGATTATTTGTAGTCATGTAATCCCTATAATCTCTAAAGAAAGAAAAGCATGCATGATATTTACTTTATGTTTAGGCAAAGTAGGATTTTATCGATGTGAGGATCGAGTGAGGAAATCGATAGGAGAAATAAACCCTAGGTAATTAATCTATGCCTAAAAGAGAAAAGAAAAACTAAAAACCCTAATTTTTGATGAAAACCGAAATGTAGGCAAAAATAGGGAAAAATCGATCATGATGTTTTATGGTGTTTTTGATGTTTGATTTATGCTTTCGAGTATATTGTGAATAAGTACATGTGCATGAGAAATTGAGAATTTAATTGCCCTAAAAAGTTGATAAATGTCGTGATTTTTAGGCTAGAGAGGAGAAATTATTTCGATGATTTTGTTGATGATTTAATTGATGTTTTGAGCATGAGATTATTAGGAGATGTGATGATTTAATCCTTCGTGTTTTAATTTTGAAGAAATCGATCAATATGCATGTTTTAGAGGAAAAATAATTATATGATGATTTAGTGATTTTGATGTTGTTGATGAAATAATGCTTTTGAGTGTGATTATGTGTTAAATTTGAATCCTAGATGATAATAGGATTTAATGAGATGAAAAGAATGAAGTTTTAAGCATAAAAAGAGGCAAAAATCAAAAGAAATAAGAAAGGATACCTAGTGTGTGTTCTAGGTGTTTTTGGTGAAAAAATATGAATTTTTGAAGATTTGTATAAATGCCTAGTATGTGTTCTAGGTGTTCTTGGTGTTTATTTGAAGATTTAAAGATCATTAAAATTAATTATAAAAGAAATTAATTATTTAAATAATAAAATATTCAAGATATTTGTTGGAATAGAATTAAAGAGTAAATAAAAAGAAAAATAATTAAATTGAGGAATGAGTCATAAATTAGAAAATAATAAAGGAAGGTAATTTCTTTATTAAATAATTAAAGATTAAGAGAAAAAGTTAATCGAGTTAAATAAATCGAGATTTGAAAAATTGATAATCGAGAAATAAATAACGATGAATTAGAAGTCGTAATAAATGAGAAATAGAAGACGAGATAGAATTAAAGAAATAGAGTTATAAAACGAGTATGAAATTTGAGTCGAGAAATTGAGAATTAAGTCGTTTGAATAAACGAGAAATAATGAGAATAATAAATAATAAGTTGAGTCGAGCTTAGAAAATAAATAAAGAGATAAGTCGAGTAAGAGAAACTATGAGATTAAGAGTTGAGTAAGAATTAATTGAGCGAATTAAAGTAATTAATCGAGAAACGATGTAAAAAGGAGAATAAGAGTTAATAAGAGTTATTTTGAGAATTGAGTTTATAAAAGATAATTGTTTGAGTAATTGTTTATATTATGACGAGTGATGATTACTTCGTGATAATCGAGTTTAGTTTCCAAATCGTTTAAATTAAAAAGGAGTCGAGAAAATTGTCGAGTTTTGAATGCTAAATGAAAAATAAAAGTTATCGAGTAATAGTTTAAGAATCGAGTTTTGAGACGAAGATAAGAGTCGAGCCATAAATAGAAAATGAATTTTTATTTCAATAAGAGTTTAATTAAAAGAAAAAGAGAAATAGTAATAGAAGCATAAGTAAGAGTACGTATGCGAATACGTATAAGTAATTGAGAAAAGACGACGTCTTTGGAAATAGCGTCGTATATTGAGTTAAGAGATATTAAATGATTATTTGAATTAATGTCTTTTCCAAAACTAGAGTCGAGTAATAACGCGAAATTGTTAATGTGACTTGAAGTGTGAATCGAGTTTGAGATAATACGTTTGTTTAAATTCCAATTTAAAATTTTGACTATTGATTGAAATTCTATGTTGAATTAAATTCGTTTAAGTAGACTTATGTGATTAAACGTGTTGAATATGCTTAGTTGAACCTATATGCTTGAGTAAGATATTTATGCTTTGAGTTATAATGAAATGATCGTTCAAATTGTTGAGAATGCGTGTTCATGACATGAATGATGTTCGTATAATCAAGTATCAAATTGAGAATGTGAGTAAGGATTCAAGTATTGAAGCTTAGAAAATTAACGTTTCTTTAATTAATGAGAAATGCCAAGCATTAGTGAGTAGCGAACATGATTTAGAAACAATAGTACTAGATTCAGTGATTAGTAACCGAGTAGAGTGAGAACCGAGGACGAGAAAGTCGAGAATCGAGATTGTCTTAGAAAAGATAAAAATAGAGAGAGACGCGTCAAGTAGAAGTCCTTCAGTCGAAACAAACGTCTACTTTACGTCTTAAGCTTCGTGTCTTACTTCTTTTATCGATGTCAAAATATAAAGGACCAAGCGGGACGAAGAAGTAGCGAGGACGAAGAAAGAGTAAGCCGACTAGCTAATCGACGGAAGTCAGGTGGGCTTTTCTAAAACCAAAACTCTGATGAATGCTATCGTTATTTGGTTATTGAATATTATTATTATTATGTGAGTTTTACATTCAATTGACTTGCCGATTTTATGATGTTTGGTATGATTTATCATCTGCTTGAAAAAGATACTATTGTCCTGTGAAAGGCAGGAAACCCACGTGTGGTATATGAATTGTTTGATGGTGACTGTGAGCCTTGCTTTGGTTGGGCTGGTCACAGTGTTTGAGAAAGAGGTCTACTTCTCGACACGGATGGATAGATGATGTGGTGGATGATACATACTGTTTGATGTATATATATATATATATAATTGTTTTGACTGCGCAGTCTATTCGAAAACAAAATGATTTTGCATTCACAAGTAAAACTGTTTTCATTGCATAAATACTTGTGATGCTACGGCAAGGCAAGATTCAATTGATATAGCTATAAGAGCAAAGTTTCAAAAGTTTTTGGCATGTGTTCACTGAGTACGAAGTACTCAGCCCTGCATGTATTTCTAAACGTGCAGGTTAGTGGGATGCGGATGGAGAGGATAGCTTGGTGGTGTGGTGTGATATATATATTTTGTTGATCGAGTCGAAAATTAGACTGTCAATTGCATGTCTTCATACATGTAGTTGTTGGGATTGAGTCGAGAATTCCACTGCAATACAATGCTTTAATTTATTGAAGTCTTTTGGATATTATACTCTGATACATGTTCTAATTCCGAGCGATGTACTCGATACTAATTTCTGTTTTTGATGAATCTCATTCTCGTTGACTTGAAATACTTGTTCCTATTCGAACTTGATATGTAAATTATTCGTGCTCGTTGATTGTTTCGATATATCTTTGAAAGCATGTCTTGAATGTTACCGCTTTTCGTTGATATTCCCTTATTTTC
This sequence comes from Schizonepeta tenuifolia, assembly GCA_029490685.1. Taxonomy (NCBI): domain Eukaryota; kingdom Viridiplantae; phylum Streptophyta; class Magnoliopsida; order Lamiales; family Lamiaceae; genus Schizonepeta; species Schizonepeta tenuifolia. The sequence continues at coordinate 13,839,065 of CM055955.1, read as the reverse complement.
CCGAGCATGTTTCCCCTATTTGAGTTGAGTGATGGATGGTTTAGTAGTGTTAGTGTTCATTCGTCACACCTCGGGAGTCGGGGTATGACAGAAACCCATTTGATTATATCTTGATTCCTTAGTTTACTACTCGGTATGTTATTCTCTAAGAGCGAACTGTTGAAGGCTGGTCCTTTGATTTGGGCAAATTTATGGCTTAATAAGTTATCACTTTTACATGCCAACTGCTTGTTAAAAGGTTACAATGATTTGTGGCTCGTTTTCCTTGAAGTTTGACTCTAAATTCTTGAATGTTCTGTGGTGCCGTCTAATGTTTTGTGACTGATGATGTTCTTTGGTGATTCACATACTCTGATTTTCTCTATCTGCAATAGCACCAATTCTCAAATTGGTGTGAATTGATTAAATTTTCCATTTAGTGCTAAGTTTATATAGCTCGAGCTGTCTGATACGGCTAAAACAAAAGCGCAAAAGGCTGAGAGACATTGCAATTGTTGTATTTATTTTGGTGACAATGAGCAGTGAGATGGAATCGGGATTGAAGATTAGATCAGCTGCCTTGTGCGATGGCCATTAAGCGCATCTGAGATCAAGCATTAAAGGCAGGTACCTAAAAATGAAATTAAGTATTGTAAAACATTTTATCATGCCCTATGAATAAGGTCCGAATTTTTAGATTGGGAGTCAACAACACATCTCATGTGAGTTTGGTTATCATGTTACATGCTTATACTTTTCAAATATATTAATAAGTCGACAGGAATATCACTGATAAGTTTGTCAGTATGACCTTTTTGGAGTTATCACTCATATACATATATGTATACTCGACTATGATACTAAGTTAAAGAAAATGTTGTACTGGGAAATTGTATGAAAAGTATTAAGTGTATACTTTATAAGAGTGAGTGCACACAGCCGTGTGAGGATGTCACATGTTCATTAGAAAGGCTAAATTCATGATTTATTCCAAGAGTTAATAGTAGAGGTATGGCTAATGTGATGAAATATTTATGGAAGGAATTTTCATAATATATTTAGCAGTAAGTTTGTGGATGTTTGCTTGGCTGCTCTAAAAATTGTTCTCTTTTTCGACTTTTTGTGATGACTACGCTTGATATTATTATGTTTATGGAAGTCTTGAATTGCGAGATGAAGAATAATACGAGCATATCTGTTTCAACATCTCACTTGATTATTTGAGAATCATTGTAGTGTTCATGCCCTTGCGTGATTAGCATGCTAAGAGTTGTTCTTAACATTTGATAAAGTATAGGCATAAATTGTAAAGGATTATTCCAATCCCCAGAAAGTACTAACATGTTTTGTAGATAGCAATCAGAAGTAAGTGCAAAAACTAAGTGTCGAGGTTGAACCTAAGGGTTATGAAGAGATCCTGTGGAATAAAGAGACCTGCCAACAGTGTAGAAATTGAAATCGTGAAACTTCTCAAATTATTTAGGGCAACGATATAAAGAATCTCAATGGCCTCGGGTGCAGCATCGACGAGCTATTGCTTCAGTGACCTGAGCCCCAACCATCACCTCCGCTACATGATAGATTCTTATAGATATATTGTAAAATCGGCCTTACTCCGAGTGAAATTAGAAATGAATTCAGTCGGAGTAGGGGGGAGTAAAGGCATGAATGCATGGGAGAACATAGATGATACGTGATTACTCACGGAGAAAATCAGGTCTCTTGTCAGAAGCACATGAGACAGCATGTTATGTGATTACTTACATTGAAAAGCCTCTTAGCTTGCATGAATCGCAACAAAGAGCATGTTATGTGATTACTCACATTGAAAAACCTCTTAGCTTGCATGAATCGCAATAAAGAGCATGTTATGTGATTACTCACATTGAAAAGCCTCAACTTGCATGAATCGCAACAAAGAACATGTTATGTGATTACTTACATTGAAAAGCCTCTTAACTTGCATGAATCGCAACAAAGAGCATGTTATGTGATTACTTATATTGAAAAGCCTCTTAGCTTGCACGAATCGCAACAGAAAACATGTTATGTTATTACTCATAATGAAATAAAAGCCTCTTAGCTTGCACGAATCGCAACAGAAAGCATGTTATGTGATTACTCATAATGAAATAAAAGCCTCTTAGCTCGCTCGAAGCACATTAAAGAGCATGACATGTGAACTTTCGATGAAAAAATTCCTTATTCTATTGTACGCGCAATAGATGATATTTGACGAAAATTCATGTATCTTCCCGAAAGGGTAGTGAAAAACCAGATGAAGCGTAGCAGGGGGATAAGAAATGTGATGTCCGCAAAGGACGTGTAATGAAAAGTTACATGAAATGTAATATTGAGGTCTCATGTTGAAAAATACGACTCTTATTCTGTCAGAAGTGTGGGAGATAAACCTCAGCCTGAATTGAGGCAAAATTTTTCTGAATTTGGAATAAGGTCGCGAAGAGACCTGAATCCAGAATTTGAAAAATGAACCTCAGCATGAGCTGAGGCAAAATTTTGATGAAGTAATATTCAGCGAGAGCTGAACTTTGAATTTGGATTAAGGTCGCGAAGAGACCTAAATCCCGAATATGTAAGATGAACCTCAACATGAGCTGAGGTAAAAATTTAATGAAGTAATATTCATCAAGAGCTGAATTTTAAATTTGGATTAAGGTCACGAAGAGACCTAAATCCCGAATATATAAGATGAACCTCAGCATGAGCTGAGGTAAAAATTTAATGAAGTAATATTCAGCAAGAGCAGAATTCTAAATTTGGATTAACGTCGCGAAGAGACCTAAATCCTAAATATGTAAGATGAACCTCATCATGAGCTGAGGTAAAAATTTAATGAAGTAATATTCAGCGAGAGCTGAATTTTAAATTTGGATTAAGGTCGCGAAGAGACCTGAATCCAGAATTTGAAAAATGAACGGCAAAATTTTGATGAAGTAATATTCAGCGAGAGCTGAATTCTAAATTTGGATTAAGGTCGTGAAGAGACCTGAATCCATAATATTTATGATGAACCCCAGCATGAGCTGAGGTAAAAATTTAATGAAGAAATATTCAGCGAGAGCTGAATTCTGAATTTGGATTAAGGTCGCGAAGAGACCTGAATCCAAAATTTAAAAAAATGAACCTCAACATGAGCTGAGGTAAAAATTTAATGAAGAAATATTCACCGAGAGCTGAATTTTGAATTTAGATTAAGGTCGCGAAGAGACCTGAATCCAGAATACGTAAGATGAACTTTAACATGAGCTGAAACAAAATTTTAATGAAATAATATTCGGCGAGAGCTGAACCTGAATTCAGATTAAAGTCTAGAAGAGACCTGAAACTAGAATTCTAGAATTCTACAACAAGTTGGATACCTCGTGATTTCTGTGGCCAAACTAATGGATAGAGGTCTCTATCAGAATGGTGTTATTAATGAACAAAAATTGAGATTGCTCTTTCGATCCGTGACGACTCATCGTCTTAATAACCTAAATTTAGGTCGCCATTTATACTGCACAACATATTCTCTCGGATATAGTGTGAAATGATTCTAGTCCGAATGACAATTTAGAAATGATGTCGATCCGAGTAGGGGGGAGTAGGGGTGTACCCTACACCCCTTAGGGGTATCAAAAACACCTCATGGAAATGAAAACTTTTTTCGTAATAACCTATGAAAAGAGAAACAACAAAAGCTTGATGAGCTTACAAGAGTGTTATGTCGAAATAACTAGGCATGTGAACTCATCTTATAAGAGGTCTCTGATGAGTAGGAGAGAACCTCACGGTAAAAAGTTGAGAATGATAAAATGATATAATCTCTCTAGAGAAGTAATATAAAGATAAAGATGCCAGAGAAATAGTACACGAGAGGTCTGACAAATACAACACGTCTACTCATGCTAAAGGCCAAACAAAAGCTAAGCCACACGGAGGAAATTAAACGAACTTGGTTTGAAGCCTAAACTTCAAGCCTAGGAGAGAAGCTCTATCATGAGCTAAACTTGAGTGAACCCGGCAGGACTCTGAGCTCCAGGTCTCGGAAATGAGCTTTAATATAAATCGAGCTAAATATTGCATGAAGCATAATTAAGTGAGAGCCGAATTATGAACTAGGAGTAAGGTCGAAAAGAGGCCTGAATGAAGAAATTGAGAAATAAGTGTCAATAGGAGTCGAGCAAAAATTGAATGAAGTAAAATCCAGCGAGAGGTGAATTTAAAATTTAGGTTAAGGTTCTGAAGCAACCTGAATTCAGAATTTGAAAGATGAGATGCCGTAGTAGCTGAGCTAAATATTGGATTAAATAAGAATCAATGAGAACTGAATTGTGAACGTAGAATAAGGCCAAGATGAGACCTGAATTTGAAATTCGAAGATGAGCTTCAGCATGAGTTAAGCTAAATATTAAATGAAACAAAACCTAATGAGAACTGAAAATATGAAGGATAAGCTTCAGTAAAAGCTGACTCGAGCGTGGCTAAAATGAATTTTTACGAGAACTAATACTCATCGTTCGAGATATAAGGTCTTGGGAGTCCTGAATTGAAAAATTTAAAAGATGAATTTCATGAAGATAAGTCCAGAGAATGAATGACATATTGCTCATAGAGAGTGAAATTCAAAAGTAACCACTTTTACATTAACCATTACACTAGCTGCAATTTGAGTGAGCTTTATCATGAGTTAAGAATTAAATGAAAAAGATTCAGTGAAGCTGAATCGTGGATTTGAGAATAAGGTCAAGAGTTAAGAGACATATATTTGGAATTTAAAAGATGATTTTCAGCATAAGTTGAGCTTAAAGTTGAATGAAGGTTCGACGAGAGCTGAAATCTGGATTTTGGGGTTAAGGTCAGAAAGAGACCTGAATCCAGAATTTGAAAGGAGAGCTTCATCATTAGCTTAGTAAAAGGTTGATGAATTAGGGTGTAGTGTGAGCCAAACTCCGAAGCTGAAAAATGGTGAAGAAAAGACCTAAATTGAAATGAAACTTTAGCATGAGTTAAACTTTGAGAGAACATGGCAAGAGCCCGAGTTCTCAGCCCATAGAAGAAGCTCCAGTGTGAGCTGAACTTTGAACAAACTAGGCATAAGCCTGAAACCTTAGCCTATAAATCTAGCTCCAGTGTGAGCTGAGACCTCTCGGATCTCAGCGGGCACCTCAGCTATCAGCTTGAGATACGAGCTCCAACGCGAGCCAAGCTCTGAGTAACGAAATCAAAATATTAGCATGAGCTGAAATTCGAGAGATACCGACAAAAGCCCAAGCTCCTGGCCATGGGAGAAGCTCCAGTGTAAGCTAAACTTTGACTGAACTAGGTAGGAACTGAGCTCTCAACCACTCCCGCGTGAGCTATACTCTGCTTGTTTTAGTCAAGCTCTAGCGTGAGCTAAAACTTTGAATGAGTTCAGGAGGAGCTGAGCTCTTAGCCTAAGAAGTTAGCTCCAACAAGAGTTGAACTCTAAATACTGAAATCAAGTATCAGCAAGAGTTGAACTCCGAATAATCAAATCAGGTGTCAGAAAGAGTTGAGCTTTAAGAGAAATAGGCAGGATCCTGAGTTCCGAGAGGTATGTTTTAGCACGAGCTGAATTCTAAGCATTGAAGTAAACTGTCAGCAAGAGCTAAATTTTGAAAGAAATTGGCAAAAGTATGAGTTCTCAGTCTGAAAAGGGGAGCTGAACTCTGAATATTGAGGATCAGTAAGTTGAACGTGGGATGAACTCAAACTTGAGTTCCATACCTAAGAGATAAGCTTTAGTGAAAATTGATGATAAAATGAACTTCTACAAGATAAGGAGTGGCCGTATATCGAAGCCATTGGCCTGAGCTGCAACATGAGTTAACACGAGCATTGACGTGGCCTAAGCCAATAGAACTGGGCCTAATCGTGACGGAGTACCATAAAATTTAGAGGCAAGCCTCATAAAAGGCTGATCCGTAAAAGTGAAGTTTAATTATAAGCAAGAGGTGAAATTTAGAGATAGCTTGAGTTAAATTCCGATGAACTAAGGTTCAGTGAGAAGCTGAACTTTGAATCTAAGTTAAGGTCGTGAAGAGACCTGAATCCAAAATTTGAAAAATGAAACTCAGCATGAGATGAGGCAAAATTTTGATGAAATAATATTCAGTGTGAGCTGAATTCTGAATTTGGATCAAGGTCAGGAAGAGACCTAAATCCAAAATTTGAAAGAAGAGCCTCATCTTGAGCTGAGGCAAAATTTTAATGAAATAATATTTAGCGAGAGCTGCTGAATTCAGATTAAGGCCTAGAAGAGACCTGAATCTGGAATTTGTAAGAAAGACCTCAACATGAGTTGAGGTGAAAGTTTAATGAAGTAATATTCAGCGTAAGCTGAATTCTGAATTTTGATTAAGATCAATCTTAATGAAATAATATTCAATGAGAGTTGAATTCTAGATTTGGGTTAAGATCACAAAGAGACCTAAGTCCAGAATCTGAGGGATAAGGTTGAGCAAAAAACCAAACTTTGAAATTAAGGAAGACTTTTCACCATGATGTCGAACATACTGAATGAAGTAAGCTTGAGCACGTAATTTGAGAGATGAACCTTAAGATAAGGTGAGGGAAGTAAGCTTAAGCACGCGCTTAGTAAAATAGCTTTGAACATAAGCCGAATTATACGAATCTTAGAAATCAGGGCTCATAGTTTGTAAAGTTGGTTCAAGCAAGATGTGAGCTAAAAAATAAATGAAGTGTGATTCCACGAATTAGAAATAATTACTCCGACTTTCTTCTTGATAAAGAATCAGCCGGAGTAGGGGGAGTAGATGTTGTTGCACAAAATCCCAGGTCATGGTTAGAGACCTGATAAAGAGATCACACACAGAAAGTACAAGAATATAAATGAAATCGACCTCTGTTAGAGACCTGAGAACGAAATAATTCGCTAAGATATAGAGAAACAGTTCAATACACTTGTTTAGAGACCTGGCTAGCATCAGGTAGCGCGAGAGACCTGATCAGGTCTCCCGTGGCGCGAGAGACCTCGTTAGGTCTCCCGTGTCCTTCCTGCCAACTCTGACATCACTTTTAAGTAAGTCAGTAAGATTTCGCCACGTGAAAAGTTGGCTGCTAAGGACCTTTATATCTACTGCTTAATCTTTAAGCAACATTCATTTCCATATAAATAAGGGAGTTGGTCATTTCTTTACACACAATATTCTCTACACAAAAAACACTCACGCACTCTACAATATTGTTTGAAAAAGTAAGTGAATCTGACTTAAGCTTCGGAGGGTGCTTGTCGGAACCCACCCCCGACGTTCATTCTTTTGCAGGCGAACACACATCGACATGAAACGGGAGCGCAACAGTTCATCTCTTGACCTTGGATTCACAATAAGCGAGCAGCAATTTCCTCTGTTCCTTATGTGGTGAATGTTCTTGAAGATGTTGGGCTGATTTTGGCCGAAACAGTTAGTTTATATAGTGCATCAATTTTTGGGACGCAACAATCATGAATAGTTTTTATTTAACTTTTGATTAAAATATTTTTTTCATATTTTGAACAACATAGTGAGATATCTGAATTATGACATAATTGGAGTTGTCAAATCGTACGGTTTAAATAATTCTCATCTAACCGGATCAGACCGATTTATTGTAAAAACAAACCGAATCGACTTATTGTGTGTGGCTTTTGGGGGGCTCCCACGAGTCTACATGATAAGTGAGGTGATATTTGAGTTTACTTAGATAGGTATGTCCCATCATGATGTAGTTTATTGATTCGACCATTGCTCATGGGTGTGGCTTCCTTTAAATTTGTCCAAATGCACCTAACTTATAAACACTTCGTCCCCATAGCTACTTACAAGCAACAATTACAATTTTCTAAGGGACCAGTGTTCCCTTTTTCCCACTTGTTTTTTCTTTCCAAAAGAATAATTTCTCATTTGAGTAGATTTTATGTATTTTTCTCCGGCAAGTGAAATAGAATAAGAGTTCAAATTGTTGTAATATGTAAAATTTTAGAGCTTGAGTTATAATTTTAAAATTGAACAAAGTTCGTGATTTATAAAATGCAACTTTCCCTTAGTTTTATGAACAATAAGTTAATTCTGATTTTTTTAAATAAGAAGAGTCTGAAGAATTGAATCGAAAACAAGAAGCTAGACGATTCGTAAAGCAAACAATATAAAAAGTATTCACAATTATTCCATTACTTAGAATGTAATCTCAAATTATTCATAATAAAATAAGATTTTCATTGGTGCTGTTATAACATCGATGCTTCTCGAAAGTGTTAAATTACAATCATAAAATATATTATGTATCCCGAGAGACAATATCTGCAATCCTATAGCACCATATTGATTTTGACAAAATTAAATCCGTTTTTAACATTTCTTTTTCCTTTCAAATTTCCTCTTCATTTTCAAAATACTTAACTAGAATTTTATGCGAAATAGTGCTACAGATTTAATTATGTAAATTCATTAGTACAACCAACAAATGCACATAAAATCTACACATTTATAGTTAGGTGCGATGGCATGTAGATTACAGTACAACCATCAAATAGCATAAAGTTACACATATATATGCCTACCACTCCTTCTTACCCTTTTCGAACCAAACAAAGTTTGAGCTACCCAAACCCTAGCTTATTCATCAATACCGTATATAAAAACGACCATTGAAAAAGCGTAGAATTATTGAACTTTTTAACAAATTGCTATGTCCAAATCTCAGGAGGACTATGTGAGTTATATCACCATTTTTCTAATTTTTTATTTTTATTTTCTATAATTTGATCATTCTGGATTCTGGTGAATGATCACATTGCTATCATTTTTTTTAAACACATGCAATTAATTAAACCATTTAATATAACCAAGGTTTAATTGATAGTTTGAAATAGTAATTCATTGATGACGACCTATTTAACAGCTAACTTATTCAAAATCTGAACAATTATATGGACTGTGTGGTAGAAAGTGATAAAGGACTAGGGTGAACTCAATATTATCTCAAAATAAACGGATCAGAATTATATGTGTCAGATTGCATTAATTTTCTATTTGGATTTAACTAAAGGTAGGGACGATGTATAAAATTATTTTGCTAAGTTGGTCTGCATCTCATGATGAAAATCACCATCCGAATGTTCCATTTTGCCCTTTTATTTAGAACCTCATTATTTTACACTTCTTTAAAATCTCAAAATCCAACACTAGAGCCAGCCTTTCAACATCTTTTCAAATAAAACAACGCAACAACAAGAGCAGCTAGGGGATGTCAATTGACCGAAATCCGCGGATTGGTCCGAATTGAATTTGAGGAGGGTTAGGGTCGAAATTTTGAGCCCGAAAAAATTTTAGTCCGATTGAACCGAATTGAAATTAACCCGAGCCCGATAGGACTAGCCCGAAAACCGAGTGGGTTGGCCCGATAACCGAAATTCTTCATTACTTAGTTGTTACATTTCATTACTTTGTTTATAAATTAATGCATTTAATATGGGCCAAACTTTATGTTGGGAAAATTAGTAAAAGTTTTGATTTATTCCAAAACTCAACTGATTCCAACCGAGTAGATGAAGTCATCAATCTAAACTTAGATAGAGCTCACTGTTTGAGCGTAGGAATTTTATCTTTACATGTTTCAAGCAGTGATCGCTAATTTTCTTCCAAGCAATTATACCGTACTTTAATGGGCAATTGTAGTATAAAATAACGAGTATCGTATCCTCGAGGACTATTGACCGAATTTACATTGAAAATGAAATTTATGCATCTTCCTACTATTCAAGCTTTGCAAACAACATGCTTGAAGGCAACACAACTTAAGAAATAAGAAACACAAAAGCAAAGATCAAACAAGAAGCAAAAGATAAATAAACGAATTAAGGAAACGATATAAAAAGGGTTGACTCTAGGAATCTTGCTCAACTCAAAATGATGGGGACCAAAGCTATTGATTGATTAAACCATTTTAATCTAAATCTAGTGAAGGAATCACAAGAATAAGCACACTCTCTCTCTCGAGAAGAGAGCACTCGTTGATCAATTTTTCGTCTCTCTCGACTAAGACTCAAAACGGAACATTGACTCCCAAAAGCACTCAAGATTCATAAACTTCTTTGATTAGATTAACTTCCGCTAGGACCCTTAACCAATCAAATGAAGCAAACTTCAATTCAATGATCATAAAAACCGGCTAGAAATTTTCACAAACACTTAGCATGCCAAAATAGAGGCCACCTATTTCAACATAAAAACAAGCACCAAGTTGCAAGAACTAAGAATTTAGAAGGCATAATAATATCAATAAAAAAAATCCAGCATCAAATGAGCATCACAAGTTCCCTAGAATCAACTAAAAAAAATTTAGCTAGACATGGATGAAATTAAAGCAAAACAAAGGATAATCAATTGCATAAATGAAATACTAAGAACCCAATGATAGGATCTTCCAATTGTCTTCAATTCCAACCTTGTTACTTGATTACCATGATAAAATCCTAATTAAACCTTAAAAGGAAACTTTGGAAAGAGGAAAATTAGCTAAAAAAAAAAAGTCTCTCCGTTTTTGGGGCTAGGACCCCATTTTATAGAGTACAAGAAGTGCTAATACAACATAAAAACGTAAAAAGGGTATTTTTGGAACAATTCGAGCAAAAATGTAGAATCGGAGACCCAACCGGAGACCCATAGGTGGACCTCCTGTTAGCATATAGTATAATCGGAGACCGGGTTGGACCTCCGATTTGCCCTCCGGTTTGGCACAAGCCTTAATGGCTAATACAGTGCGCACCGGCGGTTGAGTCGGTGGTCTCTGATTAGACCTCCGATTTGGCCTCCGAACCTCCGGTTTGCCATTTAATGCCCTTTTCTTCAATTCTTCACTTCCTTGCCTCGTTTCTTCGATTCCAATCTTCTCCTAGCCTCCACTTTAGCATAAGAAATTCCTCATTTTACCTACACACATGCAAAAACTCCACCACAACATGATACAAATCCAATATAACGAATTCAAGCCAAAACATAACACAAATTGGGTGAAATCTAAGCAAAACGAGTAGATAAAACCACTTAGTTGTTACAAAATGAGTGCTTATCACTCCCCCAAACATAGCTATTGTTCGTCCCCGAACAATAATTTCAAACAAAGAAGAATAAGCACAAATAGGGTTGCAACTTTAGATCCTTAATGCCTCAGATTTCACAAACAATTTGGAAGTCAAAATCGAGTATAACTTTCACAATTCCACACAAATCAAAGACATGCCAACCCCAACAATTCAACAATTGAAACTCACAAGAAAGTGTATCTCTCAACCCTCAAATGAATGGTTATGCACTCATCGAATTCACACAATGCAATCTACTCACCATATGCTTGCGAATCGTCTAATATCTCCATTGCAAAATGAATCAAGCAAAAACAAGGATCACAAAGGGCTTTTCTTGGGTTGTAATGTAGGCACATTGGTTTAGGAAGGAAAATTTGGCTAAGTGACTAACTAAATCCATTCACCAACCTTATATCTACTTCAAAATAAGCATAGAATCAATCCATCTTCCTTCCTTACCAAGCACTACTCATTTTGGACTCAAACACAAGTTAATTCCCTTATGCTCTCATTTTTCTTCTTTTTCACATTTCATTCTTTCAATTTTCAAGTGAAAGCATTCTAACAACAACATAGATTCATTTTCTTCAACTTCCACTTTCTTTTCTCTTTTTCATTCATTTTTTTTTCTTTGAGCTTATGGGAATTTTTATTTTTTTTTCAAAAATAATGAGCCCAAAACTACTACCCAATTCATCACTACGTCATTTCTTTTCATTTTTCAACCCATCCCGGATACCCTTACACAACCAACACCCCCTTTTCTCCGGTTTAACAAAGAACGGCAAATTAAGCTAAAAAAGGGTTAACAATGAAAAATGTAAAGCTCAAGGTAGTGTTTAGGATTTGAGGTGGCTAACAACGATGGCCTAAGATCATTTCCGAGTTCTTGCACAACTAAGCATTCTCAATATAGAACCAAAGCAAGTTCTAGGAGTAGAAATGCATGCATGACCAATCTCACATGAACAAAATGCACAATATGGCAATAAAAGGCTCAAATCTCACGGGTTTATTCAAAAGTCAAAGAGTCGAGATCAACATACAATCAATCCATGCAAAACCGATCAAGAAATGCTCAATTCCAACCAATTTTCACGAAAAACACAACATAATCATCATCGGCATTTCTCTAAAGTCACATTGAGCAACAAGCACCATATATGTAGCAACCAAGCTTCAAATTTTTTCCAAAAGTTTCAACAAAACTAAAAACAATAAACTACCTAAAGCAATAAACACGACACACACATATTTACAAATGTATTTGTATCCATCTCCTCCCTCCCCCAAACTTAATCAAGAGCACGAAGCTTGGAAATAAGTTTGGAGGGAAGAAGAGAATACAAATACAACCATACCTTGGGGCATCATTGGGGAGAAGGGTGCGGAGGCCACACTTGGCCCTGGCCGATTTGATGAGCTTGGAAACGACGCATAAGCTCCAACATCTCGTGCATTTGTGCTTGGTGTGCATCTCTTTGGGCATACATTTCTTGTTGGAGAATGCGATGACGTTCGACCTCTTATTGTTGAAATGCCACCATTTGTTGTTGAACTTCTTTGCGGTTCTCAATCTCACGGTGTTGGATATCCATCATTTCTTGTTGACGAAGGCGGATGGATTGGACATCATTTCACATCACCGCAAATTCATTATCCCATTGGTCGCAATAAGACTCGATGCGACCCACTCTCGTAGCCAACATGGGATCACCTCCATGGCTAAAGGACCCCGACGGTCTCCTCGTTGAAGTTTGGCCCTCTTCATTGGCATCATGCTCTCCTCCTCCTTCATTACTTTGCCCACTCAAAGTCACTCTTGCCCCCGTTCTCGCGGCCACTGCAACTTCCTCTTTATGATGGGGAGTATTCATCTTCCAATTGTCGGTGATATACAACATGTCCACACAAGTGAGTTGTGAATTCGGCAATGGAAATAACTCGGGTAAGGCATCCGGCGTCAATGGAACTTGCCGGAAGTAATACGGTGGAGATGCGGAGTTAAGAATTTTCATGTTTGTCAATGTCACCAAATCCATGAGATTGTTATCCGGCATCATTTCCCAACTCTCAGATTCTGGGAAAACTAATTTTGCAATTGGGGTAATCAAACCCCCTCCACATAGATTGCCATGAGTTTGAGCCACTTGCCTTGCCAATTGTCGAAGAAGGAATTGGGCACAGTTGACTCGTGTCTCGGTGAGCATGGCCCAAATAACAATCAATTTGGCACTACGAACTGAAGTATTTTCCCCCCAGGCTAGAATAGAATGAGTCAATATCCGTTGAATGATACGGAACACCGGATTGCGGATCAAAGTAGCTTGAGAATTCCCCGACTCAAACTTTTTGTTAGAAAGTGTCAATTGGCTCCACAAAATAGCGGGGTCAAAGCCCCGTGGCTTGATGAAAATACCTCCATCCGGACATCCAAAGATCATATTAATGTCCTTTGTAGACACATAATGATTTCTCTCCCCCATTTAGAAATTTGCTACATGTGGAAACTTATTCGGCATGTTCTTGATCTTCAAAGTAGCAAGAAATTCCAACGTCGTCCGAGGACACGTGGGGCCACCTTCCCGTCAAAAGAGATCCCCAACCAATATGGTTGAACATCAACACAACATTGTCCCATAATTCAAGTTGCTCCAAAGCCTTTGGATCCACATATTTGCATGGAGTGAGCACCCTCTTGGCAAGAGCACGAAAACGCTTCTCATTTGCTTTGTTGGTGATGACAACTTGGAAATTAGCAAGATCATTGGACTCGTACTCGATGGCTCGTGCAACACTTAGTGCATGGTTTGAAGGTCCCTCCTCTTCACAATGAGGCCGCTTTGCGGGTGGCTTAGTGGGTGGCTTGGTGGGTGGCTTGCCGGCTTTTTTGATGGGTTGTTTGGTCTTTGTCATCGCCCGATGCCTTAAACCAACAAGTTAGTACCAATACCAACACAACAAGCCAACAAGAATTCAATAAGATTGAAAACAAAAGCCCCAAAATCTCAATTACATCATGACAGCCACCATAGTGCATCACAAAACAAACACCAACAATTCATTTCACCACCACAATTCCAAAAATCAATTAAGCATGTTTCGTAGCCTAGAAATTCAAAAATCATACTCAAGAATCACTTAAGGCATAAAAAATATCATAACAATGAAAGAGCAAACCTAAGTAATCAAGTAACATGCTCAATTCATCAAGGAATCACAATGTAGCATGCTTAATTTCTCAATTAAAGTCCATAATCCCCAAACAAGTAATCAAACATGCTTTCTTCAACCAAAAAAAAAAACAAAAATTATGCCAAAGACTAATTGAGGTGCAAATTAGAACAAAATCCGTAGCATGTAACCTCAAGCAAACCTTAAGCAAGCTTAAATCAAAAGGCATTCACAACGTAGCATGTTTAATCACACATTTAAACCACCAAAACCCAAAATTCGAAAAATTTGAACCCTAGAAAAATTACCCACTAATAAAAACGAAAAAAAAAACCAGAAAATTACCTTAACTATGATGAAAATGAAGAACAAAAGAGCAAAAATTGCAAAACTTGAATTGAGGAGAATAGGTGGAATAAATGTGAAATTACTTGGATGAAGATGTAGTTTGAGTGGCGGGATTGAGGTGGGTTTGAAGGAATTAAAAAAAATAAGAAGTAGAAAAGGAAGAATTTGAGAAACGGGACAAGGAAGTTGTGGGTTGCAGGAGAAAGAAAAGAAAGATTAAGAGAAAGAGGAGGAAAAGAAAAAGAAAAGAAAAGAAATAAAAGAGAATCGGGCGAGTGAACTCAGCAAAAGAGGACGAGTCAGCCGCGTCGGAGGCCGAGTCGGAGGGCTGGAGCACGTCGCCGGTTGGAAAGGAGAAAGATCGGAGATCGGGCGGCACCGCCGTTCAGCCCGCCGGTTCGACGCAAGGGCTGAAATGGATTACAGTGCGCACCGGCGGTCCAGCCGGCGGTCGCCAGTTTGGCCGCCGGTAGCACGCGCAACCCGCCGGATTTACTGATTTCACGTTTTGGCTTTTTTTTTTTGGGTAACACGAAATTAAAACAAGACTACTACTAAAAACACGAACACAAAAACATATAAACCGCACAAACGAACACAACCAAAAGAAAATGAACTATGAAAAGAAAAACGACAGGACGAACTCAACCAACAAACCACAACCAACGAACTTAACACCAAAAATGAATTCAACTACTCAAAACCAAAAAAAGCAAACAATCAAAGACAACCACCTAGCACACAACCTCAAAGATAACAAAAGCTAAAAACGGAAAAATAAACAAAAAGAAAACGAAAGCAAAGAAAAGTGTTGGGGTGCCTCCCAACGAGCGCTTTGTTTAACGTCTAAAGCTAGACGATACCTCACTCTTCAAGGGTCGTTGAAAAGCGTGACCATCACGTTCCGCTCCGGTTCACAATTGATGTAGGGCTTGAGGCGATGTCCATTCACCACGAAGGTTTCTCCATTGGATTTGAGAAGTTCATAAGCCCCCTTTCCATTGCATTTGTAGACAATATATGGACCCGTCTATCTTGACTTCAACTTGCCCGGGAATAACCGAAGGCGAGAATTAAAAGAAGCATCTCATCTCCGGGAGCAAAGTCTTTGGAACGAATGGCTCGATCATGGAACTTCTTTGCTCTCTCCTTGTAAATCTGAGAGCTCTCAAAAGCTTCGTTTCTCCACTCATCAAGCTCAAGTAGCTTCTCAAGCCTTGTATATCCGGCTTCCTTAAACTCAAGATTGATCCGCCTAGTGGCCCAATACGCCTTATGCTCGAGCTCAATGGGTAAATGACACGACTTCCCAAAAACGAGTTGAAATGGAGACATACCAATGGGAGTTTTGTAGGCGGTGCGATAAGCCCACAATGTATTATCTAAGTGACTTGCCCAATCTTTTCGATGTGCCACCGATTTTTCCAGGATTTGCTTAATCTCTCAATTGGCCAACTCGGCTTGGCCATTCCCTTGAGGATGGTATGGAGTGGCTACTTTATGTTTCACCCCATATTTAGAAAGCAAGCTTCCAAGCCACTTGTTGTTGATATGCCACCCTCCATCACTTATCAATGCCCTTGGGGTGCCAAACCGAGTGAGAATGTTCTTTTGCAAGAACTTAAGCACCGCCTTTGAATCATTCATGACCATTGAAATTGCTTCCACCCATCGAGACACATACTCAACCGCAAGAAGGATATAAGTGTACCCTTGAGATTTAGAGAAGGGTCCCATGAAGTCAATACCCCACACATCAAACAATTCTACCTCCACCATAATGTTTTGTGGCATCTCATCTCTCTTAGAAATGTTCCCCATTCTTTGACATCTATCACAAGATTTCACAAAAGCAATGCAATCCTTGAAGATAGTTGGCCAATAAAACTCGAAATGGAAAACTTTGATAGCAGTCCGATGGGAACCAAAATGACCTCCACTTGGAGAGCTATGACATTCCTCCATGATTCGCACCCAATCCGTTTGCTTCACACACTTCCGAATGATGCCATCGGCACATCGACGATAAAGATTATGGTCCTCACAATAGTAAAATTTCACATCATGTAGAAATTTCTTCTTTTGATAATGGGTAAGATCACCCGGCACTTCACCAATGACTAGATAATTCACATAGTCCGCAAACCAAGGAGTATAATCCACCAACTTCAAAATTTGTTCATCGGGAAAACACTCATTAATACGTACCCGAGAATCTTCTCCTTCAACCGGATGCTCAAGACGGGATAGGTGATCGGCAACGTCATTTTTGCATCCCTTTCTATCTCGGATTTCCATGTCGAATTCTTGAAGCAATAAAATCAAACGAATCAAACGGGGCTTTGCATCCTTCTTGGCAAAAAGGTAACGGATCACGGCGTGGTCCGTATAAACAATAGAATGCGTCCCAACTAGCTATGGACGGAATTTGTCGAAGGCATACACCACGGCGAGTAATTCCTTTTCGGTGGTGGTATAGTTCAATTGAGCCGAATCCAATGTCTTGCTAGCATAATAGATCGCTCGGAAGATCTTGTCTCGCTTTTGCCCCAACACGGCCCCAACGGCCCAATCGCTACGTCGCACATCAATACAAATGGTTCCGTCCAATCCGGAGTAATCAACACGGGAGTAGACACGAGTGCCTTCTTCAACCTCTCAAACGAATCAAGGCAAGAACTAGAAAATTCAAACCTTGAATCCTTCTCCAATAATTAGCAAAGAGGCTTGGATATTTTTGAAAAGTCTTTAATAAACCGTCTATAGAACCCCGCATGCCCAAGAAAACTTCGGATAGACTTCACATTCGTCGGTGGAGGTAACTTCTCAATTGCCACTATTTTGGCTCTATCCACTTCTAATCTATCTTTAGATACCTTATGCCCCAAAACAATGCCCTCTCTCACCATAGAATGACATTTCTCCCAATTATAAAGAAGTTTCCTCACATCTTTGCAAAACTTGAGAAAGATTCTCCAAACAATTATCAAAGGAAGAACCAAAGACGGAAAAATCATCCATGAATACCTCCATAATCTTCTCGATGAGTCCATGGAAGATCGCCATCATGCATCTTTGGAAAGTGGCCGGTGCATTGCAAAGACCAAACGACATCCGTCGACAAGCAAATATTCCATAAGGACAAGTGAAAGCCGTCTTATGTTGATCCTCTAGAGCTATGGTAATTTGGTTGTAGCCGGAATACCCATCCAATAAGCAATAATACTCATAACCGGCTAGCCTATCAAGCATTTGATCGATGAAAGGAAGAGGAAAATGATCCTTTCTTGTGGCCGCATTCAATGCTCTATAGTCAATGCACACTCTCCATCCCGTTTGCAAATGAGTGGCTATTTGTTCGCATAGATAATTCACTATCGGAGATGGCATAGATAATTCCGGCATCAAATAACTTCAAGACATCTTTCCTCACAACCTCTTGCATAATCGGATTCAAACGACGTTGAGGTTGGACCTTCGACTTTGCATCATCCTCTAATAAGATCCGGTGCATACAAATAGAAGGGCTAATTCCCTTAATATCGACAATAGACCATCCAATAGAAGATTTATACTTTCTCAATACCCTCAATAACTTATCCAACTCCTCATTATTAAGAAACGAAGAGACAATAACCGGAAAAGTTTCATCCTTACCCAAATATGCATACTTGAGGTGATCGGGTAGAGGCTTCAATTCCAAAATTGAAGAAAGAATTCGGCTTGGGTACTCCGTCCAGCACTCATCCCTCAATAGGTGTATAGAGATCTAGATATCCCAAATCTTCCAAAGGCATACCTTGATTTGCATCCATATAAGCAATAGATTTCAACAATTCATCACACGCTTCATCCAATTTCGAATACGAGTGTAAAGAGTCCACAATACAATGCTCCAAAGAATCTTGAGAATAAAATGAATAAGAGTCAATAAGATTACACTTTTCAAGCTCCAATTCTTGTGGCTTCTTCATGGCTTCATAAATCGAGATAGTCATCTTCTCATCATTGTAACGGAAGGTCAACTCACCATCTTGAACATCAATCAATGCCCTTCCGGTTGCCAAGAACGGTAGGCCAAAAATAAGTGGAGTATTGTCATCTTCGGGCATGTAAAGAACCACAAAATCCGCAGGAAATATGAACTCTTCCACCATAATAAGCACGTCTTCAACAATTCCTCTAGGATAAGAGATAGAACGATCGGCCATTTGCAAGACGATAGTAGTAGGCTTCAATTCTCCAATCTCCAACCGCTTGAATATTGAAAGGGGCATGAGATTAATACTGGCACCCAAATCACACAATACTCTCCCAAAAGTTTGGCCTCCAATAACACAAGCAATCATAAAACTCCCGGGGTCCTTTTGCTTTAAAGGCAACTTTCGTTGCAAGACGGCACTACACTCTTCCAACAAGTTGATGGTCTCAAATCTCCCAAGTTTCCTCTTCCTTGACACGGCCTCTTTCAAGAATTTTGCATAGCCCGGCATGTCTCTCAAAGAATCAAGCAAAGGTATATTGATTTTCACCTTCTTAAACAGCTCAATAAACTTGGCAAGCTTTTCATCACCTTTTGCCTTGACAAGCCTTTGAGGATACGGAACTTTGGCCACCCCATCTTTACTTGGAAAAGAAGGAGAAGGAATGGAAGGAACAACTTTAGAAGGTACCTCCTTTGGAACTTGAGGCTTCTCCAATTGAGGACCGGGCTCCTCCACTTCCGACTCTTCATTAACCACTACATCTTGATTTTCCAATTCCGGGTAGTTCTTATAGGTAGTTCCACTCCTCAAATGAATAGCATTGAATTGGTTCTTCAGATTCACCTCCGTATTACTTGTGAATTGCCCCGGTTTATGTTGAGTAGCCGCTTGATTAGCCATTTGACTCACTTGCCCTTCCAACATCTTGAGTTGCTTAGACATAGTCGAGACGGTCCCTTCCAAACTTGTAACCTTTTGCCTGGTTGCTCCCATAAAAGCATTTTGGTTTTGGAGAAGTTGTTGCATCATTTCTTCCATGGTCGGCATAGGCTTCTTCGGCTCATTGATCATCCTTTGAGACACCGAGAATCCGGGTGGTGGAATGATAGCATTGTTCGGGTTAGCATACGACAAATTTGGATTCCTATAATTAGGATTATAGGCTTGATTCCCCTGAGGATAACTCAAACGGTTGTAGTTACTATACCCCCGTTGATTGACATAGTTGGCATCCTCAACTTGTGAATACTCTTCACCTCCTTGATGCATTGGTTGGGCCACCATCTTCACATCCAATCTTCCTTTTTCTTTCGGCCTCGTAGTCTCTCTTGAGGATGGTGAATTGCTCAAGAAGATCATCATACTTCTCATCCGAAATGGAGGCAACTTTCTTTGACGAGCTTCTCTCTTGAGGCCAATGGCAACTATTGGCCGTCATTTTTTCCAATATTCGCACCGCTTCTTCAAATGGACGGTTGGTAAAACCACCTCCGGCGGTGGCATTCACAACTTCTCTTGTATGGCTAGTGAGCCCTCGATAGAAGTTCAATATTTGTTGCTCCTTTGAAAAGCCATGTTTAGGGTATCTCCTCAACATCTCCTTGTACCTCTCCCATGCCTCATATATAGATTCATCTCCGGATTGAGAGAAATGAGAAATGTCCGAAATCTCCCATGTAGTAATCTCCGAGCGATCTATGGTCTTGTACCAAGCTTTGGCTCTATCCCGCAAAGAAAATCCAAACAACCTCAATCTAATGGCATCATTCGAGACCCCTTGGATTTTGATAGTCTCACACACATCCAAAAAAGCACTCAAATGTGCATTGGCATCTTCATTAAAACCTCCTCCGAACGACTCCGCTTGCACCATATTAATCAACCCCGACTTTAGCTCAAAGTTGTTGGCATTGCACCGATTGCCCCAACCTCCATCTTGGAACATATTCTCTTGAGGCTCAAACATTTGGTTGATCCGAGGTGGAGGTGCTCTTTCTCTTTGAGCATGTTGCTCCTCCATTTGGCGGCGAAGCTCTTGCATTTGGCGCTCCAAGTCGGCCATATTATTAGGCCCTTGACGCTCCATTGCTCTCCTTCTACGTTCCCGGCTAGCTCGTTTATGTGTGATTTCAATCTCGAAGTCCAAGGGTATAATTTCTCCTCCCTTTTTCCTTGTGATCATACACCAATTCACCTACACAAACCCACCAAGAACACACTTAGATTCAAACTACACAAATAAGTAAAGTATGCTTGAACTAGTATTCTCAATGCAAAGATCATTAACACTAAAAACTCTAAATAGTCCCCGGAAACGGCGCCAAAAAGTGATCGCTAATTTTCTACCAAGCAATTATACCGCACTTTAACGGGCAATTGTAGTATAAAATAACGAGTATCGTATCCTCGAGGAGTATTGACCGAATTTACATTGAAAATGAAATTTATGCATCTTCCTACTATTCAAGCTTTGCAAACAACATGCTTGAAGGCAACAAAACTTAAGAAATAAGAAACACAAAAGCAAAGATCAAACAAGAAGCAAAAGATAAATAAACGAATTAAGGAAACGATATAAAAAGGGTTGACTCTAGGAATCGTGCTCAACTCAAAATGATGGGGACCAAAGCTATTGATTGATTAAACCATTTTAATCTAAATCTAGTGAAGGAATCACAAGAATAAGCACACTCTCTCTCTCTCGAGAAGAGAGCACTCGTTGATCAATTTTTCGTCTCTCTCGACTAAGACTCAAAATGGAACATTGACTCCTAAAAGCACTCAAGATTCATAAACTTCTTTGATTAGATTAACTTCCGCTAGGACCCTTAACCAATCAAATCAAGCAAACTTGAATTCAATGATCATAAAAACCGGCTAGAAATTTTCACAAACACTTAGCATGCCAAAATAGAGACCACATATTTCAACATAAAAACAAGCACCAAGTTGCAAAAACTAAGAATTTAGAAGGCATAATAATATCAATAAAAGAAATCCAGCATCAAATGAGCATCACAAGTTCCCTAGAATCAACTAAAGGAAATTTAGCTAGACATGGATGAAATTAAAGCAAAATAAAGGATAATCAATTGCATAAATGAAATACTAAGAACCCAATGATAAGATCTTCCAATTGTCTTCAATTCCAACCTTGCTACTTGATTACCATGATAAAATCCTAATTAAACCCTAAAAGGAAACTTTGGAAAGAGGAAAATTAGCCAAAAAAAAAACAAGTCTCTCCGTTTTTGGGGCTAGGACCCCTTTATATAGAGTACAAGAAGTGCTAATACAACATAAAAACGTAAAAAGGGTATTTTTGGAACAATTCGCGCAAAAGGTAGAATCGGAGACCCAATCGGAGACCCATAGGTGGACCTCCTATTAGCATATAGTATAACCGGAGACCGGGTTGGACCTCCGATTCTCCCTCCGGTTTGGCACAAGCCTTGATGGCTAATATAGTGCGCACCGGCGGTTGAGTCGGTGGTCTCCGATTAGACCTCCGATTTGGCCTCCAAACCTCCAGTTTGCCATTTAATGCCCTTTTCTTCAATTCTTCACTTCCTTGCCTCGTTTCTTCGATTCCAATCTTCTCCTAGCCTCCATTTTAGTATAAGAAATTTCTCATTTTACCTACACGCATGCAAAAACTCCACCACAACATGATACAAATCAAATATAACGAATTCAAGCCAAAAACATAACATAAATTGGGTGAAATCTAAGCAAAACGAGTAGATAAAACCACTTAGTTATTACATAATGAGTGCTTATCAAGCAGAAGACTTCAGTTAGACTGAGAAGGCGAAGATGGTCCGTTCAACCCAGGAAGAAGCTAGCTTTGGCCAAGTTAACTCTACACAAGTTGACTCCACAGATGAGCGTCCTTGTAATTCATGCATATCGAGATCATGTGTTGAAGTCAGACATCGCAAAGTCAAGAAGTGAAGACCTTGAAGACGGAGAAAGAAGTGCAGTTAGAGTTTGAAATTCAAATCTACTCAGAAGTGCGAAGACAGGCTGGAAACTTTCCATAAATAGACCGACCAAGAGGACTTGCATAAAGCAAGGATCGAAGTTACCATTTTAGGACATGTTGTAGAAAAGCAAGTGGAGTGTCATACTTTTGGCAGGGGTCAAACGGCTACTTCCAACGGCTAGTTTACCTCCATCTCTATAAATAGAGGTCTCTACTTTTGTAAGAGAGATAGAGCACACACACGCAAAAGAGCTATCAAGCAGATTCAGAAGCAGATTCTCTCTCGTGCAAGAACCCGCCGAACTTAAGAAACAGTAGAAGTAGAGTGTCAAGTCCTCCTCCTGTTCTTCCCATTTAGCCTCTCAAAAAGCCCATTCTTTGATCGATTCTAGATTTGTAATAGGTTCCTGCATAGTTAGTAAGCAGACTCTCTCTTGCAGATTGAGTCTCCTAACCTTAAGAAGAAACATCCACTGTTCACAGTGTAGCAGGCTTCATCCTTGGAAACCCCTCAAACCACCAAACCTCCCGTAATCAAAGAAACTAGGTCCTTAGAATCCATAATCTAAGACCCAGGAGTTGCTCTTGCCCGTAAAAGAGCTATAGGCTTTGTTCTTGCCTGGAAAAAACTATAAGTTGTGCACTTACCCGTAAAAGTGTTGTAAGGTTTGGTTCGAACCCGTAGTCGAACTGGTTAGGTTGCTTGGTACCTGTAAACCAAGTGGAACGTTTGATAAGCACGCCTAAGCTTATCTAGTGGATTGCTTCTCCGAAAATGAAGTCGTGGACATAGGAAGTTTATTTACGAACCACGTTAAACTACTGTGTCTCTGTCTCTTTATTTTCAGTATTTTATACTTCAGTTACCTAACCAACTGACTTGCATACAAAAACGTTTTACTTGCACTAAAAGGGTTTTAGAGAACTTGATCTTCCCTCCAAAAGGTTTTCAGTTTATGTAACGAGTTTAACCCACCAAATTCCGCAAAGTAATAACTGTGATAAAACCTCAATTGGTGATACACAGCTGACCCTCAGTCAAAGAAGTCAATTGTGCACCCAACTGTGTGAATCCTCCAACTGTCGTTTACAGTTGTCGAGTCAATTGAATTGCTAAGTTCTTGAAGAATCATTAACTTGATTTTTGTTTGTTTTAAAAATCTCTACTCGTGTACCCCCTCATACACCAATTACTCGTTACCGGGATCATCACTTTATTTTATAAGAAAACACTTTATATTTTTTTACTATATATATATGGTTATCAAGAATATTTATATATTTATTTATTTTATCATAAATCTCTTGGCCCGATGGGCTAGCTCGGAAACTGATGGGTTAGGATTAGGGTCAATAATTTGTAGCCCAAAAAAAATTTAGCCCTACTGACCCAAATTGAAAGTAACCCGAAACTGATAAGATTGGCCCAAAAACTGAACGGATTAACCGATTGACATCCCTAATAGCAGCTATATCATCTTTCAAAGCAAAATTCAATATTATTCTATAAAATCCTTCATCAAAAGATTTCTCTTGTTAATTATATGTTCTCTCAATCCTCTTCTTCTACAGATTCTTTCGTCTTTGAAGGTTGAGTTATGGACCAAAATTGTTTTCTTTTCCTCGTTTTTCATAATTATTTTTATAAATTCACACATTTTTTTAATTGGAATTTCTAAGCCTTCAAGTAAAAGTTGGATTATGATTAATTGGGATTTTGAATTGGAAATTTTGTGTTTAATGAAATGCGATTTTTTTTATGTCTCTCCTCAGTGAAAGGTTTTGGGTTCGATCCCGCATGCCTGCGGTATGTATTATCTTTATATATTTTCTAAATCTTAAACCATAAACTATGTCACGTATCATCTCCTTATTAAAGCAATAGGAGATGTCACATGAAGAGGTAATAAAGGATTCAATCTGCTAATTTGGTAGTATAGTGGTCCCGTTTTTGTGTAGTATAGAAGTCATACATATATAATGGTGTAATGGTTTATTTGGTTATATATATATATATATATATATATATATATATATATATAGGGAGCAATTTTGGTAGGAACCATCCCTTAGATAGAAACTAAGATCCATTTTAAACCATAGATTTGATTTATTTTACGATTAGGATTTAAAACAAATTAATTTCTTTATAATATAGTATTATGTATAGGGCTGGGTAGGTATACCGAAAAACCGGTATACTGTCCTTACGTACCGAAAAAATACCGAAAATACCGAACTTACGGTACGGTATGACACCGTACCTGAAGATTACAGTAAGCTAACAATATGAGATTCCATAATACTGCGGTATACCGTGTTATACTGTACCGAGGTATAAATAAAAAAATTTCACGTTATCCTCAATGAAAGTTCAATATACCGTGAAAGTTTGGTATGAATGTTCGGTATACCGTGAATGTTTGGTATACCGTATATCGATAAGGCATACTAAAATTGTTGTAAGAAAACAATATGTAAAAATTTCATACCGATTTTACGGTATACCGAACTCCGATATACCGTAAGGTACGGTATGGTAACAGTATGAAATTTGTTATACCGAACTTTACGATAAATCATAAGGTATGACACAAAAACAACGATATACCGTACCAACCCACCCCTAGTTATGTACATCTGCTTACTTTTTGTATTTACGTAGGGATAAGAAAGAGAAAGACAATTTGTTAGCAAATCTTAGAAGCCGCCACTAAAATAGGGATTTGACGTACATGTAATTTTTTTTAATACAGATGTACACGTGAGTTAATTAATACTTACGTACACGTGAGTTATCTTACTGCTTTTTAGGGGGGGAGGGGGCAATTCTAAATATGTTGTAAATATCTTATAGATCTTTTAGATATATATTATATGAGTGTTGACTAAGTTATTAATCCTAAAACCCTAGCTATGTACTTGTATAAATAGAGGCTTTTGGTCATCATATTGAATACACTAGATTCATATTCTCTTCTCTATTCCCTCGTTTCTCTCTAGTTTATAACACGTTATCAGCACGAGTCTCTAGTCCTGAGTCTCCAATCAACTAAATTAGATGAAAGGTATGCCCTAACAAAGAATCGTGTCTTTCTGAAGAGGTATGATTTAATTTGAATGAAAAAAGTTATTGAATTGCCGTCAAGCCGCCCACCAATTTTTGCATAGTTTTCATCAATATATAGAAATTTAGTTTCGCTGATCCATTCAAATTTACGTATATTGAAATTCATGTATATGTTAATTTCTTGAATTTTTATTGATCGGAGAAAGGTTCGATTTGGAGACCAAATTGATTAAATTATGTGTACATGTTTATTATGTTAGGGATCATAGTTTTGATTTATACGAATTGCTTCGTGTGAATAGTTTTTTTCAATGTATTATCAATATGGATTTGGATAGATGCTTTCATTTGTATAGTACCATACGATTGTTTTCTTTTTGAAATACAAGCATATCTTTAAGATTTATAGTAAATATATTTCCTGATTTACTTGTATACACATTCAAAATGATTATATTGTTATATGTGATACTTGAACGTTGAATTAATAAGCAATAAAAGAAATCATTTAAGCAACATTCAAGATGTAATTAAGCAATAAAAGTAATCATTTAAGCAACATTCAAGATGATCATTAACAAGCATGTCTTTAAGATTTATAGTAAATATATTTCCTGATTTAATTCGAACCCACACCTGCGCAACATAGGGCCTAACAGCTTGAGGATCAAAGTGTGGTGTCCATCTTCGAACGGAAAAAGTCCCTCTAGAAAGCTCAACAGAAGAAGGAGCCCGGACCTTTGGAAGATCAGCCATCTCAGAAAAAAGAATCGTAAAATACCCCTTTCCCATTGCTACGAGTTTCCAATGGTGTGGAATTTTCCAAACAGACTGTAGCTCACTCTAAATTTGCAACTTAGGGCGAGGTTATTCCCCTTTGCGAAGAAGCATCCTCCCAAGAAGAGCAGAGGTGGAGAAAAGCTTTTCTCTTTTAATTAAAGAAAATTCAAAATCTATTTTCTCTATCCTAATATTACACCACTCCCAGCCGCACTATTAACAATCAGTTACTTAGCCTCCATGTTGTTATATCTTTTCTTTTCATTCAGCTAATTTCTCTTAATTATTTATTAACGTGGACGAAAAATTCACACTAAAATTCAAAACGAACTAAAAAAAACCATAATAAATTCAACATCTAATGACTGTTCGAGCATCATAAACTAAAAATTTTGCCTTCAACTAAAATGATCGTAATACTTGTATGCCCCCAAATATGCATATTCACATGACAAAGAGATAGGCAAAATTAACTATAGTCTTGACATTACAATATCTCAATTCAATGATCTTCATCTGAATTGTTTACAATAGATGCATCTCCATTGAAATTCATTCCATCAAATGAATATAAAGCCTGTCCAGGTGGTGCCTATATAAAAGAAAGAATATGTATTACAATTAATTACACATAACAAATTATTATAGTATAAATAATCATACCATTAACAATTCAGTGAAACTGAGCTGATTAGTGGTCCTTTGGAGGCATGCATGGGGTGTTGGAGGTGTCAAATAAGAAACATGACATGGACTTTGTGTTCCAAGATCCGATGATAATGGTAAAATATTTATCATTCAAGCAATATTCAATTGATTTATTTTTCCGAAAACATAATTGTACATATAGTAAGACTACGTACATTTGCTCTATGATTTGTTTTTGTTCGCTTTGATTGAAGTTCTACCCAACTCTTCAGATGTTTTGACCTTTCACACCAATTCTTTTCTTTAATCCTTTTGATGACATCATAGAAGGGACAGTTGGAGCGATCTTTGCAGCATTACTTTTTTCTTGGCCTTCTTATGTTAAACGCATATCCATCACCTTCTTATTTAAATCATGCATTGCCTCATGGACTAATGAATATGTTGATTGATGAATAGAAGCTTCAGTCGCAAGCCTTATAAACATTTGACATAGTTTTCGATACCGCTCCGTACTTTGTAATTTAGGGTCTTCTTCAACTTCATTACCTGTATAATCTTGTACTACACCGGTTCTTGCTTCTCTTGTCAACCTTTTTAAGATACAATGCTCTGGAAGTAACTTTACATCCAACACATCAAACAATTTCACTGCATGACAACTTATTAATCCAACCATTTCAAATTTTCGACAATGATGAACCCATATTTGTGTCCATCTTTTCTTGTGTTTTTCTTGTATTTCTTAGTATTTTTCGAGTCAAAGTGTGTCTGGGAGGACACAAAGTCGAGAGATGGTGTGCAGGGGAGAACAGGTGGGATGCTGGGCAAATCCGATGGAAAATCTGTTGTTGAGATGCTGAGATGGTGATACGATGCAAATGGGCATAGGGCTGGAAGCTTGTAGCTGGGCAACATCAAAATATCCATTCTACAAGTCAGGAAGTACCTCCCCATATCCTTTAGCCAATAGACAGAGTACTCGGAGGAGCCAGGATCTTGGTCAACACAGGAAGCAATTCAAGATGCAGACATGGAGGGCAAGATGCGAGTCGGACCACCAGCAGATTTTTCTTTTCCTTCAAGGAAGAGGATAAGGATTGGATCTTTCTTTCCTTATCCTAGCCGGACCTAATCAAAGGAGATATCTACCAAGCAAGGAAAGAGAATTGTGCATGCATGAAGAGAAAGGGCGGATGAGATATGCATGGAAGAGTCCTTCATCAACAAGGATTCTTCCCTAAACCCTAATTTCCATCGCCTATATATATGGCCGACTCCTTTATATATGGTGTGTCGATTTTTATTCTTAGTTCTGCATTCTTAGTTGAGAGGAAGTGAGGAAGAAACAAGTCCTACGGGTAAATTACTTTTATTACGTATTTACTGCTTTAGTTTAGTTGTTGGCTTGAAGCCAAGACCTTAGTTGCTGACTGCGCTTTTGGGCAGCAACCCGTTTCCAGTATTATGTTAAGCATGTTTTTCTCTATATATTTTGTGTTTACATTTATTATTATGTCTAGCTAAATTTATTGTTTAGGTTGGATGTAGATGATGTGATCTTAATTACTCGTTCTAAACTCGTGAGGTCATGTTCCCTGACAACAAGAGTCAACATCCCGTTCAGAAGCAAAAGCAGAGACATAAACAACCATGACAGGACAGCCAGAGAGAACCATCCGTCAGATCATGTTCCCTGACAACAAGGGAATCAGACCATCAAGTATCCAGTTGCCCACCATCAATGGCAACTGGGAGCTCAAGCACTCGCTGATACACATACTGCCCAAATTCAGTGATTATCCTGGAGAAGACCCCCAAACCCATCTTCAAAACTTTGAGATGGCGATCAACACAGTGAGGAACAATGCCACTACTGCCAGGAACAATGGGGATAGACAAGTTGTTCGAAATGACAACGATGCTGAAGTTGTGAGAAACCAAAATGCTGCCCAAGATACCTTTCCTGACTACGTAAGGTTACTCACGTTCCCGTTCTCACTTCTTGACGGAGAACGTGAGTGGCTCTACACCTTGTCAGAGGGAAGCATCGACACATGGAACAAAATGCAACAGGCCTTTCTTGACAAATATATACCCGTTGGCCGAATACAAAGTGGGAGGAATGATATTTCATCGATCAAGATGGGGGGAAATGAGTCATTATATGACTATTATGAAAGGTTCAAGAAGTTGCTGGCAAGATGTCCTCAACATCAAATCGAGGATATTGATTTGATCGAGCATTTCTTGAAGGGATTAAGGGCATCAGAGAGGAAATACATAATTGCAGCATGTGGAGGAGCAATAGTCGATCAACTACCATCTGAAGTGTTCAAGAAAATAGCCGCCATAGCTGAACAATCACGAGATGAAGATGATATCCCAAGAGGGGGGTATGAAGGAAACAAAGGAAATCAAGACAACTTGGTCAGTACCATGAAAGAATTCATGACTAAGATGTTTGGCCAAATGGAGGATTTGAAGAAGAAGGTAGATGGCAAGGAAGTTCAAAGAGCTGTGAAGAGATGTGAAGTATGCCAGGCAACATCACATATCACCTCAAAATGTCCCAGTTGGTTCGTGGAAGAAGGAAAAGGGGTAAAGGCAATAGGTCAGAACTAGCAAGGCGGAGGGCAACAAAGGTTCCAATATGGCAATAACTATAACTATGGAAACAACTTCGGCTATAGGCAGAATCAGCACGAGAACCTGAGGTATGGCAACAACCATTACCAAATGCCCCCTGCCCACCAACAACCGTAGCAACCTGTTTAGCAGCAGTATGTGCCTCCACCTCAACAACAACCTCAACAGCAGAACAACTATGTGCCTCCACATCGAGAACCAGCAAAGACGGAGTTCATGAAGAAGACCATTGATAGGTTTACCAATGAGAACCAAAGGCTTAGGAGGGATTTTTGAGAACTTTCAATTGGAAAGTCGAGGTCAATCGAACAACTTTCAAGCTCAATTGACTCATATAAACCAAACCTTGTCAAAACTTGTAGATGACAAGAGCGGAAGGCTTCCTGCCCAAGTGGAGGTCAACAATGAGCAAGTCAATGCTGTGACTTTGCGAAGTGGTAAGGACTTGTCAGAGATGTTGCCCAAGATCCAATCCAAGGAACCAGCTCGAGTAGAGGAAACTAAGATGAGCTCAGGAGATATCAATGACATCTACGAAGAGCTAAAGGCAAAGCGTGAAGAAGGGATAAAGGCCAATAAGAACCCCGTCTTTGATGATGAGGAGGATGAAGCCTTGTTTGATTACGTGAAGATGGAGAGATCTAAGCTGGGATTTGACAAAGATGACGTGATGTTGGGGTCTTTGAAAGCTGAGAAGGAAGCAGAAGCTTTGGCCAAGAGGACTGTACATCGCACTACTAAGGCCAAGATCCCATATCCAAGACGTTTTGCCCGCGAACGTGATCAGAAGGAGTTGGAGGACATGATGGAGGTGTTCAAGAAAGTAGAAATCAACCTGCCCCTGTTGATGGCATTACAATCCATGCCAAAGTGTGCCAAACTTTTTGCGAGAAATGTGCTTAAAGAAGACAAAGTACCCAAATAATGCCCGTTTCCATGTCGAGAATGTATTAGCACTAATGAATTCCCACATTCCGATCAAGAAGAGGAATCCTGGCATGTTTGCCATCCCATGCACGATTGGTACTACGTCAATACCCAAAGCGATGTTTGACTTAGGAGCTTCGATAAATGTGATGCCAAGAGCCATGTTCGGCGAAATGAGTTTTGGACCTCTTTCCCTTACACGTGTCGCCATCCAATTAGCGGACTTATCCACTGTCTATCCCGATGGAGTGTTGAAGGACGTGTTGGTCAAAGTGGGGGATCTTCTGTTCCCAGCCGACTTCTATGTTCTTGACATGGGAAAGAAGGCAATCAAAAACCCAGTGATCTTGCTCGGAAGGCCGTTCTTGAGGACGGCCTGTACCAAAATCGATTGTGACACTGGGAGGTTGACAGTTCAAGTAGCTGGAGAAGTCGTCGAGTTTGACGCTTATCGGCAAAATTAGGATGATGCCCTAGAACACCTCAATACCCTCAATACAAGTGGTCGACAAATGGAGACATTGAATAGCTTAAGTTGCTTCTTAGAAGACAATGAGGACGCAGGTCAGGAGGAGCTCAATTTAATACAGGGGCTTGACCTGGATCTCGACCAAGAAGGGGATATTGAGGATGATGGTGCCTTGTTGGAGTTTTATGAAGGTGATGAATACGAAAGTGATAAAGACTTCTGGGAGGAGTCAGTCCATGGACATAGTTTCGACTCCACCGATGAAGACTATGGGACGGATGAGGAGTTAGAGGACAACACTCCTAAAAACTTCCATAAAGACAAAGATGAGTTTGATGAGGAACTTGAGGTGTTACCCCATGATGAGACTGAAGAGTTAGTAGAGAAATTTTCGCAACAACCAATTCTTGAGGAGGATGCCAGCTTGCCGACAGAAAGAGATCTTGCCCAGAACGAGGAACCAGCAGATGTGGAGGAATGAAGTTATGAAAGGATTTCGGGAAACATGCAGCCTCAGGGATTTGAACCACTCAATATCCCTGAATTGAAGCCGGAGGACAGGTTGGTACCATCACTGCAAAAGGCCCCTACTCTGGAATTGAAACCTTTGCCTAAGCACCTGAAATACATATATCTTAGCAAGAACGAGACTTTGCCCGTGATCATATCATCTGAGTTATCGAGCATGGAGGAGGTTAGAGTTGGAGAGGTGTTGAGCAAGTATAAGAAGGAAATAGGGTGGACGTTGGCCGATATCAAGGGCATTAACCCTTTGGACTGTGTTCATCACATTTTGCTTGAGGAGGATGCTGCCCCCGTAAGAGATCCACAACGGAGATTGAATCCAGCCATGAAAGAAGTAGTGATGAAGGAGATACTTAAGCTTCTTGACTTGGGGATCATATACCCCGTGTCTGACAGCCGGTGGGTGAGCCCTGTGCACGTGGTGCCCAAGAAGTCAGGAATCCAAGTTGTTGAGAGCGACAAAAACAAGATGGTGGCCATGAGATTACAAACCGGATGGCGAGTGTGTATAGATTACCAAAAGCTTAACCAAAAGACGAAGAAGGATCATTTTCCTTTGCCCTTCATCGACGAAATGATTGAAAGGTTAGCTGGTAATGACTATTACTGCTTTCTTGACGGCTATTCTGGTTACATGCAGATCTGGGTTGCTGACGAGGATCAAGGCAAGACCACCTTTACATGCCCATTCGGCACATTTGCTTATAGGAGGATGCCGTTCGGGTTATGCAATGCACCAGGGACATTCCAAAGGTGTATGATGCACATTTTTTCAGACCTTTTTGAAGAGTGTATCGAAGTCTTCATGGACGACTTTACTGTCTACGGCAAGACCTTCGAATCATGCCTCAACAACCTGGATCGAGTCTTGAAGAGATGTGTTGAGAAGAGCCTTGTGTTGAATTATGAAAAATGCCATTTCATGGTAAGAGAGGGAATCGTTTTGGGGCATGTCATTTCAGGAAAAGGAATTGAGGTGGACAAGGCCAAGATCGACATTATTGCCAAGTTGCCCTACCCAAGATCGGTGAAGGAGTTAAGAGGATTCCTAGGGCATGCTGGATTCTATAGAAGATTTGTCAAGGACTTTGCCAAGATCGCCCAACCAATGACGAGACTACTTCAAAATGAAGTACCATGGGAGTTTAATGAAGATTGTAAGAAGGCGTTCCATGCCTTGAAGGAGAACTTGATCTCAGCCCCCATTATCCAACCTCCGGATTGGGGGATGTCTTTTGAGTTAATGTGTGATGCTAGTGGTTATGCCGTAGGAGCAAATCTTGGGCAAAAATGCGGAAAGGAGAGCTATGTCATCTATTACGCATCCAAGACGTTGAACCCAACCCAATGTAACTATGCCACCACGGAGAAGGAGTTGTTGGCCATCGTCTTCGCCTTTGAGAAGTTCAGATCCTATTTGCTTGGAGGCAAGGCCATAGTATACACAGACCATGCGGCGCTAAAGTACTTATTGAGCAAGAAGAAGTCCAAGCCAAGATTGATTAGATGGATTCTTTTGTTGCAAGAATTTGATATAGAGATCAAAGACAAGAGTGGTGCCCAGAATCAAGTTGCCAACCACCTAAGTCGAATCCTCCATCCAGACGATGGGTGCCGATCAAGGAGACCTTTCCCGATGAGCACCTGAGTCTTGCCCAAGAGGAACCATGGTATGCTGATATCGTGAATTACTTGGTGACTGGAGAGATTCCCTCCGATCTTGGGTGTTATCAGAGGAACAAGCTTAAACATGAGAGTCGTTTCTACATTTGGGACGAGCCATATTTATGGAGGGAATGTGCGGATAAGATAATAAGGAGGTGTGTCGAGGACAAAGAGCAAAGAAGCATTCTTGAGCATTGTCACAACAAGAAGTGTGGAGGACACTTTGGGCACCAACGTACTGCAAGGAAGATTTTGGAGTGTGGTTTTTATTGGCCAACCTTGTTTAAGGATTGTTATGAGTGGGTCAAGATGTGCGAAAAATGCCAAAGAGAAGGAAACATCACAAGATGGAACGAGATGCCCATGATCCCGATTTTGCCCGTGGAAGTGTTCGATATATGGGGCATGGATTTTATGGGACCATTGTCGAGTTCCAAAGGCAACAAGTACATCATATTGGCAGTGGACTATGTCTCGAAGTGCGTAGAGGCTCGTGCTTCATACAAGGATGATTCAAAGGTCGTCTCTAACTTTTTGAGAACTCAAATTTTCAATAGGTTTGGGGTACCTCGAGCTATCATTAGTGATCAAGGTTCTCATTTTTGCAACGCGACGGTGACCGCCTTGTTCAAGAAGTATGGAGTTACTCATCGCGTGTCAACAGCCTACGACCTACAAGCCAATGGACAAGCTGAATTGTCTAATAGATTTATCAAAACGATCTTGAGGAAGACCGTGGGGACAAAAATGAAGGATTGGAGTATGCGCCTCGATGATGCCTTGTGGGCGTATAGGACTGCCTTTAAGACACCTTTTGGTTTGTCCCCTTATCGCATGGTCTATAGCAAGAGATGTCACTTGCCCGTGGAGTTGGAACATCGAGCACATTGGGCTGTTGCCCAACTCAACCTCGACTGGAACGAGGCAGGTAAATCAAAAAAGCTCGAGATCCAGGAACTCGACGAGATCAGGCTCCAAGCCTATGATAATATCGGTATATACAAGGAAAGGATGAAGAAGACCCACGACCTTTTGATTAAAGAAAAGGAGTTCCATTTTGGGCAACAAGTGCTGCTTTATCAAACTCGGTTCAGGCTATCTTCAGGGAAGCTCTCGATCAAGTGGGCAGGACCTTACGCAGTTGAAGCTCAGTTCCCAAATGGAGCTGTTGAGATTAATGATCCCAAGAACGGGAAAATTTTTAAAGTCAATGGCCAGCGCCTGAAGGCCTATCTTAGGCAAGAACAGTTTGTTGAGGGGGAACCATCTGGGTTTCCTATCGAGGAGGACCTCTGACTTCTAAGGAGGGGGGTGTCGTGCCCAAGACCTTAAATGGGACGCTGTCTAGGAGGCAACCTGGTTAGTTTTTTTTTAAATTTCTCGTTATTTCTTTCTTTTATCATTTATTTTCGTAAGAATATGAAAATCCAAATAAATCGTAAAATTATGAAAATGAAAAAAATTAGTTAGTTTATGTTTTAAGTATTTTATTTAGAAGCATTTTATGTTCGAGTCTAACCATAGGGAAAAGTTTGTTTCCGGAGTGTATTTGTGTTTTTAAGTGTGTAGGAGATGTTAAGCAAGATGCAGGTTGTAGATCAGGATCCACAATAAAGGAAGAAACTGTGGAAGTGGAGCAGAGGTTTTGGGCAAGAACCAAGTCGTTGGTCAACGACTGTTCAAGGCGGTTACTGTACCCCTAAAACTACGCGCCCTTTAAAACCACCCTACCACATCTATACCCCCACTACCTGATTTCAAATTCAAGTCTGCAACTTCTTCTCTTCTCTCTCCCCATCAAAAACTCCAAAATCCCTACTATGGTGTCCACTCGCCCAAGAAACAAGTTGAACAAAATCCCCACCGGTACTAGTATCGATCTCACCACCAACAACCCTACCACCGCCACCACTAAACCCAAAACCACCACCAAGAGAAAATTACCCATGGAATCCGCCAACCCCTCTGTTGATCAAAACCCTGAAATTACCATCGGAACCACCATGCCAAAAAGCCCTCCGGTCGATGCGACGTTGCTGATGAGCGACGAAAACCCTAGTTTGATTGAAGAGGCGGCAAAGCAGACGGAGGAGGAAACTCAGTCTAAGCCGGCGTTCGAGGAAGAGGAATTAGAGGAAGAAGCAGAGGAAGAAGACGACGGTGAGGATGAAGAGGAAGAGAAAGGTGATGAGGGAGAAGGCGACAATGGCGATGAGGATGATGTGGATGAAGCCATTGACGCAGTGGCGGCGAGACTGGCAGCGGAGGCATTGGTGCAGGCGAAGACCAAGGCCAAGGAAAGTCCGGCGAAGAAGAAGGGAGCCAAGGCGGCTAAGAAGCGTCCTCACGGTGGCAAGGAAACACCGGCGAAGAAGCACAAGACTGCTGCTTCAGACGCCGGCTCCTTCTAACCGTCGATCTCAAAAGGAACGGTCGTCGAGACTCCGTCAAAGGTTAGCAAGGAAGAAGAAGCAGGGGACGATGTTGGAGAGGAAGTGGACGTTGACCAGTCTACCCCAGCAAGTGGTAGGAACAAGAAGAAGAGGAAGGGCCCTACAGTGGTGATGTGCAGGAAGCCGAGAGAATGGAAGGTGACAGCACCCAGGGTTCTTGACTTCAAACTCTACGAGAACCTAGGTGTTGCCCAGGAAGTCAGGGAGCTGTTTGAGGGGATAGACTGGAAGAAGTTTTTGGAATGGCCTGTGGAGGTCTATGAGGAGCAAGTTAAGGAGGCATACAGCACGACGGCGATAACAAGTGATCCCGAGAATAGGGTGAGCATGATCTCCTTCTCGCTTTTGGGCGAGAAGTATGACTTCCAAGTGAGTGCACTGAATCAGATACTGGGGAAGGTGAGTTTGAGGGATCTGGCCAAGAAGGAGTTCATGGAGGCCAAGACCATGGTGCCACCCCCAGGAGATGTGGCTTATGAGGAACAGTGGAAGGAGATCGGGAATGGAACGTCGTACTACGGGGCCAACAACAAGGGAACCGAGCTGAAGACTCACGCCCTTAGGCTTTGCCATCGCATCCTTGCATACAACTTGTATGGCAAGAACGATAGTGGTAACAGCTTGAGCAACAAGGAGCGGTACTTACTGTGGTGTATGCACACCAAGACTAAGGTCAATTTCGCGGCGTTCCTTGGAGAGCAGCTCAAGACGATGTTGGCAAAACAGGCGTTGGGATGCACTTGTGGCCACTTCATGACGGCCTTTGCAAATGGAGTTGGGGTCTATGATGAGCTGAAAGGGAAGCCGATGATGGTGGTCAACAAGTTGGGAGAAGCTGCCTTGAAGAAGATGAACGATATTGAGCTGAGAAATGGCAGATACGTGTTTGTTGACTACAGCATGCCAAAATCCACCAAGCGACCACCCTTGGGCAAGAAGGAGGAGGCAAGCACCAGCGCAGCGGTGCTGCCCAACATCGAGATCGAGACCAGACTGGCCAATATGGAGAAGTTGTTGACCGAGATCAAGGATGCCCAGCTGACATTCTTTGCACATCAAGGATTCAGGTATTCACCTGAATCTTCTCTTTGACTTATGTTCCTCCCTTTTATGTTAGTTTAGGTTTATATTTTTTGTTTTTGTATTTTTATTGTTAAGTCTTGTTTTGTATTTTTGTGATGTTAGTCGAGAGGGTGTTCTTATTGTCTTCTCCTACAATTTGCCTAGCAAATTGTGTGGTGAAGACCTTAAAGTTCCCATCTCAGTCTGTTTGTAATTAAATGTTGAGTCAGTTTGTTTTATGTTTGATTGTTGCCCAACAGTTTACCCATTTTGCCTAAGGCAAAGTGTGTGGGTGTTGGGGAGTCAGTTTGTGTTTTTAAAGTGTGTTTTAGTTGTTGATCAGCATGTTGGCATGATAAGTTGGAATAGGTTTATAGATGATGCCGTATGTAAATATTTAGGATGGAATGAGATATTGGGCATTAACTGTGAGGATTTGAGTTTTTAAAATGCTATATACATGTGCAGCATTGCTTTCTTTCTTGAGTGATAATAACCAGTTGACATTGTTGATCTAGAACTTGTCTGCATCTCTTATTAAAGCTTCATGAAACTTAGTTGAACTACTTAGATGAATTAGGCATTTTTGTTTAAAGAAGCCCATGGCCAAAAATTCCCTGCCTTGACATTTATCCTTTGATTAGCCCCCTTGAGCTTGGATCGTATTCTTTCTATTTACTTATAGAAGCCTGAATTTTAAGCCTTCCCGGTCAAGAACTCAGGTCTAGAAGAACAAGGGATGGAAGGGAATGTTGGGTAGCACTTACTGGGCATTATCACCTAAGTTAGAGGTGTTGAAAAAAAAAAGAGAGAAAAAAAAAGAGAAAAAATTATGTTTTAAAGTCCAAAAATAAAAATAAAAATAAAAATAAAAATAAAATAAAAAATAAAAAATAAGTGTACTAGATGAAGATGAGTAAGGAATCAAGGGCAGTCTGTTGCTCGAGAACCTAGTTCTTGACTTAGCCAGTTCCTAAATTTCCCTACCTTTTTGCCTTAGGCCACATTACAACCCATTAAAGACCTAAGGATAAGTAGTTCGATTTTGTTCAAAGGAGTAGAGAAGTAGAGGGCAGGCAAGCCTATGGAGAAACATTGTTGATTTTGGTCGAGAGCGTATACAGTTAACCTTATACACTTGAGAGATGAGTGTTGGTGAGGATATCCTTGTTTTCCAATAACTCTTTCTTGACCTGTTTGATGGCAATATCTGATTACATACTCTGTTTTGACTAACATGTGCATGAGCTGATCTTTTGAGTCTATGTTTTTGTTTTGTCTTTTCTGTGTTTGAGTCTTGGGTAAGTTGCAACCATACACTTGAGGGCAAGTGTAATTCAAGTGTGTGGGTGTGATGAACTCATATTTGTGTCCATCTTTTCTTATGTTTTTCTTGTGTTTCTTAGTCTTTTTTCGAGTCAAAGTGTGTCTGGGAGGACACAAAGTCGAGAGACGGTGTGCAGGGGAGAACAGGTGGGATGCTGGGCAAATCCGATGGAAAATCTGTTGTTGAGATGCTGAGATGGTGATACGATGCAAATGGGCATAGGGCTGGAAGCTTGTAGCTGGGCAACATCGAAATATCCATTCTACAAGTCAGGAAGTACCTTCCCATATCCTTTTAGCCAACAGACAGAGTACTCGGAGGAGCTAAGATCTTGGTCAACACAGGAAGCAATTCAGGATGCGGACATGGAGGGCAAGATGCGAGTCGGACCAGCAGCAGATTTTTCTTTTCCTTCAAGAAAGAGGATAAGGATTGGATCTTTCTTTCCTTATCCTAGCCAGACCTAATCAAAGGAGATATCTACCAAGCAAGGAAAGAGAATCGTGCATGCATGAAGAGAAAGGGCGGATGAGATATGCATGGAAGAGTCCTTCATCAACAAGGATTCTTCCCTAAACCCTAATTTCCATCGCCTATATATATGGCCGGCTCCTTTATGTATGATGTGCCGATTTTTATTCTTAGTTCTGCATTCTTAGTTGAGAGGAAGTGAGGAAGAAACAAGTCCTATGGGCAATTTACTTTTATTACGTATTTACTGCTTTAGTTTAGTTGTTGACTTGAAGCCAAGACCTTAGTTGCTGACTGCGCTTTTGGGCAGCAACCCGTTTCCAGTATTATGTTAAGTATGTTTTTCTTTATATGTTTTGTGTTTACCTTTATTATTATGTCTAGCTAAATTTATTGTTTGGGTTGGATGTAGATGATGTGATCTTAATTACTCGTTCTAAACTCGTGAGGTCTAATTGTGTTAGTTCGTTAATTGATTTTGTTCCCAAAACACTTAGGATTAATTCTAGACTTAATTGATATTGACATATAATTGATCACCATCTAGATATTGATATTAAGTCATTAACAGGAATTGGGATTTAACACGAGAGTGTCTTTCGTGCCCAAGAAGGTAAGGAGTGTTGGAGAGCAGTCGGTATTGACCTACCCCTTGGCTGTCTTGGGTCTGTTTATTCTTAATGCCTGTTGGGCAGCATCGTTACTGAAGTGTCTTCGTGATTTGTTGATCAAGAGAGGAGATCTTGCCTTCTGGTCAAGATCTGTAAAATTGGATAGACATAGGCTAAGTGTGTTTATATCGTGACTTCGTGGCTTTTAGGGTATAAACTAATCTTTGTCTTAAACCAAGTGATGAAATCAGTTAATTGAATATCCTTGTACCAATGAACGAGTAAAGAGTAATTAGGATCATTGATTCAAAACCCAATCCAAACGTCTTTTGTTATTTGATAATTTTACTTGTTGAGTTACAGGTTATTGAGTTATAATCAAAATCACTTTTGTTGAGTTCTTCCTGAAAAGCAGATTACGCCGAGCCCCGTGGGTTCGACCCCACTTGCCGCTGACTACTACCTTGTTGGACAAGAGGTGTTTATAAATATTATTTGTGCGAAGAGTGTGACGACAGCACTTCGTCAGACAACTACATGAAATCATCTTTGTGTTAGTATCATATGTGACCACCCATCTCTATTCTGATCAATTAGCCCAATGAGGCAATGACATATTCAAATAACGATCCCGTTTCATTTTTATGCTTTATGTATGCAGCTGCAAACAAATCAAATTCTTTCTGGAATAGATCAAAAACTGACGGAGTATAAATCTTAGAAAATTGTTGTAGCATGGGAGAGCTGTTTATCCTCAATCTTGGTAACTTTTGGCGTGCCTCGAAATCACCCTTTAGTTCGTTATACCACTTCTCTTCGCCAACTCGCTCAAAACTCTAAAAAAATTGTAAAATGTTCAAGCGGGCTTCATACAACTCCTGGTATTAGAATTAACACTCTCATTAAGTTGTGTGCTTCTCATACCAAGCGTGTAAGTATTCATGTAGCAATGTGCCCATTTCTGCTTAACATTGTAAATATGTTTCAACCACATGTTGTCATGGAGATTAAACTGTGTCAATAGGATACTCCAAACATTTTCAAATTGAGTCTTATCCTCGAAGCTATACATACACCTCTTAAAATCTGCTAAGAAACATGATCCATCCTTCATCAAATTTCCAAGGTGTTTGATTCCATTTAGCATTAAGTGCCATGTGCATAATCCATGAAACGTCTCAGGTATTACCTCACGCAAGGCCTTTACAATAGCTTGATCTTAATCTGTAATGATAGTGAACGGCTTTTTTTGCTTGTGCGCCTCAAAAAATGTTTTAAATAACCATTTAAAGGATGCCGTTGTCTCATCATACATAAGTGTTGTGTCAAAAATAACAGTTGTTCTATGTTGATTGAAACCCGGACATGAAGCACTGGCTTTTCCTCCTGAGCTTGATGGCGAATTAGTTTCTTCTTCTTCTGACTCGGTGAATACGTCGGTGTCGTTGACGTCATCCTCAACGATCATGGCCTTGATTTTCTCCTTGGCCTTTCCTCGGAGGGCTTCTTTCTCCTTCATGGAGAGATCAGGACAGTTGGCTTTGAAGTGTCCTGGCTTCTCGCATTCAAAGTATCATTCATTTTGTTTCCTTGATGAGGGTTCAGTTGAGCTCCGCCTGCTCCTGTTTAGTCATTTCGTCAACCTTCTTTTGAAGTTTGGACCTGCTCGGTCGATCCCTAGCCGAGGAGTCAGAGGACCGTAAGGGTCTAGTGAACTTGAATCTTCCCGATTCAGCTCGAAGCGTCACTGGCTTGGCAACTGAGCTCTACTCGATATGTTCTGGTTTCTGAAACTTGCTCTGCTTTAGTCGGAGGATGTCATACTCATTTGGCTTGAGCATGGAGAACAATTTCTCAGTTATCATCGATTTAAGGTCACTCCGATTCTGGTGGACGACTCTGTAGACCGCCCAGTCTTCGCCTAGTGCGGAGAGAACTTTCACGCTCATCTTACGCTGAGATTATTTGCCCTTCCTAATACTCTTGATGTCCATAAGGACCTCTGTGAATCTCAGCTCCATCTTGTCGATGGATTCCCCGGTTAGCTGAGAGAAATTCTCAAACTTCTGACAAGCTAAGGTGAACTTGTTCTCCTTTATCTCGCCAGAGCCTTCATAGAGTGTAGCTAAGGCTTCCCACATATGTTTTGTTGTGGAAAAATTGATAATCTTCGGCAGGTAGGCTTTGCCGACGGTGGAAGAGATAACACTCTTTGCGATGTCCTCCAGCACTGATTGAGTCACTTGGATGAGACCTTTTTCAATGGTCTCCCACATCCTGTGATGCCAAGGCAGTCAGTGCCATCTTCAAGTGAAACTTTTACGTAGGATAATCATCCACGGAGAACTCCAGTAAGCTTCCTAGCAGCGTCGAGTTCATGTTTCCTACACACCACAACAGACAAACAAGAAAACATGCAGCATATTGCACTAAAGATTTTCAGAAAAGATTTGTTCAATTGACCACTGAAAAATCTACTCAACTCACACCTTGTGAATCAGAAACAACAGCCTTTTAAACCAGTGCTCTGATACCACTTGATGGTCCCGGTAACGAGTATCTGGTGTAGGGAGGAATATACCAGTAGCAATTTTTAATTTGCTCAAAGTCTTTTCACTGAGTAAAACTGCTCAGGTCAATTGGCTTGACAACTGAAAAAGTCAGTTAGAGTGGCTCTACAACTAATATGCTTAGTTGGAGCGAATCACACAGTTGGGGGCACAACTGGCTCCTATGCCTCCTATGCCTGAAGGTCAGCTGTATGGACCAATTGAGGTTTTAAATAGTTTTGCATTACGCGCAGAAGTTGGTGGAGTTTAAACTCGTTACAAAAACTGAAATCTTTGTTAAAACGGGAAGGTCAAGTTCCCAAAGTTGGTGCAGTTTGTGTGCTTGTGCAGTTTGTGTGCAAGTTGTATGCTGGGTCAGTTGGTTAGTAAACTGAATATAAAATATTGAATGTAAATACATAATGTAAAGGACACAGTATTTTAACGTGGTTCAGAGATTGACCTTCTACGTCCACAACTTCTTTTTCGGGGAAGTAATCCACTAGATAAGCTTAAGCGTGCTTACCTAATGCACCACTTGGTTTCCGGGTACCAAGCGAACCTAACCAGTTTAATTACGGGTTCGAACAAGACCTTACAACACTTTTCCGGGCAAGTGCACAACCTGGGTCTTAGATTTCGGGTTCTAAGGGACCTAGTCTTGGATTGGGGGGTTTCAAGGGACCTGGTCTTGGATTGCGGGTTCCAAGGGACCTAATGACTTTGATTTCGGGTTCAAAGTCGGACCTAAGGGTTGAAGGTTGGGGATTTTCCAACTAAGAACCCTTCAACACGGGGGAAAGTGGAGGCTTCATCCTAAAGCTTCAGACTCGATCTTTTGGAAGAGAGTTTGGACAGACACAAATTAAGCAAGAACCTATATTCTAGACTCAATCAAAGAAGGGGTTTTCTGAGATACTAGAAGGAAGAAGAGGAGGAGGCTTAGACACTCGACTTCTACTGGTCTTCAACTGAGGTCTTCTTGTTGGTGAGAGAGATGGTCTGCTGCTGCTACTTAACTCTTGATTTTGTCTCTCTTGGCACTTCTGCGTTCTTGTGTCTGCCCACGAGCTTTGATGTTGAGACCCTATTTATAGAGGGAGATCTAACTAGCCATTGGAAAGAGTCGTTTGATCTCTGCCAAAAGCATAGCACTCCACCTTCTTTTCTGGAATTTTTCCTAAAATGGAAACTGCGAGCGTTGCTTCTTGCACGTCGCTGTTGTCGGTCCATTTATGGTAAGTTCTTCAGCTGACTTGTGCTTCCGAGTAGATTCAAATCTGGACTGCAACTCTTCTGTCTTCTACGTCTTCAAAGTCTTCTCTTCTCCGTTTTGCGACGTCTGACTTCGACACAACTTCTCTTCATGGGTCATTTGAGGAGTCAACTGAGTTGCTATCCAACTGAGCCCGTGGTTCAGCTGAGGTTGAGGTCTCAATTAAGTCTGGGTCTCAGCGGGTCTCAGCTGAGTTCTTCAGGAACTGTCTTCTTCAGTCTGTCTGTCTTCTTCTACTTGAAACCTGTAAAGATAAAATCCCTACGCTCAAACATTGAGCTCTAGCTAAGTTTAGACTAAAGACATTCATCTACTCGGTTGGGGCCAATTGCAATTTTGGTATCTGATGGTCCCGATACGAGTTACTGGTGTATGGGGGGGGGGAATACACCAGTTAGGATTTTAAAACTAAACTCCTGAAAAATACTTCAACCGAGTAAAAAGACTCAGTTGGAATCTCACAGCTGAGTAAGCAACCTCAGTTGGAAGAGTGGTGATGTGCAGAATGTGGTGGAAATTAAACTCGTAAAACAACTCACGCTTTTATGAATGGTTGGTCAAAAACCAAAACAGTTGAGAATGCACAGATGCGGTTTGTATGCTGGTTAGTCAGTCAGTTGAGAATGCAAGAAATAACTGAATAAAGAAAAACACAAGCACACAGAGAATTAACGTGGTTCGGAGATAACACTCCTACGTCCACGGGGAGTTGTGAGTCCACACAACTCTGTCCAAGTTCTTCTGGACAAACCACTCAGCTTACGCGGGCTGAGCAACCGTTAAGGATAAGTTTGCGGGTACTTATCAACCTTACAGTTTAGTTTCCGAGTACTAAACAACTCATCTACTCAGTTGCGGGAAGAGTAGGATCCTAAACCTTTTCAGGTGAAAGAAAATGGGGTTCCAACTAAAAGCTCGAACGTGAAGTGAGCTATGATCTAACTCTCTACGAACTCTCACTAAGTGATGTTCTCAAGGTTCGATCTAAAGACACAAAAACTAACTAACTCTAGAACTCTCAACAAGTGATGTTCTAAGAGATTGAATGCAGTTCAGCTCGTGAAGAATATTGCTTTTTCTTTCGCTCTCTGGTTTCTTCTCGCATGTTCGTGTCTTCTCGAATGAATGAATGCCTCTATTTATAGGTGGAGAGTATCAACTAGCCGTTGGATAAGCTGTTGATCTCTGTTCTTTGAAAGCGATGGCTTGTCTCTCATTTCTGCAGACTTTCCCAATATGGCATCTGTGCTTATCTGCTTTCCATCTGAGATAGCCTTGTGTTAGGCCAAATGGGGTAATGACTGAACGGTCAAACCCTCACGTGACTTCCTTTTTGAAATTCAAATCTTGACAACAGACTTCTAACAAGGAGTGGTCGGTTAAGACTTTCGATCTTCAACTAACTTGTTCTTCAGCCGATGTTCTTATCTGACAACTAACAGTTGAACTCTCAGCTGACTTCATCTTCAAAGCTGTTGATCTTCTCGGTTGAGTTCTACAACTGATGTTCTGAAACTGAACACTCAGTTGTCTTCCTTGTATCTGATCAGTTGGGTTCGAACGCTCAGATGCCTTTCTTTCATCTGATGTTCTTCTCCCCTTTACTGCTTCTCATCTGATGAACGCTCAGTTGTTTTCCTAACA
This sequence comes from Schizonepeta tenuifolia, assembly GCA_029490685.1. Lineage (NCBI taxonomy): Eukaryota > Viridiplantae > Streptophyta > Magnoliopsida > Lamiales > Lamiaceae > Schizonepeta > Schizonepeta tenuifolia. The sequence continues at coordinate 13,794,357 of CM055955.1, read as the reverse complement.
ACTAATGTTCTGTCCGAGTGATACCATGTTGCCATCTTCAGCTGGAGACCTGTAAAGATAAAATCTTAACAATGCTCAAACAGCGAGCCTACCTACTAACATTAGGTTCTGGCAACATCTACTCGGTTGGGGTCAGTTGGTTTTGAAATTCATCAAAACTCTTACTAATAAATTTCCCAACAATTTCCCCCTTTTTGATGATGCCAAAACTACTTACAACTTTAAACCGCTACTGATCTAAACCTTACTAACTTATCTAAAATCTCAGCTGAAATTCTAGACAGTCTATAAGATAAAACATCAAAGGGTTAGCACAGTTATAACATGGTATTTAAATGACTTTGTGATTCAGGGCTTGGACAATGAGATATTGTTCATCAAGATGAATCGAATATATACTTGAAATTTTCATTACAACTGATGATTACACAGATAAGTACAAAACAGTTAGATTACATCAGTTGCTCAAAAACTAATTCAGCTCAAAACTTCTGGCCATACTTGCTGAAGATACGGACAAAGATCTCTCTCTTTGCAGCTGACTCGATTCCAGAATCAACTCCATGTTCTTTGCACACTTGTCTTGCTTCAGCCATGAGTTTCCGTCTGTCGGGAGTACTTGTGCCTGAGATAAACAGAGGACGGTAAGTGACTTTCTTGGGAGCAGGGACGGTGTTCAAGTCATATCCAGCTGTGATCATGGCTCGTTTAAATTGACTGAACATCCCCGGATCCCCAGTATGCAGCTCAGTCAATGCTTCTCTGAAAGCTATCTGTGGATCCTCAGTTGTATAGACTTTTCTGTAGTAGAAGTCATTCACAAATTCTTGTTTGAATGACTCCCAGTCTTCATTCCATTCAACTAGAATCCACATGTCAACGTGCTTGAACCGAGATTGGAGGTTGGACTTCCCTTGCAACTTTTGTTGCCTCTTTATTGCCTCAGCCTTTGCTTGATGTTTGTTGATTCATCTTCGGCTACGGCTGGCAATGTTCCTGTCCAAATTTCTGGCAATCTTGTCCAGCTCCTCCTCAAACTTCTTGACACCTTTGGCTTGGCCAGCTGCGAACTTCTTAATCCATGCAGGATTCATATAATCCTTCTCCTTAGCACCCATAGCTTTTGCAACAGCAATGCACTCTTCGGTTGTGATGCCGTCGAGTTCTGCGTCGAGTTCTGCTGCTACCTCAGCTATGGCATCGTGGGAGATTCCAGCTTGCTTGGCCTGCTCAATGTCCTCAGCCAGTTGATCTCCGACAGCAATGGATTTCTTGTCGGCTGGCTTCCTCGGACCAGACATCTGAGCTGTCTCTGTCTCTCCCAGCTGAGATTTCCTTTGACCAGCTACTTTTGGAACTCCTTCCCCCTGAGTTTCAACTTTCTCTGGCTACTTATCTTCCCCCTTTTTGGCATCAGCAAAAAGAGTTGCGATTGAGCCATTCAGGGAGGTGAGGGCTTGTTCAGCGAGCTGAACTCGGTTGAATAGTTCATCAACTGCACATTCTATTTGGACCTTCTTTGCCAGTTCACCGTCACCACGCTCTTGTTCTGCTTTCTTCAATGCGGCGAGAGTTGCGGAGGTTTCAGCTTGAAAAGCAGCAAACTCTGCTCTATGTAGCTCGAACTGAGAAACCCATTCTTGATCTTGGGTGTGTTGAGACTTGACGAGGTTGGAGTCGGCGACGGACTTGTATATGTTCAGATCTGAATTGACTGCACGAACTGAGGTCTTGAGTTCATTGATGGCTGTGCTGGAGGATGTTGTGAATGCATCCATCTTCTTCTTCATCTCATCATTATCTGCTAGCAGCTGCTTGTTCTGCTCTTCCTGAGCTTTGATCAGGAGCAGCTGTTCTTCTTTGTTCTGCTGGATGGTTGATAGCAGCTCTGTTCTCAGCTGAGTGACCCTCTTAGATATCAGCTCACAAATTTCATCTGTGGAAGGAGCTGTCTGAGCAGAGGGTCCAGACTGGTCTTGCTTCTGAGCTGGTTGTTCAACTGGTGGGGGCAGTTCAGTAACCATGGCTTGACGATTTGCCAGGTACTGTTGGAGTGCAGTCTCTTCTTGTTGAGCTGCTGCTTCAGTTGCATCAATCTCATCGACAAACTCAGCGCTCTTGGCCAGCATAGTGTCCAAAAAGGTGACAGCTCCTGCATTGTTGCACAGTTCCCTTGAGTCTGTCCCTTCAGCCTTGCTGAGATCGAATCTGCGACTCAGAACAGCGACCTTGTTCTTGTATGCTACCTCAAGGTTGGAGTAGTCAAAGTACTCTCGCAGGCATGACTCATCAGCCTTGAGGTGGTCCCAACCATAGATGCGGAGGGTGTCTTCCTTGACATACCAGTAGCTGAAGATGATGCTAAACTGGTATATCAGCTCCGTGCCAAACATGGCGAAGATCGGCATGTTGCGAGCTTCAGGAAATATCCCAACGAGCTTCTTGAAGAAATAGGCCAACTTGCCTTCATGCTCAGCTACAACCGCCTGACGGTCTTCTTCTTCATTGATGGGGGAGGGTTCTATTGAGTAGGCATATGGTTCATACGGTTCTTCAACATTGGCCAAAGAACTGGTCACAATGTTGGCATTGAGCGTGAGGCTAAGAATATTTATCTGAGGATCAGTTGTGAGAATCTGATCCTCTTTGGTTAGTGATTGGGCTGGCTGGTTAGTTGGACTAGGTTGGGATCCGGTCGAGGTTTGGACGGTATCAGCTACGGGTGGGGGAGAGGGTAAACTGTGTTCTGACTCCTCAGATGAAGACGAGCTATCTGAGGATGAGTTCGACTCATCTACATCTGTTTCCTTCCCTTCAACCATTGTCTCTGGATCTCGAGGAGCAATGGTATACGCAGCTGGGTCAACCGACTGACTTGACTCAGTTGACTTCTCAGCTGGTGTGTCTTCCGCTGGCTACTCCTCAGCTGGCAACTTCTCAGCTGGTTGCACAGCTGGCTTCTTGAATCGTATCCTCGGTCTCTTCAGGAGAGGTAGCTCCTCTTCTTCTTCTTCTTCTTCTTCTTCTTCTTCTTCTTCTTCTTCTTCTTCTTCTTCTTCTTCATCAGTCTCATCCCTCAGCTGGCGTTTAGAAGTTGATTTGGTTGTTCGGCCAACTGCTAGAGGAGGTTGAGACTTCAACTGCGCCTCAGCTGTGTCTGCTTCCACAGCTGGCTTTCCAGCTCCCTTCTTCTCTTTGGGAGTGTACACAGCTGACAAAACGTCCTGAGCCTTTTTGGCTGTGGGGAACAACAGCATCTTCTTGAGAGGCGTCTCCTCGCTGTCTTCCCAAGTTAAGTTCTGATCCTCTGTGGCACGCAGGATCAGCGAAGAAATTTTAGTGCTGAAATTGAGTGAACCTTTCACACTCAACAACCACTCTCCGGACTCAGAAGTGGTCTCGGAGATCTTCTGTTGCTCCAATACCAACTGGCTTTCAAAATATTTCAGCCAGTTAATGTTGTGGTTCTCTTCCAGTGCCTTCTGCTGCTTGAGCTTTGGTCTGCTGATGTCACCAAATGCTCCACCATAACCAAAAGCGCACTTGGAAATAACATCAAACAGAAGTCGATGTTGAGGCTTTAATTTAGTTCTTTGCAAGCTACTCTTCATCTTTTTTGGGATGATCAGGGCCTGCTGAAGAAATTCATCTGCTGCTGCATCCGTGCAGTTATCAACCAGGTCAGTGGCCTGATGATTCCGTGGGATGATTTTTTCCAATTCGTGTGAGACTTGAATCTCAACGGCTGAATCTTGGATTGATCGGGAGACGCCGTCGCGTTGTTTGCAGGAGACGTTTGAAACGAGTCCAACACCCAACTCGTGACGTAGATTCAAATAAAACTCTCCGACTTGCTTTCGAAGCAGGAGGGAGGGAGTGAGAGTTGCCCAGTGAAGAAGGCCGTGCGTAGAGAGAAGTCCGGCGAGGGGAGAGAGCTCCGGTGACTTCAGCGCGTCTGTCGAAAGAATATGCTCAAAATGTATCTTCGATATCAGCATATCGAATGATTCCTAGAAAGTGGCTGGTTCTTTAGATACCATCTTCTTGGAGGATTTGGGTGCCATTGTGATTTGCAGTGAAGATATATATATATATATGCAAAGAGGAAAGAGAATATTAGCCAAATTTGGAGAGACAGAATTGAAGAAGATGATGAACAGTTGTATTGATATTCACGAATGAGGAAAGTAGGAGATCACTTCCTGATTTTTCGCCTTATATAGCTTTTTGACTCGGTTGAAATCTACGGCTGGGGTTAAATGGCGCGAATCCATCAACGGCTGAGATTACGCGACTGTTGACTAGCTTTAACTCGACGTTTTGATCCGAGTTCCAACCAGCGCGTGAGAAGGTGTACAGTTTTCATGTCAGCCCAGTCGCACTATAAAGTAGGCTATGGATGTTCAGTCGTACTTTGCATTAATTGCGACATAATGGCTATTTTTAATGTAACTGACTAGCTCAGGAATGATTGAATTTATTTCAAATATTCTCATTTAAGAACGTATCACCTTCAGCCATAAATGTTATCTGCTAGCTGATGTCGAAATCAGCTGAGTTCCCATGTTGTAGCATACCATCAGCTGACTCGAGTTCGTCTGTTCAGCTGATGTCTGATTCCTTCGGTTGGCAATTTGCATCTGATCGGCATACCATCAGCTGACTCGAGTTCGTCTGTCCAGCTGACGTCTGATGTCATCAGTTGGTGATCCGCATCTAAGATTTCCCCTTCATCTGAGCTTCCCCCTCAGATGGATATCTATCTCTGTTCCCCAGTTGACTCCTCATCTGATGGATCCAACAGTCCAAGGAGGTCACATAGCATCTTGAATCGTGCTTCAGCTAGAGGTTTGGTGAAGATATCAGCTCTCTAAATCTCAGTTGGAATCTTCTCCATGGATACATCCTTCTTCTCAATATGATCTCGGATAAAATGATGACGGATGTCGATATGCTTTGTCCGAGAGTGGTGAACAGGATTCAAAGAGATAGCTATGGCACTCGAGCTATCACAATGAATGGGAACCTGTCCAGTTACGACTTCATAATCTCTCAGCTGTTGCTTCAGCCATAACACTTGCATGCAACAGCTTTCGGCAGCCATATACTCTGATTCGATTGTAGAAGTGGCAACACATGCTTGTTTCTTGGAGAACCATGAAACCAACTTGCTTCCCATGAACTGACAGTGTCCAGATATGGACTTCCTGTCCAACTGATCTCCTGCTAGATCTGCATCTGAGTATCCGGTCAGTTGGATATTGTCGTCGGTTGGATACCACAATCCAACATTGACTGTACCCTTCAGATACTTGATGATGTTCTTTGCTGTTAACATGTGTGCTTCCCTTGGTTGAACTTGGAACCGAGCACACACTCCAACCGCGTAAGATATGTCTGGCCGACTGGCGGTTAGATAGAGCAAAGAACCGATGATCCCTCTATACTTACTGGCATCCACGAGCTTTCCCTCAGTTTCAGGTTCAATCTTCCAGTTAGTATTCATCGGGATCCTTGTTGTTTTACTTGTCAGTCCGAATTTGGTGATGAGCTCTTTTGTATACTTGGACTGATTGATGAAGATCCCCTCTGGAGACTGCTTCACTTGTAATCCAAGAAAATAATTCATCTCGCCCATCATTGACATCTCGAACTTCTCCTTCATGAGATTTGAAAATTTTTCACACAGTTCCTCTGACTTAGAACCGAATATGATGTCATCAACATAAATCTGCACAACAAGAATGTCATCTCCAACTTTGATGGTGAATAGGGTTTTGTCAACTGAGCCTCGTTTGAAACCCGAGTTCAGAAGAAAACCACAAAGAGTGTCATACCAAGCTCTGGGTGTTTGTTTTAGTCCATAAATTGCTTTCTTCAACTTGTACACTCTTCCATCTCCAGTCTCAAAACCGGGAGGCTGTTCAACATATACATCTTCCTTGATATCTCCGTTGAGTAATGCACACTTCACATCCATCTGATATACCTTGAACTTGTGATGTGCAGCATAGGCTAGAAAAATTCAGATGGCTTCCAGCCTTGCAACCGGCGCGAAGAAGTCCTCGAATTGATTCCTTCTTGTTGGCAATATCCTTGAGCTACCAACCTTGCCTTATTCCTCACTATGAATCCAATGGCATCTCTCTTGTTTTTGAAAATCCACTTCAATTCAATAACCTTGACACCATTTGGTCTTTCTACCAACTCTCATACACAGTTGCGTAGAAACTCATTCAGTTCTTCTTGCATGGCTGTTTTCCAGTGAACACAGTTGAGAGCTTCCACAATGTTCTTCGGTTCTGGCACATCAGCTACAAAGCAAGAAATCATGGCAACATCTCCAGCTTGCTCGAACTCCTCTAGAACTACCAACTCCTCAGCATATTGGGCATAAGTGTTGGCATCTTCCTCGGTTGAATCCTGAGTCGCAACTCTGCTTCTTGTACGAACACCTTCGGTTGGATCTCCGATGATGTTGTCAGTGGAATGAACTTCATACCATCTTCGGTTGCGTCTTCCTTCTTCTTCCAACTGTGGCTGTTCCGTGATCTGAGTTGGAGTCTTCAGAGCTGGTGATTGATCAGCTGTTGAGTCTGGATCCTCAACATTGACATTATTTTGAACCGGACTTGGTTGAGCTTCGGATGCTGATGTAGTTGGAGGGGCATCAGCTGGAGTTCCCCCTTGAGATGAGCTGGGGTCCTCGCATTCATCTTCAGAGGAGTATGGATCCTCATCCTCGGTTGCCCATACCAGTGGTTCAGCTAGATTTTTTTCCCTTAGAGCTTGTGATCTGGTGAGAGCAGGTGGAACTTGTGGATTGCCTTGTTGTCCATTAGCCTGTTCCCTGCACTCAAAAGTAGATTCATCAAAACTAACATGAGGTGTTATCTCCATAACACGAGAGCTATTGTTGAAAACTCTATAAGCCTTGATCCGAGCGGCATATCCGAGAAATATGCCTTTCGAAGCTTTGGCATCAAAAGTTTTCAACTGAGTCTTCCCATTGTTGTGAATATAACACTTAGAACCAAATACGCGAAAATAAGAAATATTTGGCTTCCTGCGTCTCCATAGCTCGTATGGTGTCTTTCCCAACCTCTTGGTCAGAAGAGATCGGTTCTGAGTGTAACATGCAGTGTTGATGGCCTCAGCCCAAAATCTCTTTGGCAGAGCTGAGCTGGTTAACATGGATGTAGCTGCATCCTTTAGCGTTCTGTTCCTTCGCTCAGCTACTCCATTCTGTTGCGGAGTACGCGCGGCTGATGTCTGATGGGTAATTCCATTCTTCTCGCAATATTCGATGATGGTTTCATTTAAAAACTCAGTTCCACGATCTGATCGGATAGAAATGATCTTCATCTCTTGTTGGTTCGATATCCGATCCATCAGCTTGGGTAGCTCATCTCAGGTTTCACTCTTGTGGCGCATGAAGATGGTCCACGTATATCTTGAGTAGTCATCAGTTACAACCAGGGTATACTCATTCCCGTTCATGCTCTTTGGTGTAACTAGCCCGAAGAGATCCATATGGATCAGCTGTAACACTCGGTCGGTTGAGGGAGTTGATTTCAACTGGAAGGAGGATCTAGCGAGCTTTCCCAACTGGCATGCACTGCAGATATGTGTGGTTGAAAACACTCGGTTTGGTATGCCTCTTGCATGTTCTTGTCTGGCGAGTCGGTTCATAGTCTTGAAGTTCAGATGGTTGAGCCTTTTGTGCCATAGCCAACTCACATCTGAACTGCTCTTTGATAACAGGCAGGTGTCAGGGAGGCTACTGTTCCAGTCAGCATAGTAGACATTCCCGGTTGGCGATCGATTTCCCAACAATATGATCTGCTTTGATCCGACATTTTTAACCCTGCAACCCTGTGCATCAAACTTGACAGAGAAGCCATTATCACAGAATTGGTTGATGGAGAGCAAGTTATGCTTCAATCCACCAACATAAGAAACATTAGAGATTGAAACATGATTGGTTTCAAGTGTACCGTAACCTCTGGTATAACCTTTTGAGTTGTCACCAAAGGTAACTGATGGACCTTCTTTCTCCACGAAACTTCCAACCAAATCCTTCAGATTCGTCATGTGTTTCGAGCATCCACTGTCCATCACCCACATTGTAGCAGACGCTTTATTCTTCCTCAGCTGTTTCTCCTGTACCTGCAAAGAGAAACTCGCTTAGGTCCCCAATTTTAGTTGGGTCCTGGAGGGTTAGAACCAGTTCTCCCTGGAACTGTGCGTCGCTTTTCCCTGTATACTCGGATGGATTTATCATTCCAGATCACTTTTCCTTCATCATCAACTATAACAACACCTCGGTTATCCTTAGGCTTGTTGTTAGTAGTGATGTTCTGTTTCTTGGGAGGAGTTGAATTTCTCCCATTCTGATCTTTTGGAGGAGAGCCTTTCTCCCTGTTTTGATGGCGATTCTTATCCTGTTGAATTTGTCTGTGAGGTCGAACGCCATGTTGGAATCTTTGTGGCTGATTCTGATTCCAACTCCCTGAGTGTTGTCTGTAGCTGTTCATGCCCTGTTGGTGATTCATATTATGGCATGAATATCTCCAGTTGTTCGACCTGTTCCTCATTGGTTGACTCGGTTGGAACCTTTGGTTGAACTGATGTTGGAACCGCTGTTGAGTCAGATGATTGAACCCTTGTCGGTTCTGTGGTCGGTTCCATTCTTTCTGATGTTGACTCTGAGGTTGATGCAGAGGTCGGTTCTGATTCTGAGTTCGGTTGTGATTATGCCTTCGACGCCTCTGATTCCTCTTCTGACTTTTGGAACATTCCCCCTCGGTTGATACCCCAACAGATGGAACATTTTGTCCTTCATCTACTGTTCCTTTTCCCTTCTCAGTTGTGGTTGCCTTGGTCGGTTGAGCTTAGGTGGAGGTTGAATTACTTTGTGGTGATTCAGGTTCCACTGTGTTAGGTTCGAAAACCTTGACCTCAACAGCTTTGATGAAGGTTGCTGGAGGAATTCTACGATCTTTAATCACATCATAACCGAGTCCTGACACGTCATCCATCTATCTGCTGTAACTGATAAGATTCTCTATGATCTTGGATGACTGATACAACTTGATTAGATTATCCTTCTCGGTTTGCAACTCCTTGAGGAGGACAGTTATCTGCTCGGATTGTCCATCTGACTTCTTTATCAGCTGGTCGATCTGAGCATCTTGATTTTTCAACTGACCTTGCTGCTACTTGATCTACTTCGTCAACTCCTCATCAGTTGGAGCCTTAGCCTCGTTTAGTTGACTCTTGAGATTCTCAATCTCCTCAGTTTGGCTCTTGATCAGATCGTCCTTTTCGGTTAAGGAATCTTCAAGTTTGGCGAACTGAGCTTGAAGACTCTTAAACTCAATCGATTGCTGATGCAGTTCCTCACTGAGTTCTTGAAAATCACTCCAGGAGGGTTCCAACTCTTCATCCAGTGATTCCTGCATGTTAGAAATATTGGAAGAATTTAACTTAGAGGGATTAGAGTGTACCTCAGTATCATCCTGATCGGTTCCAAGAGCCATGAGGCATTGATCCTGACCGGTAGCGTTGTTGGTGGAAGTCAGCTCATCCTCATCTTTTGTGTCAGTGAAGATGTCCATGTCGTCAGCTACTTCTTCTGCAACCGTGGCCTTGTTCTTTCCAGCTTGTTTGGCCCTCAACGCTTCTCTCTCTTTCTTTGAGAGGTCTGGGCAGTCAGCCTTGAAATGACCTTCCTTGCCGCATTCAAAGCAGCCGTTGGTGACAGGCTTTGAACTGTCTCGAGTTCGGTTTGATTTGTAGAATCGTTTGTATTTCCCGAACCGAGTGTCCATGTCGGCTAGTTTCTTTGACAGGGCTGCAATGTTCTGTTGCAGTTCCTCTCTGCTTGGCTCCTTTGCAGTTGTGTCAGCTGATCTGGTTGGCCTCGATGTTCTCGATTTGGAGTAGTCAGCTCGAAGAGCAACTGACTTTGAGGCTGAGCCAACATCCTCAAGTCGACTCGTCTGAACCGAGGACTGAGATCTTCTTCGGTTCACCTTATACTCATTTCCCTTTAAAATTGAGAACAATCTTTTAGTTCCCATTTCACCAAGGTCAGCTCGGCTCTCGTAGATATTGGTGAAAGTATCCCACTCAGCCGATAGAGCTTGCAACACTTTGAAATTGATTTCTCTTAGTGTGTATTTTTCTCTTCGGATGGACTGGATTCTTCTGAGGATGTCCATAAACCAGAGCTCTAGCTGATCAATTGTTTCATCTGTCTTCAGACAAAAGTTGTTGAAGTCTTGGCATGCATGTGAGAACTTGTTCTCCTTCGTCTCATCGCTTCCTTCACTCAGCGATGCCAGGATATCCCACATTTCTTTGGCAGTCTCACACTCTTCAATCCAAGGGAGATAATCTTGTCCAACAGTGGACATAATCGTGCTTTGAGCCCAGATATCCAACTGGCTCACCTTGGCTTCCTCTAGAGAGTAGTCTTCCGGCTACTTCTCCACAAACTCCACAACTGTATCCCCATCGTTGGGATTTGTAGGAGTGCGAGCTATTCTTTCTTTGATGATGATCGGTCCGGAAGAGAGCACTTGTTGCATCCTATGATGCTTCGACAGTAAGATCTTCTTCATCCGTGTCCTCCAGGATGTATAATTTATTACCGAGAACATGACAACTATCTTGTCTTTGACGTCCATCTGCACACAACAACAGAAAAAATATGCAAGCAAATATGCACTAGCGTGAAAAAAAAAAGATCTGTTCAGTTGACCACTGAAGAAACTTTCTCGAATTCACACCTTGTGAAACAGAGTCAGTAGTCTTTTGAACCACTGCTCTGATACCACTTGATGGTCCCGATATGAGTTACTGGTGTATGGGGGAGGGGAATACACCAGTTAGGATTTTAAAACTAAACTCCTGAAAAATACTTCAACCGAGTAAAAAGACTCAGTTGGAATCTCATAGCTAAGTAAGCAACCTCAGCTGGAAGAGTGGTGCTGTGCGGAATGTGGTGGAAATTAAACTCGTAAAACAACTCACGCTTTTATGAACGGTTGGTCAAAAACCAAAACAGTTGAGAATGCACAGATGCGGTTTGTATGCTGGTTAGTCAGTCAGTTGAGAATGCAAGAAAAAACACAAGCACACAGAGAATTAACGTGGTTCGGAGATAACACTCCTACGTCCACGGGGAGTTGTGAGTCCATACAACTTTGTCCAAGTTCTTCTGGACAAACCACTCAGCTTACGCGGGCTGAGCAACCGTTAAGGATAAGTTTGCGGGTACTTATCAACCTTACAGTTTAGTTTCCGAGTACTAAACAACCTATCTACTCAGTTGCGGGAAGAGTAGGATCCTAAACCTTTTCAGGTGAAAGAAAATGGGGTTCCAACTAAAAGCTCGAACGTGAAGTGAGCTATGATCTAACTCTCTACGAACTCTCACTAAGTGATGTTCTCAAGGTTCGATCTAAAGACACAAAAACTAACTAACTATAGAACTCTCAACAAGTGATGTTCTAAGAGATTGAATGCAGTTCAGCTCGTGAAGAATATTGCTTTTTCTTTCGCTCTCTGGTTTCTTCTCGCATGTTCGTGTCTTCTCGAATGAATGAATGCCTCTATTTATAGGCGGAGAGTATCAACTAGCCGTTGGATGAGTTGTTGATCTCTGTTCTTTGAAAGCGATGGCTTGTCTCTCATTTCTGCAGACTTTCCCAATATGGCATCTGTACTTATCTACTTTCCATCTGAGATAGCCTTGTGTTGGGCCAAATGGGGTAATGACTGAACGGTCAAACACTCACGTGACTTCCTTTTTGAAATTCAAATCTTAACAACAGACTTCCAACAAGGAGTGGTCGGTTAAGACTTTCGATCTTCAACTAACTTGTTCTTCAGCCGATGTTCTTATCTGACAACTAACAGTTGAACTCTCAGCTGACTTCATCTTCAAAGCTGTTGATCTTCTCGGTTGAGTTCTACAACTGATGTTCTGAAACTGAACACTCAGTTGTCTTCCTTGTATCTGATCAGTTGGGTTCGAACGCTCAGATGGCTTTCTTTCATCTAATGTTCTCTTCCCCTTTACTGCTTCTCATCCGATGAACGCTCAGTTGTTTTCCTAACAACTGATGTTTTGTCCGAGTGATGCCATGTTGCCATCTTCAGCTGGAGACCTGTAAAGATAAAATCTTAACAATGCTCAAACAGCGAGCCTACCTACTAACATTAGGTTCTGGCAACATCTACTCGGTTGGAGTCAGTTGGTTTTGGAATTCATCAAAACTCTTACTAATAAATTTCCCAACAGTATCATTCGAAACCTTTTACTAATTTTTCCAATAGATTTTATATAAAAAGAAAATTTTATGCTAATTATATTCCATTAATTAATAAGAAACTCAATCTTTTAATTTGTATATATTTTCTGCTAGGATGAGATGAGATATTCCATACTTAATTTATATTCATTTATCAAGTTTATATTAACGGGTGGTAATCTTTACTCAAACTTTTGATGTGACCACGCTATGTCATCTTTTTGGCAATTTTTTTTTCTTTATTTGTTATTATCAATTTTTTGATCATATTTGTTATTATCAAAAGAAAGAAAGACTTCAATTATTTGTCACATGTGCACTCTAAAATAAAAATAAGGAAATGACGAGTTTTTTTCGGGTGGTGGAAATGACAAACTTCTTTTATTCTAAGTCTTTATTTTTATTTTACACTGCAAATGTGGCAAATAATTGATTTTGATAACTTTCGGTCGTTCAATAATAACAAATATGCTAACAAAAAATCGACAATAACAATAAAGGGGACAAAATTTGCCAAAAAGGTAACACGACACGGCCACGTCAGCAACGTGTTGTAGGTATCACAAAAAAGCCCAAATAATTGGTTTTAGCCCGAAATAGAAATGTAAATACTAAAAATGGAAATTATAGTTCTCATTTTCAAATTTTGTTCCTTTTTTAAGCATTTTTTATTCATGTATTATTATATATTTAATATTATTATACAAGATCCAATTAATTATGGTAATAAATCAGAATTTCAAAATCAACAATGAGATGAGAAATCAAATATACGCCATCCATCATATAATCAATTTCTCCTACTTCTCTTACTGCGGCGATTATTCATGTTCTAATTATATGATTTTAATACATATATTGTTATACTTAATAAAATTTTCATATCGCAAGTATTTTGCACTAACAATTAATTTGGTCAATTTATTATTAGTTGACCAAATAAAGTTATTATTATTATTATTATTAAAAATATTAAAATTAATTTTTTTCATATTAAAGAATATAAATTTCGTTTTATAAATTATCCTAGAAGAACACAAATTTTTACAAACACTATTAATTATATATTTTACTTAAGATGTAGTAATACACTGAAAAAGAATTCGATAGTCGTTCCATAAATAATTCTCATGTACGTCTAAATAATGTGAAATTAATTATTAATTAAACTCATTAATTTATTCAAATGCAATATTTAATCTATCTATCTATCTATATTTAAAATATTCTTTTCTTTTATTACATCGCTTTTCAATAAAACTTAATTCTTGAAGAACCTACCAAGCAAATTGCATCTAATATCTAAATAATATGTGGATTAAAAATGAACTAAAAAAGGATAAAAAGCAAATTGCATATAATATTTAAATAATACGTGGATTAAAATTGAACTAAAAACGGATAAAACTAGTAAATGAAGACAGGAGAATCACAAAACAGTTTTATTAAATCTTACTGAATCATGTGAATTAAATTGAACACAAAGGATCAAAAATAGTAAATGAAGATGGGAGAATCGCGAATAATTTATTTTGAATTTAATTACACACAAAAGACTCTCACTTTCAAAATAAATTTTTATACCTATCAAATAAATTGTGTCTAATTTTTAAATAATCTTAGTGAAGTATTTGGATTAAAATTAAACTAAAAAAAGAAGAAAAATAGTAAATGAAGATGGGAGAATCACATAACAATTTTCTCAAATTTAGTTAGAAATTAAAGATTTCACTTTCAAAATAAATTTTATAACAATCAAACAAGTAAATGAAGATGGGAATCGAGAAATAATCTTCTTGAATTTAATTAGAAAAAAAAAACCACTTCCAACATAAATTACTATAACTAATAAGTAAACGGGAGTGTCGAGAAATAATCTTCTTGAATTTAATTAGAAAAAAAAAATCACTTCCAAAATATATTACTATAACTAACAAGTAAATTGCATCCAATAATGTTCCGTCGATTTTCGACGAGTTATACACTAGTTAGTAGTGATTAGGGCTGGGTACGTATACCGAAAAACTGGTATATTGTCCTCACCGTACTGAAAAATACCGAAAATACCGAACTTACGTATACCGTCACTTACGATACGGTATGATACCATACCAGAAGATTACGGTAAGGTAACAGTATGGAATTCCCTAATACTGCGCGGTATACCGTGTTATACCGTACCGAAGTATATACCATTATTTCCGGTATATATCGTCCTATCGATATGTACCGTAGTATGGTATATACAGTATACCATATCACACCTGTTAATAATTAATAATAATATATATAATTAAGTAATTAAAAAATATTTTAATTAGTTATAGAAATACAAAATATAAATGAAAATTTTTCATGTTATCCTCAATGAAAGTTCGGTATACCGTGAAAATTTGGTATGAATGTTCGGTATACCGTATATCGATAAGGTATACTGAAATTGTTGTACGACAACGGTATGTAAAAATTTCATACCAAATTTACGGTATAACGAACTTTGATATACCGTAAAATACAGTATGGTAACAATATGAAGTTTGTTATACCGAATTTTACAGTAAGATATAAGATATGATACAAAAAGGACTATATACCGTACCAACCCACGACCCACCCCCTACTGATTATGAAATATTGTATTATAAAATTTTCCCAAATACCTGATTTGGTAAGGCTTATAGGCTAGCTCTCTTGCACATTTGAGCCCAACTTGAAAAGCAAGCCCAAATATTTTCAAATATTTCTCTTATATTTCTCAATAAGATACATAAAAAGGATAATCAAAATTAAAATAAGACAAATTTCATTCACGCCGACGAGACAAAAAAATGGTAACCAGTTACATTTTATATGTCACATAATTTATTTTGCTATTACTCATGGCCGCTATTTGTATTGAACAATAAAAGACTTTAATGGGCAGAAATCATCATCATCGTCATTATCATTATTATTATTATTATTATTATTATTATTGAGGTGAACCATCATCCGAGGTGTCCACCGGTCATCATGTATAGAGCAACTTGAGACATTTAGTTTAAAGAGCATGTCTCTCATGTGATCGGTTGCTGTGCATGAGATCGGGTTCGGATCGGGTCGATCCAGTCAATCCGAGTTTGATCCGTTGATCCGATCAATTTTTTTTTCTTTTTTAATTTTCGATTTTTCTTTTTTATTTTCGATTTTTTTCCGTCTCCGCCTTCGGCTCCGTTTTTACTGTTTCGCCTTCAGTTCCGATTTTACGGCTCCGCCTTCGCTCCGATTACAAATATAAGAATAATCGGCGGACAATATTTTGGACTTTTTCGGCTCGCTCTGAGGTCTTCGGCTCCCCTCGCTCGAATCTTGACCAAAGAAGAAGCGGCAAACAAAAAAAAAGATGGAAAAAAGTAGATTTTTTTTAAAAAAAAATTAAAATAAAAGTTGAAAATTAAAAAAAAAAACAGAAAAAGCGTAAAGGCAGAAAACAGGAAAAAAAAAAAATATCAGGCGCGTGTATCACAGGCGCCACGTGCCCGCCGCATAGCATGCGACGGGTCGCATATGAGTAATTGCCTAGTTTACAATAAGCAAATTCATTCTACTGTAAGCTCATCCCGTTATGAATTTGAATATTCACGTTCTTTGAAGCAATTTTGAATATTCATTTAATAAAACATTCTGAAAATAATAATAAATAAGCACACAAAGAACTATAAAGCAAAATATAAAAAAAGTAGTAAAAGATAAAAGAGAAGATACGGAATATTACATTCATAATATTGCAGCTGGACCCGAACAATTACAACCATTTTTTACTGACATACTCCTTCCATCTATTATAAGTGTACGACTTTATTTCCTTTCTGACTGTCAACAATTAGTGTGACATTTTCATCGATGGAAATAACCCTACTTAATATAATTTCTTTTTATCATGGATGAAAGGAATACTATATATCTATACTTCTGTGTATAATGCTATGCAGGAAAAAAAAAAAATATATATATATATATATATATATATATATATTTATTAATTTATTTGTTTCTCTTAATTTTGGGAAACTTCAGAAATTTGGGGGATTTCTTGCTGTTGGTGGTCCAATGAACAACTCAGTAACAACCTCAGAGTTCAGTGAGCTTTGGCTATACATACTCACCCTCTCTTTCTGTTTCTCTGCTGCAATAATCCTTCCCCTTAATCCAGACTGCACATATACATTTTCAACACTAAATTTTAGCTATTATCTATAAATATCAATTAAGCAAACTAACAAATACAAATTCCAAACAACCAACTTACTAAAACCATCCTGATTATACTTCACATAAAATAGGTAGTGACGTGTCAGTACCAAATAGCATTATTCACATCACACTTGAGCAACACATATATAGATGACCATGATTTAAAAATGCAATTAATTAAGCTTATATTTATACAGAATTACAATTAAAATTCATCATTTCTTTACCACACACTGAAATCCAACATTCATCTTAAATATGATCCAATTTCAAATTTGCTAAAAGCGAAAGCAACCTAGAATAAACTTTTATAACCTACCATAGCAAACAATTGTTAAATATAATAAATTCTGGACATGGAGATGGAGGTATATGATATGTTATAAATAATTTACCTTTTCGCGCAACTTTGAATTTTCTTCCAACATAAACTTTTCCTGAAATTGCAAATTTAAACCAATTAATCAATATATATATATATGATGCTGATCAAACAATAATGTGTCTAACATCACACAGACTATTTTATGCATGATCATATACCTTTGCTTGTAGTTTTTCTATTTCCTCCTTGAATAATTGGTACTAGAAAATAAACAAGAAAAAGTATTAATCATGGAACATTCATATACATACATGAGAACGTGAAAATGATTACACACTCTTATCACATCGGTAATGCATCTATTGCAGAATTATAATGCACACACATTCTTATGCATAAAATGCAATAACTTAATGCATTAATTATAGTAATTTAATATATCGTTAAATCTGAATCCTTGATCAGTAAAGATTAAGTGTCCATATTCATTCTCATTTCTCACCTAAGAAATTATACTTACCTGATCCACATATATACATATATATCATATGGTGAAGCTTGAACAAACGGTAAAAGTATATTACCTTTCTGGCCCTGATGTTGTTTAGGCTTCGCTGGAGCTTGTGTTCGGTTTCTTGAAGCTCTTGAAACGAACAAGATCCGAGATTATGCCCTAGAAGCTTCCTATTAAATCCAAACTACTGAACTTAATATTGTATATATTTACAACTGCATGCTTGTATTTGAAGAAAGCAAATTCAGTTACAACTATTAAGGCGAAGAAAACAACCGTTGGGAATTCTCTAGTAGCTCTATCTTCTTCGCAATAACTGCTGCTTCATGCTTTAAATGCTGCAACTATAGCATATGTTACTCAATAAGTCATGCATGGCATGAAGGAACCTATAGATTTAAATAGTAAAACCACACACGCGCGCGCACACACATTTTTCATTATTTGAAAGCTTATTAGAAATATGGAGGATATTTACAGTTCATTAAGAATATAATGAAACCCCTGTATGCACACTTATAGTTGACTAGTAGGAGAGTACGTGCATTGCACGTATAACCTCTCATCTAACACGATTAATTTATTATAAATAAAATATGTTTGATATAATTTTTGTAAAGTTAGAATATTATTATTTATTGATTATATATTAACTTCAACAAAATATTAGCTAGTATGCATAAAAAGTAGAAAAAAATAAAATCAAATTTCTTATATCATATCTACGGTACTCATAATAAAAATCTATCACGAATGCATATATATAAAAAAAGAAAAAGAACAGAGAGTTCTAGTCTAAATTCTAGATATAACAAGCTTATTATAGCTTAGAGTCAAACCTCATAAAATTTTTGTGTGTAAAATTCTAGCTAGTGGGAAAACTCCAAAAAAAAGAAAAGAAAAAGGAATGATCTCTAATTATTTAAGTGACTTGTGAAAAAGCAAACATACATATTACTCCCTCCGACCCACTGAAATTGTCATGTCACTGTTGCGCACGTAGATTAAGAATAATGGTAGAAAGATAGAAGTTGCTAGGTCCCATCACTTTTGAAGGATTTTAGAGGGTTAAAAACTTTCATTATTTGGAAGATTACAATATGAGTTGGATATCAAAATAAAGAAAGGATGACAACATGAGTGAGTCGGAGGGAGTAGTATATATTTTCAATTACAATGTTGTTAAGTTAATGTCGTCTTAGCTTATACTCAATTCTTTAAACTTTAAAGGTAATTATTATGACAACTTCAATTACTATGAGATTATTTATCGTAAAATACGTGACGTTTACCTGTATTCTATACGTGATTTTTGAAATTGTACCACAACCCACACCCCTTCCTCCTTCTCCCTCTCTCACAACCACCATCACCACTATAACCTGCTATGACAACCAGCCCAACCCCCTCATTTTTTTTTCTTTTTCTTTTTAATCTCGAAAAGTTATTTTATAAAATTAAACTTGAAAAAAGTCTTTAATAAATGAATACAAAAAATAATACGACAAAAAATAAGCTCTTACAATCCAACCATTTTCTTTCTCAATCTATTCATTGGTAAGTAAGTTACATGCATGTACATGTGTACGGAGGTTGTACTTTATAGAGTAATGTGTGGTAGAATTAATTAGGAGAAGCAATGAGTTTATACGTCCTGCTCAAAATAATCGCTCTAATTCTATTTTTCTATATTTTATAATATTTTTAATTTTATTAATCTTATCTATATATTATTAAGTTGGCTCAAATATAAGAAAATACAAATCTATCAAATATTAAATTAATCGATTTTCAATTATGATAATTATGTATCATGATAATCTAATTAAATGTTAGACAAGATAAAAGATTGAAAAGACTACAAGAATTATTACCTTAAACTATGTTACAGTATATATAAGACAAATAATTTAATTGAACCATTATTAAATTAATGAAAAGAAACTAATATATATTATTAAAACAATTACGCGTAGACTTCTAATATAATTAGAATTCTTCAATAATATTAAATTACATTATTACTCATAAAATAATTATAATAAGAAGGATATATTAGGTAAATCAAATTTTGTAAGAATCCTTCTAATATAATTAGGATTCTTCAATAATATTAAATTATAATATTGCTCATAAAATAATTATAATAAGAAGGATATATTAGGCAAATCAAATTTAGTAAGAATCGGCTCTTCTATAATAAGTATAGATTGGGAAATATCATCTAGCTAATCCTTACAATAACAGACTACAACTTGCATATATATTTTGTTCTAGGAATAATCCTTTATTAGGACAATGCATGCACTTCAAGATAAATTGTTGGGTTAATTGTGTAGAAAAAATCATCATCTTCTTTGACTCAATTTTGATTTTAGACACTAGCTGTAAACATTTTACTAATGATCTTATTTTTTTGATTTCTAGCAAAATAGCAATGTCCAAGACATTCCAACCACTGAAAATTTTGGCATGATTCTTACCATGGTAGTAATGACAGGCTATCCGAAAGGAAATAAATTGTTGAATCTTGAAAAAATCACGCCAAGCCAATTTTCAACTCACCGGAAAGTTGTACACATATTAGATTCGTTACAAATAAATAAATGAAATTATTACTGAAATATTTTATCGTTCTATCTAAAACACAAAATAGGTTATCTTCATAGCAATCAAACCTTTGAATTTCGTATCCTCACAAATATAACACTAGCTTGCTGTCAACTTCTCATTTTTAACTGGTGAATATTTTAGCTAGACCTCACTACACAAAGATTCTACCATATTAGAGATTTACATACCATTCCTACTATATTTTCCTGCTGATTTATGAACTTTACAAAAGTTGTTTGGTTCAAGGCTCCATGCCTCCATGATTTATGTTAATTGAGAAATGAAGAAGATATGCAAGTTTTGATCGTAGTGTTGAATAAATCAAATCTATAGAGAGATTTCTGAGTAGAAAGTTACCTGCAAGCGTTGTTCAACTTCATTGCCAGGCTGTTCTCTTATACGTTCAACATATCTATCAATTGACTTTTGCATGCTAAAAATTTAGAACAAAATAATCCATCAGATATATTCAAATGAAAACTAGAATGCGATCTTTTCTCTATTAAATTAGATCTAATGTCGTGTTCAAGTACTTCTGTTAGCAACTAGTACGTGTGACGAGCATTAGCAAAAGTAATGTGCGTAAGTACATAAAATGAATGATTATAATAAATAAGATTTGGCAAACGCATGCATCTTATAGTCATTTTATTTTGATAGTACACTAATATGCTACTCAATTTTAAATATCTATATAAACTCGTTCTTATTGAAATATGATCTGAATTAAGTTAGCATCTATAAATAAGTTAGTATTAAGAGCGCACCGAATTGCTACTAACCCCCCTACATAAGATTACTCTTGTAAAAGTAAATTTTCTTGTGAAGGCAAAAAAAATTGTGTTATTCAGAAAAAATGACGTTTATTCTTCAAAACAACACAAGAGTTTATGCTCCATCTGACTCATTTTTGCATATTATAGTCACACTTTAGACCTTTTAAATGTTTTAAATATAGCACTTAATTAATGAAATTTGGTATGTAATAATGAT
Organism: Schizonepeta tenuifolia; assembly: GCA_029490685.1. Lineage (NCBI taxonomy): Eukaryota > Viridiplantae > Streptophyta > Magnoliopsida > Lamiales > Lamiaceae > Schizonepeta > Schizonepeta tenuifolia. Next base: position 13,773,356 of record CM055955.1, on the reverse strand, counting down.
TTTCTTGATTGATTTCTAATTTCTCTTAATCATGAATTAACTAGTATTAGGCCATGGGCAGCGGTGCGTGTGCGAGCGCGCTCGTTGCCCTAGCGAGCTCCCATCACGCGCCCGCTTGCCATTGCCGAGCTCGGCGATCCTGCGAGGGTGCTCGCTTCGGCGGTCGCCGAAGCTCGCGCTCGCTGACACCTTATGATACACGCGGCGATCGCTCAGCAGTCGCCAGACGACCTTAGCAATCGCACCGTTACAATTTCAAATTTTATTTATTATTTATTTATTTTTTGCATTTTCACCCTATAAAAACCTCCCTCTCCACCCTCACCATTCACCCCTCCAATTCTCCCTCAATCCCCCTCCAATTCTCAGCGATCTCTCCTTTTCTGGCAATCTCCGGCGAACTCGTAAGATGGCTCCTCACCCCTATACCGACGCCAAAACTCTAGAATTCACGCGGACTTGGATATACGTCAACAACGGTGGCGGCGGCAACTGAGCCGTTTGGAGGCGAGTGGTGACTCGCTACAATGCAAATCGGCCCCAGTACTCGGCGGAGCGCAACGAGATGCAGTTGCATCATCGCTGGGCCCAGGTCCGGAATTCATTCGGTTTCTTCAACACCATGTACGAGCGTACAAGGAACCAAGCTCCGACCGACAGCACTGCCGAGATGATGCTCAACTCCCTCCATGAAGAGCCGTTCAAGCATTTAGCCATTTGGACGCTCATCAAGAATGTGCTCGACGTTTTTAGATCTTAGGTTTTTTTTTTTTTTTAGTTTTGTCGTTGTAGTTGCATTTTTATTATTTTAATTTAATTATGTTAATTTAATTTTAATTATGTTATTTAATTTTAATTATGTTATTTAATTTTAATTATATTAATTTAACTAAATATTAATTAAAAAAAATTAGGGGAGAGCTCGCTGCTGCCACCACAGCGAGCGCATGCGGCGAGCTCTCCACCGCTCACAGCCTTAGCTATGCTGACAGCTTATAAGCATGTGCATGTGCATGAGGAAGGAACCAGCTCAACAACAACACAAGATCGTGTTCATTGATTTGGAGTTTGATCCGGCTTATCTTATGGTGGTGTTGTTGCCACGCGTATCTTTTATTAGCTTGAATAGCACGCTTAGTTAAGGCGGTTTTGTATTGATTTTTCTGATTCCAACTGTAGAACTATGAACTTTCAAATATATGAAATTCACTTTCTCGCAATACTTAATTTCAACATGGTACCAAAAGTGAGTTAGGTTATAGATTCAGTGAGATTAAGCATGGGGAGAAACAAAAGAGTTCAATGGAGTACTCTGTTACAAGAGAAGGAGGCTAGAGATGACGAAGGTGAAACAGATCAAAGAAGGAGAGCAGATCGAGAACCAGTTGTACGTGAAGCGGGTCAAGCACAATTGAAGGAGATCCTGGCGATTCATACATCTGATCACCCAGGTATTCAATTAGTTTCAACACAACTGAATGGCAGCAATTTTCTCAACTGGAGTAAATGCATGCGTAGAGCTCTAGGTGCTAGAAGTAAATTGGAGTTTATAGACGGATCTCTGCCAAAACCTCCTGAAAACTCATCTTATTATAGAGCTTGGTTGAAAGCAGATCATCTCGTGCATTGCTGGATCCTAAATTACATTTCAAAAGATCTCGTTCTTTGGGAATCGTTAGGGCAGAGATTCGGTAGAAGTAATGGCCCTAAGGTTTACAGATTGGAGAGAGAAATCACAGCCTATACTCAGGGAAATCAATCTGTTATGATTAACTTCAACAACTTGAATGCGCTATGGAACGAGTTATATATGATGTTACCACCAAATAGAGGAACAAAAATTAATGAGTGAAGCTTTTACTGAAACTCATCACACTGTAACAATGAACATGAGTGGGGGAAATCAAGCTGGACAGAAAACTAGAGGATTTAAGAGTTTTAATTCCCACTCAGAGAAGGGTAATGGATTCAAAGGAAAAAGACTTAGCAAAGAGGTTTAGAGGAAACTCAAATGTGCATATTGTGAGGAACCCGACCATGAAGAACTGAATTGTTTCAAGCTATATGGATACCCTGAGTGATATGAGTAGGTGGAAAATGTGAAAGGAAAGGGCAAGGTGAATCACATTGAGACTCCATTTGATTTTGAGGAAACAGAAGTTCACAGTGAAAAAGGGGAATTGAGTGCAGATATTGGAAGGATGATTCAAAATGAAGTTGCAAAATGTATGGGGAATTTGCTTTAAAAACAAGGAAATCCAGTCTTCAAGAGTTGTTGTTAATATGGTACAAGGAGGAGATACAATTCAAAAGAATTTTGAAGGACATTTTGCTTTAGTATTGTGAATAAGCTCCGACCCAATGCATGGATCATGAATTCAAGTGCAAGCACACATGTGTGTAGAAGTTATAGCTCATTAACTGGATTGGAAGGGCTTAGTGTTCCATCTGAAGTGTATATACCTGATGGATCACCAAAGCTACTAAATTATGTAGGAGAAGTGAAGCTATCATATCACATTACCTTAAAGAATGTTTTATATGCACCAGATGTTACTCATAATTTCAGTGGCTAAGATGGCCAAGGAATCACATGTGAAGTGCTTATTCTTGGACACTCATTGTGTGATTCAAAGCAATCAAGAAATCATTTTCCTTTGTTAAATAAGAGATCAAATTTTCTCTTCGAGTTAATTCATGCAGATATTTGGAGTCGTTATAGTTGCGATAATATCATAAATGCTAAATATATTTTAACAATTTAAGGATCATAGTAGAAGCATCTGGACATGCTTGGATGAAAAATAAGAGTCAAGATTTTACACTGCTCACTGGATTTATTAAAATGGTTCGTACTCAATTGATCTGATGGTGAAGAGTTTAAGGACTGATAATGGTATAGAATTTAATGTGTCATCTTTTTGCTTAGCACATGAAATCATACATCAAAGGTCTTGTGCTTATAGTCCACAACAAAATAAAATAGTTGAAAGGAGGCATAGGACTTTGTTACAAGTAGTTAGATCTTTTGATGATGCAACATTCTGTTCCAAAACGTTTTTTACTACAGTCAATCTAACTGCTACTTGACTTTTGAACAGAACACCGATAGCAAAGTATTGGGTTGGGTATGTCCTTATACTTTGTTATCAAAGAACGAACCAGCTTATTCATACATACAACCATTTGGATGTCTTGCATATGTTGTGAATCTTTCCCCACATCAGCTCAAATTTAATGATAGAAGTGTGAAATGTATCTTTTTTGGTCATGTTGATGGTCAAAATGGTTATCTTTTATATGATATACAAAATGAAATTTTATTTACTTCAAAGAGATGTGAGGTTTCTATCAACTTATTCAGCTTATACAGAAAATATCAGTACTAATGAGTTTGATATTTCTACTTTTAAATTGATGAATTCTATCACTGAGGATTTACATGATGAGAAAATGGAGAAGAGTACACCAACAAATGTTGTAGATGAAACAGAGATCGTGGATGAGTTCATGCATGATAATGCATCACATTATGAGGATATGGATCATGAGTCTTCTATAGTACCAGCTCAGCAGTTGAGAGAGGTACAAGATCCAGAAATCCATCCACTTGGATGCATGACTATGTGGGAAATGTGTCTTCATGCAACTTCTCAAGATTCCAGATCTCTAACACATCCTACTTTTTCTTATGTTTTTATCTTCTGCCTTGCCAGCTGTGTATAGAACTTTTTTGGTTAATGTTGATACTATTCGAGAGCCTACATCTTTTGCTGAAGCCAACAGATCTGTGGAATGGGTTCAAGCCATGAACCAGGAACTTGAGGCTCTTGAGACCTGGGAACTCACTCATTGCCAGCTGGGAAGAAGGAAATTGGCACCAAATGGATATATAAGGTCAAACTAAGGGTTGATGGAGGTGTTGAGCGATTTAAAGCGCACTTAGTTGCTAAAGGATATAATCAACAATATGGGATTGATTATCAAGAGGTATTTTCTCCAGTTGCCAAGTTAGTAAATGTTAGATTTGTCATTGCAGTTGCTACTAGTTCTGGTTGGCCTTTGCATCAAATAGGTGTGAATAATGTTTTGCTACATGGTTTTCTTCATGATGACATTTATATGCAACCACCCAGGGATAAAAGAAAGCAAAATCTAGACACGTTTGCAAGTTAGTGAAGAGTTTGTACGAGCTCAAGCAAGCTTCTTGAGAGTGGAATGCTGAATTTTGCAAGAAGCTTACTGCCTATGGTTTTAATCAGTCTTCAAGTGATCATTGTTTGTTTGTGAAAGGATCTGATGAGACTTTTATTTGTCTCTTGGTGTATGTGGATGATGTTTTAATCACTAGTCCATATATAGAGTTGATTGCTGATTTGAAGAGATATTTGGATGTGGCTTTTACCATTAAAGATCTTGTTGAAGCTAAGTTTTTTCTTGGGATGAAAGTGGTTCGAGGAGCAGCTGACACCTTTTTAAATCAACGTTAATATATCTAGAATCTCATAAGGAGTGTTGGACTTCTTGGTTGCAAATCTGCAACTACTCCTCTGCCTCAATGTAATAGTGCTTGGTCTCACCACTTCTCATTTGTTGAATGAGCCTCAATCTTATAGAAAATTAGTGGGCCAATTATTGTATCTCAATCTTACTCGGCCAGATTTTTCATAGTTGTTCAACAATTAATTCACTTTGTTTCTAAGCCATGTCAGCAGGAAGGAGTTTTGCATGTTATACGATATTTGAAGGTTGTCCTTTTTTCTGCTAACTCTTCATTCAATCTTCGTGCATATGGGGATGCAAATTTGGGAGCATGTCCTACTTCACGTAGATCATTGACTGGTTATTGTGTTTTTCTGGGAGAATCATTGGTTTCTTGGAGATTCAAGAAACAAACCATAGTTTCTACTTCCTCGGAAGAAGCACAGTATCGTGCTCTTGGCTCCACAGTGAGGGAAATGGTTTGAATTTCCTATCTTCTTAAAGATTTTCAGCTTTCACTTACTCTTCTTATTCATCTCTATTGTGATTCCAAGAATTAGTATTTCATGAGCGCACAAAACATTTGGAAATCGATTGCCATGTGGTGCTAGATCAGTACAGGGATGGTTTTCTTAAACCCTTACATATTTCTACTAATTTGCAGCTGGCTAATTTGTTTACTAAAGCCTTGGGAGGACCTCGGTTTCGTATGCTCGTGTCCAAGATTGGTATGTATGACATACACTCCAATCTTGAGGGGGTATAAACAAGTGCATGTGCATGAGGAGGAAGGAACAACCTCAGCAACAACGCAAGATAGCATTTGTTGATTTGGAGTTCAATCCGGCTTGTCTCATGGTGGTGTTGTTGCCACGTCACGTGTATCTTTTATTAGCTTGAATAGTACGCTTAGTTAAGGCGGTTGTTAGCTGAGTCTATAAATAGAAGTTGAGCTTCACAGTTGTATTGATTTTTCTGATTCCTACTGTAGAACTATAAACTTTCAAATATATGAAAATCACTTTTCTCGCCATACTCAAGATCAAGATAGCTGAAAATTCAAAATTTAGCATACCCTGTTGTTAGATGAATGAGCCCCTTCATATTGATGTCAAGCAACGTTCATAAACAATGTGTTTGTAGTTTGGAGGCCTAAATATCATATATAAAGGTCAAACAATTCGGCCTAAATATCATAAACAAAGTGTCAAACTTAGTTTATAATAAACTATTATTTCTTATAAATTTAATAAGACATACATATTATATATCGTCCTTATAAAATTAACCAAATAATAGAAATATAATAGGAAAATATTTTTTCAACAATAGTTTTTAATATAAGTACGTATACATTGATAAAATAAAGTAGAATACTGAACTACGAAGGATACAGTAGATTTCTCTAAAAAAAATAGCAGATCTGTAGTGATAATCGCATAACATTGTTACCAACAAACAAAAATATTAGGTATTGCTTAGAAGCAATAGTTATGCATTCAACATGAGAAACCAGAGTAGAGGAAAAAATATAGAAACTTTACATTTAGACGTCCAACTTTAGGACAATTGCTTAGCAAAAACTATGCCTTTATTTCAATCAAGAGGATGCATCTCTCAATGTGAGCATGTGTTAACGAACGATCATTGATAAGGTGATGCCACATGGATAGGATACGTACCTAGCTCTCTTGGTCATTATTTTTACTACATTTGAGTTATTTATAGCCAAATCATATTCAAGAAAAGGTATAGTTACCTCTAGCTAACTTTTTAGCTCTTCTTATAAGAGTTTATATATAATCATTCATAGAATTACGGGTAACTATATTATTCTTATAAGAAATTATAATCATTTATAGTTCTTTAATGTGTTATTAATTCTCAGTCTATTGAAGGTTTTTAGTTGATTCAAGTTCCACTTAGTTATTACTTCCTCTGTCATGTTATTATTGGTGTGTATTCTTTTTTGGGTTGTCCCGTTATTCTTGTCTTATGTCCTTATTTGAAAATAATTAGGAGATAGTTAAGATTCAATTAATTTGTTAAACAACCCGCTTTACACCTTTCATACAACTTTTCCACCTCATTTTCTGTGTCATTCACTATTTCCCTCTCTTTACCCACTTTATTCCACTTTATTCCACTATTCATCTCTCCATACCCACTTTATTTCACTTTAAAAACTCCACTAAACATATCTTCTACTCTTAATTATTTTCTCCTTAAACTTCATGTCTAAAAGAAACAGCTCAAACCTGGTGGGACGGAGGGTTTCTCCTTAAACTTCATGTCTAAAAGAAACAGCTCAAACCTGATGGGACGGAGGGAGAACTACTGATTAGGGTAGATCATTATTATGTATGAGCATTACTTGTTCGATAAATATTTTCATCTATATAAATAGTAAATAATGGGGCGGTACGTAGTTGAATAATTTGTACCAAAGAACAAGACTTGTGGGAGTTTAACTTCCTCGTCAAATTAGATTCCACATAAATTGTGAACACGTTAACTCAAACAGTAAAAAACCGATTAGAGTAAGATTGAGAAAATCTTGAAAATTGATAATTATACATCTAGTATATTTGGTAGTGTTATTTTGACATACTATGGCCAGTCACACTAGCTAAAAAAAGTAATACGTTTTGAAAAAAGAAAATATATATTGGAGAATCTAAACCCTAAAGGAGGTGATTGATATGTTGGAATTGAATGAGGCTAGGAATTGAATCAAGATACGAATGGAATGGAATGTGAAAGTTGGTTCCTATGCTTGGTATGCACAACAAATGTGTGTATATGTGTGTTTGTGTCCCAATGTGTGTGTGTATATATATATATATATACTTGTGTGTGTGCAGTGTGTGTATGTGTAATATGTGCATATGTATGTGTGTACAGTGTGTGTGTGCGTATGCGCGTGTATGTGTGTCTCCAGTGTGTATATACATGTGTGTGCAAGCGGCCTGAGCTGTTACGAATTTATTCTTACCGATTTGTCCGATCAAAGTAAAATGGATTTCCTGTGTGTGTCTCCAGCGTGTATATACATGTGTGTGTGTATATATGGTGTATATGTGTGTGTGCAGTGCGTGTATATAAGTTAACATTGATGAAAATAATTCTTTGATTTTTTTTAAGGTTAAATTTACAAATTGTAAAATATTCAAAATATAAATATAGGAGCATTAAGAGTGACTAATACCATGGTTTGAGTAAGGAATGGCTAATCCCTTGGAGAATGGAATGATCATTCCAAATAGAATGACGATTCCTGATCGTAAAACATACCAAGCAAAGGAATAAAATGGAGGTAAGAATGACCATTCCATTTCACCCTCCATTCTAACATACCAATCACCTCCTTAGGTGGTAATTGGTATGATGGAGGTGATTGTATGATGGAGGGTATGATAGAATGGAGGATGGAATGGGATGCATGGTCATTTCTACTTCCATTCCATTCCGTTTGGTACGTTTTATGATCGAGAATCTTCATTACGTTCGGAATCACCATTTGATTCTCAATGAGATTAGTCATTCCTTCCTCAACCCATGGTATTACCCATTCCTAATGCTTCTATTTTTGTACTTTGACTATTTTGTTCTCATATATTTTACGATTTTGTCAATTTTATCCAAATAAAACCGAGAAATAATTTTCATCAATTCTAACTTATATACACACACTGCACACACACACACACACATATACACACATTGCACACACACCGCGCACACACAAATACATATATACACGCATACATACACACACATTGCGCACACACACATATACACACATTGCACACACACACACACATACATATACACACACTCCAACAAAAAATGCCGATTCCATTCATTTACTTATTTTTCGTGCATACCAAGCATATGAATCAACTTACCCATTCCATTCCATTCCTCGCACCATTCCATTCTTACCTCATTCCATTCAACCATACCAATCAGCTCCTAAGGGGCGTCTACTACATAGGATGAGATTGACTATTCTTATTTCATGATTCCTTCAATCCCACATGTGTAGTTACAAATAAGAACAATAATCATGTATTATGAGATATCCTTGAATCTAATCCTTAAAAGTAAACGCTTGATTAACCTATATTATTTTTATTTATCTGACTTATCCCGCTTAGTAAATACCCCCTAAAGAGAAATGTAATTATTTTTATTTTTATAATTAACTTTTTTTACGCATGTAGCTAGTCACATTATGTTCGGATAGAATTAATAAAGCAATAATATGTGGAGGGGGGGGGGATGGGTGCACCCCGTGGATTTTGAAAAACAATTACTTAGATATATGTAATTATTATTATTTTCTTAATTACATTCTTAATTATCCTCTGTTGTAGAGGGCTAGAGAGATTTATATTTTTATCTTTACATTGTTGTTGTAGAGGGAGAGAGTGAAATAGTTAGGGGAGGGAGCGAAATATCGAGAGAGATGAGTGCAAGAGATAGGGACTAGAGATCTTAATGACCGTTTTCTTTTTAATTTAAAAATTTGCGCCTTATCTATGGTAGGTTAATTAATAAATAATATGTAAAACACATCAGAAAAAAACTTAATTTGCCTTTTATCTTTAGTAATCTTTTTTTAATTTGCCCTCAATTTGGGTAGAGAGGTGTTCGTGCAACCTCATGGATTATAAGTGTATTTTTTTGGCTGATTTACTAGCATTTTTTATGTAACTTTTGGCTGATTTTTTTTTTTTAATTTCAGCTGATTTAGTATTTATCTACAACCCGCAAGGTGAAAAAAATTTGGACCCCCTGAACTAAAATCCTAGCAACGCCACTGGCTGCAAGGCTGCTCCTAATTACCCCTCCCTAGCTACACTGTTGCTTAAACGCATACATTTTTGTATTTATGAAAGTAGAATTAAACAAATATTAGAGCATGGTCCAGGATGCTTAAATAGTCACCTAATCTTTGAGCAAGGCAAATTCTAATTTTATTATTAGTTACTTTTAGTTTGTACAATTGGCACTAGAAAAGCTGAAGGAAAAACGTGTATACAAAGAACATAAAATGTATGATACTAAAAAATTATACTTGTACAGTAGTTGTACTTACCTATTATTATTATTATTATTATTATTATTATTATTATTATTATTATTATTATTTTGAGGGCTTGTACTTACCTATTATTATGTATTTCATTTGTAAAATTACAAAATTCGTGTTGATTTTTATATCATGTTTGTTACAAAAAACTTGAACATATAGATTACAATAGTGGCCTAGCCTCTTCAGCATGATATTGATAAATTATCCATAAATGTCCCTATATTTACAGTTTATACTTTATAGTTGTACATTATATAAATGACTGCGTCTGCGTGCACGTACAGTTTACCTATCAAAAAACCCAAGCAAAAGACAAATGCACAATTAAGGCACAAGTCCAAACTGTACATCGAAAAAGGTAATTAAATTTTTACAAAGGGGTATTCTATTGTTTAATCGATCGGACTATTAATTAATTAATTAATTAAATGTCGATTAAAAATCCCTTCAAAAACCCAAAGAAAAAATATTACTAGTGTTTAAAAGAAGCTGGATAATCACATACCAAATCATGCAATGGGATATAAGTAATAGCTAGTGATATATACGATAATTACTTTTATTACTCCTAGTCCTAGCTAGTGATAAAACTCAGCCCAGCTGCTACCTAGCTAGTCAAAGTAATGTACAATTAAAGTTGGGCAAAATTGAAAATCTTGTTACCGTGCAAACACAGACATAAACCTAACTACCAAACAACGTTTTGAAGGTTTTTATGGCATAGTAAAGGCTAAAATAGAATCATATAGATCATAAATTAGTATAAATGTGAACAGCAACATTAGACTCTAATATCTTATAAATATGCTTCCTTACTTAAATTTAAGTCTTGTACGTACATGATTCGGCAGTAAATTAAATGCAAAGAAAATATCCATCAGGAATGATTTAGATCATCATCAGGAAGGAATGCTATTTTTAAGGATTTTGCCCCATCCTCCCTTCAACTATTCATGTTTTTATTCATGAGTACTGATATAATTCAAAACTTGCAATATAATATTAGGTTACGAACTTCTAACACAATTTTATGTTATTACGATTATTCATGTTACTTAGTAGACATAAATAAATCAAATACTTAGCATGCATAAAAACGAAATTTGAGTGCAGAATGAGTATCCACATGACCATGTCTTTTGTGAAACATGAAGTATGTATATTATTATTCACACAGCTACAGTAGTGAAGAATTTACTGTGCCCAATGTACTTGGAGTCATTTTTGGTAGTCAAAGACCATTTTTGCTTGACCAGAGAGGAATATATCAACAAGTACAATAGCATAAGGCATAAAACAAAATACACATTTAACAAAGCTTAACACTTCAATTAAATATTTTTGAAGAAATCCACTCCATCCAATAAATTTAGTTGGTCCATTTCAATTCAATAAACCAAGACAACTACTACTAGTATGTATGAAAATTTAAGATGAGTGAAGAATGAAAGTTGAAAGTTGAATAAATGTCTTACTTGGAGCTTGAGAATTCATAGAGTCTTCCTTTCTGAGAGAAGATTATCAAAGCAATTTCTGCATCGCACAGTACTGACAGCTCATAAGCCTTCTTCAACAGCCCATTTCTGCGCTTCGAAAATGTCACCTGCCGGCTTGTTGGATTCTCAATTTTCTTCATTTCGACCTTACCTCTCACCATTTTATTTATGTATAGTTGTATGTAATTTCAGAAAAAATACTACTGTGTTGACTCTTACCCAAGAAAAACAAAAACGAAGATCGATCCAACTCTCAAGAATCCCCAATCCGCACCAACGAACTAGGTAGAACCCTAGCTAGCCACAAAATTTAAACTTGAGAGAGAGAGGAGAAACGAACCCAGAAGATATATTGGAAGGATATAAAATCATTAAAATGGCTAAAAGGAAAAAGAGAAGAAATTGCACACAAAGGATTGGGGGGCTTTTTCAATTTATAAGCCCTATAACCCCTACTAAATCTACAAGCCAAGAAATCTAAATTTGCTGCTCAATTGGGGAACGAGGTGCTACAAGCTATGAACCCTAGATTTTTTTTATTTTTTTTTTCAAGAACTGATGATAAATATATATGGCCATAGGGGCAAGATTATTCCAAATTATAGAAGAGCTAACACTAGAAACGTAGTATAACATTCATGAGAAAATCTTGCTCTAGCAATTAAATTAATCAACTGCAAAAAATTAAAATGTACGGAGATGATGGAGTTGAGCTGAAAACCATACTAGTAATCAAGGGGGAAATATAAGAACAAGATTTCAACAAATCGAATGCGCTAACAAGAATATTTGAGCAACAGGAATAATAGCAAGAATTTTTATTTTCTTTTTATCTGAAACACCTGACAGTTATTGATGAAGACAAACGCTTCATTTTCATACCGCAAATGAAAGAATACAACCTTTTCAAGTTGGTCGTGTATGCAGTTATCCTACGAAAAGGGAAAGCTACACAGCTAACTAAGAGGAAACCCCCAAATGAATGAATAAATAAAGAAATAAATAAATAAATCCGTCCTTTTATTTCTGCTGTAATTATATCTTGTTATAGCAAGTAATGCATAAAGAGTTGGAAGTTCACTGTTTACAGCTTTTAGAAAGATGAGCAGAGCAAACACAAAAGGGAAATTTAATGATAAAATGGAGGGAGGGAGTAAATAAAAGAAAGAGGGTTACAACGTCAACATCATCGTACTTAAGTGACATACATGTCCACAAATTCGTTTCTGACACGCATCGTATTAGAAATACGAATCCTGTTTATCACGTGGCTGCCTCTCTTTGGCTCGACTTTCCAACCCAACATTAAGGGATATGTCAGTTAGTTAACCTTGGTTGTGTAATGGGGAATTAGGCATAATGAAGGGGATAAAGTTAATTAGAGTTTAATTTGTACCTAGAGTTTCGTTAAGTATTAATCCCAATTAGTTTTTATTAGAACATTATTCTCATTTTGTTAGAAATTAAAATTTATAATTTCATTTGGAATTGATTAAGCTCCATTTTATGTAACCAAAACGATGTGTTTTTTTTCTCTAGCTGGCGTCCTACAAGTGATCACATTTTGGCTGGATTTAGGACCCATAGGATGTTATTTCACACTCTAAGAGCATCCGCTACAGGGGTTGAGTTAGACCTAGGTTGAAGCACTGGGAAGCGTGATTTTAATGATTGGTGGTGTTGAGTTAGACCTAAGTTGATTTTTCCACTACAATGGGATTGAGTAAGACCTAGGTTGAAGCACTTGGAAGCGTGATTTTAATGATTGAATAGATTTTATTTTGTTGTTATTTTTTTTATTTGTAATATATTATAAAAAATAACTTAATTAAATTCAAAAAAAAATTAATCATAAAATTAAAAAAAAATACATCGGACCAATGGGGCACGCCACGTGTCCCCATGTGGCTGACTGGCGGAGTCGAACACACCCTTCGACACACCCTTAGACACAAGGGTGGGTCTAAGCTCCACTATGGCTTAGACATAGGGTGTGTCTAGCGGAGCTGCGTCTAGTGCCTTCGACACACCCCTTCGACACCCCTCTTTAGAAGCCCGTAGTACATGCCCTAATAGTTGTGTGTGTTTCGGCGTCCGAGTTTGAACTCGAAATAAAATTAGTATGACTTTATATTTAGTTTAACGAAAATTTCCAATTGTATAATTTATTTCAAGGTACAATAAGAATGTGAACATGAAAAAAGAAAAAAAATTAATTGTACTAATTCCGACTATATTTGTGGAACCTCCTTTTAAGTCTTTTAACTCTAGCATTTAGAAATGACAATAAATCGAATACCTATCCGTTAAGCATTTTTCAAATCCCAACTCATTTAGATTTTCTTACTCTTATCCATCTCAAACTTGATTACAAATTGACTTCAAGACCAAATTCCACCCCAAACTCGTTACCTGTCAATTACCCTTTAAAATCCAAAATACTATATATAAAATCACCTTTAAATTGTAAAAATCAAAATAGTGTAATTAAATTACAACATAATATAAAATTATATTAAAATTAATATCAAAACTAACGAAAAATCTAACATGAGTGTTCTACTATCGATATTTCATTAAAAAACTCAAATAAAACAACAATATATTTATAAATTAGACTAATTTGTCACAGCGTCTAACATGGATTGGAGCGTGAAGTTGAAAAATTCTCTTACTTAGAAGAGACGATTTTTTATATATGAATTGAAAAGGATAAAACTTGAAAAATACTAATGAGATTAATTATCACATTATAAATGTATTTACTTTACATATATATAATAAAGAGGCAAATGGTAATATAGCATTAGGGTACATGTTTCTATCAAATTTTGTCAAAAGTTCACTTTTAACAAAAATTGGGTAATATTGTACCCTATTTGACAAAAATACCCTTATAGATAGGTTTGTACGGTTTTATTCAAATTACATTTATTGTTCGCAGATTCTCTCTCTTCCCTCTCATTCTCTCTTCCTCTTCCTTCTCAAAGACGCTTCGTCTTCTCCCTCCAACCGCCTCTCTCCACTGTCACCTCTACTCCGCCGTCAACCTCCTGCATCACGAGTCCCTGACCTAGATGGCGTCGCGCTCGAAGAAAGCGAAAACCACCGAAGCGGTAAATAAGAAAACAACCGCCGCGACGACGAGCGAAACAGCAACAACGGTGGCGAAGGAGAAAACCACTGCCGCGATGACGAGTGAAGTAGCAAACCCGGCGGTGAAGAGCAAAACCGATGCGACGAAGAGCAAAATTGCCACGACGAAGAGCAAAACTCGATGCAGCGACCCGCCTCCATCTCCGCCTCTGCCAACACAACCAGTCTCCGCCTCCGCCAACACAACCAGTCTCCGCCTCCAAAGAAGAGACCATAGAAAAAGAAACGAAGCAAGAGCAGTCGCTGCCGACAGAAGAAGTTCCATATTCGCCGCCGCAAGAGATCGACAACTAGGAAACCGCCATTGAGGATGCCGAGGATCCATTTGGTGATTTACCGGTAAGTTTTCGCATTATTTAATTTGCAAAATGCAGATATGAAAGTTAGGGCTCGTTGCATGTTTGATTAGCACTTAATTTCTTCGATTTCGCGGGTTTACTATGTTTTGAATGTCAATTGCGTACCTAGTTTGTTGAGTAGAATGTGAATTAGGGTACACACAAATTTGGGGGAAAATTGTACTAGGTGTACTGGTACGATTTGTGCAATACGTACCGGAACACACAGATCTGTAATTTTTGGAATTGAGGATAATTTGTTATTGATTTTCTGAGATTATGCATGATAAATTTTGCATTCGGTTGATGTGATTGAGTTGATGTGAATATGGCATTGTATGATTAAATTTGGTACGATTTTGTAAATGCGTACCCATTTCCGAAGCATATAAGTTGCAACTTGATACACATTGTCAAAAACGTACTAAGTGTACCAGTTTTATGATTGTTTGCTAGTACGTATTTGTTTCAACTAAATTTATCCTAAAGTCGCCCGCAATTAAATGATATCAAAGTAGCATAAATTAATCAACCCAAGTCATCTCTCATGAAAAACTTAACAGGGAAATTATTTGTATTGCAAAAAGAAAAGAAAACGAAAGCAGTAAAAAGTAGGATTTTGATTTGTTTATAACTAGGCAAAAAGATAAATTAAGCATAAACTAAACCTAGGCAAGAACGAAAATCTAATCTAATAAAAGCAATAAGAACATCAGAATTAAACATGAAACCAAAGAAATTAATTGCATCGAGAAATTGAAATAGCAAGAATAAATAAACTCATAAACTTAACTTGAATTGAAAGAAATCTGAAATCGTAATTGAATCCGTGGTGGTTGATGCTCTTGAATCCGGAATGAAATTATTAATCTATGAAAGCAATAAACTAAGAACAATCTAAAAGTGTTTTGGTGCTAAAAAAACTGGAAAAAAATCGTGCAAAAGTCGAAAGAGTGCGGAAGGAAATAAATCTGTCTTATTTATAGTAGGTTTCACGCCTTCACGCCACCATGGGCCAAGAGATCGCTTAGAGGGTCAAGCGATCGCTTGGCCCTGTTCTCTTTTTGCCCGAAGCACTTCGTCAAGCGATCGCTTGTAGTTCTGAGTGATCGCTTGACCCTGCCTTGCACGCCCTTTTGTTTTGATCATATCTCTCTCGTCCGAACTTCGATTTACGCACGGTTTTCGCCTACGAACTCGTATCGAGACGTACTTCAATACTATCAAGTCAAACTCCTCAAATATTTGTCACATCATTTCTCATTTTTGTCCATCTCTCGTCTATTCTCGTGCAATTCTTACAAAACCAACATGTTAGCGAGATTAACTAAAATCAATGTATTTAATAATAAAATCTGACAAAATACTGATGAGCAAGATCACTTGACACATAAATAAGCAATCAAAATGAAGCACAAAATGAGGTGAAACAACCCTCCACACAGAAAATCTTGCTTGTCCTCAAGCAAATCTCATTTCAAATCAAGATGAAAAAGTAATAAATTGAACTAAACAGTTCATACTTCAACAAACTCTCAATCAAAAGACAAATTCATCATTCATCGATCTAGTACAATCATCACAAGACAAATGAGTTGCCCTCAACACAAAAACTCAATCAACTTAACATCTAAATGCAAGATCAAGGCGAGAAAATATCAATAAATTTTTAAGTATCCCAAATTTTATGCCACATCTTACATTATAATAAAGATTAAGTGAATTTCGGACAATGTTCACTAGGTTTACTCACGGAAATTTCGACCTCCTAGCGTGGTTTCCCATATCCATTTCTCATATAGTATATTCAACATTGAACAGACAAGAAAGAGGGGTAGAGCCCTTCAAATCACAACATTTTCAAACAACGGCTTAACAAAAAGTTCCCAAGTCAAGTCGGTTTATATGACCAAAATTCAAGAGGTGTGAACATTTAGAGGTCATCTAAAGTATCCTCATGTGGTTTTCCATGCTCATGGTTCCCAAAAGAGCAGAAGCCTCCCAACTTGACTAAACAAATTTAGACATTAACAGGCTCATTATTCGAGATACATTACTTAAAATAAAGATTTTCTCACCCTTCACCTACACTCAAACATCAAGCTTCAATCATTCAAGTATGAAATGTCCCACAATCGAAATGCAACAACCATATCAATCAAATCATAACAAAATATCCCGATCAATCAAGCAAATCAAATCATGAACTATAAACTTCAATTCCTACTTCCACATCTCAATTGTGAAATAAAATAATTCAAAGACAAACAAGATAAACTATCGAAAGAACACCCCCCCCCCCCCCACGGGAAAAATTGAACAATGTCCCCATTGTCACAGTAATAAATAAGAGATAGGGGTAGAGGGTGATACAGAGAGATGATTGACATGGCAACGCAAGGCTTCACGATCAACAAGCTCCAACAACCTAACGCGATCATAAAAAAATAGACAAAAACAAAACAAAACAAACGAAAACCAAAACAACTAAAACAAACTAAACTAGCAACACACCACAAAATAAAAATAACGATTACCAAACCGTGGGTTGCCTCCCACGCAGCGCTAAGTTTTAACGTCGCTAACCGACAGGAACCGGTGTTATCCAAATTTCTTCTCGAGTTTGAGCCATTCCATTGCTTGGATTCGCTCATCTTCATCCCGCACTTCTACTAGCCACACCAACATACAGTTCTCACAACCTCCCTACAAGAAACAACCAATGACCACTGCCTTAGTATCATCAATGAAAAAACAATTATGAAGAACGAAATTAGATGGTATGAAATAAAAAGTTGGAGAAGAGAAAGATTTCACAATAATCTCAAAAATTTCAAACACCGGTGAACATTTTTCTCCATTCCCTTGCCCATTCGTCACATCTGGAAGGCATAGATCATCTGCACATTCCTCCATAATAGGCTTAATAATATACTCAACCCCATCGTTTAGTCCTTGATCACATAACTCATCTACATCCTCCAACACTATCGGCTCAACCAGGTAGTCATCTTCATCCAATGCCTCTGAACTGGTCAACTCCTCTTGATCATAATTATCAGCATTCATGCTCATTTGAAAGGTCATGTCCTTGTGTGCATCCACTTCATCGCTCTCGTCGTCACTAAGATAAGTGTTAGTATGATCATGATGAGGTTGACATGGAAGTTCCTCCGTCAAATTTTGTTGCAGCATCTCACTCACATTCTCAACAGTCTACTCAATTTGTGTGGTGATACGCTCAATTGCCTCTCTTTGTAACTCCCTCGCTTGTTTACTTTCTAGAATAAAAGCACTCATTGCATCCTCCAAAGAGGATTGTCGAGGAGGAAGATATTGGAATTGTTCAAGTTGAGGTTGAAATTGAGCTTATTGCGCCGAGTATGACATCTGCGGAGACGAGTATTGTGGAGGAAAGTATTGTTGTTGAGGAGGAAAATACTGATGCTGAGACGAGTACGGCATTTGCTGCTCATAAGATGGCCCAAATGGATATGATGAACTCGAACTCTGCCATTGGTTTTGATTCCACACAGAACTCGACTCATTAGTCTAATATGGCTAGTAACCTTACATATTCTCCGGATCCCAGCAACCCGAAGAACGCCCCCAGTATCTCTAGACTATTTCCATAGTTTCTGCATACACAAAAACAAGAAAACACATCACACGCAACTAGGGGAGAAAAGAAATCACATGAAAAATAAAAGAAAAATAAAAATAAAGTTGCAACACAAAAATCGCCTAAAGCCTTCCTCGGCAACAGTGCCAAATTTATTTCGACTAAATTTATCCTAAAGTCGCAAATTGAGATAAAAGTAGCATAAATTAATCAACCCAAGTCGTCTCTCATAGAAAACTTAACAGGGAAATTATTTGTATTGCAAAAATAAAGGAAAACGAAAGCAGTAAAAAGTAGGGTTTTGATTTGTTTATAATTAGGCGGAAAGATAAATTAAGCATAAACTAAACCTAGGCAAGAACGAAAATCTAATCTAATGAAAGCAATAAGAACATCAGAATTAAAATTGAAATGACCAAAGAAATTAATTGCATCAAGAAATTGAAATAGCAAGAATAAATAAACTCATAAACTTAACTTGAATTGAAAGAAATCTGAAATCGTAATTGAATCTGTGGTGGTTGATGCTCTTTGTTGGGAAATTTATTAAAGTTTTGATTGATTCCAAAACCAGCTGACCCAAACCGAGTAGATGTTTCCAAATCCTAATGTTAGCAGTTAGGCTCGCTGTTTGAGCATTGTTAAGATTTTATCTTTACAGGACTCCAGCTGAAGACGGCAACAAGGCTTCACTTGGATAGAACATCAGTTGTGAGGAAGACAACTGAGCGTTCATCTTATGAGAAGTATAAAGGGGGAAGAGAACATCAGATGAAAGAAAGTCATCTGAGCGTTCAAACCCAACTGATCAGATACAAGGAAGACAACTGAGCGTTCAGATTCAAAACATCAGTTGTAGGACCTAAACCAAGAAGATCAACAGCTTGAAGTTCAAAGTCAGCTGAGAGTTCACATGTTCAGATAGAACATCAGCTGAAGACCAATCAGATGAAGATCAGACGACTCAACCAACTATCAAGTGTTAGAGGTCAAAGGTTAAGATTTGAATTTCAAATAAGGAAGTCACATGAAGGTTTGACTCTCTGTCATTACCTCATTTGACCTAACACAAGGCTGTCTCAGATGGAAAGCAGAAGCACGCAGTTGCCAAATCCGGAAAGTCTGCAGAGATGAGAGACAAGCCATCGCTTTCAAAGATCAGAGATCAACAGCTCTTTCAACGGCTAGTTGATTCTCTCCGCCTATAAATAGAGGCCTTCATTCATTCAAGAAGATAACAAGAATACGAGACAGACAAGTGAGAAGAGATATTCAAGCGAAAGAACAACATCATTCTGCACTCAAGCAAAACCTCTTAGAACATCATTAGTTGAGAGTTCTAGAGAGTTAGTTTCTGTTTTTGTAGTTTTTGATCCAACCTTGAGAACATCACTTGTTGAGAGTTCGTAAAGTGTTAGATCTTAGCTCACTTCTTGTTCGAGCTATTTAGTTGGAACCCCACCCTGTCTTTCACCTGAAAAGGTTTTAGGATCCTACTCTTCCCGTAACTGAGTAGATAGGTTGATTAGTACCCGAAAACTAATCTGTAAGGTTGATAAGTACCCGTAAACTTATCTCAACGGTTGCAAAGCCCGCGTAAGCTTTGTGGTTTGTCCAGAAGAACTTGGACTGAGTTGTGTGGACTCACAACTCCCCGTGGACGTAGGAGTTCTCTCCGAACCACGTTAAATCTTTGTATGTTGTGTTTATTTTCAGTTATCTTATTGCATATTCAACTGACTTTCTAACCTGCATACAAACTGCATTCTTTCTTAGCTGTCTTGGTTCTTGACCAACCGTGCATAAAAGCGTGAGTTAATTTATACGAGTCTTTTTCCACCACATTCCGCACAACACTTCACTTCCAACCGAGTGTTTCTTACTCGGTTGTGATTTCAACTGAGTTGCATTACTCGGTTGCGTTATCTTTTTGGGGGTTGTTTTAAAAAGTCTTATCTGGTGTATCCCCCCCATACACCAGAACTCGTATCGGGACCATCACTCTTGAATCCGGAATGAAATTATTAATCTATGAAAGCAATAAATTAAGAACAATCTAAAAGTGTTTTGGTGCTCAAAAAAATGGAAAAAAATCACGCAAAAGTCAAAGGAGTGCGGAAGGAAATAAATATGTCTTATTTATAGTAGGTTTCACGCCTTCACGCCACCATGGGCCAAACGATCGCTTGGCCCTATTCTTTGTCTACCCAAAGCACTTCGTCAAGCGATCGCTTGTAGTTCTGAGCGATCGCTTGACCCTGCCTTGCGCGTCCATTTTATTTCGATCATATCTCTCTCGTCTGAACTCAGATTAGCGTACGGCCTTCACCTAAGAACTCGTATCAAGATGTACTTCAATCCTATCAAGTCAAACTTCTCAAATATTTGTGACATCATTTATCATTTTCGTCTATCTTCCGCCTATTCTCGTGTAATTCTTACAAAACTAACATGTTAGCGAGATTAACTAAACCAATGTATTTAACAATAAAATCTTACAAAATAGTGATGAGCAAGATCACTTGACACATAAATACACAATCAAACTGAAGCACAAAATGAGGTGAAACAGTATTTACAAATGCGTACCTACATTGTAAGTACACTTGGTACGCATTAGCAAAGACGTACCGAGTCTACCAGTAATTTGATTGTTTGCAAGTACGTATTTACAAATACGTACCTACATTACAAGTACACTCGGTACGCATTAGCAAAAACGTACCGAGTGTACCAGTAATTTGATTTTTTGCTAGTACGTCTTTGCCAATACGTACCTAATTTACAAGTAAACTTAGTATGTATTTGTAAAAATTTATCACTTGTACCGAACAGATTATGACTAAACAGTGAATATAAATTTGTTATTGAATTGTTTTTTGTCTTATTGCAGCATAACTGGACATACAAGAGGATTGAACTTAGTAACTTGAAAAACAAGGTGATGACTCATAGTTATGAGTCACTTATTGCTAACATCCGAGAATGCCTCAAACAATGTGACAAATCTGTGTTGGAGAAGCTGAAGCAGTCCTGTTTAGGTCACTTTATGGGGATGCAGGACTACAACACGCAGTCGGGCAAAGTCATACACTATATGGTGCTCCGTTAGGTGGAGTTATTCTCTGAATACGATGAATCTGTTGTTTGGTTCAAGGTTGATGAGAAGCTTTTGCGCTTCTCCAGGTCAGAGTTTGCTTTGGTGAGCGGGCTGAGATTTGGCCCTGCTGAATTCAACCCATACACGAACCACACTATACTGTGATCCTCGCTGTACACCCGACTCTTCGGCAACAAAATGGTGACCCCTGCAGAGGTGTGGACACCATTTTTGGACAGAAAATATGTGCTTAACAATGTTGTTGTCAAAGTCAGCGACGACGACCCCCTGAAAATGGCCAAAATTCTATTGGCGACGTCGTACGTCATGGGCTATAAGAATGCAAGGAAGAAAATCCCCGACTGTGTGTGAATGCTGATTGAGTACGAGGAAGCATGAGAGAATTTTCCATGGGGCAATTTACCCTTTCAGATGGTTGTAGATTTTTTTAAAACAATCGATACAGAAGGTAAGGAAAATTAATCCGGCATCGCTTTCCACATTCGAGGCTGCAGTTTCGCTTTATTGGTAAGTTCAAGAGTGGTAAACTTGGTACGCATTATCTAAAATCGTACCAAATATAAGTATAAGATATTGGAAAACTTGGTACAATTTTATAATTACGTACCAAACGTAACAGTTTGATACTGGTAGACTCGGTACGTACGTACAAAATCGTACCAAGTTTACCAACTAAACATATTCTACATTCTATTTGATTACATCTAACAAAATTTATTTATCAAACAGGCTTGGATATTTGAGGCTGTACTTACTATTGGAAAGAAGATTGCATTGAGGTCGACCGAGCTTAAACTGTCTCGCATGTTGAGGTACCGATACCTCAGAGACACGGAAATCCCTCCACCAGAAAAGATAAAAGTAGTAAAATTTCTTAGATCTAAAATAATTTTATAAACATCACAGTACGCTTTTAGCAATACGTACCAAGTATCCAAGTTCAAAATTAGTAAACTTGGTACGCATTCACAAATACGTACCACATTTACCAGTGTCAAACTGCTACATTTGGTATGCACTGACAAATGCATACCAAGTTTGAATAGAAATATTGGTAAACTTGGTACGCGATTGTAAATGCGTACCAAATGTACCAAGTTAAACCAATAATTTATTTGGTACACTCGGTACGCATTACCTAATGTGTATCGAGATTGCATAAATAAATTGGTAAACTTGGTACGCAATTGTGATTACGTACCAAGTGTACCAAATTTACCAGCAGTCTAATTAACCATATTGTATACTTGTCAGAAACTTCGGCAGTTGCTCAAACCATCTCAAGTTGAGAAGCAAACCCCATACCGGCTGTCTCTAGAGCAGGACTCAGAGTTCGGGAAATTTGCATTTGAGCACGATCTCAATGACGCCAAAAAGAAGAGAAAAAAAGACATAGAAGATGATGGTGAAGAGTCTGCTACCGAGACCAACGATGGTGAAGAAGAGCCTCCTTCTTCTGCTCCGAATACTAACACTGCATCCACCTCCACCGCACCTCCTGCTGTAACTACTGGTTCCTCTGTCCTTGCCACCTAAATGCAAGGTCCGAAGAGAGCTGTTTTTGTCAGAGAGATAGCCGAGGCAGCAACAAATCTGCTCATATCTTGGTTAAATGATGAAAGGCAGCAACTCGTCAAGGATATTGGGACCTACGTTGTTACCCAGCTTCAAGAAGAAGGCATAGTACAACACTTCACGAGTGTGCATTATACATCTCCCGACTCTCCTCCTCACAATGACATCGACCCCACAGCAGCAGAACCAGCAGCAAACTCCGGCAGCATACCCGTCAAGCAAGTGTTGGCACCGAAGGTAGTAGCGGTGGATAGCGACAGGAGGAGCGCAGAGAAAGAGGCATCGGAGGCACCAATTGAAGGAGGAGCAGCAGCAGAGCCAGCCGGCGAGAGGATGACTGAGGAACCAGAGGAAGGACAGGAGGCGCCAATGCACACAGATCATGATAAGGTACAAGATGCATCTTGAGTTGATGCATAGAAATATTTGATAATGGGATCACATAAACAATTTCATTTTTTATTTTTCATGTTATGAACAATTTTCATTTATGTTCGTGTTTCTTTGCCGTTGTAACCGAATTTTCATAGTATGTTGGATGGATTTGTTTTCATCTATAGATATGTATTGTAATTGGGTACGCATGGTACGATATATCAAATCGTACCTGTTTCCAAGCGTACGCATGGTATGTTTTTCTTAAATACGTATCATGCGTACCAACAAATGTTTGTCCAAAACGTATCGAGTGTACCAAGTTTGCAATACAAGTCTGGTACGAAAATTCGAAAAAACGTACTAATAGTTATCTTTTCTCCAGCTGGCCCCTGAACAGGTAAGCGAACTAAACGACCTGTCGAACACGCAAATCAACATATTGTGGGACATTTTTTTTAGAAGCTGATCAATTTACGTCTCCACAACAGAAAATTCTTCAAGCAAAAGCATATTCAGTTGGACCATTCGAACCTCGTCCACAAGTTCAAGCTCCACAAGCTCCTCACGCTCCACAAGGTCGAGCTCCACTAGATCCAGCTCCACAAGCTCCAGCTCCACAAAATCAAGCTCCTACAATCTCGGTACGCATCTTAAATCTGAGGCCAATCCGAAGGAGATTTCCAGCTCCATCTTTAAGCAGTTTGTTTCTCCCGAATGACATACGAACATGCCATGAATCATTTGAGCACTGGTTGAGCTCGGAAATGCCACCGTAAGTTAACTTTTTCATCTTCAAATATCAAAGTTTACATGTTTAATACGTACAATTTTATCAATGTGTACCAGGTGTACCGGGTTTTTGGTAAACTCGGTACGATTTGTGAAGTACGTACCAGGTGTACCATTTTACAATTGGTAAACTCAGTACGATTTTGTCAATGCGTACCAGGTGTACGATTTTACTATTGGTCAACTCGGTACGATTTTGACAATGCGTACCAAGTTTAGTTAATATAATATTCATTCAAAACAGGAGGAATGTCGGAGCCTTTTGTGGTGCGGAAAAGAGCTTTTTTGAGGCTAACATGGATCCAACAAGCCAGCTGGACATAGAACACATTGAGGCCTACCTTGCTGTTCTCGCGGTGAATCCTACATTCGCCGGATTGAGAGAAGTTGACAACAAGATTGCCATGACGTCTTGCTATTTTATGGTGATTTTACCAATTTAAACTGATTTTAATTGTTTATATTAATACTTCTACACATATAACATATATTTTACATTTATTTGTAGGAAACGGTTGAGAATGAGTTTGACTCGGTAAACCAATCTAAGAGACCCAATCCTTTTGTTCCGTACAATCACAAGATATTTAACCCGAATGTTGAAAAGGTTTTCCCTGAAGAAGAAATGAACAGGTTGCTCTTGTTTGCCGAAGGAGTTCAGCCAAATTGGGAAGGAACATGAGATATTGGATTGACAATACATCATGGTACACTCACAATCTAAGAGACCCAATCCTTATGTTCCGTACAATCACAAGGTACGATTTTATTAATACGTAACAATACATCGTGGTACACTCGCTACGCATTGGTAAAATCGTACTAGTTTTACCAAATACATATATGGTAAATACGGTACGACATTACACTTTCGTACCTAGTGTACCTGGTTTGGCGGTACACATTTACAATTACGTACCGTGTTTTCTTTGATTTGTGGTACGCATTTACAATAACGCACCATGTTTAATTGTGTTTTTAGGTAGTTGCTTTGTGCTTCTATAAGGATTACCGGGGCACCTTATTGATAGATCTAAGGAACATACATTCGAAGACCACCATTTAGACAATTGACGAGATCTCTTTCTCCCAATGGCGAGAACGATGCCGCAAATCATGAAGGCCATTAGATACTACAAGGGGCATCGCATAAAAAAAACCTACAATACAGCTAGTGGGAATTATGCTTTCCTCCAAAGAGGGGCCACAAAAGAAACACATTCGAGCAAGATAACGATTATGATTTTGGCATCCACGCGCTCAAGTATGTCGAGCAACTCCTTTCAAAAAATGCGATGCAAAGATATTTGCAAGAGCCACAAGATCGTGAGCAGTAATGAGACCACATAGCAAGGACGATTTATGCCCACAGCACAAAGGAAGTAACCCCGACAATCCTGATGGATTTGGATGGAGGCAATGAAAAAACAGTGAAGTAGTGTTAGTATTTTGTAGATGATAGATAGTATTTTGTGAATGCATGAACATTAGTATATGTGTATTTTGAATGACTATTAGCATGTGCTACTCGTACTCTGAATATTTTGCTACTCGTACTCTGTATATTTTGATCTCTATTGGTATAGATGGTATTATCATGACTATTAGCATGTTGCAATATGGTACGCAAATGTAATTTCATTACAGTTTTTCTAGTACGCAAGGTAAGCAATTAAACAAGACGTATCAAGATTTACTTACCTATTTGTTACAACATATGTAAAAACATACCAATCTTTACAATAATATTTGACACAAAAATCATAAAAACATACCGATGAATACTACAATTAAAAAATTCAAATAAAAATCATGACAAACAGTACACATCTAATCGAATTCAATAAATCTCAATAATACAAAAATTATCAATCAAATCTATGTGGATCTTGACATGTTTGGCGAGTATGACCCGCAACACCACAAATACTACATTTCTTGATTTGGCGAGTTTGCAGTTTGACGCTTGGTTGGTTGCTACTCCCTTATTCTTCCGGGTTAATAGAGTGGCGTTTTAGAGGGCATGTACTTATATAATGACCTTTCTCATGACACCACAAACACCCTCGAGTGCGTTTGGTATGAGATCCAGTGGGAATCTTCTTTGTACGCGGTCTTCCAACTTGCTTGCGATCCTTGGGTGTAAGATTAATCCTTGAAGCAACCTCCGGCGGCACACACCACGAATCTTTATCCGGAATAGGCATCACATCATCAGCATAAATCTCGCACCACGTCGTAGTAGAATAATATTTATGCACATATGACACTGGAGATTCATTTTTAAACCTAAAAAGTCTAACAAATTAATACTTCGTCGAAAGAAAACATGGTACGAAATTGTAACTGCGTACCAGGTTTACCACATCAGAACTTGAATACTTGGTACGCATTCACCAATGCGTACCGGCGTACCTAGTTCTGATGAGCAAACTTGGTATGCAATTGTTAATGTGTACCAGGTGTACCCCATCCGAACTTGGATACTTGGTACGCATTAGGTAATGCGTACCGGCGTACCAAGTTCTGATGGACAAACTTGGGACGCAATTGTAACTGCGTACCAGGTGTACCGCATCAGAACTTGGTACGAAGGTACGCATTGGCGTACCTTGATGAACCCATATTTGTGTCCATGTTTTCTTGTACTTTTCTTGTTCTTTTTAATCTTTATCGAGTTAAAGTGTGTCTGGGAGGACACAAAGTCGAGAGATGGTGTGCAGGGAAGAACAGGTGGGATCTTGGGCAAATCCGGTGAAAATCTGTTGTGGAGATGCTGAGATGGCGATACAATGCAAATGGGCATAGGGCTGGAAGTTTGTAGCTGGGCAACAACGTTCTATTCAATCTACAAGTCAGGAAGTACCTCCCCATATCCTTGAAGCCAACAGACAGAGTACCCAGAGGAGCCAGGATCTTAGTCAACATAGGAAGTGATACAGGATGCAGACATAGAAGGCAAGATGTGAGGCGAGCCAGCAGTAGATTTCTTTTCCTTCAAGGAAGAGGATAAGGATTGAAGATTTCTTTCCTTATCCTAGCCGGACCTAATCAAAGAAGATATCTACCAAGCAAGGGAAGTGAATCGTGGCTGCATGGATGAGAGAGAAGGAGGATATGATATGCATGGAAAGAGTCCTTCACCAACAAGGAAACTACCTCAACCCTAATTTCATCGCCTATATATGGCCGACTCCACAATGTAATGTGTGTCGTTTTGATTCAAGTTCCATAGTTTAATTCCGCATTCTAAGTTTGAGAGGAAGTGAGGAAGAAACAAGTCCTACGGGCGATTAACTTTTATGTTCGTTTTATATTTCCTGCATTAGTTTAGTTTAGTTGTTGGCTTGAAGCCAAGACCTCAGTTGCTGACTTACGCTTTTGAGCAGCAACCCCCTTTTCCAGTTTATGTTAAGTATGATTCTCCTTATTTATTTTGTGTTCTTATTTAATATTATGTCTAGCTAAATTTATTGTTTGGGTTGGATGTAGATGATGTGATCGTAAATTACGTGTTCTAAACTCGTGAGGTCTAATTGTGTTAGTTTGTTATTTTATTTTATTTCTGAAACACTTAGGATTAATTTTAGACTTAATTGATATTGACATATGATTGATCAACATCTAGATATTGATATTAAGTCATTAACAGGAATTGGGATTTAACTCGAGAGTGTCTCTCGTGCCCAATAAGGTAAAGAGTGTTGGAGAGCAGTCGCTATTGACCAACCCCTTGGTTGTCTTGGGTCTGTTTATTCTTAATGCCTTTTGGGCAGCATCGTTACTGAAGTGTCTTCGTGACTGTGTTGATCAAGAGAGGAGATCTTACCTTCTGGTCAAGATCTGTAAAATCGGATAGACATAGGCTAAGTATGTTTATATCGTGACTTCGTGACCTTTAGGGTATAAACTAATCTTTGTCTTAAACCAAGTAATGAGATCAAGTAATTGAATATCCTTGCACCAATGAACGAGTAATTCGAAATCCAAACCAAACTTCTTTGTTATTTGATATTTTACTTGTTGAGTTATAGGATATTGAGATACGTTTCAGTCAAAACCCCTTTTGTTGAGCATTACCTGAAGAGCAGATCTACGCCAAGTCCCTTGAGATCGACCCCACTTGCCATTAACTACTACCTTGTTGGGCAAGAGGTGTTTATAAATTCATTTGTGTGAAGAGTGTAACGATAGCGCTTCGTCATACCTACGTACCAAGTTCTGATGCGGTACACCTGGTACGCATTAACAATTGCGTACAAAGTGTACTAGGTTGTTTGGGAAAATAGGTACGAATATCTAATTAATCCCAACATAAAAAACTTCAACTTCACCCGATTGCTGTTGTAGCGTGAGAGTAAGGTATTAAGTCCAAATCCCATGCTCGACATGAACACTTCCTAGAAGCAACATCAACAAACATTGCTCTTTACTCCAGAAATGACATTAAACTTCGTGTCAGATATCGGTTCAACTCTCATTACGTGCCCTGCCTCAACTGCTTTACCTAATTTTCTTGTTGCGTATACCGATAATTCTTCATTTCTAGATCCAGATTTTGTGCGCCACTCGAAAACCAACATTGGAAAACATTATGACATCATTCTAGAAGAGAACATGCAAGAAGTTTTCTAGCCCACCAAAGTCTAGAATTAATATTCTCTACAGCATTGGAGGTACCAAACCCAAACTTCCGCACGGCGCATAGAGCAACAGACCATTTGCTGGGACCAATACTCATAAGCTTTTTGTAGCCACGAGGATAGGCCTCCTTCAAATAGTTCATGTACTTCTCAAAGTCTTGTACTTTGTAAGCATTGGCAACAAGATGGAATAGATTAATCACAACGGTACCCCAAATCTTCAGGTTACCCTATATATGAAACGAACAAAGACCATGAGGAATGCCAGGATAAACTCGATCTATAGCATTCTTGATGCTCAGATGCTGATCAGAAACTATCATAAAATCTGTGGGCAACCAGACGTCCGACGGACATGGTCAAAACACCACGACCAAGATGAAGTATCATCCACATCACCAATGCCAAATGCTAATGGAACAATCTGTTCATTAGCATCCTTCATAGCTGCGACAAACAAAATGCCCTTGTATTTCCCTTTCAAGTGTGTGCGTCAATGACAATCACGGGCGACATGCACGAAATGCTCTTATACACGCAGAGAGAGCAAAGTAACAATATTGAAATGAACCGTCTGGACATGTCTGAAAGTCTACAATTGAACTCTGATTCATCTGCTCCAACATGTATAAGAACTTGGGAATCATCTGAAAGAATTTATCTCAATTAATACAAATAATCACTGAAAGTGCACTTGGTAAACATGGTACGCGTTTGAAACGTACCGAATGTATCAGTAATATTGTTGCAAATTTGGTACGCGTTTACAAAAACGTACTGATTGTACCAAGACACTTCGTATTTGGTACATTTTTAGAAATACGTAACAAAAGACTATATTAACTGTTGTATACTAGGTACGCAATGGTAATTTCATACCAAATTTGCAAGTGTATTATCGGTACACTGGGTATAATTTCGTAAAATCGTACTCGGTGTACCGTTAATACAGTTTCAAACCTGGTACGGAATTTCAAATTCGTACCACGCGAACCAAAATTATCAATAATAATTAGACAACAATAATATAGAGAAAGGATAGAGAAACCTGAAATGATTTATCGGCATCACCATATGAGAGTTCCAGAGCACGGTTCTTACCAGCCAAAGCAGTAGAATATTTTACATTCATACCAAATTCCCTTCGTATCTGTGATTGAATATCCTTTGGCCTAAGACACAAACCATCTTCCCCAAAATTTGGGCCAAGGTGTGCAGCAACAACTCTAGATAAAACCTTAGGATCGGGGTGATATCTCAAATCATCCACTCAAGAGTGATGAGTTAAGAGATTGATACGCCACAAATTAGATGTTGCACTTGCTCGCATCTCAAACTCACTTCGTTCTACCAATTTGCATCTCACATGGTAGTACACCTTGTTTGATCGAATCGTAATAAACTCGAGATGCTTTTTCATGTGATATAATCCAAGAGCTTACTTCATTTTCTTCTTTCCGACAAAAGTGTCACCCTGAACAAGCTCATCCACACGCACAACCGGTGTAACTACTTCTTCCAACGGAAGCGATGCTTGATGGGCTGCACCGGGAACAACCCACAAACGCTGTCTTTCACTACTTCATTACCCTCATTACCATCCACATTGCTATTACCAACATTATGGTCATCATTCTCACAAATGCCATCAAAACCCAACTCATCAAAAGAATCATCAAAATTGTTCTGGTCTTTATTCCGCACACATCCACCAATTAAAGGACGCCTCCTATTATGAGATTCATTATTCGTTGAAGAAACAATCACATATACAGTAGGAAACTCCAACACATCCGTCAAAAATGACAACTCGAAATCATATGTAATCTTCATTCTCATAGTTTCACCACTAGGAGACTACACTAAACCATCTATATCAAACATATACATACTCTTATCCTTCTTCATTCGAACTTCATCATTCGAACTTCAAGCTTAGTTAATAAAAATTCAAAGCTTATACCACTAGGCGATATAGGAATATACTCTTTCCTATCACCCTCATTAATGTTCTCTTTCCAGTATTCTTCATGCGCAACCATTAAAGAAGATGGTCTCATCTACATCATAATATATTGATGAAATTTGGTACGCATTAATAAATACGTACTGCGTATCAAGTAACTTGGTACGTAATGGTAAATACGTACTGCGTACCAAGTAAACTTGGTACGTACTGTGTACTAAGAAAACAAATTAAGGTACGGAGTACGTATTTATCAATACGTACTGCGTACCAAGTGAACCACTACAAAAAAACAGCAAATTACTGACAGAAATTTCCGTCAGTAAATCCCCATATTCCGTCAGTAAAACTAATTACTGACGGACACGGCTATCAGGAAAACGAGTGTCAGTAATCAAATTACGGACGGAAATATTCCGTCAGTAATTTACTGACGGAATTTCCGTCAAAATGATAATCGAACGAATTTCTCTGATTTTGATTGTGACGGATTACTGACGGAAATTTCCGTCAGTAATTACTGACAGAATATTTTACTGACGGAATTTTCGTCAGTAATTACTGACGGATTTATTCCCTCAGTAATTTTTGTGGCTTTTTGGATGATTTTTACTTACGGAACTTTCCGTCAGTAATTTACAGTATAATAATTTTATTTATTTATTATTTTTTTTGTGCGCTGTCTTGACTCAAATATCAACAATATACCAAATCGAAACAAAAATACATAAATACTACATCAAAACCAATACATATAAAACATAAATATCAAATCTCATTTAACAATATCGTCAAGTTCAACACAAATGAGTTTCAATATTCGAAATTTCTAAATACTAAATAGTCTAAATCATGTTCAACATCTCTCGTAACTCGGCAAACTGTGTGACTCGAGTCATACACGTGCATGTCGCTCTTCCTCGGTCTCTTCCTCGGTCTGCTGCTCGAACTAAGCTGCTCCTCCAACGTACTAACTACATCAAATACGAATGACTGATGGATTAACTAACATATACACCAGAAAAACATTTGTGAACGATCAACAAGTCTACAAGAATTTAATCAATGTCTGGAAAGCAAGATCTTCAAACATACACACACACACACACAATTATTCAGAGAACGGTGAGAACCTAACAGGTAAAACAGATCAGCAGTTTCATGGAAACCAAATAATCATTGCAAGACATGACCACCTCAAATTTAACGCATTTAACAAAGCTATAATATAGACAGAAGTAAAATGACACCAAGTTCATGCTATTAATTCGACAACACTTCCTGCAACATAAAAAATAACTAATCCACCTCACTCTCACCAGGAGATAAATAACAAAATAAGATTCAATGATATAAAAAAATATCAAGCATGATGTATCCATGACAAGAACAAATCATGATGCAGAAGTTGTCTTCTAATCATACTTCTCAAGAACAAATTGAATAGCAATCTCTCCGACAAAAGGCTTCAACCAATCTCAACTTAGAGATTCCTACAAAGTGAAGCCAATATACCTTCTTACCTTAATATTTTGGAAGAAGAACCAGATAGCACGTAATGAAGAAGTAATCAAGGTTCTACCTAAGCAAAGTTGAAAAGCTATGATATCAGGAATATGAATATCAATGACAGGGCTCAACCATAACCAGATTGCATTTCAAAGTCTTAAAAGAAGGATTCAGTACACTTGAAATGCTCAATGCAACATCAGAAATTAGAAATTGCCCGATTTTCCCTGCAACAACATGCTAATTCAAAACCTAATTGAAGTGATGGAAACTTCTACACCACTTATTTTAAACTCTTTATTTAGCTGGTAAAAGAAAAAAATGCGCAGCCAAATCGAACCTTTGAACCAAGGGCTGCAAAATGCTAGGCGAAACTTGCTTCTTCTCCGCTCCAGCGCCGTCGAGTGAGAATCGCAAAAATAGGGCGCCGCCGCGGCGATGGAGCAGTGGCAGCCCTCAGCGAAGGGAGGGACTGACCAGAGAGGCGAAAGGGCTCAGGTCTGAGGCAACAGATGATAGAGATTAGAGAGAGCTCACGGCAGGCCGGCGGCGGACGGTTGCCGGACTGGATACCGGAGGAGGAGAGAGTCGCGACTGAGAAGAGAGATACTGTGGTGAAGGCGAAAGAGAGAAAGAGAGGGAGAGAGAGAACGGACTTACCGCGGCTGTGAAGGCGACAACAATAGGCGATGGCAGCGACGAGGTGACGCGAAGACGTCGGAGTGGTGGCAGCGGCGACTTGCCGGAAAAAAACGGAAGATAGTGAGTTAGAGAGAGAAATAAAGGGAGAGGAAAACAGATCGGAGAGAAGAGAGAGAGACTTACAGGGAAGAGATGGACCGGCGGCGGCGGCGCGACGGTAGTCGGGAAAGGAACTGGAGAATAGGAGAGGAGATTTGGCGGATCGCAGCAGCGACAGAGTGAGGAAGAGAGTTAGGGTAAGGAAAGAAATGGGGGGGGGGGGGAAAAAACTGACCTACATGCCTCAAAAATTACTTAGTAATTACCGAGGGATTAAGTTCCCTCAGTAATTACTAAGGGAATTTTTGTCACTAACGTTCCAGATCTTGATTAGAATGTAAAATCTCCTCTCTTGATCAACACAAGATATTTCAGTAACGATGATGCCTAAAAGGCATTAAGAATAAATAGACCCAAGACAGTCGAGGGATTGGTCAATAGTGACTGCTCTTCAATACTCTTTACCTTTTTGGACACGAGAGACACTCTCGAGTTAAATCTCAATTCCTGTTAATGACTTAATATCAATATCTAGATACTGATCAATCATATGTCAATATCAATTAAATCTAAAATTAATTCTAAGTGTTTCGGGAATAAAATCAAATAACGAACTAACACAATTAGACCTCACGAGTTTAGAACAAGTAATTTACGATCACATCATCTACATCCAACCCAAACAATAAATTTAGCTAGACATAATATTAAATAAGAACACAAAACAAGTAAGGAGAATCATACTTAACATAAACTGGAAAAGAGGGTTGCTGCTCAAAAGCGTAAATCAGCAACTGAGGTCTTGGCTTCAAGCCAACAACTAAACTAAACTACTGCAGGAAATATAAAATGAACATAAAAGTTAATTGCCCGTAGGACTTGTTTCTTCCTCACTTCCTCTCAAACTTAGAATGCAGAATTAAACTATGGAACTCGAATAAAAACGACACACATTACATTGTGGAGTCGGCCATATATATAGGTGATGAAAATCAAATTACTGATGGAAATCAAATTCCGTCAGTAATTACTGACGGATTTTGATTTTCCGTCAGTAATTACTGACGGATTTTGATTTTCCGTCAGTAACCCGTCAGTAATCTTTAAAAACCCGACCCGCCTTTTTTCCGTAAGTAATCCGTCAGTAATTACTGACGGATTAGGTTTCCGTCAGTAATTTTGTCAGTAAATTGTTGTTGTTTTGTAGTGAACTTGGTACGCATCAGTACGCAATTACAAAAACGTACCAACTCAAAACAAATCAGAAATCGAAATCGACAACCTAGAATTCATACTGCTGGAAAATTACCTCCATAGCTTTGTCGTCACAACCAAATATCGCCGGAAAATTACAGTCGAACACAAGTAATAGTTTCTAGAAGGATATCCAAGAATAAATCGTAGCAAATTGCACCAAACAGCACAAAATCGCAAACAAATTGTATAAAAAAAAAGAAGCAAATTGCAGCAAAATCGCAGGAAATCGAACGAAATTGAAGAAAAATTCAATAGAGAGTGAAATTAAAACCGAGAACACAAAGCCGCAGACAAAAATCGAGATCAGAGACGACGACGAAAATCGAGTTCAAGTCTTCGACGGATTAACAAGCTGAGGAAGGAAGAAGAGAGAGGAAAAAAAAAGAGAAAAATGTGAGTTGAGGGAAGAAGAGAGAGAAACGAGAGAGAAGAAAATAAAAGTAAAAAAGTAGGAGAGAGAGTGTTATTAGATGGAATAAAGGACAAAAATAAGGGTATAAATGTCCAAAAAGTAAACATATGATATTGTTAAAATTTGAACTGGTAACTTTTTTGATATTAAGAAATTACTAATGAAATATGAATAAATTTCCTCTATAATAAATGAGTGTGGATAACGGTCTGTGGATACTTTCACAAACTTGTCACAAACCCGTCATATGAATTAGTGTTATTCCTTAAACTTGTTTCAAATCCATTTGATATTTCTCAAACCATTTCTATTAGAATTTGGTAATTAGAATTCGGATATTTGTAAAAACCCGACTCATTATCAACCCTACTAGCATCAAGGCCCACAACTCAGTTTCAACAATTCTAATATGATAAAAATAACAACAATTTTATTAAGTAATACCAATTTTCTCCTGATACTCCTATACACATTTTTTTCACTGCTAAATAAACGATGGCTACAATGCTCACGTACGGATCAGTATGCATGGGTTGGGATTTCATAAACAAAAGACATTTTTTTTAAAAAAATAATTACGGTTGGGAGAATGTGATAACAAGCTTAAATTTTTATGCTTAAATATATACTATCATGCTTAATTATATTTATGTCTTTTTATATAAACATTATATTTCTATGATCTATGATCTATGATTATGATTTTTTGAATCATGAATATATATCGATTCAAGCATAATCTTATATAAGAACTAATGTTTCTATTTAAAAGCATGAAATCTTATTAAGCATGACAATCTATAAATTTAAGCATGACTACATATTAATTTAAACATGTTATTACGTTCTCACACTAGGAAATATTTTTTATACTAACCCATATGTATATATATAGGAGAGAGATCATATGAAAATAGATCTTATCCTAAGAAATGAAAATAAACCTCCACCATAGATCTATGGGTGATGGAGGTTTAAGATTAGACCGGGTCCACCCGGTCAACCCGTTGATTATTTTTTTTTACGGTCAGCTCATATGCACCACAACATGTATTCATATGCACCGCACTATATAATGAGATGCACCGCTAGGTGCATTGAGATGCACTGAATTTTCATTTCTTTCGATTTTTTTTACGGTCATGTCATATGCACCACAACATGTATTCATATGCACCACACTATATAATGAGATGCACCACTAAGTGCATTGAGATGCACCAGATTTTTTTTTTTGTTTTTTTTCGATTTTTTTAAAAAAATTTAGATTTATTTTTCCCCCTTTTGTTTGCCTCTTCGTTTTTTTGTTTGTCGTTTCTTCTTTGATCAAGATTCGAGCAAGGGAAACCAAAGGCCTCAGAGCGAGCTGAAAATTTCAAATTGTTTCCCGACGATTATCCTTATATTATTAATCGGAGCCGAAGGCAAAGCCGGGGAAAAAATTATGTAAAAAAAACCATATGCATCTTAATGCACTTAGTGATGCATCTCATTATACAGTGTGGTGCATATGACCTGACCGTAAAAAAATCAAAAAAAATGTAGTGCATCTCAATGCACTTAGTGGTGCATCTCATTATATAGTGTGGTGAATATGAATACATGATATGATGCATATGACCTAACCGTAAGAAAAATAAAAAAAATTAAAAATGTTAAATAAAAAAAAATGAAAATCTAGTGCATCTCATTATATAATGTGGTGCATATGAATACATGATGATGAGCATATGAGGTGACCGTTAAAAAAATCGAAAAAAAAAGTCAACAGGATGAC
This sequence comes from Schizonepeta tenuifolia, assembly GCA_029490685.1. Classification (NCBI taxonomy): domain Eukaryota; kingdom Viridiplantae; phylum Streptophyta; class Magnoliopsida; order Lamiales; family Lamiaceae; genus Schizonepeta; species Schizonepeta tenuifolia. The sequence goes on along the minus strand of CM055955.1, from coordinate 13,736,993 downwards.
TTGGGTTGACCGGGTTTGACCCGCTTTGACTGGGTCAAATCTTGACCCTTCATGTAAATGTAAATAATGGTGAAGATTAATATATTATTTTTTAGGAAATTATTTATGTAAATATCAATGTAGGAGCAATACTTAAATATTACGTTAAAATTTAAGTTATTTATAGAATGATATTTTATTTTTTAGGAAATTATTTTGTATGTAAAATCATTTTGGAATAAGAGGTGAAAAAAGTAGGTAGCAAGAAATTTCGACAAAACAGTAAAAGGAAAATGAGATCAGAATATGTAAATTTATTTTTTCGTAAGAAATGAGACTTGTAGATTTACAGTTGCGATTGATTGATGCATTATAATTGAACACGGAATGCATTATCATAACAATGCATTGTAGTAATCCAAAAATGCATTATTATGAGGATGCATTGTAATAATACACAAAATGCATTATATTAATATATAAAATGTATTATTTTTATTTTTTACGGGAAAAATATTTTGTACCGGAACCAACCCCTATATATATGACCCTTAAAGTGAGAAATAGAAATAAATTATGGACCATACATCTCAAAAAAAGGGTGGGCGCGTGAGATACACACGCGGCGCGTGTAGCTCACGTTCCATTCTTTTTTTTTGGCGATTTTCTTAAAACACGGTGCATCTAGATACACTTTGTAGTGCATCTGGTTACACATTGTGGTGCATGTCAGTTTTTTTTTTCAGTTTTTTGTTTTTCAATTAATTTTAAAGATTTTTTATCTCGGCTCCTCCTTCGGCTTCGATTTTACGGCTCCGCCTTCACTCCGATTACTAATATAAGGATAATCGTCGGGCAACAATTTAGATTTTTCGGCTCGCTTCGAGGCCTTCGGCTCCCCTCGCTTGAATCTTGACCAAAGAAGAAGCGGCAAACCAAAAGATATTTTCGTATAGCATAGTGCATTTTCTTACACCTAGTGGTGCATCTTACTACACTGTTCCGTGCATATCAGTACGCGTAGTGGTGCATCTCATGAACCACAATGTGGTAGATGCTCCACACTGTACATTGAGATGCACCACAACGTGAAACTAAATGCACCATACGTTGACATGACATGCACCCAGTTTTATAGAAAAATTGTACCTTAAAAAAAATGGAAATTTTTTGTCCGTATGCATCGCCTTTTTTAGTGAGATGCACCAGATAAGTGGCTGAAATTAATTCTCATTTCTTAGGATAAAGATCATTTTTATATAATCGTATGTATGTGTATATATATACACACTGTAGGTATGTTGCCTTATTCATTTTTTTGACATTTATCGTAAGAAATTAATGAGGTTATATTTAAAATTATAATCGCGACATGGCTTGTGATACAAACTTCCAGCGAATCATAGTATAATTAATGTTTCCAACTTCCAATCATAAAAACTATAAAGCTAGCTAGAGAAATTGGGGGAGCCTCTCCCCATGCGGGTCCTCCGCTAAGCATGAAGAGAAAAATATAGAGGGAGAGACCGAGAGAGAATATTAAGTACTAGAACTTTATTTTAAATAACTCCTTTAATTAATGTCTTTTCTTAATAATAGAGTATTAATTAAGGGGGGAATTTCCACTCAAAAAAATAAAATTAAGGGGGTAATTTCTTTTGAAAATTTGTCTTAACATAAACTCAGGGTCAAATTTTGAATTCCAACTCATATATACTATATTTTTTAATATAAATTTGAATTCTGACAAAAGGTTAGAAATAATCTTGTGTATGGGAAATTATTACATGGGTGTAGGGTTGTACACGAGTCAAACGGTTCGTGAGCTAGTCAGAGTTCGGCTCGAAAAAAACTCGTTCGAAGTTCGTTCGTTTACTAAACGAGTCGAGCTCGAGCCTCAAATCGAGCTCGACAAATTTTTCGAGCCAAGCTCGAGCATACCTATGTTCAGCTCGAAATGCTCGTGAACACGTTCGAGTTCGATAATAAATGAGCTAGCTCGCGAGCATGTCCGCGAACATGTTTAATATCAATATTTAACTTATATACAATTAATAAATTCATAATTTTTAGTTTATCGAGCCGAGCTCGAGCTCGAGCTTGATCATTACTTGTCGAGTCGAGCTCGAGCTCAAAACACAAAGTTCAAATCGAGCTCGAGCCGAGCTCGAGCCTTATAATTTTCGAACGAGCCGAGCTCGAACCTGCAAGTGTTCGACTCGGCTCGTCTCGTATACACCCCTACATGGATGTACATATAGCACACTCATACCTCACATGAGAATATTTTAATAATATAATTTACTTCTTTAAATACTACTTCCTTCGTACTTGAAAGAATGCACTACTTACCCCTTTTCCACTGTACACCAAATAATGCACCATTTCACTTTATGGACTTCTATATCCTTTCAATCTCACTTATTTACACCATTTGCCACTACTTTATCCACCATTACTTAATCCAACCGAACCTAATTAATCCACTAATAACACTAATTACCCACCATTTATTTTAATCCCCTAATCAAAATTAATTAACAAAATTAACCCTAATCAACTTAATTAATCCCCTAATCAAAATTAACAAAACTCAACCAAAATTTAAAAAACCCAATCCAATTAAAATAATGTGGACTAAATTAACAAAACCCAAATCAAATTAAACAAATTCTACCCAAATTAACAAAATCCAACCCAAATTAAACAAAACCCACCCAAATTAACAAAACTCAACCCACCAACCCAAAAACACCAAACCAAGCCCTAAATCTATCTATCCCTCGCCTCCATCCTCATTCACTCACACTTGTCTGGTGCAGGCTCTCAAACCCTAAATCTCTCAATCCCCCGTATCTCTCAAAACCTAAATCTATGTGCATCGGCCCCTCCCCATTCACTAAATCTGTTTGCATCTCTGATGGATCCATTGGTTAGCCTAATCGTTCCTTCATCTCCGACCTACGAAGAATCTCAATTCGTGTCGGATAGTGAATCGGTGCCGGAGACTGAATCGGTGCCGCTGAATGATGAATCTCAAGCTTCTCCACTAGGATCTCACACCATTGTGCCTGAAACTCCGCACTTCGAAGCACATAGTGGCAAATTTGGGCTTCAATCTTCTGCAATCGGAAAAGAAATGCTCGAATCCGACAGCATGGTGTCGTTCGGTGATGTCTATCAGTCTTCTCCGCTCGGATCTCACACCATCGTGCCGGAAATGGAGTTTGAGGCGTATGGTGGCAAATTTGGGCTTGAACCTTCTACAATCAAAAGGAAATTGCTCGAATCTGAGAGCATGGTGCCTCTCAGTGATGACTCTTAAGCTTCTCCGCTCATCTCCGACACCATTGTGCCGGAAACTTACCTGTCACCGCCGACCACCTCGTATCCGTTTGAATCCCCTCGGATGGGTTGCGATGCTGAACTTTATTTGACCTATGAAGAGTGGAAAATCATTGAAATCCAACGGCGAGTTCGTCGGAGGCCTTACGATGAGAATTTACAGTCCAAAAATTAGGTGACTTCGTTCTACTTTATGTTACTGCATTTTTCTAAGTGGGTGGTGGCTGGTGATGCCTTATGTGTGGTGGTGGTGTCTGGTGATTCCTTATGTGTGCATTTTTCTGATAATTATGAGTTTCTGATATTTTCCAAGTGAATGGTGGTGGCTGGTGATGCCTTATGTGTGCAAATTCTGATATTTATGCGATTATATGCAGTTTCTGTGGCTTATATGAACAGATTATGCATTTGATCATGCACTGTGGTGGCTGGTGAAATCTTATGTGTATAGTTTCTGATATTTACTTGATGAGTTGCAATTTCTGATATTTACTTGATGCATTTGCAATTTCTGATACTCTGCATTTGATAATGAACAGATTCTTTACTTGATCATGCTATGTGATGCATTTGATAATGTCATTCAGATTCTTTACTTGATCCCTGCACTGTGATGCATTTGATAATGAACAAATTCTATACTTGATCTCTGCACTGTGATGCATTTGATAATGAATAGATACTGCACACTTGTTTGTTGCATCCTTTCAATGCCACCACTAGGACAGATAATCTGTTCTAGTTTTGGAGGTATAAATAGGCATGCATTTGAGTCAATGATGCAAAAACACATCTTTTTTAAAATAAGCTGAGACTGCATTCATGATCAAAAAGTCAGTTTACATTCCAAACACAATAACTACATGCAAAATGTTTGTCCCTGTAAACCATATTCCGAAAATTGGATCTCTGCAGATCTTCTAATCTTTTATCTGCATCTGTTCCCCTCCAGCAACTATGTCTTCATTCTTATATATTAATCCAGCATCAATCCCATGCATCTTCAAATATTCCCAACCTTCTTTTACAAGTTGTTCATCCACTGTGATGCATTCTGGCAGCAAGCTAAGCCTCTTCAATCTCTCCTTGTCCATATGTGGGATCTTATAGTTGTTGTTGCCCCTGCATTGTATGATCTCCTCATGGCAGCCCTGCAAAGTTAGGAATACATTATTTAATTTCCATGTTGGAAACTCATCAAATGCTTTCTTGACATTTCTGATCATGTCATCCACTGTCTTTGCTTGTTTCTCATCCTTGAGTGACTGTATGACTCTAAAAAAGCCAAGATCATTGATGTTAGTATCTAGTGAATTTGGTGGTTGGCAAACAAGCTGTAAGCTGAATCCATCAGATGATGCAGCTGCTCTGAAATCTGGATCATTGTTATCTATGTGTGGTCTTGCATTGTCTTGCTGTATAGTAATGTGTTTGCTTATGACTTCAGGCCATTTTGCTTTAATGATTGGTATCATCTGCAGCAGTTAAGGTTGTAACATGTACAAGTGCTAAATGATGAATGAATCAGATTCTGATAGTGTAAAAATAACATGGAAAGAACGATACCTGCTGCAGAAAGACTTCCTTCATTACTGCTCTTGAAATGGTTTGAATTGGCTTGGTTACCATGGTGCCATTCTCTCTGTTTTTGCTATGTTTTTGTGCTGGCTCCTCATATGTGAATGGAATAATTCCCAACTTGCCATCAAATATCACTTTACCCGTGTTATCAATGATTGGTCTAGAAACCATGCACTCAAACATGATTTTCTCAATAAATGATTTGGATTTACATGTTCTATGTGGCTCATCTTCTCCTTGTGCCAGACAATACCTTCCTTTTGTTCTAGTTAAATTGAACCATTTTTCATCTATGTGAATCACATTGTACATAGGCTGAAATTGTATCTTCCCCTCTTCACTAATGCAACTGAGTTGATTTTCATTCTATTCAGCATGTTTATAGGAGTGAGAAATGATTTTATAGCACTAGTATGAGGCCCTAACTCTTTATGTTTCAACCAAATTTGTAGCTGACCTTTGCTCACACTCATGCCTAGTGCCATGTTTCTGATTGATGATCTCTGAAAAACTGATAAGCTCTTCACCTTTTCTGCATCAATGTGCTTTCTATCTTTGTGAACTAACCCCTTCTTCATGCTTACAATGTGTATAGGCTTTGTCCAAGGTTTGTTGAGCTGTTTCTTTCTTCCAGATGCGCCATACAGTGCTGGCATCAATGTTGAAGAGTGCAGCGGCTTCCTTTTTGGCACCGTGATGTAATTCTGAGTGCCTGCTGTGTTGGAGAAGCCATTGAGCCAAGTTATTGCACTCTTCGTCAGTTAGATTTCTCTTTTTTTACCCTATTTGCATTGCTGCAAAATTTCCGTTTTTTTTAAGTGTAGAATGTGAATGGTTGGAGCCTTCAATGTTGTATTTATAGCTGTTTTATAGTGGTAGGTGTACTTCATTTCCCTCCTAATTGTACTTTTAGTGGAAAATTTGAAATTAGATGTAAATTTTCATTTTGGCACCAAGAGATGCAATTTCACTGTAATTTTCCCTCCCTATTCATCAATGAATGAAAATCTGAAATTTTTTCAAATTTGGATTTCTCAATTTATTTTCATATTGCCCAGTATTTATTTAATGATATTTAAAACCTGTAATTTTGAAATCAGTCTGCATTTGCCCACTATTTATTTTAATTTGCTGGAGTAATGAAGAAATTAACTTAATAAAAATTGAAATATAGAAACCTGAAAAAAAAAAAAAAACTGGCGTGCAAAATAAAAAAAAAAGAAAAAGCAGAATTTGGATTAAATGGGGGTGGGTGGTGCAAGCTATCAAATGCTAATTGTAATTAAAATCCAAGCTTAACGTTACCCCTTATGTCTTTTTACACCACTTTATACAATTTTACCAGCTTTCTTAAACTCCGCACCGAACAGTAAATGATGCATTCTTTCAAGTACGGAGGGAGTAATATTATTCCCGTGTGATGTATGCAAAGTATTTTATAACTTTTTATTATATTACTTCAAAAGTTAAAATAAAGTTTATAAAATGCATCATAAATTTATAATATAATACTTTTTTTTTTGCTTATATAAATAACAATTTTCATGATTTTTTAATTTCAGACTAGTATCATTTGGAATATATATATATATATATATATATATATATATATATATGTATGAAAACTAAAATATCAATATACAAAAATTATTAGAACATTGAATCAAATATTTTTAATTAATTTTAAAATTTATGATATGTTCAAACAAAATGAAGACTAAAAAAAAAGCTTCAAAAAACAATCTACTGAAGAGGACTAATATGAAATGCAATGTGAAAACTGTAGTCTAGAACTTGAAAGCAATCAGTGCTCTTTCTCTATCTCGTGTTAATCTCTTAATCATGTTCATCTCTATCGTTTTCATAGTCTCCAAAGCTAAAATCATTCAAATCTTGGAAAAATACCTGAAGATAATGAAGGAAGTGCAAGTATAATAGAAAGATACTAATGTGACTGCAAAATATCTTAAAATATTAAAAAATATTTATTTTGTAAACAAATGATAAGGAAAATAAAAATATATTGATTGTAGATTGCTTTTGTTTCCTGTAGATAGACAAAATGGGTGAGAATAAATGAATAGTTAATTTATGTGATACAATTTTATACATGAGAACAAAAAAAAAAAAAGAAAATGAAAAGACTCAAATTTTTGACGGGAAATTTTCCCAAAGCTCATTTTCTTTTAATATACTTGTATAGATACATCAAGCTTTTATTATAAAAAAAACATATATCAAGCTTTTACACCCACACAAAAATATTTACCGTTTCTCTTTTTCAGGATAATCAGGACACTATCCAATCAATATTTGATGAATATGGATTGTCAAAATTCAGACCGATGCTTTTAAAAAAGGCAAAGATGAAGAAGAGGTAGATTAAATTTTTTGACGAATTTACTTTGATAGGTGACCGTACTCCTATTAACTATTCAATCAATATTTTCTAAAAGTAAAATCTAAATTCGATCGGCCGCTATTTCAATCTCTTAAAATTTAAGAAAAATCGGCAAGAATCAATATTTTCTAAAAGTAAAATCTAAATTCGATCGGCCGCTATTTCAATCTCTTAAAATTTAAGAAAAATCAGCAACTTGCCCAGCTTGTTGATATACATATAAGAGTATAACGAATATTCTATTAGCTATCCTCCCCTAAAAAAGAAAAATAATTGGTGCGAACTGCCTTATAAAGATGTGTATTGTATTATTGTGAACCGTTATTTATTTGATAGCTAGATAGTAGACCAATACTTTTAATCAAATATGAAGTCAACTACCTTTTGGTATTATTATTGTTTCTATTATTAAATAACTTAGATAACATAAGATAAGTGAAGCAACTCAAAACATGAAACACAAATTGGGGATTTTCCGCCTTTATTCCCACGTTGAATCAATTTATGTATTTTTTATAGAGTCTATATTGACCATCATATTTGAGTATGGAATGGAATTGTTTTTAAATGATACTCCCTCCGTTCCATTAGGCTTGTATTATTTCTTTTGGGCACGAGATTTAAGGAGAAAATAATTATAGAAAGTATGTTTAGTGGAGTTTTTAAAGTAAACTAAAGTGAGTAGAGAGAAAGTGAATAGTGAAATAAAGTAATAAAGTAAAATAAAGTGGGTAGAGAGAGAGATTGGATAGTGAAATAAAGTGGAATAAAGTGAGTAGAGAGAGAAGGAGAATAATGAATGACACAGCAAATGAGGTGGAAAAGTATGATGAAAGTTGTAAAGTGGATTGTTTAACAAATTAATTATCTCCTAATTATTTCCAAAAAAAAGAAACATGACAAGAATAACGGAACAGCCCGAAAAGGAAATCAAGACAAGAATAACGGGACGGAGAGTATCGATCAAGTTCGGTTGATGTGATTACAAGGAGTAATTATATACAATAATATTGTAATATTTACTTGAATTTGTAAATTTCACAAAAAAACAACAACAACACGTTACAATTATAATATCATCTTTAGTATTTTGTATTACAAACGTCAAAACATTTTGGCAAATTTTGTTTCACGCACTGATGTACAAATATAGTTTTACAGTTTTACTTATGGAAGTTGAATACAAATATTTAAATTAATGATGGCGTTGTAATTGCAAATTCAAGTACTGTTGTGTTATTTGCAACAATTAATCTTGATTAATTATAATACTGAAATAGATTTTTAACATAATGTCTTAAGCATAGTGGGATTATATCAGTCTATAATTTTCGCTAATCATGAATTATTTAATTGGTTTAATCGAAATTTCTCAATTATTCTCTTATCCATAGCACTAATTAAGGGACAGATTATATGAATGATTTGAATTTTCAAGAATCAAATCATATATAATCGTTCCATAGTTAATCTCTATCATATCCATAACTATTTTTCTAAATTATGGTATAATTAAGAAATGAATTGAGTTAAAATCATAAATATTAATGCGTAAAAGCAATTTTAAATATTAAAGTATTTTTCGAATCAATTAATTATTTTATTTCGACTAAAAACTGCTCTCATCGACCCCCTATCAAAATTGTCAACGTAATATGCTCCCGGGCAAATCTCCCTAATTTTTTTTTATTAAAAAGATTTGTGATAAATATGCGGTATATTTATTTAATGTCATTTATTTATTAAAATAAAAAGATAACAATTATTGAAGTTGAAAATAGAGATATTCTATGAAATAATTTTGTACTTAATTATTTTTTCGAAGATTTATAATATTTGAAAGTTCAATATATTGAAAATCAAATTGAATTAAAAGATGCAAATTCTAAAATGAATATAGAAAATTAATGAATTACATAATTTTCGATCAAATTAGTGACATGTAACCGAGTATTCTGAATCAACGGCTCCCATATGTTTTGTCTTGAGAGGATTTTAAGAGTAGCATTTTTTTGATAGTTTTTTTAAAATTTTAGCACTCCTTATAAATCCTTTAAATTTTAGCACATTTTGATATTTTTAACATTCCACTACTTTCACCATCTCTCTGGTAACAAAACAAATTTTGTGACTTAACAAAAAAAAACATTCTACCACCACTTTTCCGCCGCTGCCGTCTCATCGGCGGTCACAAAAAAAAAATTATGACTCAACAAAAAAAGAGAAATTCTACCACCATTTTTCCACTGCCGCCGTGGCACCACCATCGCCACTGTGCCGCCGCCACTGTCGCCGTCACCAAAAAAAATGGAAAAAAAGTTGTAAGTCACAAAACAAAATGGAAAAATTTGTGAAGTCACAAAAAAATGGAAAATTTTGTGAAGTCACCAAAGAAATAGAAAATTTTTGTGAAGTCACAAAAAAAAAATGGAAAAATTTGTGAAGTCACCAAAAATATGGAAAAAAAATTGTGAAGTCACAAAAAATTCAACATTACAGATCTGCTTTTTTTTCGCGAATTCCGATCGTCTGGTTTTTCGCGAATTTCGGTCACGATACTTTGAATCGAGGGTTGGGACCAAGACCATTGGTTTCGCCTCATCGTTTCGCACCTGTAGATGGTGATGATGAGGGCCAAATCTGCCGGAAGTTACAGATCTTACAGAGAGAGAGAGAGAGAGAGAGAGAGAGGGAGAGTACATCGCAATTCATAAACACAGAGGAGGAGAAGAAGGAGGATAAACCAGAGAAGGAGAATGCTGCGGCGGCGGCGGCTACGCCACCTCCAACACCGCAGCCGTCGACTGAAGCAGAGCATCCACCAATCGCTCAACAGAAACTCGTGCAGGAAAAATTGAAGAGAGAGAGAGAGAGAGAGAGAGAGAGAGAGAGAGAGAGAGAGAAGAGCCACGCGGCGACGAAGGTAAGGCGGCACTATGGCGGCGAGAAGGTGACAGAGAGAAAGAGTGAGAAAGAGAGAAAAATAAAGATGAAAGGAAGAGAGAGAAAAGAAGAAGATGAGATAAGATGAGAAATAGAAAATTAAAGTGAAGGTAAAAAAGAGAGGAAGTGCTAAATTTTTAAAGAATTATAAGAGGTGCTAAAATTTAAAAAAACTATCCAAAAAGTGCTAATTTGAGGGATTTTCTCTTTTGTCTTTGTGTTTCGTATATAAGATCTAACTTATTGGAAATAACTACTGACCTTCATATTAACCACGCAAAGATTTCATCGATTAAATGTACTTTCCGTATATATATACTTCCTCCGTCCATCAAGAATTGTCTCATTTGAGAGTGGGCACATGTTTTAAGAAAGTTGGTAAAGTAGTTTTGAGTGAGGTAAAAGTTAGGAAGTAGAGATAATGGTAATGACAAAAAAGTAGTGGTATTGACCAAAAGGTAGTAGTATTGATCAAAAAGTAGTGATAAAGTTGTTGTGACGTGGGTCCACCAGTGGCAAGGGGTAGTAAATATAGGAAAGTATGGAAGGAATTATTATATAAAAAGTAGAGTGGGACAATTCTTTGTGGACGAAAAAAATGTAGTAAGTAGGACAATTATTTGTGAACGGAGGGAGTATTTTTTTCAGAATTAAAGTATAAATTAAAAAAAAAATCAAATTTATTCTTGATTAATGATTTGATCACCACCCAGATCTATCTTGTGTGACAAAGACAGCCTAAGGAGATAGCTCGCCGTAATTAATGAGAAAGAGAAGGTCTCCCATTTCGATTTTTTTTTTTTTAAATTTCAGTTTTTTTTTTTGCTCCTCTTTCGGTTCCGATTTTATAGTTCCGCCTTCACTCCGATTACTAATATAAGGATAACCGTTGGGCAACAACTTGGACTTTTTCGGCTCGCTCCGAGGCCTTCGGCTCCCCTCGCTCGAATCTTGATCAAAGAAGAAGCGGCAAACAAAAAAACTAAGAGGAAAAAAAAGAGGAACAAAAAATCTAGGAAAAAAAACTGAAAAAGTAATTAAAAAAATAATTAAATATTGTGACACAAACAAAAATATTAAAAATTACTTTAAGTGTCCTAATAAGTCAGAAAAAATTAAAAAGAAATCGAAAAAAAAAAACAAGCACGTACACCTCACGGGTGGTCGTATGGAATGCGGCAGGTCTCATCCAAGTTTTTGCCAATGAGAAATTAAGGCTCTAGCTTTAATACCGAAAGTTTGGACAGATAGAGTATCTTATTATTTGGTTTGCGTATGAGCATATCAATTCCTACACGTTCCCTAAATTATTAGTTAGCATCACTTACTAGCTAAAAAGCTTATTTACATATATCATCAATATTCGAACTAACACTAAGAAAGCTAGAAAAGGACATCGTTGCTAATAAATTATTAATTTAAACCTAAATATGAAATAAATGGTAATCAAAATCATCTATCTATATATATATATATATATATATATATATATTGTATAAACGAAAACGATTCTACGTAAAAAAAATCTTGTGTGGCATCCCTCATATTGTTTTATTCCTATTTATCTAAATTCTTAAATTTTTTGAATTTGAAATCAATATTTATGATATATATTTTTTATATTATATATTACATGGAAACAAAATCTTAACAAGATAGGAAATTAAGAACCCGTCCTCGTCCGTACATGCAGATCCTCTCGGTGCATGTTAGCCGCATCTGATTAATGTGCGCCTTCACCAGAAAAATGTCGAAACGGGGACAGCCTCGCAAGAATCCGGTGCCGGAGGCGGTCATACGAGCTTCGCCCTAACCTCAGACATCGTTTTTGCCGAGTGGAGAAGGAAGCAATAGAACTGGGAAAAAGAAACTTAATGGAATAGTAAGTGAAGATTATTGAGAATTCCACGACTTCAGTACTGTGGAAGAGGAAGCTGGAAGTGCATATCTGAGCAACTCTGACCTGCAAGAACAATATCATATTGAGAAAGAGGAGTCTGCAACCCAGCCTCGACCAGCTAATCGAGGTATGAAACTAGACTACATCGCTCCCACCCTTAAAATTGGAATTTCGGTTACATGCCTTCAGAAGGAAGTTGTAGATATTGAGATTGAGAAATGGAAATCGGCTATTATACTCTATGTGATAGGAGATTCCCCTTCCATTCGATTTTTATCTACTTATCTGGAGAAACAATGTCATGTTCATCAGCCTGAAATTTTCTATCATGTGGAGGTGTATTTTGTGATTCGATTTCATTCTGTGGAAGAGCGAGATATGGTTTTATATGCAGGGCCTCATACGATTTCAAACCGATCGGTGATTGTAAAGGCATGGGAAGCTGATTTCTGCTTTGAGAAGGAGATTCTTAAAGTCATTCCATTATGGATTCAGCTCCCCCATTTGCCTGCTGGGGATTGGATTCGTTGAGTAGGATAGGTAGTATATTGGGGAAGCCATTGTGTGCTGATGAGTGTACAACATCCCAGAGCAAAATTTCATATGCAAGGCTCCTTGTGGAAATAGGTGTGACAATTCCTATCCTACACTCAATTATGATTGAAGATGAACAAGGTAAGAGAGTTGAGCAGAAAGTGTTATACGACCGGATTCCACCTTTTGGCAGGAAATGTCAAAATATTTGTCTTGATTGCTTAGCTAAAACTAAACCAAAACCTGCCAACACTACTCGAGCCAATCATCCCCAACAACAACAACAGTGGGTACCAAAAGCTCCTCAAGTTGAGGAAGAAAATGATCCTGAGGAGGAGGAAGGCAAAGCTGAGGAAATATAGAAGGAAGTGTGGAAGATCCCAAAGAAAATAGCTAGCTCATCAAATTTGGGACGCCAATCCAAGACTGTGAGAATTGGGAATATTTTCTAGTGCTAAATGAGAAGGAGATTATGACAAAGATACATAAACGGGGGGAGGGGGGACCCTTTCCCCTCAAGTATTACATGAAGCTAATAATTTGGAAAGGTTAGGGGTTTAAATAAACCCTTCAAACAAAAAGAGTTAAGACTTTTTTTGAAAAATAAAGTTGTAGATGCTATTGCTCTTCTTGAAACTAGAGTGAAGGAACATAACTTTCTAAAATGTGTTGGCAAGTTAAATAAGCAATGGGAATTTGTTCATAATTATGAGAAGGCTGTGAATGGCAGAATTTAGCTTGGATGGGATCCGAACAAAGTCTCTATCACCAAGATTGAGACACATGCTCAAGCTATATTTTGTGAGTTATTTGATTTTCATACTGGTAAGAAGTTTCTTTTTCTTACACTATATGTTTTTAATACAGTAGAACTAAGAAAGGAGTTATGGAGGTTAATCTCCAATTGTTGTCAAGACAGAAGTGAGCCTATGTTGATTAGTGGAGATTTTAATGCCATTTTATCTGCTGAGGAGAGGTTCCAAGGGAGCCCTATTACTGAATATGACAAAAGGGATTTTGAGCAATGCTTAGTTACAAATTATCTGCATCAAGTGAAAATAGTAGGAGGCAAATATTCATGGAGTAATAATCAGCAAGGTAGCGACAGGATACTCTCACTATTGGATCCAAGTCTAGCCAATGAAGCATGGCTTTCTGAATATTTCAATGTGGAAGTGGAGTTAATGGACAGGAGCATGTCTGATCACTAAAAACCATTCTCAGACAACTAAAGCTCCTTTTAGATTTCTGAATGTGATGACTAAACATCCAGAGTTCAAGAATATTGTGCAAGCTGGTTGGACTAACAAACTTCATGACAATGGTTTGCTTGATATATGGTCTAAGTTGAAGGGTCTCAAAATTCCATTTAAAGCTCTTAATCTTTGTGAATATCAGAATCTCTCTGCTAGACTCACTCATATGAGGCTTGAGCTACGTGAAACTCAACAAAAGTTGGCCCAAGAACCTCTAAATGACCAGCTACAGCAAGAGGAAAAACAAATTCTGGAAGGGCTAGAAAAATGGAGTAATGTGGAGGAGTGCATATGGAAACATAAATCCAGAGTTGATTGGATCAACTTGGGGGATGCAAAAACCAGATTTTTTCATAACTATGCTAGATCTAGACAATTTTCCGAAGCCATCAAATTGTTAATCAAAGTTGATGGGGAAAGATGCACAACACAAGCACAAATTAAGCAGGAAGTTCGGGAGTTTTATCTTAACCTCATGGGGAGTGCGGCTGTGGAGTTACCAATGCTAGATAAACAAGTAGTGGAGAGAGGAAACATCCTATCTCATTCCCAGCAACTAAATCTATGCAAGGAATTCACTCATCAGGAAATCAAAATGGCTCTGTTCAGCATGAATTCCCTCAAAGCGCCAGGAATTGATGGTTTCAACGCTCATTTCTTCTATGAATTTTCTTAATAATGACGTTCTTCTTTTTTACATGATCACGGATGAAGTGATGTCCGATGTCGATGTGCTTGGTCTTGGAGTGGTGAACTGGATTCATTGTGATGAAAATAGCACTTGAGATGTCACAGAAGATGGGTACTTGACTTGTCTCCACTTCATAATCTCTCAGTTGTTGCTTCAGCCAGAGAACTTGCATGCAGCAGCTTTCAGCTGCCATGTACTCCGATTCAATTGTGGAGATGGCGATGCATACTTGCTTCTTCGAAAACCAGGAAACTAATTTGCTTCTCATGAATTGACAATATCCTGAGGTTGATTTCCTATCAAACCTGTCTCCAGCTAGGTCTGCATCTGAGTAGCCGGTAAGTTCGATATTATCATCAGTTGGGTACCACAGTCCCATATGAACTATTTCTCTGAGGTACTTGATGATATTCTTGGCTGCGTGTAAGTGAGCTTCCCTAAGCTCAACTTGAAATCTTGCACAAACTCCAACTGCGTAGGAGATGTCTGGTCGACTAGCAATTAGATAGAGCAACGAGCAGATAATCCCTCTGTACATCTTTGCATCGACGAGCTTCCCTTCCTTGAAGGGGTCGATCTTCTAGTTGGTGTTCATTGGGATCTTTGTTGTTCGGCTTGAGTTCAGTCCAAACTTGAAGATTAGCTCCTTTATGTACTTGGAATAATTGATGAAAATTCCTTCTGGCGACTGCTTCACTTGCAGACCAAGGAAATAATTCATCTCTCCCATCATGGGCATCTCGAACTTTTCTTTCATGAGCTGCGAGAATTTCTTGCACAGATCTTTGGATTTGGATCCTAAGATGATGTCGTCGACATATATTTGCACCACCAGGATATCTTCTCCAACTTTGATGGTGAATAGAGTTTGTCGACTGAGCCTCGGATGAATCTTGACTCCAGTAGAAAGCCACACAATATTTCGTACCATGCGTGCGGAGCCTCCTTGTTCCTCACTACACATCCAATGGCGTCTCGCTTATTCTTGAATATCCACTTCATGCCAATCACCTTGACTCATTCAGGTCTTTCAACAAGTTCTCAAACACTGTTGCTGAGGAACTTATTTAACTGTTCTTGCATGGCATGAGTCCAATGTGATGGTCTCGATATGAGTTCTGGTGTATGGGGGGGAATACACCAGATAGGAAATTTTAAAACAACTCTCGAAAATATCTCAACTGAGTAAAAAGACTCAGCTGGATTCATAACCGAGTATGAGAACTCAGTTGGAAGAGTGGTGCTGTGCGGAATGTGGTGGATAAAAACTAACTCGTATAAATATAACTCACGCTTATGCAAGGTCGGTCAATAACCAAGTCTGTTGATATGCAAAGATGCAGAGTTTGTATGTTGGTTAGTTGGTCAGTTGAATATGCAATAAATAACTGAATAATAAACACAACACACAGAGGATTTACGTAGTTCGGAGAGAACTCCTACGTCCACGGGGAGTTGTGAGTCCACACAACTCAGTCCAAGTTCTTCTGGACAAAAACCACAAAGCTTACGCGGGCTTTGCAACCGTTAAGATAAGTTTACGGGTACTTATCAACCTTACAGATAAGTTTACGGGTACTTATCAACCTATCTACTCAATTCCGGGAAGAGTAGGGTCCTAACAACCTTTTTAAGGGTGTGTGTGTGGATTTTTCCAACTACTAGCTCGAACAAGAAGTGAGCTAGGATCTAACACTCTATGAACTCTCAACTAGTGATGTTCTCAAGGTTGGATCAAAAACACCAAGACAGAATCTAACACTCTAGAACTCTCAACTAGTGATGTTCTTAGAGATTGAATTCAGTTTAGCTCGTTTGCGATATGAACTCTCAACTGGTGATGTTCGCTCGTCTATTTCTTTGCTCTCGCACTTGTCTGTCTCATTCTCGTTCTGTTCTACTTGGTGAATGAATGAAGGCCTCTATTTATAGGTGGAGAGAATCAACTAGCCGTTGGATGAGCCGTTGATCTCTGATCTTATGAAAGCGATGGCTTTTCTCTCATCTCTGCAGTCTTTCTGGATTTGGCAACTGTGGACTTCTGCTTTCCATCTGAGACAGCCTTGTGTTGGGCCAAATGAGGTAATGACAGAGAGTCAAACCTTCACGTGACTTCCTTATTTGAATTTCAAATCTCAACATTAGCTTTTCAACAATGGTTGGTCGGTTGAGTCGTTTGATCTTCATCTGATTTGTTCTTCAGCTGATGCTCTATCTGAATGCTATCTTCATCTGACAATCTGTCTGAAGGACAATTGAACCCTCAGCTGACTTGAACTTCATTTCGTTGATCTTACATCTGATGTTTTGAATCTTGAACGCTCAGTTGTCTTTCTGATGTTCTGAATCTAGAACGCTCAGTTGTCTTTCTGATGTTCTGAATCTGGTCAGTTGGCTCGAACGCTCAGATGACTTTCTTCCATCTGATGTTCTCTTACATCTTCTCCTTTGAACGCTCAGTTGTCTTTCTTGCAACTGATGTTCTCTTACAACTTCCCCCTTTTTAATTCTCATCTGATGAACGCTCAGTTGTCTTTCTTACAACTGATGTTCTATCCGAGTGAAGCCTTGTTGCCTTCTTCAGCTGGAGACCTGTAAAGATAAAATCTTAACATTGCTCAAACAGCGAGCCTAACTACTAACATTAGGATCTGGCAATATCTACTCGGTTGGGGTCAGTTGGTTTTGGAATCAATCAAAACTTTACTTAAATTTTCCAACACAATGGATGCATCCTAAAGCTTCTAAGATGTTCTTTGGTTCAGGCACGTCTGCTACAAAGCATGCAATCATGCTTACATCTCCTACTTGCTCCAATTTACCTAGTATTCTGAGCTCGTCAGCATACTGAGCTTCCAAAGTTGGTTTATCATCAGTTGAGGTTCCTGACTGAGTTGGCTGAGTTGGAACGTAAGCTATGGGATCTACAACTTGAGCTGATCTTCTGGTTCGGACGCCGGCTTGCAGATTTCCTATCACAGAATTGACGAGCCCATATTTTGTGCTCTTGTCATGTGTGTTTTAGGTCTAGATCAAGTCTATTTTAGAGTCTTTGTGTCTGTTTTGTGTCTAGGAGGACACTTGAGTTGGCGGGGCAAGGAAAGGCAGGAATTGGGCAAGTCTAGAGCCAAAACATGCAAAAAAGAGTGAGAACTAGTGATACGATGCAATGACCATAGTAGCCATGCTCGTGGCTCAAGCTACTGAGGGCATAAGTCCAAATCAAGATGAAGAGCTACTCCACTTTCAGTGGTATGGTCAATCTAGAAGTTGTGTGATTTGCTCTAGAAGGCAAGGTGCAAGCTTGGTTGTAGGCAAGAGATGATAGAGAGACTGGGAAAGCAAAGTACAGAGCTTAGGCAACGGCGCTGGCACGTGAAGATGCAGCTGTTAGAGTCCAATAAGGAAACAAATTCCTTGGAGCACAAGATTTAGATCGGAGTTTCATACTACAACAGCAGCACGTTTTTATCGATAAGAAAGGAGATCTTTCCAACCTTATCCATTGATCCTTACATGGAAACAGCTGGCCCGTTCTCTAGAAGGCCCGTTTGTGGGTTTGCCCTAGTTTTTGTACCTTATAAATATATCCATGCATGCAGGGCGCAAGATACAACTTTTCACACTTTACCTACCTCAAGCTTTTCGTATTTTCTGCAGCAAACAATTTACTTTTTATGTTCTTAGATA
Organism: Schizonepeta tenuifolia; assembly: GCA_029490685.1. Taxonomy (NCBI): domain Eukaryota; kingdom Viridiplantae; phylum Streptophyta; class Magnoliopsida; order Lamiales; family Lamiaceae; genus Schizonepeta; species Schizonepeta tenuifolia. Next base: position 13,718,673 of record CM055955.1, on the reverse strand, counting down.
CAATTTACTTTTATTGTTAAGTCCCAACTAGGGCAAACATCTTTTGCTTATCGTTATTAATTCAAGTATGTTTTTCTTTATCTCTTTTGCTTTCGTTATTTACTTTATGTCTAGCTAAACTTTTAAATCCAGGTTTAGGGTAGATGATATGATGTATAACTTGTAAATCTCATGAGGTCTAAGTGTTCTTGATAGTTGTATATAAGTGTGTTCCCAAGGCATTGGGCAACGATTCCAAAGAAGTTCGGTGGTCACAAGTAACTCGGAAGGCCAATGAACCCAGGGCACATACAAATTCCTACATCGTAGAAAGGTTATCAAGTGATGGTCGTGTTTGCCTTACGTTCCTTGAGAGCGGCAAGAACGGGTTGTATGTCTTGGCCTAGACCTGTAAAGATGTATCAATGTTGGTGAATGTCGGACACAGATCATCATTATCTCACCTGCACCGGAGTGGGCCCATCTAGAACCAAATGCTGCTTGACCAACATGCTCTCTATAAGGTGTTATGCTGAGAACTTTTGGGAAAACAAGAAGATTGGCTACAGTGTCCCTGTCTTGACTTAATCATAAGGATGGAATTGGGCGGGCTATGTAGCGTACGTGGCGACGTGACAATGGGGACCCTGCATAGTTTTAGGCTGTAACCACTAACACACTTACGCAACAAATATCTTTGAACCAATGATCGAGTTAAAGTTATACTTATTGATTCGAAACCTAAATCTTGATTATTTTTATTACTAATCTTTTTGCTTGTCAAGTTACAGTTATTTACTTTCAACAGTTTGCCAAAGGTGATAGTGACAGTTGCTCAAGGCTATAGTAAATAGATACTCAACCCAACCTTTTTATGCCCCAACCAGAGATTATCGTGAGTAACTCCCTGTAGGATCGACCCTGTACTTGCCAACTAGCTGTTCCTAGGGGTAGGCATAAGAGTGAAATACAAATTGTATTTTGTCACAGCTTAAACGACGACTGCGTCAATGATCTTTGACGTGGTCTTCATACCATAGTTTGTGCTTCTGTACTCGCCTAGCAGATTTGAGCATAGTGATGGAATAGCCCGGTCTTGGAGATGTTGGAGGTGCCGAGCTTGGTGTTCTGATTTCTGGTGCAGTTCGATCCTAAGTTGAAGATGAAGGATGAACTGGGGATCTGGCTGGTCTCGGACTGGAAGGTCCTGGACTGGAAGGCTAGTCTGTTGCTGATGTTGGCTGAGCGAAAGCTGACTCTTAAGTTCCCCCTTGATCTGTCATTGTCACATCCCAGTTTCCATAAATCGAGACGCGACAGAGGGGAATAAAGATGCGGGAAAGAGCGGGGCTTACTTTTTTGCACATATAACCATTTATTCACATATTTAATGAAGTGAGGCGACAAAACTGCGCTACACCCATTAAAATAAAAATATGGGGTAAACCTATGTCTAGCATAACAAAAGGAGTCGACCATCTACTTCACCAAATGATGATATCATGAGGGAGTGGGAATTCGAGCGTCCAATAGAAGCTGATCACAAGGCACTCTCCATAAAAATAAACAATAAATAACCCACAGAGACATATTCAGAGTTGCAGAATTAAATAACATAGCGGAAGCACACAATAGCTACAACAACAACAACAACAACCCCTGCCTCAGCCTCGCGTCTCATCACCTGCCTCCCAACCTGAAAACATTTTGAAAAGACTTTGGGCGTGAGTACTAGTGCACTCAGTGGGTAAGATTTTTGTAAACAATTTTTAATAAAAACAAAACAGTTGGTATATCCAAGTTTTACACGTAAACTTAGAAGGTTTCAAAATATAAAGTCATTTCTAAGATACGTCAAACCTTTTTCATTTGCACGCCAACAGTGCCGTTCTAGTGTTATTCCTATCATTTCATGGTACGGTTACATTTTCCGTTTCAATCACAACACAAGATTCCGGTCTTAACCCATCGGATCCAAAACATATATTCTGGTTAGAAAATAATGGTGATCAATCCACCGAACTTCTAACCAAGTGTACACAGCCTATTGCTAGTGTGTTAGACCAACAAAGGACCTGGTTCGGTATCGTAGGAACTTTAAACACATAGAGCGCACTAAAACAGTACCATGGATAACCATTTTTCTTTTTGAAATATCAAAGTTTATTAACTCAAAATAATTTTTAAAATATATAACCCACCTGATAGAGAATACCAATGCCGAACAATAACACCAAGACATCATGATCGCACACGTAAGTACCTCGAGCTAATGTCGTCGGAAAATCTAGATGAGAATAGAAAACTGAACGATGGAAATGAAAATCTAAAGCGCCTAGTTATAGGAAGAAGGAAGCAGATGTGCAGTAAGTTACTGCGATGCGGAAGCAACTGAGCAGAAAGCTGCTACGAGGCAGAAGCAGCTGTGAGGCAAAAGCAGCTGTGCAGCAACTTACGTTTTAAAACCTTTAAACGTGCATAACTTTTTCATGCGAAATCATTTTTGAGCAAACTTAGCACCTATAGACTCGTAATAACATATTCTACACAACGACTATAAACATGATATGTTTATTTTCACAAAAAGTAATTGACTTTTTTGATGCAAAAATAGTTTTAAGATATTTAGGAGTATTAACTTATTTAATAGTCCATTTGGAAAATTCGGGATATTACAGTCATGGGATCTTCATTCTTCTTGTCAGAACTTCTTCTTCCTCAGTTGACTAGATAAGCGGCTCTACAAAATTCTTCAGTCATTGGGCTTGAGATCTGGTCTAAGCTGGCTAGGCCGGTGCATTTCCTTCAACTGCCTGTATTTTTGTCTGTTCTTTGCACTCAAAAGTAGATTCATCAAAAATAACATGAGGTATTACCTCCACAATTTTAGTGCTGGTGTTGAAAACTCTTTAGGCTTTAATCTTTGCAGCATATCCCAAGAATATGCCTTTGACAACTTTTGGCTCGAAGGTTTTCAACTGAGCTTTCCCATTATTATTGATATAACACTTAGAACAGAATACACGAAAGTAAGAAATATTTGGCTTCATGTTTCTCCATAGTTCGTATGGAGTTTTTCCTTGTCTCTTTGTGAGGAGGGAGCGGTTCTGTGTAAAGCACGTTGTGTTGACCGCTTTAACCCAAAATCGTTCCGGTAGGGCTGAGCTTGTAAGCATGCAGGTCGCTGCATTTTTCAGCATTCGATTTCGCCTCTTAGCTACTCCGTTCTGTTGTGGAGTTCTTGCAGTTGAGGTCTGATGTATTATGCTTTTCTTCTCTCAATACTCAATGATGGTTTCAATGAAGAACTCAGTTTCGCTATCGGATCTGATGGAGACAATGGATTTTCCTTATTGGTTTGCAAGTCTATCCATCAGTTTCAGCAATTCTTCTCTCGTCTCATTCTTGTGTGCCATGAATATCACCTAGGTGTTCCTCGAGTAGTCATCAGTGACTACGAGGGTGTACTTATTTCCATTCACACTTTTTGGAGTGACTGGACCGAAAAGATCCATGTGGATCAATTGCAGAACTCGATTCGTGGAAGGCATTATCTTAAGACGGAATGATACTCTAGCCAACTTTCCAAGCTGACATGCACTGCAGTAATGCGTCGGACTGTATTTCAAATCCTGTATTCCAACTGCATGTTGTTGGCGAGCTAGTTTGTTCGTGGTTTTGAAGTTAAGGTGGTTGAGTCTCCTGTGCCACAACCAGCTTGTCTCTGAGCTGCTTTTGGACACGAGGCACGTTTCTGGTGAGCTACTTGACCAGTCTGTGTGGTAAACTCCACTTGATGAAAATCATCTACCATATAGAAGAATCTGCTTGGTCTTGACGTCTTTCACCCTGCATCCCTGTGCATCAAACTTCACAGAAAAACCATTATCGCACAGTTGGCCTATGGAGAGCAAGTTATGCTTCAATCCATCGACCAAGAAAAAATTATTGATAGTCACTAGATGAGTTTCAAATGTACCAAATCCTTTGGTTTTACCCTGAGAGTCATCACCAAAGGTAACTATACATCCCTCTCGAAACTTGATGTCTGTGAGAAGATTCCTCTGGTATGTCATGTGCCTGGAGCATCCGCTGTCCAACACCCAAACTGATTTTGCAGCTCTTCTCTTCTTCAGTTCATCCTGGTCCTTGTCAGTTGACTCTTTCAGCAATGCCATGAAGCACTGATCTTATCCTGCTGAGCTTGATGGCGAGTCAGTTTCTTCTTCTTCTAACTTCGTGAATACGTCGGTGTCATCGATGTCTTCCTCAACGATCATGGCCTTAGACTTCTACTTGGCCTTTTCTCGGAGGGCTTCCTTCTCCTTCATGGAGAGGTCAGGACAGTTGGCTTTGAAGTGTCCTAGCTTTCCGTATTCAAAGCATCCTTCGCTTTGATTATTTGAGGAGGGTTTAGTTGAGCTCCATCTGCTCCTGTTGATCCTCTTATACTTCTCGATCCTAGAGTTCATCTCCTCGAGTTGTTTGGTCATCTCGTCTACCTTCTTCTAAAGTTCGACCTGCTCGGTCGATCCCTAGCTGAGGAGTCAACGGAACGTGAGGGTCTGGCTAACTTGGATCTGCCCGATTCAGCTCGAAGCACCACTGGCTTGGCAGCTGAGATCTGTTCGGTCTGTTCTGGTTTCTGAAGCTTGCTTTACCTCAGTCAGAGGATATCATACTCATTTACCTTGAGCATAGAGAATAACTTCTCAGTTGTCATCGAACTGAGGTCACTCTGATTTTGATGGACGACTCTGTAGACCGCCCAGTCTTCACCTAGTGCAGAGAGAACTTTCAAGTTCATCTCACGCTGAAAGTATTTGCCCTTTCTAATACTCTCAATGTCCATAAAGACCTCTGTGAATCTCAGCTCCATCTTGTTGATGGACTCCTCGATTAGTTGAGAGAAGTTCTCGTACTTCTGACAAACTAAAGTGAACTTGTTCTCCTTAATCTCGTCAAAGCCTTCACACATAAGCTTTGCCGACAGTGAAAGAGATGACACTCTTTGCTATGTCATCTAGCTGCGCGATGTCTCTTTATTCCTTGGTGTACTAGTGGGCGCCTTTGGGTTCATCCTTCATTATCATCTCTCCTTCTCCTGGAGTGGTTGAAGGGACCAGCATTGACTGAGTCACTTGGATGGGACTAGCACTGACTGAGTCACTTGGATGGGACCAGCTTCTATGGTCTCCTACATCCTATGATGCTTGACAGTCAGTGCCATCTTCAGGCAAAATTTCCACGAGGGATAATCATCCACAGAGTACTTCGGTAAGCTTCCTAGAAACGTCGGGTTCATGTTTTCTACACACCACAAGCGACAAAAACAAAAAACAAAAATATGCAGCAGAATGCACTAAAGATTTTTAGAAAAGATGTATTCAGTTGATCACTGAAAAATCTACTCGACTCACACCTAGTGAATCAGGAACAACAGTCTTTTGAACCACTGCTCTAATACCACTTGATGGTTCCCGTAATGAGTATCTGGTGTACGAGGGAAGGGGAGGAATACACCAGTAGCAATTTTTGTTTTACTCAAAGTCTTTTCACTGAATTATACTGCTCAGGTCAGTTGGCTCGACAACTCGGAAAGTCAGTTGGAGCGACTCTACAATTGAGTTGCTGAGTTGGAGCTGATTACACAGTTAGCAGCACAGCTGGCTCCTATGCCTGAAGGTCAGTTGTATGCACCAACTGAGGTTTTAAACAGTTTTACGTTGCGGAAGATGGTGGAGTTTAGACTCGTTACAAAAATTGAAACCTTTGTGAAAATGGGGAAGGTCAAGTTCCCAAATTAGTGCAGTTTGTATGCAATATGTAGGGTCAGTTGGTTAGGTAAACTGAATGTAAAATGCAGAAGGTAAAGTATACAGTATTTTAACATGGTTTAGAGATTGACCTCCTACGTCCACGACTTTCTTTTCGTGGAAGTAATCCACTAGATAAGCTTAAGCGTGCTTACCAAACACCCCACTTGGATTACGTGTTCCAAGCAAACCTACCCAGTTCGATTATGGGCTCGAACAAGACCTTACAACACTTTTTTGGGCAAGTGCACAATCTGATCTTAGATTCTGGGTTCTAAGGGACCTAGTCTTGGATTCCGAGTTTCAATGGACCTGGTTTTGGATTGTGAGTTCCAAGGGATCTAGTAACTTTGATTCCGGGTTTAAAATTGGACCTAACGGTTGGGGCTGGGGGGATTTCCAACTTGGAAGCCTTCAACACTGAGGGAGGTGGAGGATTTGACCTAAGGCGACAGAACTCGATCTCTTGGGAGAGAGTCCGGTCAGACACAATACAAGCAAGAACCTATTGTCTAGACTCGATCAAGAAGGGGCTTTCTGAGAGGCTAGATGGAAGAACATGAGAAGGGATTAACACTCTACTTTGATTGAACTTCTGCTGAGGTCTTCTTGTTTGGAGAGTGAGAGAGGTGTTAAGCTACTGCTGCTTCACTCTTAATTTTGTCTCTCTTGGCACTTATACGTGCTCTTCTCTTCTTGTTGTGTCTCCTTGAGCTTTGGTTTGGAGACCTCTATTTATAGAGGGAGATCAAACTAGCCGTTGGAAAGAGCCATTTGACATTTGCCAAAAGTATGGCACTCCACATGCTTTTCTGGAAACTTTCTTAAAATGGAAACTGTGACCTTCGTTTTTTGCACATTGCTGTTGTCAACCCATTTATGGTAAGTTCTCCAGCTGACTTGTGCTTTTGAGTAGATTTGAATCTGGACTGCAACTCTTCTGTCTTCAGCGTCTTCAAGGTCTTCTCTTCTCTGCTTTGCGAGGTCTGACTTCAACACAACTTCTCTTCACACTAAAACTGTATGCCTTCAGTTGCGTGGGTCAGTTGAGGAGTCAACTAAGTTGTTGTCCAGCTAAGTCCATTCTTTCAGTTGAGGTTGACGTCTCAAATGAGTTTGAGTGTCAGCTGAGTTTGAGTCTCAACTGACTTTGCATCTCAGCTGAGTTTGGGCCTCAGCTAAGTTCTTTACGAACTTTCTTCTTCAGTCTGGTTGACTTCTTCTGCTTGAAACCTGTAAAGATAAAATCCCTACGCTCAAACAATGAGCTCTAGCTAAGATCAGACTAAAGGTATTCATCTACTCGGTTGGGGTTAGTTGGGGTTTTGGTATTGTTCAAAACCTTTTACTAATTCTCCCAACAAAAAACATATTTTGTTTCTCTCCTGTCAAACATGATAGAGGCTGATGGAAAGGGCACATGTGTACATTCGTTGATTTGCAGTCTTTGAGTGGCATTGACTTAGAAGATATATCTTCTCTTGCTCCCAGCTCTTTCGTTGCCTCTTTACTCCACACCAATCTGTGACTCGTTCCCAAACTTCCCCAGCAAAGGCACATTCGAAAAAGAGATGATTCATGTCATTAGTTCCATCTTCACATCAACAGCAAGTATGGTCCACATGGATATTGATCCTTTCTAAATAATCACAGGTAACCATCTTTTCATGCATAGCTAGCCAAGAAACAAAAATGCATTTCGGAGTGGCTCTATTTTGGCATAGAAGCTTATGCCATTCAACCTTTTGGACCTCTCCTCGCATAGATGGATAGAGCTTCTTAATGGAGAAATGAGATACTTCAAGCCAGTCTACTCCATCAGTTAGCTCTTCTAGATAGTGTCGAGCTTTGAGAATCTTCTTCATGACTCATGAAATTTGAGCAGGGATAACCATGGTCTTCACATGCTGATTCTTAACATAGTAACCATTTACTCAACGAATCCAAAGCTTTTTTTTTTTTCTGAGCAAGACACCATAGCATTTTGCATATGGCAGCTCTGTTCCAAAGTTTGAGATTGACAATATCCCTACCTCCTGCTGATTTCAGTAGACAAACTCTGTCCCAAGCAACAAGAGCTCGCTTGGAGATGGCAGATTATCCTATCCAAAGAAAAGTGCGGCAAGCTGTCTAAATTACCTTGATTACTTTTAAGGCAATAGAAACACTTGACTCCAGTAAATCTGAACCCCAAACAACACAGACTTGATTAGCTGCAGCCTACCTACATAAGAAAGAAATTTGGCAGACCAACAGTTAATCTTTGCTAGAATTTTCTTAATCAGGGGCTAACACTGCATGATAGTAAGCTTTGTGGAGGAGAGTGGAACTCCCAAGTATTTACAGGGGAGCTCTCCTCGAGTCATTCCAGTTCCTTGAAGAATTTCCTCTTGGACTCCTCCAAAATAGATGTTGTTTTTAAGTTGATTAGATTTGAGGCCTGAAGCATTAGAAAGAAGCTTGAAAGCAGTTAAGAGTTAAGTTATGGAGGAGGTATCACCCCTTGTGAATAAAAGAAGATCATGTGCAAAACAACGTGAGTTAACCTCATCCTTTTACACCTAGGGTGAAAATGGAAAGCTCTGTTTGTTTTAAGTCCTAAAAGGCATTTGGAGAGGTATTCCATACTCAAAACAAAAAGGTAGGGGGAGAGTGGATTTCCTTGTCTCAGTCCCTTCTTAGCTTCAAAAGGTAATGTGAGATCACCATTCACATTCACTGTATAAGAGACAGTAGTGAGGAAGGCCATTGTCCAACCAACAAATCTATGAGTAAAGCCAAAACCAATGAGCAGATATCTCACAAATGGCCACTCAACTGAATCAAAAGCTTTCTAGATATCCACTTTAACCATACATCTAGGGGAAATCTGCTTTCTTTTATAACCTTTTATCAGCTCATGGCAAAATAAAATGTTGTCATGTATAACTCTTCCTTGGATGAAAGCAGATTGACTGTCACTGATTAAGTTATGCAGAACTCCTTGCAATCTGGTAGTCAAGACTTTAGAAATCAACATGTAAAGAATAGTGCAGCAAGCAATAGGCATGTACTCCTTTACTGAGCTAGCATTTTATGTTTTAGGAATAAGGGTGAGGAGGGTCCTGTTGATAGCTTTGGGGAGAAAGCCTGTGGAAAAGAATTGTTGTACAGCCTGGATTACTTCTTCTCCAATGATATGCCAAGCTATTTTAAAGAAATAGACATTGAAACCATCAATGCTTGGAGACTTATGAGGGTTCATACTGGCAAGAGCCTTGGTGACCTCATTGGCAGTGCAAGGTCCACAGAGTTGTTGTTAAGTAAGAGAGAGTCTAGGACCTCTAGCCAGTATTATTTGATCAACCATGGGAAGTGAGAGCTTCACTGCCTATAAGGGAGATGTAGAAATCTATTATCTCCTCTTTTATCTGACCTTGAGTGGTACAACGAGTTCCATCTACTCTTGTCAAAATCTTGATGGCAATAGTGTTTGATCTAGCTTTAACATAAGCGTGAAAGAACTTTGTATTGGAATCTCCCAGTTTAACCCAATCTATTCTTGATTTTTGTTGCCATATTTTCTCCTCTATGGTACTCTATTTTTCTACTTCAAGAATGAGTTGTTTCTTAGAGGATATAAGGTGATCATTGAATTTGTCTTGGAGTAATAACTTCTGGACTTCAGCTAGTTTCTTTCTATACTCAGAGACTTTTTCAAATGTTCTCTTGAATTCCTGGGCGTTGAGCTTCTTGAAAAGGTCTTTGAGCTCCTTACATTTAAACCAAACATTAAGGAGCTTGTTATGGTTATTTGATGACATTCTCAAAATCTGAGCGATCAGCCAGAACATTCATAAAATGAAAAAAGGAGCCTTCCTTTCCACTTCACCATCCTCAAAACACAGGAGCCGAGGACTATGATCTGAAATTCCTCTTTCAAGAATTTTGACAATAACGTGAGGATATTTGCTCATCCAAGATCCATTTGCAATGCTTCTGTCTATGAAAGAGCATATTCTATTCTCACTTTTCTTGATTGTTACTCCAAGTATAATCACTGCCGATAGCTCTTACCACTGAGAGATCATTACCTTGGATACAATAATTGAAATCTTTGATGTCAGCTTCAGAAACTTGACTTCCTTGAAATCTATCATTAGTTGATAGAATAGTATTAAAATCCTCACTTAATAGCATAGTAATGTGGCACAAAATTATCAGGTCTCGGTTAGAGACCTATGACCTGAGACCTGAGACCTGAGACCTAGACTTGAGACCCAATCAGGTCTCCCATGTCCTTTCCTACCAGCTTGACACCACATACAATCACATCCCGCCATGTGGCATTGGAGTAAGTACTGACAGCTGGAAATATAGCTTATTCTCCAAGCCATTCATTTATCCTATAAATACCCAACCTCATTCATATTTACAGGGAGGTTCCTTCTACACAACATTCTCTACACAAACACTCACGTACTCTACAATATTATCTGCTAAAAAGAGTGAATCTGACTTAAGCTTCGGAGGGTGTTTGCCGGAACCCACCCCCGACGTTCATTCTTTGCAGGCAAACATATATCAACATGGCACAAGAGCATAGCAGTTCATCTCTCGGTGACCCCTGGCCTCCGATTCACAGCGAGCAAGCAGCGACTTCCTCTTTTCCTTGTGTGGAGAATGTTCTTGATGGAGTTAGGTTGATTTTGACTTCATTATATGGCGCCGTCTGTGGGAAACGAGGGCTAAGGCGCGAGTTTCCCTATTTTTCTATTTGCTTGTGCAACTCCTAGCCTCATAATTATCAGATCTGAGACGGAAAAGGACGAAGAAAAATGGTGCAGAAGTCCAGGTCTGAGATTTTCTTTTATTCACGTTTGTGGTCCACCTTTGAGCCTCACACCGCTGTGACGATTTCAGCAACACAGATTCGTCGAAGTTAATCAGTATCACCACACCACGACAGTGCAACCAGCCACCAGTCTCCGTTGTCTCTGCCCATCGCCGAAGTTTCAGCACGCAACTGGTCCGATCCAGCCTCGGGCTCTCTGCAACATTAACATGAGGAGCTGTAGGCCTCTATGCCAAGCTCATGCAACTGAGCTGCTATCCTGGTTTGAATCTCGTGAATTGATATCTACCTACTGTTCTGCTGCGATAATTGCTGATGCTATTGATGGCTGTTAATTTTTGGTTTGGATTATTTGTGAATTTTGCATAATTTTCAGTGAATACCAACTGTTTGCGAAAATGCCGCAAAGCACTTTGACTATTCTTTGAAAAATCTAGATGCAAAAGATTTTACTTGAGCATGGATGTTAAAGAATCATAGCTATCTATATCTAAGTGTGCCTGTTTTATATTTTTCGTAAATCAATCGAAAGGTTAATATGTGAAGTATTGGATTTAAATTACTGTTTATTATGAACAATAATTGGAACTTGAGTTTAAGTGAGGAACTTTGGATCTTGGAATATAATTGTATTCTAATTCTCTTCGTAATATGGTGTTATATAGATTATGTGACATCTGATTTGTGGGTGTTTAAGCTAATTTACACACGATTATGTGATTTATCACTATGGCACACCGAATGTTTGTGAAAAAGCCCCTAAGAGCTTTGGCCATTTTGGAAAAACCTGGTACATCAAAAACGTGGTACATCGTTTGCAGTTTTCATTTGATGTTGGTTTTTGGATAATTGTTGGCATGAATTTGAGTGGGTATTTGTTAAGTTAATCTCATACTTGAAGCATTAGTATGTTGAATATGCCCAGTAAAATCAATAAACTAGTTGTGGTTAATTGTTCTGAATTTTCCTCCATTTTACAAAATCTGAGAACCATTTTTAGCTTTCTAATGTGGCTGGTTTGTGGATGATATGGCCAAAAGGAAGTGCAAAAAGCAAAGAGCCAACATAACGATCATTTACATTTTGGTAAATATAAGTAGTGGGATGGAATCAAGTGATTAAGGATGTGGTCAGCAGTCGCGCGGTTGCTAGACGCTTCTTTGGCCAAGCCTCGAAAGCATATACTTGGGAATAAACTTGGAGGCTACAGAACATCCCGTCGTACTCCATGAGTAAGGTCTATATTTTTAGCTTGAGTTAAGCTTACTTTGCTTGATAAAAATAGTTTTGACAACATACCTCTACTGAGTTTGATTATCGTGTTACATGCTTATGCTTCTGGAATATGTCAGTAGATTAAGATGAATTGGAATCGCTGATGATTTTGTCGGAAGGATCTTTTTGATATTGAAGTTGTTGCTCATTTTGCATTTGCATTAATGTGTATTCGATTTGGTGCTAAATGAAAGAACTGAACTTAAGAATTGCATGAAGAATAATAGCTTGTTTTTTGTGAGAATAAAAACGTATGAAGATATCGTGTGTCCATTAGAAGGGATAAATTTGGGACTTATTGTGCGTAGTGCAGGAAGAGTTTTGAAACCATAGTAAAATATGAGGTTGAGAAGGAATTGTAAGTGTAGATTAGTTTCTACATTGAAGTTGAACCTATTTGCCTAGTAGATCTGGAAACCTGGTCATATTGATCCATATTATGCCCCTTATGGTGAAGCTCACTTGTCTATGTGGTATTGCTAGTTCATAGTAGAGTTTTGACTAATATCACCAAATGTTCATGAAAGACCTTCAAAATTTATTTAGAAGTAATTTTGTGATTTTTCGTCTGGGTATGTGCTAACTTGGGCCAAAAGCTAGGAATCCTTGAATCCTATTGCGAAGAATAATACGAGCAGATTTGACTTCACCAGCTCACTCAATATCTTGAGAATAAATTGTGTTGTTTATGCACTTATGTATTTGGTATGTTAAGAGTTGTTTCGGATATTTGGCGAGGCGTAGGGGAAAATCGAAAATGATTACTCCCTATAGAATACTTACACATTTTGCAGATAGCAACAATCAGAAGTAAGCTCATAAACTAAATATCATGGTCGAATTCAGGGGTCACGAAGAGATCCTGAGGACAACAGAGACCTGCCAATAAAACCTCGGCAACCTCAGGTGTAGCAGCCTGACGCGTGATAGGTTATCACTTCAGCAACTTGAGCTCAAGCCCTCACATCTTTTGCATGACAAGCTCTTACGTATTGAATCAAAAACTAACCTTACTCCGAGTGATAACTTAATAATGAAGTCAATTGCAGTAGAAGAGAGTAAGACGTACATTTACTCTTTTGTACAATAAATTCGAAATGATTAATTTGTTATAGATGGCCTCAATGATGAATTTTGTTGCCTATTTCTTTGATTGACCAGATTTGAACTTTTTAATATGAAGGAGATCACTCAAAGCATGAGTGTAGAAGAGAACACGATACGTGATTACTCACGGAAAAAATCAGGTCTCCCGTCAGAAACCCATTGAGGTCACAAGACGGGATCACTCACATTGAAAAGCCTCTTAGCTTACATGAATAGCAACAAAGAGCATTATGTGATTACTCACACTGAAAAGCCTCTCAGCTTGCATGAATCGCAACAGAGAGCATGTTAAATAATTACTTATGATGAAATACGAGCCTCTTGGCTCGCTTGAAGCACTTGAAAGAGCAGAATATGCGGCTACTTCGCGATGAGACGACAACCTACATGAATTGCAGCACATGGCAAGTTACATGATCAGTCACTGAAAAACAGTTCTCTCAAAGCACCTGAGAGAGTAGGAGACGTGATTACTCCATGACAAAAAAAAGATCATAATCATCATCATACCTCGAGTGCTGAAGAAAGCTCTCGAGCGCATACTTGACTAGGCTATCATGACCACATCATCTAGTCATAGCAAGGACAATACTTTCAATAATTTGAGATTGATGTTACTCTTTAAGCCCATAGTAGCTCATTATTTCAGCAATTTGACTCTAAGTCACCAGCTATACGACATGAGAAATGTTGACGAATACATGTGAAACTAACTTTACTCCGAATGACAAGAGAGAGCTCCGGTCACTCGGAGTGGGGGGGAGTAGGGGTGTCCAAAATACCTCATGAAAATGAATTTTTTGAAAAAATGGCCACTACCAAATTTAGAATCCTGGTAAGAAAAATGTATAGCTCATGCAGATACATGTAGATACCTTGCTGCTAGAGATGAACTGCATGAGAACTCGGCCTAAAAAATGATATTCAGCGAGAGCTGAATTCTAAATATGGATTAAGGTCAGGAAGAGACCTGAATCGAAGAACTTCAACATTAGCTGAGGTTTAAATTAAATAAAATGATATTCAGCGAGAGCTGAATTTTGAATATGGATTAAGGTCGGGAAGAGACCTGAATCCATAATTCGTAAAACGAATCTCAGCATAAGCTGAGGCAAATTTATAATGAAAGAATATTCAGCGAGAGCTGAATTCTAAATTTGGATTGAGGTCAAGAAGAGACCTAAATCGAGGATTCGTAAAACGAACCTCAGTATGAGCTGAGATAAAATTTTAATGAAATAATATTCAGCGAGAGCTGAATTCTGAATTTAGATTAAGGTCAAAAAGAGACCTGAATCCAAAATTTATAAAACAAACCTCAGCATGAGCTGAGACAAAATTTTAATTAAAGAATATTCAGCGAGAGCTGAATTCTAAATTTGGATCAAGGTCACGTAGAGACCTGAATCCAAAACTCGAATGAAGAGCCTCAACATGAGCTGAGGCAAAACTTTAATGAAATCATATTCAGCGAGACCTGAATTCTGAATTTGAATTAAGGTAAAAAATAGACCTGAATCTAGAATTTGTAAGAAGAACCTCAACATGAGCTGAGATAAAATTTTAATAAAATAGTATGCAGCAAGAGCTTAGCTCTGATTTGAATTAAGGTCACGAAGAGACCTAAATCTAAAATTTATAAAATAAACCTCAGCATGAGCTAAGGTAAAAATTGAATGAAGCAAAATCTAACGAGAACTAAATGGTGAACGTGGAATGAGGTCAAGATAAGACCTGAATTCGAAATTCAAAGACAAGCTTCAGCATGAGTGAGCTAAATATTAAATGAAATAAAATTCAATGAGAACTGAAAATATGAGGGATAAGCTTCAGTAAGAGCTAACTCGAACGTGGCTAAATGAATTATTACAAGAGCCAATGTTCATCGTTCGAGATATAAGGTCCTGGGAGTCCTGAATTGAAAAATTGGAAAGATGAATTTTATGAAGACAAGTTCAGAAAATCAATGACATATTGCTCATAGAGAGTGAAACTCAAAAGTAACTACCCTCATATTAGCCATGATACTAGCTGAAATTTGAGTTTGGTTTATCGTGGGTTAAGAATTAAATGAAAATAATATTCAATGGGAGCTGAATTGTGGATTTGAGAATAAGGTCGAGAATTAAAAGACCTATATTAAGGATTTAAAAGATGATTTTCAGCACGAGTTGAGCTTAAAGTTGAATGAAGGTTCGGCGAGAATTGAATTCTAGATTTTGGATTAGGGTCAGAAAGAGACTTGAATCCAGAATTCGAAAGAAGAGCTTTAACATTAGCTTAGTAAAAGGTTGAGGAATTAGGGTGCAGTGTGAGCTAAACTCCAAAGCTGAAAAATGGTCAAAAAGAGACCTAAATTTAGAAATTGAAATGGAATTTTAGCATGAGTTAAACTTTGAGAGGACTCAGCAAAAGCCCGAGTTCTCAGCCAATAGAAGAAGCTCCAGCGTGAGCTGAACTTTGAATAAGACAGGCATGAGCCTGAACCCTTAGCCTATGAATCTAGCTTCAGGGTGAGCTGAGACCTAAGAGATCTCAGCAGGCACCTCAGCTATCAGCTTAAGATACGAGCTCCAACGCGAGCCAAGCTCTGAGTAAGGAAACCAAAATATTAGCATGAGCTGAACATCAAGAGATACCGACAAAAGCCCAAGCTCCTGACTATGGAAGAAGTTCCAGTGTGAGCTAAGCTTTGAATGAACTAGACAGGAGCTGAGCTCTCAGCCAAAGAATTTAACTCCCGCATGAGCTATACTCTGCTTGTTTTAGTTAAGCTCCAGCGTGAGTTAAACTTTGAATGAGCTAAGGATGAACTAAGCTCTTAGCTTTAGAAGTTAACTCCGACAAGAGTTGAACTTTGAGAAAACTCGGCAGGCGCCTGAGCTCTCAGTCAAAGAAGTGAATTTCAGCACGAGCTGAACTCTAAATAGTCAAATCAGGTGTCAGCAAGAGTTGCGATTTGAGAGAACTCGGTGGGATCCTGAGCTCTCAGAGATAAGTTGCAGCACAAGTTGAACTCTAAGCATTGAAGTAAACTATCAGCAAGAGCTAAATTTTGATTGAAATCGGCGAGAGTCTGACTTCTCAGTCTGAAAAGGGAGCTGAACTCTGAATGTTGAGGATCAGTAAGTTGAGCGGGGGATGAACTTAAACTCAAGTTCCATGCCTAAGAGATAGTTAAGCTTTAGTGAAAATTGATGATAAAACGAACCTCTACAAGATAAGGAATGGCCGCATACCGAGCCATTAGCCTGAGCTGCAATATGAGTTAACACGAGCATCGACTTGGCCTAAGCTAATAGAAGTGGGCCTAATCGTGACGGAGTACCATGAAATTTAGAAACAAGCCTCATAAGAGGTTGATATGTGAGAGTGAAGTTTAGATATTAGCAAGAGCTGAAATTTAGAGATTGCATGAATTAAGTTCCAATGAACTAAGGTTCAGCGAGAAGCTGAACTTTGAACCTAAGTTAAGGTCGTGAGGAGACCTAAATCCAGAATTCATGAGATGAGTGTCGGCATAAGTGGAGGTGAACTTGGATTAAAGTTAGCAAGAGATCTGATTCTAGAATTTGTGAGATGATTTTCAACATTAACTGAGATATAAATTTAATGAAATAATATTCAGCGAGAGCTGAATTCTGAATTCGGATTAAGGTCATGAGGAGGTCTGAATTCATAATTTGTAAGAAAATCCCAACATGAGTTGAGGTAAAATTTTAATGAAATAATATTCAGTGAGAGTTGAACTCTAAATTTGGATTAAGATCACGAAGAGACCTAAATCTAGAATTTGAAGGATAAGGTTTAGCAAAAACTAAACTTTGGAATTGAGGAATAGTTTTCGGCATGCTGTCGAATATGCTGAATGAAGTAAGCATAAGCGAGTAATTTGAGAGATGAACTTTATGGTAAGGTGAATAAAGTAAGCTCAAGCACGTGCTTAGTAAAATAGCTTTGAACATAAGCCGAACATTACGAATCTTAGAAATCAAGGCTCATAGTTTGTAAATGGTTCAAGCAAGATTTGAACTAAAGAATAAATGAAGTGCGATTCCACAAATTAGAAACAACTACTCCGACTTTCTTCTTGATGAAGAATCAGTCAGAGTAGGGGGGAGTAGATAATGTGGCACAAAATTATCAGGTCTCGGTTAGAGACCTGAGACCTGAGACCTGAACCTGAGACCTGATCAGGTCTCCCGTGTCCTTTCCTACCAGCCTGACACCACATACAATCACATCCCGCCATGTGGCATTGGAGTAAGTACTGACAGCTGGAAATATAGCTTATTCTCCAAGCCATTCATTTATCCTATAAAAACCCAACCTCATTCACATTTACAAGGAGGTTCCTTCTACACAACATTCTCTACACAAACACTCATGCACTCTACAATATTATCTGCTAAAAAGAGTGAATCTGACTTAAGCTTCGGAGGGTGTTCGCCGGAACCCACCCCCGGCGTTCATTCTTTTGCAGGCGAACATATATCAACATGGCACATGAGCATAGCAGTTCATCTCTCGGTGACCCCTGGCCTCCGATTCACAGCGAGCAAGTAGTGACTTCCTCTTTTCCTTGTGTGGAGAATGTTCTTGATGGAGTTAGGTTGATTTTGACTTCATTACATAGGTTCTTGTGTTAGCTAACAGTTTATATTTACAAAACGCCTCAGTTGTTTCCTTTACTCTATTGTGTTGAGAGCATATACAACTACTATATTTTGTTTGTCCCCACTCCTAAGATTAGAGAGCTCAAAGAAAATAGCTTGCTCATGGGATTCAATAGAGATCACATCTACTGCACTAGGGTTCCAGCAAACCCAAATTCTACCACTAACCGCATGATCATAATTATGAGAGAACTTCCAATTTTTGCAGATTTTCTTCGTGACTTTCTCAAAATTACACTGCTTAACTCTAGTTTCAAGGAGAATGGCAACTTCTACTTTACATTTCTGCAGAAGGATTTTAATTTCCTTCTGCTTGTAGGGCTTGTTATAGCCCCTGACATTCCAAATTATGATCTTCATGAGCAACAGAGGGGATAAGGTCCCCGCCCTCTCTCCAAATTTCACTGTACTCTTCCATCTCACTGATTGATTGGTAGGCATTATCAGTGGAAACTGGAATTTACCCAACCCTCATTACAACATTAGTAGAGGTCTTTTTAGGGGTAATCCATTTGTCTTTTGATCTATCTGTGGTTTTGGCTACTTGAGGAGGAACCTCTGCATCTTTTCCAGAGTTAGTTCATAGTATATCTTCTGCTTAGTCTGGATACCTCCTTCTCTTATTATTGGAACTTGAAATTTTAATGGTTGGGTTACATCCACTTCCACTGACATCCTTGCATATGAAATTCTGGATTGTTTGGAAGTACAATCATCTGAACAAATAGGTTTGCCTATGATGCTTCCGATCCTGCTTAAAGAGTCAGCTCCCCAACAATTCAAAGGGAGGTTAGAGAGTTGAAGCCAAAGAGGGATTTCTCTGAGAACCTCCTTCTCAAAATAAAAACTATGTGTCCATTCCTTCACTATAACATGCCTATTAGCTATACTGTGAGGCCCCTCAAACAGAATTCGATCCTTTTATTCCTCAGTTTCAAATCGAACCACAAAGAACCCCTCATTGTGGTAAAAAAAAATGCCAGGTTTATTCACCACATGACATTGCTTTTGAAGAAAGGTGTTTAGATAGGAAATAGTGGGAGTATCGCCTATAACATAAAGAATTACAGCTAGTTTCCATTTAGCTGCTTCTTTCTGTAACTCAGTTTTTTCTAAACATGCAGTGGGGATCCCATTTTTAAGAGAAGGAGTAATGTATCCAAGTTTCATACCTCGATTCGGTGAAATTGACCTCTCTTTAGGTTGCGGTGGCTCTCGTTCCTCCTTGTTTCCTTCCTTGTCATTTGCAGAAGCTGTAGCTTTAGATCCACCTTCGATTTCCCCCAGTTCCGGAGTTATAGCTAGCTCTTTTTGATTTACTGTTTCATTGGTTTGTGTCTTCTTTCAAACTTTATCCTAGCTCTGAGCCATCGAGATGTGCTTGATTTTTGCTGGTATTAGTCACCGAAGTGGAGATCTGCCAACCGTGATTATCTCTCTCCTCGGTCTTTCTTTCGCCGTTGAAGGACAGTGCACGTTATAGAGAAATACTAACGTGTGCCGAGAGCGTGATAGATAAGGAAGCGCAATTTTTCTCAAAAAATCTGTAATAATTTATATTTTCAACTTTTGTTCTTATAAAAATATTCATTTATGCAAACAAGATGGTGCATGTATGTGTTATTATGTAGTACTAATTTATTTGTTTTTAGTAAAGGAATAAAGAGATTGAGATTCGTATACCCTGATCTCAGACCTTAATTTGTAAATTAGAGTACCAACTACACTACGTGTTAATGAGATACTATACTCATTTTTTTTATACTACACTCATTTTTGCCGTTATGAATGTGATGCATAATATTGCAACTAATTGTACCATATATTATTAACTAAGTATTAGACTAATCTACTATAAATTGTTTTAATGAGGAACCATACTTTCATAGATTAACTTGAATCAACCTTGACAATAACTAGTAGCCAACCAGGCCAACTATCGTGTCACACACATGTGGACGTCAAAAACTTTACTAAAATAGTTAGTTTGTGAGCCGCTCTATTTTCTTGCCGTTGAACATGATTCACCGGAAGCACATAATTGAGTTCTTTACTACTATAATTAATAATAATTAAATGTTGCAGATAAATTAATACATATAAACGAACATAATATTGATATCTCAATCCAACATAAAAGTGTTATCTATTATTAAGCGAACGAATTCCATAACATAAACTAATAATGTTGAAGAGTTTTTGTCAGATCACTTAATGAGTCTCATCACGAAAATGACTTTCCTCATGAAATTCCAATACTCAGATCCAAATATTATGCAATATGATAATTTTGATATAAGTATAAACTTCACAAACTTCGACAGGTATTAATGGGCCAAAGTTCTTTAAAGTTTGTACATTGGTAGCTCAACATAGTGTAACATAAGTACGGCCCAGTTTATTAAAATATTCAAGCGCTGATCATTTTCGGCCCGTTAATCTTCCTCCATAGGTGTAAGCATCTCAAGAGTAGCAGAAAATGAAGAGAAAAATGGGTGACAGGAAAAGAACAGCTACAGCAAACAAGAAATCAAAACCCGATTGGCCGTCCATAAAACCCAAGTCTAATTTGAAGATCAATCGCCTCAAAGCCGATGATTTGATTACTGTGAGTTACCCTTTCCATATATTTAACGTCCTTTTCAATTTTTTCTTATTGTTGAGAAATGGTGTTAATATAAGATTGAACAAAGATTTGATTTCACTCCTCCTTTTTTTGCGAATTTAATCTGTTTTTTGTATTAATGATTGCCTCCGTTATGGAAATTTAATTTTGCTGCAGTTTTTCTTCCTTTATGAAGTTCAAAGATTATTTACCCTGATGATGTTAGGTTTTGTGATTTCTGCTATCGATATTTAAAATCGATCGTTCTGTTGTGCAAAGTCTATAATAGAAGTTAGCGTGATTGTTTGTTCTTCTGTATTCACTGTAGTTTCAGATTTGGGAATGGATTTGTTGAATTGAGAATTTGCTAGATTGAGAATTCAGGAAAACAAGTTATATTTGAATTAATTATTCTTCTCCGTTGGTGATACATAATCTTGATTTTGAAGAGGATTTTGGACTTGGTTATCTGATGATATTGAGTTCTCAAATACTTTCTGCTGTATTGGAAGTGGGATTGGATTATAATGTCTGTGGTTATTTGTCTGAGCCTTTTATATGGTATTATTCAGCTCTGGCTAATAGCATCTTTCGTATTTCCTTTTGGTTCTTTTGAACTTGTCTGACAGTGAAGCCTTATGTTCCTTCTCCATTTCTGTTCAAGATATTCAGATCCAAAATTATCTCACCTCTCCCGAGTCAAAAGCATTTAGAGATGTTGCAGAGTCAATTGGTTTTGTTCACCAAGGGAGCCTTGGTCCCACAATGGGAGAGGCTTATAGAGACAATGATCGGATAGCTGTAGATGATCCTGCTCTTGCAGAAGCATTATGGGGTGCTGGACTTAGCGAGTTCTTTTCAGATTTTAATATTCGAGGAAAAGTTGCAGTTGGGTTGAATCCAAATATAAGATTTTACCGGTAAGTGGCACTTTTGCACCATCTGCAGACTTGGATTATGCTTATTTGGTTACTTTTGTCTTCTATGATGCTGAAGTATTCTTATATAACTTATTTCAAATGTTTAGGACAGAGTTTCTCTATGGTGCTTATAATTTCAGCATACGATGATGACGCATCCTTTTTTTCTATCAGTGTTGTGAAGAATTGTTTTGATAATATATCTGTATGAGAAGATAAAAATCTGCTTGTGGTTGATTTTGAGAACTAAATTACAGGTACAAAGCTGGTCAACGATTTGGTCGGCATATTGATGAAAGCATTGATCTGGGAGAAGGAAGACGTACATATTATACACTATTGATCTATCTAAGTGGTGCTCCTGGTAAAAGTAAATCCAAATCCAAAAATGACAGTAGCTCTGAAGATTCTTTGGATCCACTAGTTGGAGGGGAGACTGTGTTTTACGGTCTTAGAAATGCTTTGGTTGCTGAGGTACATCCTTATTAACTTTACTTTTTGTTCTTTCTAATAGTAATTTTTATGTACATTGAATTTCTTTTGAAAATCTGTTGGTTCAATTCCTTCGATAGTTGTATCTTCTAGTAATAGAATGAGCTTCTATATTTGACTATAGGTTTTTCATTTTCTCATTTACTTTGCCTTCGATAGCCGTATTCATAAACCTAGAAGACTATTGTCATACCCTTCAAACTCCTGCATCTGAAATGCTTATTAGACCATTTCCTAATTCCTACAAATTCCTATCCTTCACCTGAGTATTATGTCAAAACAAGTTACCCTGTTTGTTCATTTCGTCTGCTGCACTTCATCTTTTGTTTGACTAATATTAGTATAAGTGCTTGGTGGATAAACATCTGAAGCACTTATATCCATCACATATAAAGTTATAATAATTAATCTCTTTGGTAGCTTATGGCTGCCTCTCACCATGCTGTCCCCTCTCGTGTCATGCGTACACATGTTGCACAGAATAAGTCGAGAAAAGTTTTTCCAAGTGTTGGACTACGATTTGAATTAATTCTCACCTAATGACAATGGCCTTAACATATTCAATAACTGACTTATGAGATTATTAAGACTATTGCACATCTGAGATTAGTTATTTCTGCAATTTCCAACTGATTTAGCTAAGATTAGGCAATGCAGTCATTTGATGGAGGCATTGTCAAATAACATCTACAGATACCTCTCCTAGCTTTTTGTTTACACTAGTACGATATGAGCTTGTGAAATTGGAGGTGGAAAAAATATTTCTAATTTCTGGCGGAAGAACCATCAAACTGAAAGCTTCTATCAGTGGCAAAATATTTGTTGTTAGGATATATATTGTTAGGTGGATTGCTTTTTTCTTTCCTCTGTAAGGGCTAAGTGAGGTCATGAATGAATTTTGAATATTGTGCAGGTAGCTCCGATGGAAGGGATGGCTCTACTTCACATTCATGGTGATAAGTGCATGCTGCATGAAGCTCGAAACGTGACTAAGGGTGTCAAGTATATCTTACGATCTGATGTCGTATTTGCTTGATTTTTAAACACAATGCATATACGCTGTCTCTGACTCGAGATGTTGGTCTGAATTTCCATGGCAATGCGACGTCGGAGTCCTATATACAGTTAGAAAGATGTGTGAGTTTGTATTGAGGTCTCGCTCAGCTCCTCTTCTAATGTTATGTTGTAATTTGTGGGATCTACCTTACCTCCTCCTCTAAGAATTGTGATGCATTTTTTGAGATTAAATATCTATTGTTCCAACGGATAAGGGTGGAAATTATGGATGCTCATCTTAAAAACGGTTATTAGGTGTCCGTAACTTAATTTGGCATCTCGTTTTTTTTTTTTTTTTTTTTTTCTCTTACAAAAGATTATTTGATCTTTATCCTTCCTAACTATGTTAATGAAAATGAAAACATTAAAGTGATATGTAAATGCGGCAAGGCAATGTTGCATGTTGGGTATAAATTTGCAATTGGATTATTTTGGTTTCATAAATAAATATTAGTATCACGTGAAACCTATTCTTTATACATTGAATTGATTAATAAAGAAAAGTTTCCAATATATCAAAATAAATATAATATAAAAGAAATTAATACAAATAGCCTTAATCACATGAAGCAAATATGAAAAAAGTAAATAATTTCATAAATGTTTTACAAGAATTATTTTATTATTTGATATCGTCATCAAAACAAATTAGGAGCATCATTAGCCACACATTTGATGTTAAGGAGGAAACGATTTACAAGTTATCAACAAAAGAAAAAAATAAAAATGACGAAACAAAGATGCACTCAAACATGCACGGTAAATACGACCCACTGCATTTCTGTCTGAGTCACTCTAGCTCTTTCTCTCTCTCAGTTGACAACTCTGCAGTTGTCTCTCACTTGTCCATTCTCAACGACTCCAACATTCCCGAGGCGAATCATGGAAGCAGCAAACTCCTTGAAAAACAAAGCCTGATCCCTGGCGAAGGCTTCAACGATCCAGCGCGTTCGGTAATCTCCCAGAAGAGACTGATCGGAAACGAAGACCCCCTTGCCGCCGACTACCCTTGTGTAGTAATCGTTGTCGAAGAGCGATGATGTGGAGTCCAGGAACTGGCCTGCATTGCGGTCGCTGTTGGGTTTGGGACACTTCCTCTTCAAGTCCGCCGCCAGCTGCGGGTGGAGGCTGGGGTCGGTGTCGTGGGCGGCGCTGAAGTTGCGGAGGCGGCCTTCGAAGGAGGAGCAGTGCGAGAATCCGAGAGTGTGGCCGCCGGAGAGTGCGACCAAGTCCTTGACGGAGAGGCCTCTTTGCGCGAAGCTCTGGATCAACTGAGATGTGTTGGATGTGGGAGCTGGCAGATTTATGGTTTCGTTTGCTCTCGATATTTTCCCGTCTTTTCTTCCTTTTGCCACGCTCCACTTAGGTCCTCCCGACTGGATTAGAACATTAATTTTATTAATATTACACAAATTAAAGTGCAAATTGACCAACTTAATTTCTTCGTATATAATTATTTGGGATATACTACTACTATATGAAAATATAAATGATGGGATAAATAATTACGAGAAGGACGACATCTCTGGCTGCGAGGGCTAATATATCAGCGCAAGAGACAGTTTTGGGGCATGCTTTTTCAAGCTTAGTTTTTGCGTCATCGATCACATAAAATGCTGCCACTGACACATTTGGGGGACCATCCTTCTCCGCTTTGTTGTTTGCAGTCGACTCCACCAACACCGATGCGTCACAACCCTAGCTAATTCATTCATTCCCACAATAATTAATACTAACAACAATTAATCCTCAATTAGTAATTTACACATACAGACAGATCGGGGAGAGAGAGAGAGAGATAGTACTAGTACCCACCCTGATGAAACAATCATGAAAGAACATTCTGAGGATTCGAGCAGGCACTTTAGGATCATACGTCGTTGCATTCCGAACAGCTTCTAAGATAATACTTTCAGCTTCGGGACATGTTTTCTCATAGTAATGGGCATCAAGAGCTGCTCCTAACTCTATAACTCCGCCTAAACCAACAAATATGCAGAAATAATAATGCATCATTTTTGGACCCATTATATATATATTTACTCTATATAATACTAGTAAGAGATGATGAAATGGCTACAGAACTCGGCGTGGTATATATAGCCCATAAGTAATTTGCACAGAATTTCTGCGTTGATGCATTCTTA
Organism: Schizonepeta tenuifolia; assembly: GCA_029490685.1. Taxonomy (NCBI): domain Eukaryota; kingdom Viridiplantae; phylum Streptophyta; class Magnoliopsida; order Lamiales; family Lamiaceae; genus Schizonepeta; species Schizonepeta tenuifolia. The sequence goes on along the minus strand of CM055955.1, from coordinate 13,693,766 downwards.
CTTTTAAGTTACTCATTCATGTGAAGGCAAAATATACGTTCAAAACTAGTAGATTGTTATGCTTTACGACCAAGCATCGCCACCTTTGCTATATTAATTATCTTGTACGTACCGGTCTTACCCAACATTCGAATTAATTTTATACTACTGTTGTTATTGGTTCACTCATATATTTCATTTTTGATAGAATTGTGCTCTTCTACAATAATTAATCCACAAAATTAATTGTACGTATTATGTTAGGCAGGTCCTGTGTGACAATTTTAATTTAAAATTAAGGTGTTACTAAAATTTGGTACACGTGACATTTAACTATAAATAACTCATTAACTTGATCCATCATGAAACCAACGAACAACGTTTGGATATATACATATATACTACACACATAGAGAGACACGAGTGTAATACATTCATTTGCAATCTAATAATTCAACAAATATATTCATTCCTTTGTCAATTAATAAAAGTAATCAACTGAGTCGAAGTTTGAATTTTGAAACTTTTTTACATTTTTTTTTTCATGAAATTATATGTTTCCGATTATTACGTGGACGTAATATTAATTGCTGATAAATGGCAATATCTCGGTTTTATAAATGTACTACAGACTATAGACTACATTTCCTCTAAATTCAATATATATAAAATCTAATTATACAGATAAAAAAATAATTATCTAATTATTCACATATAATTAATGCGGACATTATATATTCTTGTGTGAATTAATTAAATTGGAAGTGTTGGTGGCGATTCATTATCATTGGAGAAGTCTAAGAAATCCCTTACGGTTACGGTGACAGTGAAGTTGTAGTCTACGCCAAATTGAATTGAGATTGTAGGTGAGAGACGACCAAGTACTAACAGAGGTGGGAGTACAAAAAAGTACATCTACTGCTGCTACTGCTTTTATCTTTCTATTTCAAATTCGAGTTAATTATCACAAATAATACGAAATTTATTTGAATTTATAATTTTCACACGATTCATCATGTGTTAATTTTTTTTAATTTCAATAATAACAATAAAAACAGGTCGTGTCATCAGTGACTGTATTTTGACAATGTAAGAGTCGAAGCCTCAATAAAGGCCCTGAACAAGAACAAAATCCAAATAGAAATACTCACTCCTTCCATCACACGACAATAGTCATTTTCTTTTTGGATGTCCCAAATTTTAATTAATTAGAATTTAGAATTATACTTACATTATTTTCCTAATATAACCTTATGCGATATTTTTTTTAGTTGACCCTATTCAATATTTATGAAAATTGACGTGTGGAGTAATAAATTGTACAAAATTAAACAGTTGAATATATAAATCATGTGTTTAATTTAGGTAAAAATAGAAGGGGACGGAGGTAGTAATTTGTATGATCGGAAAAAGAAAACTAGTCTAAAGTGATGATTTAGAAATTTATGTTATATTAAAACAAAATAATTTAATTTACCTTGCTTTTTCTTGCCTAAACGTCGTACAACTCTACATATCCCGCCTAAACTTTATCATTTCTCATGCAAATACTATTAATGGTTGCAATTTTTTTATATATATTTTGGGTCACATTTTCGGGAGCCTCATGTACAAGGCCCTATACGGCTTTTTAGATTTCTAATCTTTGAATGCATTTTATTTAATTTATTTTTTTATATATATAGAATTACTTAATCTTTAGGCCTTCAAATCTGTAATATTCTATTGGACATGTAATTTATGTATTTTACTTATTTCTCTAAGTTGCAGTGGAGTATTATTTTCTTGACCATAATTAGCAGGACATACATATAAAATTAGTAGTAATGATGCAGAAACTTTATTTTTTAAATCACACAAATAATTTGATTTGAAACACCATTTGCCTATTTTGAATTACAACTGAAATACTTTGCCAATTTAAGAATAATTACAGAGAATGTTTACATATAAGTGAATTTCTAAAAAAAATATTGAGCAAAAATTCTAAAATAAAAAAAGTACTAAAATATTTAGTTACCTATATTGTTTTGTTTATATCATGCAATACTTTCATTTTATTGTATAATTTTTTTAAATATTGCATGATATAACAAACTATACAAGAACTATAAAAATAATTTCTATAGCAATTGCCAAACTATACATTATTTCCTATTATAATTAAACATAGATGTAATTATTCATAACTAAATAAAAGAAAACACCAATTACTTAACAAGGAAGAAGTGAGTAGGGTGAGACTTTAACAAGGAAGAAGTGAGTATTTATATCTATAGCGTGTGATGAAATTAATGTTTATTAGTAATTTAATTGAGAATTATAGAGGTTAAAATAGTAATTGTACTAATATTTTATTTTTTTAATTAATAAAGGGCTATAAAGAGAGAAAAGGGGGCTATGTTTAAAATTAGGGCTAATTGTCAAAAAGTTCCCCACCTTTTTCAAAATTCTTGTTTTAATCTCTACTTTCTAAATCTGTCTCTAAATTCTCAACCTTTTAATTTTATCTAATTTTTCCCACGGTGACATATTCTTGTAAGGCTATTGCTGACATGTTAATATTATTTGCAGACGTGGCTTAATACATAATGTGTGACACTAGTTATGTGGCCAGAACAAAATGACGACGATGACGGCGTATGACGTTAACCCACGGTGGAGAATTTGGAGGCAGATTAAAAAGGTTGGATTAAAATCGGAATTTATAAAAAGGTCGGGAATTATTTGGCAGTTAACCCAAGCCTTTATTTACCATTAAACGATGACGTATGATGTTTAAATTAAACGACGTCGTTGCATGTGTTCCGACGATTTGCCACATCGGCATTTCCGACTTCCATCTCATCATTAATTTGGGGAGAAATTATCGTTGTGGAAAAAATCAGATAAAATTAAAAGGTTGAGAATTTAGAGGCACATTTAGAAAGTGGAGATTAAAACTAGAATTTTGAAAAAGGTGGGGATTTTTTTGACAATTAACCCTTAAAATTACCCATTAATTTATTTTACTTTTACGTGTGGGCTGTTCTCTCTTTTATGGGCCTAAAGTTGTTGGATCCGTTAACTAATTTATTTAAACAAACGGATGCTTGCGTATATGTCTGTTATAATTTAATACTGAATAGTACTTGAAGAAATTACTAAACCATATGTGTACGTAGGTTGTTTTATAGAACTATTTAGGAAAGCAATTAACAAATTTTCTTTTACCTAAACAGTATAGGAAGAAATTAGTTGTTTGCTATTTATTTGAACAACCATAGCCAATTTATGTATAAATAATGCATCAATGATCCTTTGCCGATGAGACCTAGCTCAAATGGCTCGTTGAAATACCTTAAATTTCTCATTAGTGAGAAGTTTTGAGTTTAATCCCATCAGAATGTGATGTAGTATATTTCATCATATTTGGTAGTGTAATGATTTATTTGATAATAAAAGATGCATGAATGATCCTTTCATTCAACTACTTGTTATATTTCTTGTAATTCTTTGCTCACTGCATATCTCGTTCTGATTCTTTTTTTCTTTTTTTTGAATGGGCCTCGTATAGTAAGTTGCTTCTAATTACTCTATCTTAATTTTTGCATTCTTACAAATTTAGTTATACCAAACTAAGCCCTACTTTATTATTTTTTTTTTTCCTGAAAATACGGAGTTTATCATATCTTAGCATAAGTATTAATTTAATGGGTTGACATGACACTCAACCAACCAATCTCAACTTAACTAGTAAAATGTACTTATTTATCTTTTTGCCAGAATAAATATAATGCGTGTTCTTGTATCCAGAAATGACCTATCACAATCCCATGAGAAGGGTGTCACTGTTGAACAGTTGAACTAGCTTCAAATTAAAAAAGGAAATTATAAAAGTTAAGTAATATTAGCAACCGAATCAATAAATTAATTGTGGATTAATGTGAATTGGTGATGATGCTGCGCCACAATTGTGAGTAGTCATGTATTGAGAAATTGACGTCAATGCGAACCTTCAACAACCCTTTCCTCTTATCTTTCTAACCCAACACAAAATCAACTAGAGTTCTGCCACTGGCCAAACAAAACCTCAATCAATCTTACTTGCAATTGAATACTATTAATTACTTTACAAAATTGAAAAACTTAAAATAAAAGGAGAATCTCTTTAGCTTCTACATGGCTCCTTGAATTAGGTCATTTTCGTCCTATATTGTATCAAATTAATGTTCATGTATAAATGCATTAATTAATTGATTATATATGTTTTGACGTACTCATGTTAAATACGAATTCAATTAGCCTATCTTCAAACTGCAAGATTCATTTAATGTTACCTCCATAAATAAATCAATCGTCAGACATCTATTCCTGATCACGTTTTGAATGACCGAATTAAACATAATTAATTATGTGATCATCCTCCACACGCACATATTACAGGAAAAAGAAAACAAGGAAAATTGTTGAATCCTTCCTTTACTCAAGACAAATGTGCAGAAGTAGCATACTTAACTCATGCATGTATAACAGAATAAAACCGTAACTGCTTTCGATCGAAATACTTGAAATTAATCCTTAAAATATTTTCTTTATTAATCAAATATTCCTCCAAAAGCTAGTTAACCATGACCCGCGGTCTAATCCAACATGTACACATACATAAATCGTGTGTGTGTGTGTGTGTGTGTTAGTGGTGTGCGCGTAGTAGTGCGTTGAGAGGCACAATCTTTATGACAAGGCCGGGAAAAACATCATCGGGATCGTGAATATGGGGATTCCTTTCAACTATGTAAGGATCGGAACACTTGTCGCTGATGGTGTTGAGGGTTTCGCCTTCTCCGACAACATATATTTCCTCGCATGGCTTCTCCACCAGCGACTGCCTTCCTCCCACCGCCGCTTCTTCGTCGGTCGACGCCGTCATTAGGATCAGACCAATCAAACCGGCGGCAAAGCAAAGCGAGGCCATGTCCGCCACCACCACCGATGCTTTCATAAAACCTCTGTATTTGGAGGCCACCGCCATGTAATCGGCCCGGTCGGGAGAGTGGCGCGGCGGAGAAGGGAGGAGGAGGAGGAGAAAATGAAATGGTATAGCTACCTATTTTGTGATTGACTTGAAATAATTAATGGTATGTAGGGAATGGTCATGAGGTGTGGTTAGATATAGATGGTCCACCTAAGCACTTTGGTGGGGAGAATTTTCATTATTTTAGCAACTTGCACTTCATTGTAATTGTGTATGTTTGTGTAATTAAGAGGAGGGAGTAAGTATTTAGTTTTCCTACACACACAAAAAAAAAGGTGTTTAGCTTTCCTTAAAAAAAATTAGTTCTCAAAATCCATGTACATGAAGTCTGCAATCACACGATTCGGATCCTCTGTCCCACAATTCCTTGTGTCTCACTATTAAATTTTCTTTTTTATAAATAAATAAAATTTTAATATATAATGAATTCCAATATTTTACACATATATATAACTAAAAATTGAAGCTTGAAGAAATTATATAGTACTTTAATTATTCATGAAATCATTTAACCCCGAATCAATTATAGTATATTGTATTGTCTAAACATTTGCAAAATAAATGCAAAAATAAGTATAAAACCTAATTGAATTAATTAATGAACTCTAATTAATTTGTAAAATTAAACTTAAAGCATTGAAATTGAAGAAAATGAATGAAAATAATTAAAAATAAATATTGATAGTGGGATCGAGAATGCAAGTGGCAGTCACATTAATTAATATTCAGTTACAAGGGATTTATTTTATTTTTTACGAAATAAGATGGGCGTATTTTCAGGTCGATTGTTGGTGGTAATTATTAGAAATATATATGAGGTGTTTAGATAAGACTCAATCCAAGAGTGCCCAAACAGTTGAAATTTAATAGTATTAAATTAACAATAAAGCAATCTGAACATACCATGTCCGAACATAACCGGTTCGATCAAGTAAAAAAATAATTTTACACAATTTTTTAATTAATATTATTTTTCATTAATTTCGCCATTTATGAATGTACAATAATGCCATTTTCGAATTTTAATTAGAAGAGGAGAAGATGTTTTATGTCGATGAAATATGGTCTTAATTAATACAGTTTTAATTAGAAAGAGATTTCTTTGGAGGATGGAAGGGAAAATTTTGATGGGGAGTGAATGTTGGAGAATACCGCCAGGTCGAACATACTATATTCGAATAACATCGCCAATATTAAACTAATTTGAAGGAAGTTTTGGTTCATTTTGGTCAACTAATTCAGTAATAAGAAATTAATTAAAAAAATGCGCACCAAAAATAGTGGCCGCGGTTTTTCAGAATTCAAAAAAAAATAATTAAGAGCAGCTACGGTAGTTAAGGTCTAACTTTCATTCTTTAGATTTGTAAATTGCACTTTGTATATATAAACTTTGTATATATAATCTTTCCTATTTTTTTGTGGTTAGTTGTCGACTAATCCTTGGATATTGTTTTGGTACATATAAGAGTTAAATAGTAGTAGTACTTTTTCTTTTAATTCATGAAAACCGGTAGCCGTTACTTTTGGTGCGTATGGGTAAAATCTTCGTCCTTGTGTAGTAGTCTGTAAACTACACAAGACACCTAAACCATACTTTTCAGATACATATATGACATGCTCGACCTATAGAGGTGTTAGTAGGGATTGAATTTGGAATCTCTTAGTCCCAGGAAGCTCACTCTACTACTAGGCCATCCTCAAGGGGACTTAAATAGTAATACTTACTCCTTCCGTCCCATCAGGCTTGACTTGTTTCTTTTAGGTATAGAGTTTAAGGAGAAAATAATTAAGAGTAGAAGATATATTTAGTGAAATTTTTAAAATGAAATAAAATGGGTAGAGAAAGAGTGAATCTATATCAATATACTAAAATAAAGGAGCTGAAATAATTTTTTCCCACCTAAATCCACTTCAATGTTTATATCTTAATTAATTAGTTTCATTCATTTTTTCAAGGTTTTTTCATTCTTTATGGGAAGCTTAAAATGACCGGTTCATAAATATATTTATTCTCGAAAATTGTAAAATTTACTTTACGTGGTCTTTTCATTTCGTATATATATACAAATATAATTTCATATGTAATATATCTCAGTTAAGATTCACAAATTTAATTTTTTAGATCAATTTACCTTTCCTACGTATAAATAATATAATTGATTATTATCTATTAAATATATAATATAAACTATTTAACAATTAATAGAAGGTGATTGAGTAGTACTTTTTTATAAAATAAGAAAATGAAATGCTCCCCTGCAACGCGGGTTACAGTACTAGTAGTGGAATAAAATACTTCCTCCGTCCATTAATTCTGTACTCATTTGTCCCGTTTTATCTGTTCATTAATTCTGTACCCATTTGTATAAAAGTACCCATTTATCCTTACTAATTCATGTTATTTTCTATCCTTTGCCACTTGGACCCACACCTTTATTCTACTAACTACCACTTTATCACTACCTTTTTCACTATGGGCCCACCACTAACAACATTTATTCCACTAACTACTACTTTATCACTACCCCTCAAAAACAACTTTATCCCACTAACTCCACTTTATCAGCTTTTCTTAAGCTCCGTGCCAGCACCAAATGTGTACAGAATTAATGGACGGAGGGAGTAGAATAAAGTGGGTAGAGAGAAGGGTAATAGTAAATGACACAGAAAATATTGTGAAAAAGTAGAATAAAAAGTGTAAAGTGGGTTGCTTAACAAATTAAATGAATCCAAATCATCTCCTAATTATTTCCAAAAAAGAAAACAAGACAAAAATAACGAGACAGCCCAAAAAGGAATACATGACTGATGGTCCCGATACGAGTTCTGGTGTATGGAGGGGGGGGAGAATACACCAGATAGGAATTTTAAAATCAACCCCCAAAAAATTACCACAACTGAGTAAAAAGACTCAGCTGGAATCACAAGTGAGTAAGAAATCTCAACTGGAAGAGTGGTGCTGTGCGGAATGTGGTGGAAACAACAATAACTCGTATAAAACAACTCACGCTCAGATGCAAGGTCGGTCAACAACCAAAACAGTTGAAATGTAAAGATGCAGTTTTGAGTGCTGGTTAGTTGGTCAGTTGGATATGCAAAAAGTAACTGAACAGAAAACACAACACAAAGGAATTACGTGGTTCGGAGAGAACTCCTACGTCCACGGGGAGTTGTGAGACCACACAACTCAGTCCAAATTCTTTAGGACAGCTACCACAAAGCTTACGCGGGCTTTGCAACCGTACAGATAAGTTTGCGGGTACTTATCAATCTTACAGATAAGTTTATGGGTACTTATAAACCTTTCTACTCAATTTCGGGAAGAGTAGGATCCTAACAACTTTTTTTCAGGGATGTGTATAAGGGTGGGATTTCCAACTACTAGCTCTAACAAAGAAGTGAGCTAGGATCTAAGCTTGAATGAATGAAGACTCAAACTAAGATCGAAAACACCAAGATAGATTCTAACTCTCTATGAACTCTCAGCTGGTGATGTTCTTAGAGAATAATTGCAGTTTAGCTTGTGCGCAGTATATCGTCGTTCTTTCGCTCGTGTGTCTCTTCTATGTGTCTTCTCTCTTGATGAATGAATGAATGCCTCTATTTATAGGCGGTGAGGATCAACTAGCCGTTGGAAGAGCCGTTGATCTCTGTTCTGTGAAAGCGATGGCTTGTCTCTCATCTCTGCAGATTTTCCCGATTTGGCAACTGTGAACTTCTGCTTTCCTTCTGAGACAACCTTGTGTTGGGCCAAATGAGGTAAGGACAGAACGTCAAACCTTCACGTGACTTCCATTTTGAAATTCAAATTCCAACCTTTGTCTTTCAACATTGGTTAGTCGGTTGAGGCGTTTGATCTTCATCTGAGTGGTCTTCAGCTGATGTTCCATCTGATCGCTACTTTCATCTGACCTGCTGTCTGAAGAGGAACAGTTAACCCTCAGCTGCCTTGAACTTCATGTTGTCGATCTATCAGATTGAGTCCTGCAACTGATGTTCCACATGATCAGGTGGATTTTCACATCTGACGAGTAGTTGATTACTCAGATGTTTTCCTTCATCCGATGATCTAAATCAGATCGGTTGGCTTGAACGCTCAGTTGTCTTTCTTACATCTGATGTTCCATGCGAGTTTCCATCTGAATTTCTATCCGAGTATAGCCATGTTGCCGTCTTCAGCTGGAGTCCTGTAAAGATAAAATCTGAACATTGCTCAAACAGCGAGCCTAAATACTAACTTTAGGAAATGACAACATCTACTCGGTTGGGGTCAGTTGGTTTTGGAATCAATCAAAACTTTACTAAATTTCCCAACAATTTCCCCCTTTTTGATGATGCCAAAACCCTACTGATCTAAACCCTACTGACCTATCTAAAATCTCAGCTGAAATTCTAGACAGTCTATAAGATTAAACATCAAAGGGTTAGCACAGTTATAACATGGTATTAAAATAACTTTGCGATTCAGAGTTTGGACAAGTGAAAAATTGTACGTCAAGGTGAATCAGATATATGATGAAAGTTTTCATTACAACTGATGTTTACACAGAAATGCACAGAAATCAAATACATCAGTGGCTCAAAAACTCTATCTTCGGCTAATACTTCAGCCCATACTTGACGAAAATCCTGACAAAAATTTCTCTCTTGGCATCTGATTCTTTTGAGATATCTACTCCATATTCCTGACAGACTTTTCTTGCTTCAGCTGCGATCTTCTGTCCGTTAGGATTTCTTGTATCTGGAATGAATGGAGGAAGATAAGTAACCTTCTGAGGGACAGGGACGGTATTCATGTCCAGCTTTGCATCAATATAGCTCGTCTGAACTGGCTGAACATGCCCGGATCCCCAGAGTGCAGCTCGGTTAGGGCTTCTTTGAACGCTCTTCTTGGATCTTCAGTTGCGAACACCTTCCTGTAGTAGAAATCATTCACAAATTCTTGTTTGAATGATTCCCAATCATCATTCCATTCTGCCGGCATCCATTTATCAACATGTTTGAAGCGTCCTTGGAGCTTGATCTTTCCCGGCAGTCTTTGCTGCTTCATTCTTGCTTCAGCCTTCACTTGGTGTTTTTCAATGCGTCGTCGGCATCGGGAGGCAACATTTCTATCCAAGTTGTTGGTAACCTTGGCAAGCTCTTCCTCGAACTTGTTCACTCTTGTTGCTTGGTTGGCTGCGAATTTCTTCACCCATTCCGGATTCATGTAATCCTTCTTCGGGACATCCATAGCCTTAGCAGCAGCAATACACTCTTCGGTTGTAATACCGTCGAGTTCAGCATCGATCTCGGCTATGGAGTTGTAGGAAACTCCATACTCCTTCGCCCGCTCTATGTCCTTAGCCATTTCTTCTCCTCCGACAACAATGGATTTCAGCTGTTCTTGTTTCTTGTCGGTTGGCTTCTTCTTCAGAGCGGACTTCTTCGCTGTCTTCTTCGGCTCTATCTTTTTCAGCTGAGATTCCTTTCCGGCTGTCATCTCTTCTTCAGCTTCTTGCATCTCATCTTTCCGGGTCTCATCTTCCCCCTTTTTGGCATCAACAATAAGGCTTGCGACTGAGCCATCCAGAGAAGTGAGTTTTTGTTCAGCCTGCTGAATCCGGTTGAAGAGTTCATCTACTGCGCATTCCACATCAACCTTCTTCGCCAGTTCCTTATCATGACGCTCTTGATCAGCTTTCTTCATCGCGGCGAAGGTTTCAATGACTTCTGTTTGGAAAGCGACGAACTCAGCCCATCTTTGTTCGAATCGAGAATCCCATTCTTTGTCTTGCGTCTGTTGAGATTTGGCAAGATTGGATTCTGAGATGGACTTGAACACGTTCAGTTCTGATTTGATTCCAAGAACTGTTGTCTTCAGGTCATTGATATCCTTGCTGGTGGATGTTGAGAGATCATCCAGCTTCATCTTCAGCGCATCATGTTCTTCCAGCAGCTTCTTATGTTTCTCCTCCTGAGCTTCCATCATCCTCAGTTGTTCTTCTCGGTTGAGCTGGATGTTGGCTATCATCTCTTTTCTCAGCTGATTAACTCTCTCAGCGATCAGCTCGCATATTTCATCCGAGGAGAGTGCTGGCTGATCAGCTGGTGCTGGTTGGTCAGAAGGTGCGGGCTGTTCAACAGTAACAATGACTTGGCGATTGGCCAGGTACTATTGAAGTTCTTCTTCTTCCTGCTTTGCTGCTGCTGCGGCTGCGTCAAGATCGTCTACGAAATCAGCAGACTTGGTCAGCATGTTGTCAAGGAAAGTGACACATTCTTGTTCAGCTGTCTCCCTTGTGTCTCCTTCTGCCTTGCTGATATCCAGACGACGAGTCAGCAGTGCGATCTTGTTGTTGTACGCAACTTCAAGGTTGGTATAATCGAAGTATTCCCTCAGACGGGACTCATCTGCCTTGAGCTGGTTCCAGCTGTGTATCCGGATGGTATCTTCCTTGACATACCAATGGCTGAAAATGATGATGAATTGATACAACAGCTCAGTTCCGAGCGTGGCAAAGGTGGGCATGTCGCGCCCCTCGGGGAACATTCCAATCAGCTTCTGAAAGCAGTATGCCAACTTACCTTCATGTTCCAGTGCGACCGCTCGTCGATCAACTTCTTCGTCGATGGGGGAGGGAGAGAGATTTTCATAGGAAATGGGTTCAAGGGTTTCCTCAACATTGGCCAAAGAAGAGGTCGCAATGTTGGCATCGAGCAGGGAGCTCGGAATTTCTGACTGGGTTGTAATGTTGGCATCGAGTGGGGAGCTTGGAATTTCTGACTGGTGCTCTGTTGTGATAACCTTGTTGTGCTGTATGGCATCGGCTCCTGCCGTGGGGGAGGATGGAACATCTTCAGATTTCTTGGATGAAGAAGAAGCATCCGAGGACATGTTCGGCTTATCTTCCGGATCGGTCACCCCTTCTATCCCATTTGTTCCACTTGCGCGAGGAACAATCTCGAAAGCATCTTTGTCAACTGAGTGACTAGACTCAAATGGCACCTCCTCAGCTGGTACCTCCTCAGCTGGTTTTGCAACTGACTTCTTGATACGAACCCTCAACTTCTTCTTACGCGGCTCCTCCTCTTGATCCTTATCAGACTCATCTCTGAGTCGGCGTGCAGCTGTCGATTTGGAAGAGTGGCTGACAGCTGGAGGCATCTCCTCAGCTGTATCTTTCTCCATAGCTGATTTCACAGCTTCCCTTTTGTCTTTGGGAGTGTAGACACTCCGAATCACATCAAGTGCTTTCTTTGCTGTCGGGAACAACATCTGCCTTTTGACTGGTGTCTCCTCACAGTCTTCCCACACCATGTTCTGATCCTTCGTGGCGAGAAGTATCAGGGCAGAGATTTTGACTCCAAACTTGAGAGTTCCCTAAACACTCAACAATTTTTCCCCGGAATCAGTTGTAGATTCTGAAATCTTCTGCTTCTCCATTGTCAACTGGTGTTCGAAGAACTTGAACCAGTTGATGTTGTGCTTGTGCTCCAAAGCTATCAGCTGCTTGAGCTTGGGTCGGCTGATATCTCCAAAAGCACCGCTGTATCCAAAGATAACCTTGGATACAACATCGAACAGAAGTCGATGTTCGGGTTTTAACTTTGTTCGTTGCATGTTGCTCCTCAATCTTTCTGCAGTGATGAGAACATTCTCTAGAAATAGATGTGCTTCTGCATCTGTGATGTTCTCGACGGTGTCCGTGGCAGTCAGATTCGGTGGAATGATGGTGCTTAGAATCTCGAAAACCGGTATGTGGAAGGTGACACGGCGGACAGTTCTGGCAGGGACGTCGCGCTGTCGACAGGAAATTTTTGAAACGAGGCCTACTCCCTGTTCATATTGCAGGTTCATGTAAAGTTCTCCGACTTGACGCCTAAGTAGGTGGGTGGGAAAGAGCGTTGCCCACTCAAGAAGGTGATTCTCCCTGAGAAGATCGACGAGAGGAGATAACGCCGGTGAGTCCAGAGCTTCTGTTGACAAAATCTGCTCAAAGTGGATTCTGGATATCATCATGTCATAAGATTCCTCGTACGTCGAAGGGACTAGAGCTGGTCCTGATGATGCCATCTTATTTCCTTGAGATGAAGCTTTAGGTGCCATTTTGTATTCCAGAGAGGTTTATATATAGAGAGAAGAAAAGAAGAACTTAGTCAAAAATGGTGAGACAGAATCAGAGACGAAGATGAACAGTTACTCAGATAAACACAAGTATAGAAGGTAAGAAATCACTTCCTAATTTTCCATCTTTTATTGGTTAGTGGGTCGTTTGAAACAGATGGCCAAGATTGTATGGCACGAATCTATCAACGGCTTAGATCTCGCGACTGTTGACTAACTTTGACTGATGTCACATTCTGAGTTCCAACACACGCGTGTGAGAAGGTGAACTGTTTTTGTGTCAGCCCAATCGCACTATAAAGTAAGGCTATTGATGTTCAGTCATACTTTACATTAAATGCGCTATGATGGCTATTTTAATCTATCTGACATGCTCAGGAATGTTTGAATTTATTTCAAACATTCACCTGCAGCCATAAATGATACCTGCCAGCTGATGTTGGAATCAGTTGTGTTCCAATGTTGCAGCATACCATCAGTTGACTCGAGTTCGTCTGTTCAGCTGACGTCTGATGTCTTCGGATGACGATTCGCATCTGAGATTCCCCCTTCAACTGAGCTTTCCCCTCAGATGGATATCTATCTCTTCACCTCGCCTGATTCCTCATCTGATGGATCCAACAATCCAAGGAGATCACATAACATCTTGAATCGTGCTTCGGCTAGATGTTTGGTGAAGATATCCGCTCTCTGAATCTCAGTTGAAATCTTCTCCACAGATACATCTTTCTTCTCAATATGATCTCGGATAAAATGATGTCGGATATCGATGTGCTTCGTCCGAGAATGGTGAACAGGATTCAAAGAGATAGCAATGGCACTTGAGCTATCACAATGGATGGGAACCTGTCCAGTTGCTACTTCATAATCTCTCAGTTGTTGCTTGAGTCACAACACTTGCATGCAACAACTACCAGCAGCCATATACTCTGACTCGGTTGTAGAAGTGGCAACACATGTTTGTTTCTTTGAAAACCATGAAACTAGCTTGCTTCCCATGAATTGACAGTGTCTAGATGTAGACTTCCTGTCCAACCAATCTCCGGCTAGATCCGCATCTGAGTATCCGCATAGTTGGATATTGTCGTCAGCTGGGTACTACAACCCAACATTAACAGTACCCTTCAGATACTTAATGATGTTCTTTGCTGCCAACATGTGTGCTTCCCTTGGCTGAACTTGGAACCGAGCACACACTCCAACCGCGTAAGATATATCTGGCTGACTGGCGGTTAGATATAGCAAAGAACCAATAATCCCTCTATACTTACTGGCATCCACTGGTTTTCCCTCAGATCCGGGCTCAATCTTCCAGTTAGTATTCATCGGGATCCTTGTGGTTTTACTTGTCTGCAAACCGAACTTTGCGATGAGCTCATTTGTATATTTGGACTGATTAATAAAAATCCCTTTTGATGACTGCTTCACTTGTACCCCAAGAAAATAATTCATCTCACCCATCATCGACATCTCGAATTTCTCCTTCATGAGAGTTGAGAATTTCTCGCATAGCTCATCCGACTTGGAACCGAATATGATGTCGTCGACATAGATTTGCACAACAAGTATGTTTTCTCCAACTTTTATGGTGAACAGTGTTTTGTCAACTGACCCTCGTTTGAACCCTGAGTTCAGAAGAAAACCACAGAGAGTGTCATACCAAACCCTAGGTGCTTGCTTCAATCCATAGATCGCTTTCTTCAACTTATACACTCTTCCATCACCAGTCTCAAAACCGGGAGGCTGTTCAACATAAACATCTTCCTTAATATCATCGTTGAGGAAAGCACACTTCACATCCATCTGATAAACCTTAAATTTTTGAAATGCGGCATAGGCTAGAAATATTCGGATGGCTTCCAACCTTGCAACAAGCGCGAAGGAATCCTCGAAATCAATTCCTTCTTGTTGGCAATATCCTTGAGCTACCAACCTTGCCTTGTTTCTCACGATGAATCCAATGGCGTCTCTCTTGTTCTTGAAAATCCACTTTATACCAATGACTTTAACACCATTTGGTCTTTCTACCAACTCCCATACACAGTTGCGTAGAAATTCATTCAGCTCTTCTTGCATGGTTGTTGTCCAATGAACACAGTTGAGAGCTTCCATAACATGCTTCGGTTCTGGCACATCAGCTACGAAACATGAAATCATGGCAACATCTCCTGCATGTTCGAACTCCTCAAGAACTGCCAACTCCTCAGCATATTGGGCGTAAGTGCTGGAATCTTTCTCAGCTGAGTCTGGATTTGCAACTCTGCTCCTAGTACGCACACCCTTGGCTGGATCTCCGATGATGTTGTCCTTGGAATGATCTTCATACCATCTCTTGTTGCGTCTTCCTTCTTCTTCCAACAGTGGCGGTTCCGTGATTTCAAAGGATGGGATAACCTGAGCCGTGGGAGATACTGGGATCTCCAGAACTGGTGTTTATCTGTTGTTGAATCTGGATCCTCAACATGGATAATATTTTGAATCGGGCTAGGTTGGGCTTCGGATGCTGATGCAGTTGGAGTAACATCAGCTGAAGTTCCCCCTTGAGATGAGCTGGGGTCCTCACATTCATCTTCAGAGGAACAAGGATCATCATCCTCGGTTGCCCATACCAATGGTTCAGCCAGATTCTTCTGCCTTAGAACCTGCGATTTGGTGAGAGCTAAGGAACATATGGATCTACTTGTTGTCCTTTAGCCTGTTCCCTGCACTCAAAAGTAGATTCATCAAAACTAACATGAGGTGTTATCTCCACAACATGAGAACTGTTGTTAAAAACTCTATAAGCATTGATCCGAGCGGCATATCCAAGAAATATGCCCTTCGTAACCTTGGCGTCAAAAGTTTTTAACTGAGTCTTCCCATTGTTGTGAATATAACACTTAGAACCAAAAATACGAAAATATGAAATATCAAGCTTCCTGCGTCTCCATAGTTCATATGGAGTCTTTCCCAACCGCTTGGTCAGAAGAGACCGGTTCTGAGTGTAGCATGCTGTGTTGATTGCCTCAGTCCAAAATCTCTTTGGCAGAGATGAGCTTGTCAACATGGATGTAGCAGCATCCTTCAGCGTTCGGTTTCTTCGCTCGGCTACTCCATTCTGTTGTGGAGTACGAGCAGCCGATGTTTGATGAGTGATTCCGTGCTTCTCGCAGTATTCGATGATGGTTTCATTGAGGAACTCAGTTCCACGGTCTGATCGGATAGAAATGATTTTCATCTCTTGTTGGTTAGATATCCGATCCATTAGCTTGGGTAACTCATCTCGAGTTTCATTCTTGTGACGCATGAAAATGGTCCACGTGTACCTAGAGAAATCATCAGTAACAACAAGTGTATATTCGTTACCATTCATGCTCTTGGGAGTAACAGGCCCGAAGAGATCCATATGAATCAGCTGCAATACTCGGTCGGTTGATGGAATCGTTTTCAACCGAAAGGAGGATCTAGCGAGCTTTCCCAGCTGACAAGCACTGCAGATATGTGTTGTTGAAAACACACGGTTCGGAATTCCCTTTGCATGTTCCTGTCTTGCAAGGCGGTTCATTGTCTTGAAATTCAGATGGTTGAGCCTTTTGTGCCACAGCCAACTCATATCTGAACTGCTCTTTGATAACAGACAGGTTTCAGGAGGACTACTATTCCAATCTGCATAGTAGACATTCCCGGTTGGGGATCGATTTCTCAACAATATGACTTGCTTTGTTCTGACATTTTTGACCCTGCAGCCCTGCGCATCAAACTTGACAAAGAAACCATTATCACAGAATTGGCTGATGGAGAGCAAGTTATGCTTCAATCCATCAACATATGACACATTGGGAATAGACACGAGATTGGTTTCAAGGGTACCGTAGCCTTTAGTGTGACCTTTTGAGTTGTCTCCAAAGGGAACAGATGGTCCTTCCTTCTCCACGAAACTTCCAAGCAAATCCCTCAGATTTATCATGTGTTTCGAGCATCCACTGTCCATCATCCACATGGTATGTGATGCTTTATTCTTCCTCAGCTGTTCCTCCTGCTCCTGCACAGAGAAACACGCTTAGGTCCCTAATTTTAGTTGGGTCCTGGAGGGTTAGAACCAGTTCCCCCTTGAACTGTGGGTCGCTTTTCCCTGTAGATTCGGATAGATTTGTCATTCCAAATTATCTTTCCTTCTCCATCAACTATAACAACACCTCGATCAACCTTAGGCTTGTTGTTGTTATTGACATTCTGTTTCTTGGGAGGAGATTGATTTCTCCCATTGTGGGCTTTAGGAGGAGAGGCGTTCCCCCTGTTTTGTTGACGTTTCTGACCCTTTTGGTTTTGCAGATGAGGTCGGACGTCATATTGGAATCTTTGTGGCTGAGTCTGATTCCATTTTCCTGACTGTCGACTGCAGTTGTTCATGCCCGGTTGTTGATTCATGTTCTGACATGAGTATCTGCAGCTGTTGGAACTGTTCCACATTGGTTGATTCTAATGGAACCTCTGGTTGTTCTGATGATGGAACCGAGGTTGATTCTGATGGTTGAATCCCTGTCGGTTCTGTTGATTCCATCCCTTCTGAGGTCGGTTCTGAGGTCGGTTCTGATTGTATCTCCGATGTCTCTGGTTTCTCTTCTGAGTCCTGGAACATTCCCCCTTGGTTGTTATCCCAACCGATGGATTCTTCAGTTCTCCAACCACAGCTCCTTTTCCTTTCTCAGTTGATGTTCCCTTAGCAGGTTGTGTTGTAGGTACTTGCTGTGACGTGGAGGTTGGATTAAGTTGGGGAGTTGCAGACTCAACCATATTTGGTTTGGCAACCGTGACATCCACAACCTTGATAAAGGTTGCGGGTGGAATTCCAGTGTCCTTGACCATGTCGTATCCGAGTCCAGACATGTCATCCATTTGTCTTCGGTAACTGATGAGATTCTCGATGATTTTGGATGATTGATATAGCTTTATCAGGTTGTCCTTCTCAGTTTGTAGATCCTTGAGAAGAACAACTATATGCTCGGTCTGTGCGTCTGACATCTTCATCAGCTGGTCGATCTGTGCCTCTTGCTTGTTCAACTGCTCATGCTGTTCCTTGATCTGCTCCTTCATATCCTCATCGGTTGGAGCCATAGTTTGGTTGGCCACATTCAGTTGACTTTTGAGATCATCAATCTCTTCGGTTTGACTTTTAATCAGATCGTCATTTTCGGTTAAGGATTCTTCAAGTCTGGCAAACTGTTCTTGAAGATTCTTAAACTCAACCGATTGCTGATGTAATTCCTCACTGAGTTCTAGGAAGTCACCCCAAGAGGGTTCCAACTCTTCATCTCCTAATTATTTCCAAAAAAGAAAACAAGACAAAAATAACGAGACAGCCCAAAAAGGAATACATGACTGATGGTCCCGATACGAGTTCTGGTGTATGGGGGGGGGGGAGAATACACCAGATAGGAATTTTAAAATCAACCCCCAAAAAATTACCACAACTGAGTAAAAAGACTCAGCTGGAGTCACAACTGAGTAAGAAATCTCAGCTGGAAGAGTGGTGTTGTGCGGAATGTGGTGGAAACAACAATAACTCGTATAAAACAACTCACGCTCAAATGTAAGGTCGGTCAACAACCAAAACAGTTGAAATGTAAAGATGCAGTTTTGAGTGCTGGTTAGTTGGTCAGTTGGATATGCAAAAAGTAACTGAACAGAAAACATAATACAAAGAAATTACGTGGTTCGGAGAGAACTCCTACGTCCACGGGGAGTTGTGAGACCACACAACTCAGTCCAAATTCTTTAGGACAGCTACCACAAAGCTTACGCGGGCTTTGCAACCGTACAGATAAGTTTGCGGGTACTTATCAACCTTACAAATAAGTTTACGGGTACTTATCAACCTTTCTACTCAATTTCGGGAAGAGCAGGATCTTAACAACCTTTTTAGGGGATGTGTATAAGGGTGGGTTTTCCAACTACTAGCTCTAACAAAGAAGTGAGCTAGGATCTAAGCTTGAACGAATGAAGACTCAAACTAAGATCGAAAACACCAAGACAGATTCTAACTCTCAATGAACTCTCAGCTGGTGATGTTCTTAGAGAATAATTACAGTTTAGCTTGTGCGCAGTATATCGTCGTTCTTTCGCTCGTCTGTCTCTTCTATGTGTCTTCTCTCTTGATGAATGAATGAATGCCTCTATTTATAGGCGGTGAGGATCAACTAGCTGTTGGAAGAGCCGTTGATCTCTGTTCTGTGAAAGCGATGGCTTGTCTCTCATCTCTGCAGATTTTCCCGATTTGGCAACTGTGAACTTCTGCTTTCCTTCTGAGACAACCTTGTGTTGGGCCAAATGAGGTAATGACAGAACGTCAAACCTTCATGTGACTTCTTTTTTGAAATTCAAATTTCAACCTTTTTCTTTCAACATTGGTTAGTCGGTTGAGGCGTTTGATCTTCATCTGAGTGGTCTTCAGCTGATGTTCCATCTGATCGCTACCTTCATCTGACCTTCTGTCTGAAGAGGAATAGTTGAACCCTCAGCTGCCTTGAACTTCATGTTGTCGATCTATCAGATTGAGTCCTGCAACTGATGTTCCACATGATCAGGTGGATTTTCACATCTGACGAGTAGTTGATTACTCAGATGTTTTCCTTCATCCGATGATCTAGATCAGATTGGTTGGCTTGAACGCTCAGTTGTATTTCTTACATCTGATGTTCCATGCGAGTTTCCATCTGAATTTCTATCCGAGTATAACCATGTTGCCGTCTTCAGCTGGAGTTCTGTAAAGATAAAATCTGAACATAGCTCAAACAGCGAGCCTAAATACTAACTTTAGGAAATGACAACATCTACTCGGTTGGGGTCAGTTGGTTTTGGAATCAATCAAAACTTTACTAAATTTCCCAACAATGACAATAATAACGGAACAGAGGGAGTATTTTATAGGACGAATGTTGTATTGACGATGACCTCTTATATATAATGGAGAGATGTCTCTAGTTTATTCTCCAATTTGTTCCATCACTCTAAGAGCAAACACAGCGGGAGTTGAGCGACAACGTCGATCGCGGTGTCGAGCACCGCTCGACCCCGCCTCACTCGACATAGGGTGTGTC
This sequence comes from Schizonepeta tenuifolia, assembly GCA_029490685.1. Taxonomy (NCBI): domain Eukaryota; kingdom Viridiplantae; phylum Streptophyta; class Magnoliopsida; order Lamiales; family Lamiaceae; genus Schizonepeta; species Schizonepeta tenuifolia. Next base: position 13,673,590 of record CM055955.1, on the reverse strand, counting down.
GATCCCTTTGTGGGTTCTTCGACATAGGGTAGAACGAGGCATGGGTCGAAGGCTGTGTCGATATATCGACACTGCCTTCGACCTCAACGACGCAACAACATGGGGACACGTGACGTGTCCTCATTGGTCCTATTTTTTTCTAATTAAAAAAAATTAATTAAATGCAGCAACTGCTATATACAATCAAACGGATATATATCAACGGCTACTCCATCAAATTTCACTATATATACCCATTCATCATCCATTCATTCTCCACACAAATTCCCTTCTTCATCCATACATTCTCCACACACCATTTCAATCTTTCAATCTTATTTCGTGCAAAAAAAATGACTAACGAGCAGTTCAATTCGTGGTACCAGCACTATTGCGCTTCAAACCCACCAAACCAATCTCTCAATCCGGCGAATCATACTCCTAATCCGGCGAATCCAAACTCCCAATTCCCCCATTCTCCCGGTTTCTCCCAGTACTCGACCCCTGTCGGGTTTGCATCTTTTTCGCAGATGCCGAATTTCTCCCAATTTCACCCGTCGATGGGGTTCTCACTGCCGCAGGGATTCTTCCAATTCCCCCCGTCGACTGGGTTCTCGCAATTCTCCACGCCGGGGTTCTCCCAATTCCCACCGTCGGCTGGGTTCTCGCAGTCTCCGGCGTACTCCCAATTCCCTCCGTCTTACGGCTACTCGCAGCCGCCGGCATTCTCTTAATTCCCCCCGACATCCGGGTACGAGCAATTCTCGCAGCCGCCATCGGCTACTGCTCGATTCAGATATTTCAACCTCAACGATGACAACGACGATGTTGAGGTTGAGGAAGAGGAAGAGAAAGAGGCGTAAGACGATTCCCAACCAGACGAATCGGAGGAACGCGAGCCAATGCCACCGCCCTGCCGCAAGGGGAAAGCTCCCACATCCTCAAGCACGGCTACTTCTCCGGCCAAGGGGAAGGGAAGGGCACGCCGCAAGGGGAAAGCTCTCGCAACTTCAACCGGCGAGTATAATAAGCCACTGCGAGGTCCTAACTATACAGCCACTGATATTGAATTCCTCATGGTGCTACATTGATTTCGGGCTGGATGCGGTGACCAGCAACTACCAAACCTCAAACGCGTTCTGGGAGAAAATAATGAACTGCTTCAACCAATTCATACCTCGATATGTACACAAGGGCCCAAGATGTGTACACCGCCAAGCATGGGAAAGAGTTCCCGTATAGGGCTGCTTGGGAGCTCTTGAAGCATATCCTGAGTTTCACCATCCCAAAGGCGCCAACAGCTCCAAAGCGGATGCGGATAAATGAAGCCGGCAAGTATACTTCGTCTGCTAGCAGCACCGCATCCACCACATCCGCGAGCGATGCAAACACGCTGCAGGTTTGCCCCGAAGGAGTGAAAGGTGTGAAGAAGGGGAGGAAGGGCAAAGCGGCGGCAAGGGAGACGGCGGCAAGAGAGTTGACAACCGTAGCCGAGAATTTCGCATCGGAGACCCAGTCAGCAAGGGAGAGGTGGGTGTACAGTGTCTATATTACAGACACATCGAATTTTACTCCCGCTCAAAAGGAGGCACACGAAAAAGACGTCCACGAACTTGCAAAGGAATTTCAGCGGGAGTAGTTGCCATAATTTATTTTCTTAATTATTGTAATTTTTTTTAATTATTGTATGTTTTAGTTTTTTTAAATTCAATAAAATTGTCATTTATTAATTTTGAATTTAATTAAGTAATTTTTTATAATATTTATTACAAATAAAAAAATAACAACAAAATAAAATCTATTCAATCATTAAAATCACGCTTCCCGGCGCTTTAACTTAGGTCTTACTCAATCTCACCACTGTAAAAAAATCAACCTAGATTTTACTCAACACCATCAATCATTAAAATCACGCTTCTCGGCGCTTTAACCTAGGTCTTACTCAACCCCCGTTGTTGATGCTCTAATAATTGAGTGATCTATTTGAAATAAAGATTTCGATTCACATCTCAGTAGTATTTTTATAGATTAAATCTATCACATCTGTCATTAAAAAAGTTAAAAAATTATACACTCATGCTTCAGGTAATTTCATATATTTGATGGATGATATTGACATTTTTTTTTTTTGAAGAGATGATATTGACATCTTATATTAAAACGAAAAGGTGGTATACTATTTTATTATTTTAATTTTTGAAGCAAAGTTTCGGTAAGATAGGTAGAATCTTATTTTTTGAATTTTTCTGATGACACATTCTTTATCTGTTATGGGGTGTATATCATGAATGATTATAAATAGTTGACCAAGAAGAGTACAGAAAACTAATTTTGATATAAGAGTATAGAAAACTCTTGACAAATTAATGACGAGTACGTGTGTATGGGAGTACTGAGTACAGTACAATTTAACTATAAAGAGGGTGCTCTAGCATTAGAGCACCCTTAGAAACCTCTACCCCTGCATCTCAAGGGTGCTCTATCTTTAATATTAAATAATTTTTTATTTTTATTTATTAAATTAATTCATAAAATTTCATTTATGAGAAAATAACATTAAATATTACATTAATTCAAATAAAATAAAATTTTACATTAATTAAAATAAAAAACATTACATTACTTAAAAAAAATTACACTAATTAAAAATGCTCGACTACTCCCGTAGAGGTCCAAATTTCTGGTAAACGTGCTCGATGAGATCATTGGTAAGTCGGGTGTGCTTCCGTTGATCTCTCAAGTCGGCTTCCCGAGCGAGATAGGTCCTAAAGGCGATCGGACAGTGCCTCCGGGATATCCCGCTAGTGGACGGAGAATTGGAGTCGTCTCTCCAATTCTCCACATCTTCCCGCTCATCTTCCATGATCATGTTGTGCAAAATAATGCACGCGAACATGATGTCTCGGAGATGCTTCTTGTACCAGCACCGACCCGGAGCGCGTATTATTCCCCATCGGGCTTGGAGCACTCCAAAGGCCCGCTCTATGTCCTTTCTCGCCGCTTCCTGCATCCTCTTGAACCTCGCCGTCTTTTCGTCAGATTCAACCCTCGGCGCTTTGATCAGTGTTACCCAAGAAGGGTAGATCCCGTCGGTCAAGTAGTACCCCTTGTCGTAGCGGTTTCCGTCAACGGTGAACTTGCACGGCGAAGCTCTATCCTCAAGCACGTCGGTGAACAAGGGTGATTGATTGAGGACGTTGATGTCGTTGTTGGAACCGGCACACCCAAAGAAGGCATGCTAGATCCACAAATCCTGCGACGCCACCGCCTCCAAGATCAAGGTAGGCACGCCTTGATTGCCGCGAGCGTAGACATCCGCCCACTCTTTTGGGCAGTTCCTCCAAGCCCAGTGCATGCAATCCAGGCTCCCTAGCATCCCCGGAAACCCATGCCGCTCCTCGTGCATTTGGAGCAGACATGCAGTGTCGGCAGCGTTGGGCTTCCTCAAGTACCGCTCGCCGAAGAGGTCGATGATTGCCCGGCAAAATTTTTTGAGGCACTGTCGGCCCGTGCTATTGCCAATCTTTTCAGGTACTCGTCGAAGGCATCCGCAGCACCACCGGTGGCCATTTGACGCACCGCCATCGTACATTTTTGCACCGACGTCAGCCCCCAACGCCCGAGTGCATCTTGTCGATGCGTAAAGAAGTGAACGTTTTCCTCCAACGTGCTGCAGATGCGCAAGAACAGATGCTTATGCATCCGGAAACGGCGTCGGAAAAAGTGCTCGCCGTAGGTGGGGTTGTCGGCGAAGTAGTCGGCGTGTAGGAGCGCACACGCCGCTTCTCGATCGCGGTCGATGAACCCCCGCGCCCTCTTCTTCTTCTTTTTCTGTTCGGCTATGTGTGCACGTATGTAACGATCCGCGTCCGCCAGCATCTCCATTACCTCGTCGTCGGTGCCGCCCTCGACATATTCCACCGACGAAGATGAAAAACTCAACGAAGATGAACACATTTTTTTGTAGTTGAATTTGAGGGAGAAAGAAGGTGTATTTTTTTGTTTGAGATGAATGAGGATTTGAGGATGTATTTATAGTGGATGAAAAAAAAAATTAATCAGCATTAGCCGTTTGAAAACGGTTGAAATTTTAAATTTTTAAACGTTAGGCGCGTGTGTCACACCCGCCTTTAATTTTTTTTTTTGGCCGAATGGGTAGCGCGTGACGAGCATGCGCCGAGCTCGAGCACCGTTCGAGCGCTCGTCTCCTGCCACGCGGGGTGCTCGAGCCACCCCGTGCTCGATGCCCGCTCGAGCACCCCCACTCGAGATGGGTTACGCATAGTCTAACATCTACGTTTCTTCCCATATAATATTTCTTTTTTTTTGGGTAGATATTTCCCATATATTTATTTAATAAGATAAGATTTGTCCTCCATAAGCCAAACTTATAGAAATCAGAAAAAGAGGTGGTGGAATTGTCCCTAAGTATTTTTTCTTATATTTTAGACGGTGATGTACTAAATCCTAAATTAGTAATTAAACATACTTCTTTCCGGCCAAAAAAATGGGAAAAACTGTAGAAATAACAATTTTAAGAGTTAAAATATTAATTCTAGCAACAATTTTTTACAACTATCAAATAATAATAATTGTAGACATATTTACCCTTTATCTATTTTTCTAAAGATTTCATTTTTCTAATTCTTCTCTTGCTCTTCTTCTACGGTTCTCTCTCTCTCTCTCTCTCTCTCTTTCATTTTCTCAAATTGACGTTCCATGCACCCACAACCTTATTTCGCCGCCATCAAATTTTCCGATCATGGTAACGCCGATGAAATCTCCAACGATCTCGACCTTCTCCAGCAACAATTTCGACCTTCTATAATAACCTATCTCGATTTGGTGTGAACGACACTAGAAGATACAACCACGATTTACAAAGGTGACTGCAAATTCATTATCAATCCGCTGTGCAGTCATCAACGTCGTCGTACATCCTTCCCCGATCATCTTCATCCTTATTACGTGTGATTGTTGTCTTCCACTAGTCATTCTCGCTGATCACATGAAAAATAATGAGATTCACATAAAAAAAATGTAAATTCAAATGAAAAATAATGTGAAATCACGGTATAATTTGTGTGGTTTCATATCTAATTCGAATTCATATGAAAAATAATGAGAATTCACATTAAAAAATGAGAATTCACATGAAAAATAATGTGAAATCACATTATAATTTTATGTGGTTTCGTATCTAATTCGAATTCACGTGAAAAATACTTGGAATTCACATGAAAAATAATGTGAACTCACATTAAAAATTGTATATGGTTTATAATTGCACATAAAAAAAATATGTGAAAGCACACATATAAATTTGTGAATCCGTAAAAATACTTCATTTTGCTTGACTTTTCACACATTTTCCCTTGTTTTTCTTTTCCTCGAGTAGAAAACGGATAGGAAGATCATTGCGATGATTTCAATTCCGACGACGTCTCCGATGACTATTGCATGGATCATTCCGGTCCTTAGCCCCGTGTTTTTTCCGAGGGAGGCGTCTCCCGCCGTCGCCTAATTGGAGGCTATGGTTTTCGGGATGGTGGCGATTGCCGGCGAAGAGTGAGGTGGAGAAGCGATCAAGAGGAATGATCTTAGTAGCGTCAAATGGAAACGAAGATGGAGGATCAATGGAAATTGGCTATGGAGGTGGAGAAGACGAAAATCATTGGAATCAATTACGCAGAGGAGAAAAAAACGTGGGATCCTAAATACAAAAATGTAGAGATATTGAGTCCGTCCACGAAAATTATAGTCAGATTTTCCATTTTGGTCCGTCCACGAAAATTATAGTTTTTCCATCAAAGGAAATAATTTTACACACTCTTTACTTTTCTAATCTCATTTATTTTTAATATTTACCTACTTTATTACTCTACTTAAAATATCTACTTACTTTTCAATACAAAAGGTGAGGGGTATAATAGTCCATCTCACACATCTACCTAATTTTCTTAAAACCCGCATCATAATTTAAAAACTATAATTATCGTGGACGAAGGGAGTAATACTTAAAAAATTAAAAAATAAGGGTAAAAAAGTCTCAAATTGCTATAATAAATACTTTTAAATGTTATTGCTAGAATCCAAAAAACAATGCACTTTTTTTTCATTCGTCCATAAAAAGTACTCCCTCCATACCCTTCAACTTGGCTCATTTCTTTTTGGTTCAGATATTAAAAAAAAAGGAATTAGATAAAAAAAGGTGTATTTAATTATTGATGATAAAATGATTTTGAGTGTATTTTTACTGTTCTTTAAAGTTGTCTATTGTACAAATAGTTAAACACTAAAATATTGTTCATAAAGGTAAAATTGAGTAGGTTAATAAGTCTAATCTTTGCCAAAAATGAGGACCAAGTTGAGTGAAACACCTAGAAAAAAAAAAACGAGCCAAGTTGATCAAGACGGATGGAGTTGAACTTTTCATTTATAAACACTACCACTACTTTTTGCCTCCTATTACCCTCAATGTTTCAACTTATTTTCAAAAGATACCACCTGTGGTCCATCAATACACCCATTAATTAACACAATACTGCAAATAATGCGGAACTATTTTTCCATTCACAATACTAAAAATGGAATGAATATTACTTCATCCTTCCCAAAAAGTGTGGTAATTTCAATATTATATACCTCACAAATAATTAAAATTACATCATACTAATCCGAGATTGAGGGCGTATATAGTAATATTAAAAATATGGCAAGTGTGTGCATCTTATGCATCTGCTCGAAAGAGTAAAAACAAACAAAGGTAGGCAAGTGCAATACACGTGTCTAACTTTAACCTTCTATTTGAGCGCGAAATGTACGCGCTTGGATTGCAATAGGGATATGTGTAACATGTTGCAAAGGAATTTTTGTCTTATATTCGGTTTTTCAACTTTTTCTTTTTTTACTTTTCCCCAAATCAAAATTTGTTCTTCAATATGGTATAATGATCCTACCTTTATACGGTGTAGAAGTTTTATCTATATAGTAGTGTAGTGATTTATTCGATTAAATATGCGTACCTCAATGTAATACCAAAAAAAAATAATTATTCTTCAATAGCTGTCTACATTTTCGTGTCCAGTTACGAGTTGCCTTTTAAGAAAACCATGTATCAATTTCCCATAAATTCTTTAAAATTGGTAGTTGATTGAGTGATTATCTGGTGAGATGGGTACGTGGAAACCACTTGAATAAATTACGTCAAAAAGAAATTAATTGAATTTTGAGGAAGTAAATGGTGAAGGTTAATTGCATGATAAACCTTCCCTCCATTTCCCACCTTAATTTTGAGTCTGGTAGACACGTATCAATATCATCATACAGTACAATTGTTTTCAATTTTTTGTTGTTGTAGTTGGTTTCTTTTTTTTCTTTTCTTTTTTTATGTGTAAAGTAAGAATGAGATAAAAAAAAATTCAAACCATCTTCCCGATCTTACCAATCCAAGACGAAGGAAGAAGAAAAAAAAAAAAAATAGAGAGAGAGAGAGAGAGAGATTTAATACAAACTATGAAGAAACCAAAACTACAATATTTTTCATTATTAGTTATGATGATATAAAAAAAATATTTTCTAAAAAAACGATCAATAAAGAACCGAGTAGTCATGTTAGTCTATGTTTCTTGTAATTAAAATTCTCATTCAAAGAAGACGGTCATTGAAAACAACTTACTGAACATATCTTTGACGAAGACTAATGCTAGTAACAAATAAGGATGACAAGTGGTCGGGTTTTGTGGATACCCGCACTTCTTAAATTCTGATGGGACGGATTTGGAAAATATTAAATGATTTTGAGACGGGTTTGGATCGAAATATGCAAACCCGTCACGGTTTTGGGTCGGGTTTGGACAATTACGTCCGGATACCTGCTATCCAAACTCATTTATATATATAAGATAAAAGATATTAATATATGTATAATTTATTAGTATATAATTATAAATATTAGTATATTTAGGGTTTTATTTGATTTTCTTATCTCACACACACATTCCGCAAGAGTCAAGTCTTTAATGTTTCTCCTCTACTTTTATAAATCTCCTTTTGAAATATGACGACACAAAGACAATGTAACATCAATAATTCATACTTCTAATTATGTTTTAAGATTTTGTAAGTTCGTAGTACTTTGCTTTGAGATTAATTTTAGTGAAATTTTCTGCTGATGTTTATGCTTTAATCATATTTATAATATTTTGTTATTTGATGTTTACTTTTTAGTATTTGGGTTTTTAGCAGGTAATAAATGGGTATTACCCAATAAGTTCGGGTCAGATATGGGTTTTAAAATAATATTTTAATCGGGTTTGGAACGGGTTTGAGTGTTAAAAATTTTCATGAATTTGAATTTAGAAAATGTTTAATGGATAGGTACCCGACCATTGTCATCCCTAGTAACAAAATAAGAAAATCACATAGTATATACGTAGAAGGAAACAAAAATAATATAAATTGAACTTACAATTAACTCTTTTGAGCTATCAATTTATCTAGAGTGACTCGGTCAGTCATCTAATTAAAAGAGAACTACTGTGTAGCCCGTCAAAAATTGACGGGAAATTATTATTTATTAAAATTAATAAAATTTAATTATTATTAATATAAGAAAGGTATTGTTGTTAATTATTTTTTATTTATTTCAGTAATATCCATTAAAAATTCAAACCTAATTCACACTTATTATTTTTATAGATAATTTTCAGATCTTTTTTCCTTGTCAAAACTGTTGTGAAACAAAAACTATTTACTTCTCAAAGAGATTGACTTATGTTGATTTTATATGAGAATTAAAGTGGTTTTTTTTTATAACAGACATCTATTTGTCTCACTAAATTATTAAAAAAAAAAGTTGCTCTGCTAGTACTGAATCGATCCCTCCATGCGCATAATTCTGAGTCGAAATTGGCCCGTGGATAAAATTTTTAGTAAATTTACTGCTAATTTTTCTACACATTCAACATTTTCCGACGGAGACAATTAATCAAACAATTCGAGACGGTATATTTAGAATTATTCAAACTTGTTTGAAATTTATATACTCGTACTTGTTTCAAACCCGATTAAAAAATCAGTCATTTTTGTTTCTTTATAAAAAATTCGAATAACAATACCCGTCAGCTGGAAATTGGCCCGTCTACCACCACGGTTTCGGTCTTTACTTTATAAGTGTGTAATTGATGAAACTCATTTAGAATTTATATGGATACAAAATTTAATAAAAAAAATTGATTGTATTATTCGTTTTTGTCGTAATGTTTGTTAATTATAATTATAGATTATGCAAAATTGAAAACTCGACGATTCTAGATTTTAGAAAAATAACATGAAAAGATGCATAAATGAAAAATTTTCCGAGTTGAGGTACGAGTCGGTCGAGAATTGGCCTGTCTACAGCCACGTTTTGTGGATCAGAATCAGTCCGTTGACCACGATTTTGATTTATAAGTGTGTAATTTATGAAAACCATTTAGAATCTATATAGACCCAAAATTTAACAATAAAAAAAAAGTCGTCGATTGGGAATTGGATCGTCGACAACAACGTTTCTGGGTCGGAATCGGCCTGCTGACCACGTTTTGATTTACAAGTCCGTAATTTATGAAAACCGTTTATAATTTGTATAGACCCAAAATTTCACCAAAAAAATTGATTGTAGTATTCGTTCTCATCCTTAACTGTATACTAATATTCGCTAATTACATTTATGAATTATGCAAAGTTAGAAATTCAACTACAAATAACGTAAAAATTAATACATTGATGATGGTTCTAGATTTTAGAAAATACTGGAAAAAATGCATAAAATAAAAATTTAATATAATAAGAATAAAGAATGGAGATATGTCACATGGTATCCCGAGTTTATGTACCCGTCGGTTAAGAATTGACTTGTCTACCTAATTAATTGACCGAATTAAAATTAATTATCTTTTCTCAAATTCAGAATGTAGATATGCCACGTGGTATCCCGAGTTGACGTACCCGTTGGTTGGAAATTGACATGTCTAACTAATTAAATTGACTGAATTAATATTAATTTTTTTTTATCAAATTATACCAAATCTGATGCTAATTTTGGAGTAAAATCTTACGTTAAATATATATGAATTGTAAGATTTGAGAATTCGATATCTTAGAATATATTGATATTATATTAATTTTTAATTCAAAATTTTGAAAATTTAGATAAATAAAAATAGAGAGATTTGAGATGTGTCACGTAAGATAAAGTCGTTTTCGTTTATATAATATATAGATATCTAAAGTAGTAGTAACAGAGCTCAAGGCCTCCAACGTTCGGCATAGAAGAATTAACAATAATAAAAGTGAAACCCAAATAACATAACACGTGTAAATTTAAAGATCATAAGTTCCAATTGTGGAACTTCTTCTTTATGCAAGAGAAAAGAGAATATAAAAGATTATGCAAGTTGTCGTAAAAGATTTCAGTAAAAAAGAAAATTCTACAAATTTAGACTCCTTAGACTTCAATCTGATATTTCGAACTAACGTATACGTACGCTTCTTCAATAAGTATATTTGTTTGACAACGATCATTAGCTTATAGTGTAAGCATAATTAAAAGTGTTAGGAATCAGGTATTCGAACGTGTATAACAATGAATATTTGAATTTTGTTGGAGAACTTGAAGAACAAACAGAATTACAAGAATTACAACGAAACTGAAGTATAAGATTAGGAAAACCATATTGTTCAAAGTCAAGTTTCTGCCCGCAAGATGAGAATACGCTCATGTAGTGCTCATGGTATGGCGGCTCGTCCCCAAAAGTTAAAACGATCTTATCGTCTCGGCTGTAGTAGTACCAAAAACAGAACCAAGCACCGGCGAACTGGAACTCGAACGAGGAACTGAACTGGAAGAGTGTGAATGCTATGTTATGCTTTGCAGGAGAGAATGTTTTTCGATTGTGTGTCTTCTGCAATGAGAATGCTCCTATATATAGGCTCTCGAACCATGTGAAAGGACTCGTTGCAATCAAAGCCATCATGAAGGTCGATGGTTTTAGGCGGAGGTGGAGAGGTTCAGCTATTACAGAAAGCCAAAAGACATGGACTGCACAATTGGGCTTGTGTACATGGACTGATCCAAAAGGTAAACGGGCTTGCGGAGTTGGTCCAAAAAGATAAGGCTCAAATACCAGCCCAAAGCACCAATTTCCAAGATCCAAGTCCTGGGCCGCGGGCCCAATCCCGTCCCGACCCGGGCCGCCCGGATGAACGGCGGCGGTTGCGTCGTCAATCAATAGGTGTCGCGCGCGCGCGTGTGTGTGCGCGCGAGGACACCTATACACACCAACTCAATAAGTTATTAAGCCCATATAGACAAAGACTTAAATACAAATCAAAACATCCATATATAACCGATGTGGGCAACTAACATTTATATAAATATAACATGTTAGTATCCACTCCAGTATCTCGCTCACCGAAAATCAGTTTAGAGATATTAAATATACCACGTTTATCTACTAATGACATAGATTAACATTAAATAAATATTTTAATTAAGTGATAAATATTTAATCAATATTTATCCGAGCTAGAGGCTTTTTAGGACACTTAAATAGGGGGTAGTGCACATTCAAGACACCTCGTTGCGGGTTTTCAATTTGAGGATAATAAACAATTAGTAACCCCTCCGTAGGACATTTTTCGGCCCGAACGGCCTATCGCACGTGCTGAGCATGTGATGGCCCAATCGCACGGATTTCTCTACGGCATTTTAGCAGACATCTGGCATGCATTATGCTGGGACTCAATGGGCGCTGCCAAAACCACCGATCTCACCCCCGATGCATTCAAGCTAGAGGCGGATGCATATGGTAATAGCAGAGGTGGAGGCAGTGGCCTCTTGAGGGCTTCAATGTGCGGCGGTTACGATGACGGAGACAGACAGCGCCGCCGGTCGAGCACGTGAGATTAAACAACTGTCGCGCGAAGGCAGCAATTACAGCCTTTCAACTGGGATTCTTCCCTCACTTGGCGCCAGAAGTAATCACTGAGTTAGGCTTCGCTCTTTTATCGTTTCACCTTACGATCGCTACAGGTTCCTTCATTTTTTATGAAAATTCGTTTGTTTTCATTTCTGTTCAATTTTGCATGTTACACGTTGTTGTTTCATTTTCCAAGTGTCAAAGGGTTTTTAATGAATTGAACTTCATTTTTTTCTTTGTTTGTCGAATTGAGAAGATGGTAAATGAGCTAGATTTGCACGTTATGATAATTTTATACAGTCATATACTTACAGTTTTCATTTTGGCCTTTTCTGTTCATTGCCCGCGTCTCCTCTCTCTCGATAGTGCCGGTGACGTTTCAGAGACATACGAACCTTGAATGGCGCAAACATGATCTTTTCCGGAGGTGATGGGGGAGTACGCGTTGAGCTTGAATTCATCGGGGATGAGATCAGTGGTTTTGACGACGCCCATTGAGTCCCAACATAATGCTTGCCAGATGTCTGCTAAAATGCCTCAAAGAAATCCGTGCGATTAGGCCATCACGTGCTCAGCACGTGCGATTTAGCCCGTTCGGGCCAAAAAATGTCCTACGGAGGGGTTACTAATTGTTTATTGTCCTCAAATCGAAGGCCCGCAACGAGGTGTCCGGAATGTGCACTACCCCTTATTTAAGTGTCCTAAAAAAGCCTCTAACTCATATTTATCTTCAATAAATGGTAATAACTAAACCATTTCCAATAATCCCCCACATGAGTAAGAATGCCAATGCAAAATGAATGCAAATGCAAAGTTCAGTCCTTAAGAGATAATATTGCATTTGGCTAGGTGGCTTGTGACCTTAAACCTATTCATAGTCAACATCATCGAGTATACCGGCGGTATAGTGGTCATGAAATCCTTGAACTAGTCTTACATGGTGTATATTGAGACAATAACATTGACACAATATCATCTCAATTCCGTCCGTTCTAACATTTTGTGTCCTTTTCGGCCTTGGCCACTCCTTTGGATTCATAAGTGTATCATTTAAAGTGGCCATCACTTCACACTTATATAGGTGATTCTTATTCTCAAGTATCCTACTATACTTGATCTCTCTGAGGTATCCAGGAATCATTAAAAGTCACAAGACTTAACCTTACCACATGTAGGTAAACAAACACTCACTATTCTCAGAGAATAGGTATGTTTGAGTGTTTAAACACACAGATTATTATAACTTCGTTGTCCCATTGAACTAAGCTCTTGGGATCCTCCAATCTACAAGGTTGGATTTCCATTATAATCATTCTTAAGATGTGGATTTAACACCCATTCCCTCTAAATGTTTATACAGTTGATCTCGACTAATGCTCTTCGTCAGCGGACTCGCTAGATTATCTATTGACCTCATGTAGTCAATCGAGATAACCTCACTCACGATCAAATACCTCACGGTGTTATGTCATCAACGAATATGTCGAGACTTACTGTTATAAAACATATTATGTGCTCGTCCAATAGCAGATCGACTATCACAGTATATCAATACAGACGACACATGCCTAGTTCAACATGGAATATCCTCGAGAAAATTCTTAAGTCATTTAGCTTCTTCACCAACTTTATCCAAAGCTATGAATTCAGATTCCATCGTAGATCTTACAATACAAGTATGTTTCTTGGACTTCCAAGAAACAGCACCATCCATAATAGTGAACACGTATCCATTCATTGAAAATGAGTCTTTCGATTCTGATATCCAATTAGAATTATTATACCCTTCAAGTACAGCAGGCTCTCTTGAATAATGAATCGCAAAGTTCTGAGTATATTTCAAATAACCCAGTACATGCTCTAGGGCCCTCCAATGTTCTTTACTTGGATTAGCGGTGTAGCTACTCAACTTGTGAACTGAGCATGCTATATCAGGTCGGGTACAGTTTGACAAATACATCAAACTCTCAATGATCTTAGCATATTCATCTTAACCCACAGGTTCACCATTATGTTCATTTAGATGAACACTCGGTTCCCAAGGAGTTTTAGCAATGGGTTTGCTAAAAGCATTGAACCTTCTTAACACTTTCTCTACATAGTGAGATTGCGTCAAAGACCGTTGTAGTTTGCATACCATGTGCTATTTCCCGGGTACTACAAACCCTTCCGGTTGCTTCATATAAATTTCATCACCTAGCTCCCCCATACAAGAATACAGTCTTAACATCCATTTGATGAGCGAGATTGCGTAAAACAGCAATAGCGAGAAGCACCGTAATAGAGGTAAGTCTTGTCACGGGCGAGTAGGTATTAAAGAAATCATAAACAGCTTTTTGCCTAAAGCCTTGAACTACAAGTCGGGTCTTATATTTATCAATAGGTACCCGTTAGACTTGTACTTCTTCTTTAGTATCTATTTGCATCCTATAGCCTTACAATCCGGTGATAGTTCAACTAACAGCCAAATATGATTCAACATAATAGATTCAATCTCGATGTCTATTGTCTCTTTCCACAAAGTCGCATCCGGACCGGATAAAGCTTCTTTTACAGATATCGGTTCACCGTTTAGCATTAAAATGACGTAGTCCAGTCCATAAATCTTTACTTTCCGTACTCTAGTACCACGTCTAGGTTCTACATTTCAAGTGTAGACCTAGGTCGCTTTCTATTTGATGGTTCAAAGAACACCGAATCAGAACTCGAGGCTTTATTTTCACCTATGAGTTCATAACTCATAGGCTCATCTACAAGTTTAGAACTACTTGTTTCATCCTCAACTCTTTTGCTAGAGTTAGGGTTAATCTTATCCTTATTAGGATAGATATTCTCAAAGAACATAACATTCCTTGGCTCGATTGTTGTACCCATATGAATATCGGGTATCTCCAATTTGTGCACTACAAACCGATAAGCGATGTTGTTAAGTGTATAACCAATAAAGATACAATCTACCGTTTAATTTAGGTCCAATTGTAACTTATTTTTGTAAAAACACTTCTACTTTAGCTAAACACCCCCAACCTTTGATGTATTTATACGAAGGTTTCCTTCCTTTCCAAAGCTCATAGGGAGTCACGTCCTTTCCTTTGAGTGAAATCTTGTTCAAGATATAGTTAGCTGTTAAAACAGCTTCCCCTCACATGTTCTGGAGTAATCCCGAACTAATCAACAAAGTGTTCATCATCTCTTTAAGAGTTCGATTCTTACATTCAGCAACACCATTCGATTGTGGTGAATAAGAAGCAGTCGGTTGATGGATTATACCACTTTTATTGCATAATTTAGCAAACGGAGCAACGTACTCTCCACCTCTATCACGATTTAATCAACAATATTTATCCTCAATAAATGGTTAATTACTGAACCATTTCCATCAAAAGGTAATATAAAAAAAAACATGTAGTAGAATAGCTCTTAGAGCATCATCTACTGGCGCTCTTCGTCATTATCCCACAACAGTGCCAGCGGCAAGGCTGCTAGCGCTCCCTCCCCCTCACCCCTCCCATTTTTAAAAAAAAAATTAGAGATTAAAAATAGTAGGAAATTGATACACTACAATAATTGAAAATTAAACTAACGGTGGAAATTGGGCTCGTCCTTGACGAGCCTCCATATGTTCAAGTGCTTTAATGCAGCCCTGGTTGTAGCTTGGTACTCGGCTAAACTCGTATCGAGGATCTGTTCGGCGATAGCGCCAGGAATTCACTAGCGGGCTGCCTTGTGCATGTCGTCGAAGATGAGGATATTATTCCGACTCCAATTCCAGTGGCGGCGCAACTGATTGGCATTCCGGACCATAGTGCATTGGGCCATGTCGAATAGTACCAATCCGTGATCTGTTATCACATTTGCCCTCCACGTGGTGCTTGGCTTACGTCGAGCCAAGCTCGTGTAAGGGCTTGGCTCTCTCTTAGAGTACCCGTGATGATGAGCCATTGAGATTTGGGTGAATTGAGAGAATTAAGAGATTTGAGAGGGATTGAGAAAAATAAGTGAATAGATGAGCAGTATTTCTAAGAATAAAAATGATTTAAAAAAAAATAAATGGGATAGCCGTTTGAGCGGCCAACGACTGTCTCAGTGGCCAATTAAGAGACCGCCACATCAGCGTGCCTGAGCGCTCCAGAATGGTGCGATCACGCCAGTGAGCACCGCCAACACTCGGGTTGCAGTGGCAGTGCCTATGACGAAATTGGTGCACGCAATGAGCACCAGTGGCTATGTGGCGCCAATGATGCACTTTTGAATTAAATAATGCCAATCCAGCAATGGAGCATCTAGCCCCTCAATAATACCCCTCCGTCCACGATATCCTTGCCACATTGTGGATGATATGGTTTTATAAAATTGATGGGTAATATCATATAGTAATGGGTAATAGTGAGTATTATTGTGAGTGAAGTAAAGGTCTCACTAAAAATAGTAGGAAACATAAGGTTGAAAAGTTGTTGTGTTATGTAGACCGTACTCCGAAAAATGCAGGTGACAAACATATCATGGACAAACTAAAATGATAAAAGTGAAAAGAATGTCATGAATGGAGGGAGCAGTGTTACGGTCGATTTCTGAATTGTAAGAAGAAGGTGATGGACATGGCCTATATATTACCATGTGATTTGAGAAGGGCATTGATCATAGATCTAGCCCACTTGGCGTGCTAAAAAAAACCAAAAACAAAAAATATATATATAAATAGAAGGAATAGATATCAAATTGAAAGCGAGACAAGCTTTTCCAAGTCATTTAGCTACTCTCTTGTGCAATGGAAATCAATCAATTACTTTTTTTTTTATCTAATTAATATTTTTGGATAGTTATAATGAGGATTAAAACCCAAATTTTGGCCCACCATCTTCATAAACATAAATTTCAGCCGCTATTTATAATTTGGGATACAAATATCCTTAATGAAGGGCGCGTAGGCCGCGGGTCGGTTCGCGTGCGGGTCGGGTCGGGTTGCGGGTAGGTATCAGGATTCTGGTACAGTTGGTACATTTGATACGAATTCAGTCTTATTAGTCCCAAATGTGCCAAATTAAGTTTTTTTTTTTTAAAACTTTTGTGGTACAATTTTAATCTTATTACAATTGGGACGAACGGCCTAATTTGTTTCAATTATGCCAATAGTACCAAGTTGCAACAATAAATAAAAAACACGTATCGGAAATAACTTCGGTGTACGATGGCGAGGCTCACCACCACCGCCAACAGAGTCACAGTATAAAGACGACCTCAACTGTGGCGTCAAAAATAAAAAACAACCGACGACGGCGCTGGAAAACAGGAATACCATCCCGGGGATGAAAAGTCCTAGAAATTGAATTACGGTTCGATTTTTCTCAAAATCTGAGCGATTTGGAAGAAATTTGGGATGCAATTGATCGAAATTAATTTCCTAAGGTGATGAACGGAACTGAATAACGATTAAATCATTAGAAACGAAGCATTGATTGATGGAAGGAAAAACTGCTGCCAGTTGGTGCAAATGACTCAGTTTGTACCAATGTACTAATAGTACCATAATATCCTAATACTTGCCCGCGAACTGACCCGCGACCCGCACCCTCTTCATTAAGGGTAAAACCGTCCCAAAATGTAAATACTAGCCAAAATTTGTATTTATGAAGAAAGTGTGCCAAATATTAGATTTCAATAACCTTTATAGCTACATGAATATATATTCTCTTTTCGATATATTATCTAATTAACATTGGTCCTCAAATGGGTGGAAACAAATTACAAGTATTCTCCCAGTTCTGGGCGATCTATTTTTGCTATCCCTAATATATTTGAGAAGTTTATGTGAGTGCCCCAAATTTTATACTTGTGACGAAGAGCCATAAAAATATAGGGTTGACAATCCGTAATTTGATGGATTTGCATTGTCGAAATAGCGGCTGGATATATATTTAGGGCCCATCAATTTTGTATCAAATTCATTACTTTGACTTGAATTAGGCTATCATTTTAGTGCCCTGAAAAATTACTTTCAGCCCGATGGGATCGGGCCGGTCCAACAAGTTTGGCAGCTCTACTCATGGGGTTTAAAATATTAATTAGGGTTGATTATACTCAATTAGGGCATCTAAGTATCTTTTTTGTATTTTATTTTATTTTTAATTAATAATTATTTATTATGATTGATTATTCCCAAATTAGAATAAATATAATCATCATAGTATATATAATAACGAAGTTTACATTCGCACTACGTGGAACGCTCACGATTCTCCATTCTTATTTATCTTAATTCTTGTATTTTTGGCATTATTTATATACATAATCTCTATATATTCATATAAAATAATAATAGATATCAAATTCTAATCCATATATAATCTATATATATATATATATTCTTTCATTCATAGTTATCATTCATTCTAATTTTTAATATACGTAAATATATTACACCATCTACTACTCATAATTAAGTATAGATTCAATTTATCCCTTCAAGCAAAAGTATAGATTTGATCAATTTATAAATTTTATAAATTTAGATTAACTATCCACATTATTTTTCAATAAAACTCAATGCTTGGAGAACCTGTACAAATATTTAAAATTGAAGTGCATTTTATCATCTCATGATTATTTTGTACCATCAATCAATTTAAATTTATGTAATTGGTTGATTAAATAAAAAATTATATTTTTATAAAAAAATTACTTTGGTGAATTAAGTTATTAAGTTGACTAAGTAAATAATTCAATATTTACTTAAAAAATATTTTTTATAGATTAAGAAGTTTTATTAAGGCAAAATGAGAGGTAGAAATATTTGTGAGTGGATAATGAGTAAATACCCTTTTTAAAAGTAGAATACAAATAAAGGATAACATTTTAAGTGGGTGATTTTCATATATGGAAGGACCACAATAGAGTATTATTATAAATTCATATTTTGTGCATTCTTAATTCATATATTTTGTTGTTAAAAAAATCATATATTTTGATGTTTATGTATTTAATTAATATTCCTCGTCGATTCTATTTATCTTAAATTCTTATATTGTGCATTGGTAATTCCTATATTCTTATTTTTCATAGCATAAATATTTAAGTATTTTTCTAGGATTTGGATATACTTTTTAGTTTTTGTATCGATTTGTAATAGTTTAATCTAGATGAGATAGGCATTTGTCTTGCAACTTTGTGAGTCGATTTATTTATAGAGGGAAGAGCCCGTTAAAATAGCTTGCTATCTGAACTGAGAACTGCCGATTTTAGTTCGGTTCCGGTTTTGTACTGTTGGTTCCCCCGATATTTTTTTTTTACATTTTTATCTATTTATGTGTCATAATTTATATTTATTTTATCTAAATACCACATTAGAATGCATGAAATTACAATTAAAGAAGAAAAATAGCAATAAAACAAAAAAAAACACATAATTAGAACTTTGGTTCCGGTTTAGAACCGCCAAAATCAAAGAACCAAACTGAAACCAGAATCGACGGTTTTGGTTTGGAACTGAAATCATAGTGGTCGTTAAATCTTTTCCCGTTACCTCCATAGCTACCTCTAGGTATAGTACGGAAATTCTGATCCAGGTTTAGAAAATATTTAATGGATATATATTCAATAAATAGAAATCACCAAACCGACTTTAGAAAAAAAATGAATATCATAACATAATTTCTAAGAGTTCCTGACCTTACACGAGTTTTAATGATCAAAGCACTGCTAAGTGCTAGTAGAGTCAAATATTTATTTGGAGATTTGGTTTAATTTTTTTTTAAAATATATTTTGTTTATAATTTTTATTTTTATTAATTGTAATTAATAATTACTTCGTAGTGTTCAGATTTTTATTGGGCCTAATAAGTTTGAGACGAATATGAATCATAATGTAACTTTTAATGTGGGTTTAGAACGAGAAATTGTAGACAAGTTGTGAATAAATTTGAGTTTTTGGAAAATCCTAAGATTAATTAGGAATACCAATTTAACATAAACTGATGAGACGGACCATTAATATACATTAAAAGAAGGACTCCTTCTATTTTTACTTAATATTTATTTATAGCATTAACATTTTTATGAGTATTACTCAATAAGTTTAAGATGAATATCAAAATATGTATGAATCACTATTATGATGGAGTTTAGGACAACAACAAGTAAAGAATTTGTGAACAATTTAGATTTGGTACGTTTAATAGATGAGTACTCAATTATTGTCATTCCCAATTTTAGAAAGTTTGGTTTATAAAGTATAAAATTAACTTTAAAATATTACATATAAATTATAACGTCAAAATTATTTCCCATCGAAATTT
This sequence comes from Schizonepeta tenuifolia, assembly GCA_029490685.1. NCBI lineage: Eukaryota > Viridiplantae > Streptophyta > Magnoliopsida > Lamiales > Lamiaceae > Schizonepeta > Schizonepeta tenuifolia. The sequence goes on along the minus strand of CM055955.1, from coordinate 13,653,357 downwards.
CGACGGGGTACTTACTAGTATATAATGTTAATTTCTAGTAATTGATAGTGATTATAATTCATTATCTTATGACATTCTATTGTTATAATAAATCTCGTTAAAATAATAAATTTAACTACCTCAACAAAATAAAGAAGTTGAAAAAAAAAAGGTACAAGTAGTTCAAAAAAGAAAAAAAAAACAAAAAATAAATAAAAAATAAAAGGTATATGCGGTACATGTGTAATGTGTTGACTTATTTTGCATAAGGTACAACCAATTCTCCTGTTTGGTACTCTGTTCCGTTCAACTTGTCTTATTTCATTATTTTGAATGTGTTATTTAAAAGAAATTATTTTATTCACTTTATATCACTTCAGTACTAATTTATATTATTTTATATTATTTTTTTAACACTATTTTATATCACTTTATTAATTAAAAAATATTTTATATCAATTTATTTACTATATTAAATACACTCTTTATCATTTAATACTCTTATTCTTAATATCTGTGTCTATTCCAAATGGAACCAGTTAACGGGAGCGAATATATGCAACTCAAAACTCGTAAGCAGCAGCATCCTTCACATTCATGTCCGCTTCTGATGAAGCTCGCCGCAGTCTATTACCGCCGCCTCTCCATCTCCAAGGTCACCAAATCCGATCCATATTCCGGCAATCGATTCTTTCGCGACCCGATCAGAGAGCTGCACGCGCACCTCGTTCGTACCCACCAGCATAGAAACTCGAATGCAATCTCACAAGTCATCAAATCATACGCCCTATCTCAAAAATATATGCATAAAGCCCGTTCTGCTTTCAACGAAATCGAGCAACCCACATTGCTCATTTGGAATCACATAATACGCGGTCTTGCCCTAAGCGGCAGTCCTGTCCTCGCCCTCCACATGTTTGATCAAATGCGCGAGTCAGGACTGCGTGGTGATAATCTCACTTTTATATTTCTATGCAAAGCTTGTGCTAGAGTTTCGGACTTGACATGCGGAAAAAGAGTTCATGCGCATATTCTGAAACTTGGGTTCCAGTCGTATCTTTACGTGTGCAACTCTTTGATTCATATGTATGGTTTCTGTGGTGAATTGTGTTCTTCAAGAAGAGTGTTTGATGAAATGGGTGATAAAGATTTGGTTTCTTGGAACTCTTTGATCTGTTCGTACAGTCAATGTGCAAAGTATGTGGAGGTTTTGGATCTTTTTGATGCCATGATGATGGAAAATGTGAGGGCTGATGCTGTGACACTGGTCAAAATTGTGTTGGCCTGTAATTATTTAGGTGAGTGGAAAGTTTTGGATTATGTTGTCACATATATAGAGAACAATCGTGTTGTAATCGATGAGTACTTGGGCAATACATTGATTGATGTATACGGGAGGCGTGGGTTGACTTCATATGCTCGAGGGTTTTTTGATAGAATGGCTGTGAGGAATGTTGTTTCTTGGAATATGATGGTTATGGTGACTGCCAAATCAGGTGACTTGGTTGCAGCAAGGAAACTCTTTAATGAGATGCCAGAGAGAGATATCATTTCTTGGACTTCTATGATCACCGGGTATTCTCAGGCCAACCAACATGATGATGCTATCAATCTTTTCAAGGAGATGATGGTAGCAAAGTTTATGCCTGATAGAATCACAGTAGCTACTGTGCTGTCATCTTGTGCGCATTTGGGAAGGCTTGAGATGGGTCGGGCTGTTCATGATTATGTACTCAATGAGAGTGTAGAATTGGATATATATGTTGAGAATGCTCTGATAGACATGTATTGCAAATGTGGATCTATTGGAGAGGCACTGAAGGTTTTCAATGAAATGAAAGGAAAAGACTCCGTGTCGTGGAATTCAGTCATCTGTGGTCTTGCAGTGAATGGAAATTCTGATCGCGCGCTTGAACTATTCCTTGAAATGTTAAGAGAAGGTAGACGACCAACTCATGGAAGTTTTATCGGGGTACTACTGGCTTGTGTCCATTCAGGTTTGGTGGATAAAGGATTGGAATTTTTCCGCAGTATGCAAAATGATTATGGATTGGCACCAGAAATGACACACTATGGATGTGTAGTGGATCTTTTATGTCGATCTGGGGACCTTAATAGGGCGTATGAGTTCATAAAGAATATGCCTAAAGTGCCTAATGCTGCAGTGTGGAGAATATTTCTGAGTGCTTGTAAAATTCATGGTAATCTGGTTTTAGGTAAAATTGCTTCTGAGAAGCTTCTTCGATTGGATCCAAGTGAAGGTGTAAATTATGTCCTGTCATCCAACTCATATGCTGGTGCAGAGAGATGGGACGATGCTATACGAGTGAGAGAACTGATGTACACAAGGCATGTCCAGAAGCCATTAGGTTGGAGTTCTATAGGAACAAATGGTGAAATCTCCAAACAACGATAGCATATTTTTTATGTTCTCAACAGGACTGGGATTTGTTGATGTACATGGGAAAGGGCTCATTATCTGCAGTTTGGTTTTAACTTATTGCAGTGAAAAAGAAGTTGCATGTTTCTAGCACGGATAGTAGTCGTTGCACTTACCTGTTTACGTTACATTTTTGTATATACATATTGTAGATTCATCACATAATGCACATACTGAGTTTGAGAAGTGAAACTCGCCTGAGAAAATTATAAGTATTGATGATTACTGGAGAAGTTTGTATGTTGACAATGTTATGATTGCAGATAGTGAAATGATAAAATAAAATTCTATTCCCAGACTCTTCTTAAGGGATATCAAAATTTCAGTTGAGAGATAAAAACAGAGTTTGGACTTTTTTGCGCACTGAATATTCATATGTTTGCATGTGTTTCTTGATTTTCTGAAAATGCATAATTTATTTTCGAAGAAATCTATATTCTGCAAGAGGTGTATCTCATCTTACAAGAGAGAACAATAATCCTGCCACAAAGGTATATATACAAACATACTATGACATAAGAAGTGTAGCTGCATGCATGAAATAATTTATCAGAAAATGTATTTTTCCAAATATATTGCTTTATGAACAATCCAGTTGTATACATGCTAAATACAATCATCTTTTGCCAAAAAAGGAGCTCCAGCATAGAGCATCTTCTCCACAAACAATCAAATCACAAGTAACATCAAGAAACGAAGCTACCTCAAAAACTCAACTTGCTAGTTTGAAAGCATCAATGAAGAGACCATAAGTGAAACCCATCTTAAAATTGTTTAGAAGGGCGACCGGAAAGGTGATCCTTGGTCTGCTGTAATAGAACCTTGTCACATACTCCGTGATCAGCACACACAGCACTGCAGCTATCACGTCGTTGACACCTAAAGCTCCAAACGACAGAGAGATCGTTTGGGCGACATAGAAGCCACCCAAGAGAGATATACCACCAAATAGTGCCCTTCTTGATGGGCTTCTGAAATAATTACGCGAAACCTCTGGTATGATTCGGATAATGTCAACTAATCGACGAGGTCCTTGATTCTCCTGCACTGCACGGACTCTGAAGGAAGTTGGTGAGGATCTTGAAATAAAACTTCCCCACCTTCTATGGGAGTTGCTTGTTTTAGCAATCACGCCGTATTCAAGGAGGCCCGTACATGTCAAAGCAACACCATTCGCCATTTGCAGCAACTCGTAACGGATATCAATAAATGATTGTTTCCTAAAGGAAATAAAACAACGATATTACTGAAGCCAATATATACAACTAAAAAAGCAAACCAATAAAATGAAGAAACTCTTAATGTAAGAGAATAAGCTATCCTGCTTGCCTAAGATCTAGGAATCAAAATGAAAAGGAAAGGGCACAAATTTCATTAATTCTCTTGACTAAAGAAGCATCCCAATTTCTAATCTGATTTAGATGAAAATTAAAAGGGGATTTTTCAGGTGGCCTAAACTATATTTGATCTAGAAATAAAGAAAAACTTAGAGCCCTACATTTACAAAGAAAAACTAAAGCATCAAATTCCATCATGCGTTCAATTATATCATATATTGCGAAACGTAATCATTTCTTACTGAAACATGCGGAAATTGAATGGGGTGGGCGATAAAGTACGAGAAGCCAATAGCTTGATTAAAGCATCAATGGCGTCTAGAATTTTTTACAATCAATAGTCTCCGAAAAGTTAGAAGGATTAAAACGATGAAACGTACCGTAAAAGAGTGCAATTTAGGCGGGAAAGGATTGCAACTTCATGACTTTAATCGTAGCTCAGACGTGAGAGAGAGAGAGAGAGAGAGAGTGGGGGTGAAAGGGGGAAAAGTGACTGATTCTCAGTTTATCATGAATTGCTGCCTTACGTTGAGGGCCTAACTGGATTGGCACGACACGAATCAGTTTGTAGGCCAGGCCCACATACAAAACCCAAATTAAAAGTTTCCGAATTTGATTAAAACCCCAAACGAATAAAAGCTGATTTTGAGAAGCCCAATAAAATAGAAGAGCTTAGACCACCTGCAGTGGTAGTGTCTCTAAGGGGTGTCTCTAAATTTTTTTTGAAAATAGAGACAGTGAGCTGCAGTGAGACTGTTTCTAAGGAATGTCTCTAAAAAATTTTTGAATTTGTATTTTACATTAATTTTAATAATTTAGAAAATTACATTACTAGACATAAAAAAACATTACTAGAAATAAAAATAAATTACATTACTAGAAAAGAAAAATCAAACAAGAAAAAATGAAAACAAAAAAAATCAAAGAAGAAGAAAAAAACTAAAAAATGAAAAGAAAAAAAAATTGAAGAAGAAGAGAAAAATGAAGAAAAAAAAAACTGAAAAAGTGAAAAAGAAAAAAAAAACTGAAACAAAAAAAACAAAAAGTGAAAAAAAAAGCTGTCTCTAAAGGAGGTCTCTAAGAAATTTCTGAATTTGTATTTTACATTAATTTTAATAATTTAGAAAATTACATTACTAGACATTAAAAAACATTACTAGAAATAAAAATAAATTACATTACTAGAAAAGAAAAATCAAAGAAGAAAAATGAGAAAAAAAAATCAAAGAAGAAGAAAAAAATGAAAAAATGAAAAAAAATAATTGAAGAAGAAGAGAAAAATGAAGAAAAAAAGAAAAGAATGCAAAGAAAAAAAAACTGAAAAAGTGAAAAAGAAAAAAAAAACTGAAACAAAAAAGAAAACAAAAAGTGAAAAAAAAAAGCTGAAGAAAAGAGTGAAAAAACGAAGATAAAAAAAAACAAAAATTTCGCTGCCAAGGGGAGTTGAACTCCTCCCCTTAACCATGAAGTGTAATGCCTAAACTACTAGGCCAAAGCCCACTATTTGTAAACCTTTGCATATTTATTTATTTAAAAAATTAACTTTTCATTTTTTTTAATTTAATATGGCTCGAGACTGTCTCGTTCCAGCGAGACGGACTCGAGACGGACCGCCTTGCACCAGTGTATCTCGTCGTAGCGGGTGTCTCAAGCCCCCTTCAGGACACCCCGCTGCAAGCCGCCATAGTGCTTAGGTATAAGGTGCTGAGAAAAATCAATAGAGGAAATGAATCTTTTTGTCATTGTCCAACTTTAAATATCAAATTTTGAAATTTTTCATGATATATCATAAAGTAGTTATCTTGGACACTTTTGCACTTATCTTTTATAGAATCCGTCTCTACTACCAACTATTATGGACCGCAAGATATTTTATCCTAATATATAGTCCTTGAGCTTATTAGGCTTCGCAGTCTTTCTCTTGGGCCTTCCCTGATGTGGGCCTTCTTCTTCTATGCTTGGGCCTGGTGCAACTTCTTCTTCATTTGTAGCAGTCGGGCTGAGTGTATCAATGAATTCATGATCTCACAAGGAAATTAACAACAGTTGGAAATTTGTGTGGCTTATGTGGGTGATCAAAAGAGAACTAAAAGAAGCCACATATTGCACAAAAACTTGCGTGCGGCCGCGCGTGTGGCGCACGCGCGGCGCGTGGGGTGCACGCGCTCAATTTTTTTTTTTTAATCTTCCTGTTTTCCTTTTCTGTTTTCAGTTTTTTTTTAGATTTTAATTTAATTTTTTTTTAAATCTACTTTTTTTACTTTTTTTTTGTTTGCCTCTTCGTTTTTTTGTTTGCCGCTTCTTCTTTGGTCAAGATTCGAGCGAGAGAGCCGAAGGTCTCGGAGCGAGCTGAAAAAGTTCAAATTGTTGCCCGCCGATTATCCTTATATTTGTAATCGGAGCGAAGGCGGAGCCGTAAAATCGGAGCCGAAGGCGGAGACAAAAAAAAAATTGACCGGGTCAAACCCGGGTTGACTGGGTCGACCCGGCCCGGACCCGGTCGTACAGCAAATGGGAAGTCGCATGGGAGACCTCCTCCACATATTGGGATTCTGAGACGCACTCTATGATATCTGTTATCGATATTCAAATATCTTAAAACTGTGCGTGGAATGCGTGAAACCTCACTTCTCATCAAAGGTAATAAATGAATGGGTAAATTGCATGTAAAATCAAAATGTTTCGCCAAATTCGCAAATTGCAGATGTTTTTAAAAAAACGTTTTGTAAAATCAAAACGTTTTAATTTTTTGCAATTGAAGTCCGGTGATCGGTTTCCCCCAACTTAAATCTTGCGTGGAAGATGGAATTGACACGCTGGACTCGCCGGAAGCCAAAACGACGTCGTTTCGAATTTAATAAAAAAAAAACAAAAAATTAATTTTTTTTCCACCTCACCACCCTTCTCCCCATCTCATCCCTCTCTCTCTATCGTCGTCCCCATCTCCCTCTTCCCCATCTTCTCCTCCCCATCTCCTCCTCCAACACTCTCCCCCACCTGAAACCCTGCGGCTACTGGACTTTCTGGGCGAAGGGACGGCGGAGGTAAGGCGGTGATAGGACCGGCCTCATCTTGGGCCTGACCTAAGGCCCAATCTAATTGAGCCTATATATTAAACTCGGTCCACAGAGCTCGGCCCAGACGAAACTACTACCTGTCTTGAAGACCAAGTAATGAAGCCCTACCTTGGATAAGAAGAAATCCGATTATGAAGGAGATTTGGATATATACAAAGAAACAAGATATGTATAAGGAATCCTAGGAGGATTAGGGCTCGATTCAAGGCCTATATAGAGCTGATAGATTAGACGATCAAATACTCATTGTACTCTCAAATATAATAAAAAGCTAGATACTCTCTCCCGTGGACGTAGATCTCATTGATCGAACCACGTAAATACTCGTGTCCTCGTATTACTATTATTTTAGCTACTCTTGCAAACCCCAGATTTATCACTGGCGCCGTCTGTGGGAACTATCTCTTTGTGTTCAAATCGACGGTTTCTTTTGTAGCTGATTAACGATGAATACGCGATCACAAAGCGCGATAGCAAGAGAGCGGGAGGCCCAAAGCCGATACGGGAATCCCGACGAAGGGGAAAGCCACCCCTCAAACAGGGATAATCGCCAGAAAGGCAGCTCGGATCCATACGAAGGGATGCCCGGGCTAGAAGACATCTCCAAGAAAGATTCACCAAAAAACCGGCGTCGGAGGACGCATAACGGACGATCCTTCAACACGAACGAGACTCCAGAAGGGTTTGTCGAGGAAGTAAACGACGAGTTCGAACAAGAGAAACCCGAGTCGAAGAAGGGAGAGGATTTCCTCAGTGACTTCGACCTCGCTACCGCCTATGCCGCAGCTACATTCGCTAGAGCAAACAAGGAGGGTTTCAAACGCTTCCTAACCACAACTCAGATGTCCCCAATACCCGAGGCCAAGGAGAGTTCCACGCGGAAATCCCTATCTAAAACTCCTCACTATACCAAGATGCAGGAGTCAGGGCCGAAGGAAAAGCACGACACCCGACAGAGTCCAGTTCGGCGCCAGAGTCCTAGTCCCCGACGGAGTCCCAGGCGACACCACCTCCCAAGGCGACATCGGAGCCCCAGTAGGTGCCGAAGCCCGAGTTATTGCAGGAGTCACGGTCCCCAGGGAGATCGACACCGACATTAAGGAAGACCAACCCGACTTGTCAGCCCGTTCACTAACGAACTGCTTGACGCCAAGCTTCCTATGGTATATAAGTTGCCGAACATACCACCCTACAATGGGTTGGAGGACCCCCTCAATTTTTTGACGCGTTTCAGGTACAGCATGCACAACCAGGGCCTTAAAGAGGAACACATGTGCAAGCTGTTCCCCGAAATGCTGGTCGATTACGCCCGAGCTTGGTTTGACAGCCTGCCAACTGGCAGTGTAGGGTCTTGGGCCTACCTTGAAGAAATCTTTAAACAAAGATTCCATATAAAGGTCCAGGCACGCCGAGACACAGCCTATCTCCTATCGGTAAAGCAAAAGGATAAAGCCTATAAGGGAGTACGCCTCCAGATTCATGCAAGAAAGCCTGAAAGTCGATAAAATCGACGACGTCTTCCTCATCTCGGCTTTTCGGAATGGGGTCGCCGCTGGGTCCCTGAACCAGGAGCTCGCTAAACAGAAACCCGAGACAGCTCAGGAAATGTGGAGGATTGTATACCAGTTCGCGGATGGCCAAGACGCGGACCGATTGAAACGAGACCTCTTCAGGCCTGAAGAGACCGAGAAGAAGAGGACTGAAGTTGATCGAGGTCGGAATGATCGTGATCGGAGAAGTGCTCACAAACGTCTTCAGCGAGGACCCATCCAGTCCCGGCTCAGACCTCGGATAGGATCGGAGCGATCCCAGCGTCCTCCTTTTGTAAAAACAAATGCTGAGATCTTCGCCCTTCACGCGGACTGGTTCACCAAACCACGTCCTATGTCGGGGTCTAAACCTCGAGATAGAAATAAGCACTGCTCCTTCCATGACGACCACGGGCACCACACGGAAGACTGCCGCGACCTCGCGGAAGAGATAGAGAGGTTAGCCCAGGAGGGCGCCCTAAAGAAATACGAAGCCGGGGGAAGGAAAAGCAAAAGGAGGAAGTGGAAAGGAGGACAGGGTCGCTGTGCTCTAGATAATAAGCGAGCTAAGAGCAATCATGACGAGGAGGATGACGACCCTCAGTACGGCGTACCACAATACGACGGGGTGGTATCAACCATCTCCGGGCTGCCCCCAGGCATGACGAGAACCAAGCTGAGGACAGAAGCCCGTAGGCCGCCAGTTCCGCCAGCTGAGGAACAAATAAAAAAGAGGTTCAAGAAAAATGAAACCGTGACATTCTCCGAGGATGATCCCGTACCTACAGCTACGCCCCATAATGACGCCCTGGTGATACAAATCGGAGTGGCCAATAAGATGGTCCACCGCGTATTTATCGGTGATGGGGCCGGCGTAAGTATCATCTTCCAACATTGCCTGGATAGGATGGGACTTGACCCAGTTCGGGTTAACACAACGCCCCTGCCTCTCAAGAGCTTTACGCAGAATGAGACATGACCCGAAGGGATCATTACGCTTGATGTTGCCATTGGCAGCCCGCCAACAAGCATCAACAAGCTAATCCAGTTCTACGTGGTCAAAGCGGACTCCCCCTACAACATCATACTAGGTCGGGATTGGCTGAACGCAGTCAGAGCCATTATCTCACCCTATCACTTGTTACTGAAGATCCCAACCTCGGGCGGGATCCTGACTGTCCGAGGCGACCAGAAAAAGGCTAAGGAATGCATGCAGATTGCTCTCTGAGGCCAACCGCAAGCATAGCAATCAAAGTATCCCAGGGAGTTGGAAGAAACGACGTCGATCTCAGACACCTCGGCGGAATAGGTTCCCTTGTCCGAAACAGACCCTGCAAAAATCGTCAAGGTCGGTTTTGCAGGGGGACCCCAAACCCGCCTGCAGGTAATCCAGCTCCTTAGGGAATATCAGGACGTCTTCGCATGGTCGCCCGCAGACATGACAGGGGTATCATCAGATATCATTCCGCACAAACTCAACATCAGCCCGGACTCCACCCCGGTCAAGCAGAAAAGGAGAACATTTGCTGCCGAACGAAACCAAGTCATCTACAACGAGGTGCAACAATGGTTGAAAGCAGGACTCCTGTTCGAGGTCAAATACCCAGTTTGGCTATCTAATCCGGTAGTAGTAAAGAAAGCAGAAGGAGGGGAATGGAGGATGTGTGTGGATTACACTGACCTCAATAAAGCTTGCCCGAAGGACTGCTATCCACTCCCCAACATTGACGAGAAGATTGAATCCTTAGTGGGATACGAGGTCTTCTGCTTTCTTGATCTCTACAAAGGGTACTATCAAGTTCTAATGGATGAAGGAGATGCGATCATGACAGCTTTCGCCACAAGCTTCGGTGTCTTCGCATTCAAATACATGCCCTTTGGGTTAAAGAATGCCGGAGCGACGTACCAACGAATGGTCGACTTCCTCTTCCGAAATCACATCGGCAAGATTGTCGAAGTATACGTAGACGACATTGTTGTCAAAAGTAAGGAAAAGGCTTCAGCAGTTGGTGACCTACGAACGACACTTGACGTACTCAGGCAAGCAAACCTCAAGCTGAACCCAAAGAAGTGCACTTTTAACGTGCGATCCGGAAAATTCTTAGGGTGCTGGATCTCGCCGGAAGGTCTCAAAGCCAACCCGCTGAAAGTCAGAGCCGTGCAGGAAATGAAGGTACCCCGAACTATTCACGACGTGCATAGGTTGACAGGCTGCATAACCGCACTAAGTCGTTTCCTCTCCAAGGCTGCTGAGAAACAGCTCCCGTTCTTCAAGATTCTCAAAAAGGCACCGGTATTTGGGTGGGGACCAGAGCACTAGCTCGCCTTTGAGAAGCTCAAGCGCTACCTCGATGACCTACCAACTTTGTCAGTCCCCAAAAAGGAAGAAACCCTTTCCCTGTACCTCGCAGCAACGAATGAAGCAATAAGTGCAGTGTTGGTTCGAGACAAAGAAGACTGACAGTTACCTGTGTACTTCGTCAGCAGGGTTCTAAAAGACCCGGAGACAAGGTACCAGCCTCTGGAGAAGGTCGCCCTAGCCCTGGTAAATGCAGCCCGCCGCCTGAAACCCTACTTCCAAGCCCATTCAATACAAGTCTTAACTGACCTACCAATCCAGCAAGTCCTCACTAAGCCGGAAGCCTCAGGAAGAATCGTGAAATGGGCAATCGAGTTAGGAGAGCACTCCATATCGTCCGGCCCCCGCCGAGCCATAAAAGGGCAAGCTCTGGCAGACTTTCTCGTAGAAGCTCAATATAAGAACATCGACGAGCCAAAAAAGCTCAAAGCCAAGGCCGAACTCCAAGAAATCCCTGAGAAGGCACCCCCAGACTGCTAGGAGATGTACGTAGACGGGGCCTCGGGAAAGAAAGGAAGCGGAGCTGGCATACTCCTCATCAGCCCGGAGAAAAGGGAATTGAAATACTCACTGCGATTCAAGTTTCCAACTACGAACAACGAAGTGGAATATGAAGCCCTTATTGCCGGACTGCGTCTCGCCCAAAGCCTCCAGGTACGAACTATCCAAGCCCACTGTGATTCCCAAGTTGTGGTCAATCACGTGCTGGGAAAGTACGAGGCGAAAAGTGAGAGGTTGAAGAAATATCTGGAGAAAGTCAAGCTCCTAGAACAATCCTTCCCGTTCTTCAGAATAATTCGCATTCCCCGAAGCCAGAATACCCGAGCTGACGAGCTAAGAAAACTGGCAAGCTCCCCAACTAGCTCGACACTAGTAGAAGAAGTCCGGTACCGGAGTATAGAAGAGGCAGAAATCAATGTAATTGTAGATGACGATCCGAACTGGATGACCCCCCTCAGAAGATGTCTGGAGAGCGGGGAAACGCCCGAGGACAAGGCGGAGGCTAGAAAAATAGTAGTTAGATCCACGCAGTACATCCTCGAAGGGGGAGTCCTTTATCGAAAATCATATTTACAGCCTCTCCTAAAATTTATCGGACCAAAGGAAGCAGACTACGTATTAAATGAAGTACACACGGGATCGTGCGGAAGCCACATTGGAGCTCGGATGCTAGCTCAGAAGATCATGCGATGGGGATACTATTGGCCAACAATGGCAAAAGATGCGGAAGAATTCGTGAAAAAATGCCTAAAATGCCAGTTACACGCCAAGGTGACGAGGTTACCTCAGACCGACCTCTCCACTATGCAGAGTTCGTGGCCATTTATGCAGTGGGGCATTGACATCGTAGGACCCTTCTACCCGGCCCCTAAACAAAAACGATTTCTAATAGTTGCAATTGACTACTTTACCAAGTGGGTTGAAGCCGAACCTTCCACAAAAGTCACGAGCGAGAAAGCCCTCGAGTTCGTCTGGAAGAACATTGTGTGTCGATTCGGAGTACCATGGATCCTCGTCTCGGACAATGGGACGCAATTTACGAGCGGAGTATTCCGAGAATGGTGTGAAGGACTTAATATTCAACAAAACTTCACCTCGGTCCACCGACCTCGAGCTAACGGCCAGACCGAAGTCACCAACACGACAATAGTGAACGGACTCAAGGCCCGCCTAGAGAAGCAAAAAACGGAATGGGTCGACAACCTCCACAACGTCCTGTGGTCATATCGGACTACACCCAGAACTTCAACGGGAGAAACCCCGTACAGTTTAGTATACGGGTCAGAAGTGGTCATACCCGTCGAGATCGGAGCACCAAGCCCCCGCACCATCAATTTCTCAGCTGAAGTCAATGAAGAACAACGCCGAGCCGACCTGGACTTCCTGGAGGAAAAGCGGGAGCTAGCCAGCATAAAAGAAGCTCGGTATAAGCAGCAGATGGCCCGGTATTACAACCGAAGGGTCAAACCTCAGCAGTTCCAGGTCGGTGATCTTGTGCTTAGAAACAACGAAGTAAGTCAGGCGGAGAAGCTCGGCAAACTTGAAGCCACATGGGAAGGGCCCTACAAAGTGCATGAAGTTCTCGGCAAAGGAGCCTACAAGATCGCCTACCTTTCGGGCGGCCTGATACCTAGAACGTGTCACATCACCCACCTAAAGAGATTCTTCGTATAAGCAGCAAAGTCTTGCATATAGAGTCTTAAGCTTTTCTGGTTTTCTTTTTAGTTCGTCCTCGTTTTTTTTAATATTTTGTTTTTATCGAGCTCGTCAAAACCTTTTCTTTTTCTTGTTTTGGTCTTTCTTTCGTTAATAAAGTTTTTCTTTTTGCCTTGCATACTCTTGTGTCTCTTGATTTGCTTATACGAAGTATCCACGAAACCAAAACCCCCCAATAAGGACGAACTAAGGTTCCCTTCCGTGGTCAATAACGACCCGACATGGGGTAGGTCTATCCTAAAAATTGCACAAAGAAAACCCTTTTCGAGGTCCGAGCTCGTCTCCCTCCAAAAAGAAGATCCCACGAGGTCCGAGTCAAACTCCCTCATCAAGGATAAAAAATTTTCAACTGGGGTCGGAACCAAGTTCCCCCAGGAAATCACACTACGAGGTCCAAACCATGGTTCCCTTGTCAACACAAAGAGGTCCGAGTTCGACTCCCTCAAAAAGGCAAAACACGAATAAACCAAGGAAGCATCCTTACCAAAAACAGGAAATTCAAAAACGCAATATATTTCTTCATTTCTCACTAATTATATCATTGTATATATAATAATTACAGGAAGACCGAGCTAATCTACGTAGGAGGGTCTGGAACACTGAAGCTAAGCCATTTCTCTATGAAAGGAGTAGGTCCCATGATGTCATCAATGGAAATCCGGCCCCGTCCCCGACCACGACTACGTCCTCTCCCAAAGGAAGAACTCCGACCTCGCAATACAGCCGAACTACGCCCTACAGCCCTGCCACCTCGGCTTGAGCCGACCTAAAGCTGATGCCTCCGAGAAGAAGACGGAGCAGACTCACCAACACACCTGGCCAGAAACGCGCGTAGCTTCGGACGGCGGGACAACACGGACTTATACATTTTCGCACACTCTTCGAGCCTCTCATAAGCCCCCTGAAGCTCCCAAGACTCAGGACCGCATGCTTCTTTTATACCGAGATACTGCTCTAACAGTTCCTTAGTCTGCAATTCCGCCTCGGATATGGTGATACCACCCTTGCGATGGATGATGTCTTCATATTCAGCATGTTCCTCGACGATCTTCTCGTGATCCTTGAGAACACGCTCAGCTCGACCCCGGGCAACTTCCAAAGCTTCCTCCGCCTGAAGAAGCTTGGCCTGAAGCTCATCAGCATTCTCCTGACCAGCAAGCTGCTTCGCCTCAGCCGCCTCGCAGAATGCATCAAACTTCCCCTGCCAATCATCAAGCTCGGACTCTTTCAACTTTAACAGAGCACACTTCAAATTATAAAGCGCCTCAGCTCGGCGACATTTCTCCATCTATAGACGAGTCAAAGAACGTTGTTCAGACAGATCTTGAGAAATAAGAGTTATTTGTTTGCGTAAAGAAGAAACATCAAGAGAATCCGAAGTCTACACACAAAAAAGAGAGATATACTGTCCATTTAATTCACAGGTTCCGAATACAAAAATACAGGAAGAAAACAAAGTACAGGAAAAACTAAGAACCGCCGACCTCCTTATCCTGAGAAGGCGGCTGCCCGGAGAGGGGATCCTCTGCAAAATTCCCAGCCCCGGAAGTCTTTGGACCCTCGGAACTCTTGGGAAGGATCGGATCTTCATCAGCCACGATCTCCTACTCTACTTCATCTTCCTCGTCATCTTTTTCGACTCCGTCAGGAAGAGAATCTAAGACCGTATCGAGGGTGGGGTCCCGATCTGTCGGGCAGGCAGCAACCTGCTTCGTGGATAGCAGCATAGACGAGCTGGCGAGGTCGTCCAGGACAGGTAGATGGCCGAGGTGATCCCGGATCACTTTGGCGTATCGAGGAAGGAGGGCCGCTCATACCCGTACTTGGAAACATCCAAGTCGGGGAAGTCTTTGGCCGCCTCCTCCAAAGCATCCACGGCGCAGTTCCCATTAATGAGCCCAGCCAGATCGTTTGCTAGGCCGGAGAAATGCTCCGACAAAAGGAGCCTCTTTGCAAAGGCCCGCAAGACCTCGCTTTGACCAGCCACAGATTGGGCCTCCCGGTCCCTGGCCGCATCCAGCTCGGACTCCAACCTTTTCACGCGATCCCGGGCTTTCTCGACCTCCACCTCGGCATCAGCGGTCTTCGCGAGCTGAGCAAACAGCTCAGACTTAACCGTCTTCACCTCGTCCTTGGCCTTGGCCAACTCCTCCTTAGCCTTCTCCAGCCTGGCCCTAGTCGAGGTCAGCTTATCTGAGTAGCGATTCTTCTCGTCCTCATGCATAGCCGACATCTGCTCGATGCCATTCTCGAGCCATCTCATAACCCTACCGATGCTCTGCAAGAAGAAACGGAGTTAGGAAACATAGGAAAGAACTACAGAAGGGCTATGCAACAAAAACAGTGAATCCTGACCTCGGGAAAAGGAAGATCCTCTAGCTTGACTGGGGAAACCGCCGGATTCACCTCACCGCCCGAGATGTCGACAACATCCACGGGCTTAAATAGTTTGAGAGATGGACTGGCAGTATGAGAGCGGAAGTCTGTGGCAGAAGGCCTTGTCAGCTCGAGCTGCTGACCCTGGTTAGAAGGGTCTCCGGGCTGACCCTGGTCAGATGAGGAAGCAGATCGACCTGACGACCTCGGTCTTTTGCCCCCTCGAGCTGCGACCTTAGCCGTCGGCCCTTTCTTCTTCCCAAACAGCACTGCAAAATGCACGGCAAGAAAAGGGTTAGGATGACAAACAAGCAAAAGAAATAATCCTAATAGCACTAGCGGGGTCTCACCCGTTGCAGGATCCACCATCCTTTGGGGCTCAAACGGGCTCAACCCCGCCTCAGCTAGAGAATCCTCGCCGTAACTCTCCTCGAAAGGGTCATAACTCGCCATCAACCTAGCAATAGTCTCCAGGTCCTTATCCACTTCGTCTCTCACCTACACACGAGGCTTGCTCACCCTTCACATCAGGTCGACTAAGCTATCGTGTCGGCAAAAAAAGAATTTCGTATGCCATTTCTCCACCTTATTTTGAGTTCTCCCTTTGAACCCAGTACGGGCAGTGGCATAGTACCAGTCCGCCGTTGTTTTGAAGACGAAGAGCTCGTGAATGAGCTCGGCAGATAATTGGTAATTGTGACGGATAGCTGCCACGCCTAAGTTAGTAAATTGCCTAAAAGCTTTGGTGTTATCTACCCCAAAGCTAAACCGAGCTTCCTTTGGAGCTCGGCGAATGGCGCAGGGAGGGGCAGACGAAGACCGGAGTGAAGACTATCCTCGTAAATGGTCACAAACCCCATCGGGGGCGAGCACGCCCTAGCCTCCGGACGAGGTTCTATCAGTTCGACATTTGGGGGGAAATTATATGACCGGGCAAGGAATTTTATCCTAGACTCGTCTAAAATTGAGGAATATTCGGCTACTTTCCCCTCTACGCATCGGGGCACAATTAAAGTTTCAACAGAAGGAATGGGGGATCCTAATGCTAAAATCGACCCTTCTATCGGCGGAACCTGTCGGAGGAGATTCACTACCCCTACTAGATTGAGAATTGCGAGTTGGGGAAGCCATACTTGTTAAATCGAGATAAATGGTCAGGCGAGCGGTTTGCGGTCGTGAACAAAAGACCTAACGGTGGGAAAACCAGCGGCACGGCGGTACGATTAGTCGGGAATTTCTGGAACAAGAATGGAGGGAAAGAGGATTTTCCGGACAAGGGATCCTTTTGATATGATTGCGGATGTGAAATGGCGTGATATGAAGAGAATTGTATCAAACCCCATAATCAAGTTTAAATCCAGCCGTTACACATTGCACACGTGTGAACGTGGCAACTTTTTTGGTATTTGAACCGTCTCTAAAAAAGTTTTCAAAAAAGCCCACCAATTTTCCCTCCTCTCGAATTCGGATAAATATGGGCCCTATCTACTTGGCAATCTGAGAACAGAACCAGGCGGCTGATTTCTTATCTCGATTTTTATCTACTTCCAAATTGAGCTCGGAGGATGAGCTCGCTGATTCAGCCCGTAACTAAGGTGATTTTCACGATTATTCACCTCGGAAATTCGGCCTGACCGTCTACATCTACATGTCTTCTTTCCTCTCTTTTGGGGGGGGGGGGGGATGGGATAGGATCGGCCTCATCTTGGGCCTGACCTAAGGCCCAATCTAATTGAGCCTATATATTAAGCTCGGCCCACAGAGCTCGGCCCAGACGAAACTCCTACCTGTCTTGAAGACCAAGTAATGAAGCCCTACCTTGGATAAGAAGAAATCCGATTATGAAGGAGATTTGGATATATACAAAGAAACAAGATATGTATAAGGAATCCTAGGAGGATTGGGGCTCGATTCAAGGCCTATATATAGCTGATAGATTAGACGATCAAATACTCATTGTACTCTCAAATATAATAAAAAGCTAGATACTCTCTCCCGTGGACGTAGATCTCATTGATCGAACCACGTAAATACTTGTGTCCTCGTATTACTATTATTTTAGCTACTCTTGCAAACCCCAGATTTATCAGGCGGCGGTTGGGTAACGTCGATGGTGGTGGATCTCGAGCCGAAAAAATCAAGCCTGCTTCTCGGGAAAGAGGAGTTGTTGAAGGGCGGCGCGAGAATTTCGGTAAATTCCTGCACCATGGCTCTGAAATTGCTGGTGTCGGTAGTCAGCACGGTGGTTGGCGCCCGCCTCGACGCTCTCGGCCGCTTCTTCGGGTTGCGCGCCGCCGCTTGGCCCTGACTCTGATTCAGCGGCGACACCACCGTGTTGGAGCCGCTGCCGACGCCGCTATTATTCAGCGCCATGGGTTGGAAGCACGGCATGAAGGGGTTCGAGGTGGGGAACATGGAGGGGGAGGGGCGGAGGCTCTGGGCCAGGATATATTTGGATTCAAGAGCGACGGGTTGTTCGTGTTTTGGTGGAACTGCAGATAGCCGGACAGAGGGTCGAAGAATGGCGGCGGAGGGTGGTGGATTGGCCGCCACCTGCGGCGGTGGAGTCGGGGTTTTCGTCGGCGAGGGGGCATTTCATCGGAGGATTGTGGAGTCGGGGTCTTCGTTTCTTATTTCTTTCTTTGCTTTCAGATATGGGTGGAGAGTGGTGGAGAAGGGTGGACGACGATAGAGAGAGAGGGATGAGATGGGGGAGAAGGGTGGTGAGGTGGAAAAAAAATATATTTTTTTTGTTTTTTTTTTTATTAAATTTGAAACGACGTCGTTTTGGCTTGCGGCAAGTCCAGCGTGTCAACTCCGTCTGCTAGCTAAAAACTGAAACTCATTTACTTATTTACAGAATGTTTTCATCCCTAAAATAATGAACCGTATTATTTACCCTTTGTTTAAAGAAGATATGTATGTATGTATGTATGTATTAGTACTAGACTAGATAAAGTAAGTCCACAGTGACATATCAGCATCCATTGCTACGTCATGATCGTAGAGTTTTGTAGTAGGGTCAGGCAGCATCATCCCCTCACCCATATTCAACAGCAGTCCCTCCATCCCAAACAGACCTTCCTTATCCATATAAAGCGAATTCTCCGTCCACGTGGCATTACTGCTGGCGGCCTCCCGGCCCATCTGAGTATCGAAAGCTTCGCCAGCCTCCTCCTCCGCCTCCCAACCCCACTCATATGACTCATGAGGAGAGAAAGCATCGCCGGCCTCCCGGCTCGATTCAGCTGTATGAGGACAGGAAGCATCGGCGGCCTCCTCTAGCTCCTGACACGACTCACCCGAATCAGCTGTTTGAGGAAAGAAAGCATCGGCGGCATCTTCCCCCGCCCAGTCGCATGACTCATCTGACTGAGGACGGAAAGCCTCGGCGGCCTCCGCTGCAGCCTTCTGAATGTCCTTTGTACTCGAAGACGCCGGAATAGGCAGCCGCCAAGTGGAGTCGGCGAAATTCAGGCAAGCCAACCGCCCTCTGAAGGCAAAGGCCGCAACATCGTGCGCACGTGCGGCCATTTCTGCGGTGGCGTAAGTTCCAAGCCAGATTCTAGATTTCTTGTTGGGCTCCCTCAACTCGCAAACCCACTTGCCGGAATCCCGCAGTCGCACGCCGCGGTAGATCTGGTGGCGCGTCTCCCGGAACTTCTTCCGTCCGGCACGCTTCTTGGGGCTGTTGGAAGCTAGAATGACTTGTCTGTCTGAAATGAAAGCTCCGCCGCCGGAGCCTATAATATGGGATGATGAGGGCGACGAGAAATCTTGGACGCCAAGAAAAGTGTCTGAGTCTGAGCAGTGGTTCCCAAACATATCCATATCCATATATAAATATATGTTTGTATGTATTTGCTTTGGGAGAAATATCGTTGGGTGAAGACAAGTATCTAAAAGAAGCAACTGTGGAGGATTGGACGAGAAAGATGAAAGTGTCAAAGTGTGTTTCAGTATGTGGAGAGAGAGTGAAGTATATATATACAGTTATGTGCGAAATTCAGATATTTTATGGACAGGCTGGCTGCCCATGGTATTATTTTTGGTACACCTCATTCAAATTCAACCCACTCCTTTGTCCACGTGTACCTATTTTTAGTGGTCACTCTACTGTGTGTGAACTTTTTTTTATAAAAAACGAATGGAAAATTTTAGTCCAGAAATTTCCAATTTTACCCATACTTTTCAGGTTTACAATTGTACCCCTTCTCCTTTCTTCTTATCCCTACTACGACTTACACGTGGACAGAAAAATGTAATACGTGTACCCTGTACTCTTTTAAATGAATTTTATTTACCTTTCAAAAAAAAGTATTTGAAGATTAATTGGATAAAATGGGAAAAGTTTGTAAAAGCAAAAGTGTTTTTGATTTCTCTTTGGATGATGGGTCTTCTGTAAAATTTTGGGAAGATCCATGGTTAAAAAAGGGAGGAAGTCCGTGTAATAGGTTTAGAGGGCTGTATGATTTAGCAAAACAGAAATTTTGTAGTGTCAAAGAGGTCATTCAGTCTGATGGAGTCTTTTGGTTGTGGGTTTTCAAATGGAGTCGGTTCCTAGACTCCAATGAATTTGACAATTTTTTGGATCTTTGGGATTGCATTTACAGGTTGCAGATTGATCTCAATCAGTCGGATTCCCGAATTTGGATGGGCTCAGCTGATGGCGTTTTCCGCACAAGAGACCTCTATTTCATCTTATCAAATGCATCAGCAAACGAGGATGAAGTGAGAGGGCAATGGACGGGCTTGTGGTGGAAAGCCGTTCCATTGAAGGTCTCGGCCTTTGTTTGGAAAGCCCTTGCAAGGTAGATTACCAACGAAGGAAAACTTGCTCAAAAGAGAAATCTTACAAACGAGTGAAAATAGGGGTTGCGTCATGTGCCAATGTCAACTTGAATCAGCTGCTCATTTATTTTTTTCTTGTTGTGAAGCTCTACTTGTCTGGACAGAGGTATGTGATTGGCTTGATCATCAATTAATTTATGCAGCACATTTAAAAGATTATTTTGAGGAATTTGTGAGTTGCGGCCTTAATTAGCAAATTGAAAAAGAAAGTTTTTGGTCTCATTTGGCAATGTACGTTGTGAGTATTTGGAAGGTGAGAAACAAGAAGATTTTCAAAGAGATAGCACTGAATACCGAGAAAAATTTGGAGAGCATAAAATTTTGCTCTTGAAAATGGTTGAAGTCTCATTTTCCTTCCTCCTTTTGTGTTTCTCTTAATGATTGGAGTTCAAATCCTATTATTTATATTCATGCGAATCTATAATTGTTTTTCTTTTTTCCTGTACTCTAACCGTACTTCTAGTCCAATCCTGTACATAGTTCGTTCCTGTGTACCTCTAGTACTCTTAATGAGAATTCCGTTTTCACTTTTAAAAGAAGTATTGGAAGATAGTATTGTTACGAGAATTATGTTTTCTGAAATTAAATGCACTTGAGTATTATAAAATTATGCTTTATACATGCTCCCTCCCATCCCGTTTATAATGTAATATTATTTTCGGCGTGAATATTAAGAAGGAGAGTATCAAGAGTAAAAGTGATGATTGTTGTAGTAATAAAGTAATATAAAATATTTTTAAAGTAAATTAATAAAGTGTTAATGATGTGATGATATAAAGTGGTTTTAAAGTGAATAAAATGTTACAAGATGAATGGAATATCCCAAAAATGAATATGTTATAAGATGAACAAGACATAGGGAGTATTATAAATATTTTGTTCCAAAGAATACTCCTTTCATCCAATTTATGTTGTCATTCTCCCTTATTTTGGTGATCCACTCATATTGTCAAGTTCCATATGTAGAAAAAAAATTCATCCTTCAAAAGTATTTTAATCTCTCGTTTCGAACCGTTGCATGACAATAAGAGCGGAAGGGATGGAGTATAACTTAAACCTTTCACTCACGATCAAATTAGTGAAATTTTCTTACAAAAGACCTACTCTTTTTCTGAACTAATTTAATTGTCCAAACACTAGTTGAAAAGTCATTCGAGTTATGTCAAATTGGTTTTCACTAGCTAGGTTCATTGCCATTTGTTTTGGGAGACCAAGATCAAATCCTCTGTATGTCCACACCATGTAGAAGAAAAATTTAGGTTATTTATAAATTAGTGTTTGTTTGCTGAGAAGGAAAATTAATTGAAATGTTTTAATTGAAAATTAAAGGGACTATATATCGATATAGGAGTACCATATATTACGGAATAAAACGATTCGTTTAACCCTGTGGAAACATGTTGGAATTAGTTCCAATTGAAAGCTCACTGTACACATATGCTGACAGTTACATTGAATCGATATTCAACCTTTGCAAATTGCAACACTCATTTACAATATGTTTTAATTGTGACAAAATAAGAATTTGTATATCAGCATGAAACTTTTTTAGAATAATATTATAATAACAGATTCAAATCTAAGATTTAATTTAGCTGACAATTATCAAATATCAATACTCATAATTATATCAGTATATTAATTGGTCTTTTAACTGACTGAGTACACAAGTGTTGATTCTAGCAACAGACAAAAAATTATTAGACGATTTTGTCGTTTAGTTAATGGAAATGGGAGCGAGTTTTTAATACACGGATGAGAGTTAATATGGTGTATTTATTCCAAGAGAGCGCGTGCTCATCCAAACCCTCCATTGCTTTGGGTTTATATGTCGTCTCATCATAATAAACATACCAAATGAAACATCATGTCTATGTCAACGTTTTTGTACACACTTTATTTATTTAATTATAAATAATTAGTAATATCACAAATGCTTTACAAGTCGATTTTGTCGAGCATATTTTTTTACAATAATTCTATCAGGACACACCATATCCAAAAACACACAGTTGAATAAGGGAAAATCAGTTGATTTCAATATTAATTAATTTTTACATTAAACCCATAATAATTATTATTAATTTACCCTTAATAAGTTTTGACTCAAGATTATATTTGGTGCTAATTATCTCTGCCTATATCTCTCTTTGCCTCCAAAATTTCCTTCTCATCCAAAACTCTCATCCGAAAAATCGATCACATACAGACCTTCTTCCAAATTTCACTCACATCCACACACCTAACTCCAAAATTTTTGAATTTGAATGAGATGAAATTTAATTATGATTTAAAAAAAGGTATGTTTGTCAATTACTAAACTACCCAAAAAAAAAAATTAAATTATTAATTAAAAAAATTAAGTAAAATTTATATTTTGCGATCGTTTGATTAGACATAATGTCTATAAATAACAGTCCTTTTTTGTATAAATAATTGGAGGATTATTATTCAAGAATGTTAATTATTCAAAAGTACTTCGTTTTGAGTGAATTTCTCCTTGCACCGAAAAAAGAAGTGGGGATCGATCAAGGAAGTTCTTTTGCGCGTCGCGAGAATTTTTTTAATTTTATTTTTATTTTTCTGTTTCTTAATCAATGGTTGGATAAATTTTATATGAGAGTATTATGCGTGTAGATTACAAAAAATAACTACAAAATATATTTATATAAAGGGTGGGTCTCTGGTGCAGACGTCTGCTCCATGCAGATTCTGTCCGACCCGACCCGGCCCGTTCACGCATCCTGCGCCGACCCGCATTTTTTTCCGACGGAACCTTCGGCTCTATTTTTACGGCTCCGCCTTCGCTCCAATTACTAAAATAAGGATAATCGGCGGGCAATAATTTGGACTTTTTCGGCTCGCTCCAAGGCCTTCGGTTCCCCTCGCTCGAATCTTGACCATAGAAGAAGCGGCAAACAAAAAAAAGAGTTAAAAAATGAAATAAAAAAAAAAACTGGAAAAAAAAAAAACTGGTCAAAGGGGGTTGACCCGGGTCAATCGGGTCGGATCGGGTCGGGTCAGCGGGATCTGCACCGTGCAGATTCTGCACGGGAGTTTTTGTCTTATATAAAAGTAGTATTAATCTCACACAAAATAAATCATTTCAATTTATCGATATGCTAATAGTTTACAATAATAACTAAAATCTAAAAGTAGTATTAATCTCCACATATGGTTAGAAATTAATTTTGAAAAATTTCGAAGGAAGAACGATTGTTTTTTATTTTTTTTCAAAGTAGGCAAGAACTATTTTTAAGAAAAATTAATGTTACAATTTCATATTCCTTGTATACTCTTTTAGTTTTATAAAATAATAAATCAATTGATTGTAATTACCAAAAAAAAAAAAAACGTTAGTTACATTTATATCATCCAAAATTTCATAAACAAATTAATTTTATTTATTTAAATCTATAGTCTTAGTACTATATATAAATTTGTCGAATAATTGGAGTTACAATCCAATTTAAGTATAGTCCTATATGTAGGTTACGAGACAAGAAATGCATTATTGAGGGTAGTTGAATTGAAAGTGAAACTATTTGAATAATGAAAGAAAACAATGTAATCGACTCGCTTATTCCTGCACGTTGCCTTCAATTTCTTTCCGTTTCCCTTGTCTATTCCATTAATCGTTGGCGCGTGTGTGTCCCACCCTCACCCTCTTCCCGTGTGCCCATATTTGTCTACCGATGCCCACGAATTAAGACCTACGGTTACTTGCCACTTTCCGACAACCATTTGTAGTAGTATATGTTTGATGTATATCCATGTTTACTTTTAACCATTTTTGGACTATCACAAGATATTTTAAAACTGGATGGTTGTGATTGAATTTGCCTTTTCGCAAAATTCAGCTGAATCAAAGGAAGGGAGATTTGATTTTGGCTGACTATTCATAGTGGAGATATGGATGTGATGGGCATTCTTCCTTTTCATCCTTGTAAACAACAAACTACTGAACAAGAAAACATATATAAATGCTAATTTGCGGTGAATTTCTCCTTCTGAACTGCACTCGATCGATCGGTGAGCATCCTCTTCCCTTTTCGCTTGTTTATTTCATTTCTCACGCGCGCACACACACACAAAATGATTCATACACATACATATGGACATATTTATCTTGTACTGTTACTGCTTACATATCATTATAAGTTTCATTACTCCCTTTTTCTAGCTAGCTAGGTTTCGGTTGAGGATATGGGGCGATGATTGATTGCAGTTTCGATCCCCTATCTATTTTTTTCTGTCTTGTGTTTGAACTTGTATGTATGAATTTGAGTGTACAGACATCTGTATAGTGATCTAGAAAATTGCTGTTCTTTAATCATATCTTTAATCCTTTAATTAAGTTGAGCAATTTAGTATAGTTAAAGGTGTAATATATATTCGTATTGTTTGTGAAGTAACTAAAGCAGGAATATCAGTATTCAGTAGCATCGTGAGGAAGAGATCTATATGAAGATATTTCTGTGTAGCTAGCCGACAGTCTCATGACTTTGTAATAATTATAAAAAATAATTGTATGAAAATACCTCGACCTGATAGGTAGACTTAGTCCCACAATCACTCTTTTGTTACATATGAAGATCATGATGAAAATCACATACAGTTTATTTTCTGTCTTAAATTTATTTATGCTGCTTAAAATTAAATAAAATAAACCACCTGCCTACGAACTCATGATGTAAAAATTAATTCCAATAGAGTATTCCACTTTCATTTTAAGAAAAAGAAAAAAAGTGTGAGATCCATAACTTTTACTCATTTTAGGAAATTAGAATGATTCGCAGAAAATACTAGATTAGTCGTCGTAATTCCAAATACATTAGATTAATATATTGTTCATAAATATCTTCTTGTATCTGTCTGCAATACTGATGATATCTTATTTTGTTGCACTCGATTTTATATACTATCATAGATGATTATTGCATAGTGGGAAATGTAACTCGCACACCTTTTTTTTTTTTTTTTTTTTTTCATTTTATGGTGTGAGGATGAATTAGTATAAAAATATTTCTTGGTGTGAAAACGTGAGAATCATGCTTAAATCAATTTGTAGTTATGTTTAAATTTATAGATTGTGATGCTTAATATGATTCATGCTTTTTATATAAACATTAATTCTTATATAAAATCATGCTTGAATCTATATATATTCATGCTTCAAATAATCACAATCATAGATCATACAAAGGTAATATTTATATAAAAAAACATGAACTTTATTAAACCTGACAATATATTAAATTAAACATGACTACAAATTGATTTAAGCACGTTCTCACATTAAGATTGATTTTTATATGAACCAATTCATATATATTCTTAAAATTTGCTTCGATAGTCGTTGTAATATTATGATTCGGATTCTTTTTTAACTGTTCAATTTTTTCAACACAGTTAATACCTAATTAAAAAAGACTTTCATACTAGTATATTAAAGCAAAATAATTTGCAAGGCACTTTCCCTCTATTTTACATGCCACATGCAAGTGTACTTTTTCTAATGCAAATTTATAGCTCTACATTTTCTCATGCTATTTTAATTTTTCAAATGCAAATATTAAGTTTTAAAGTTGAACAAATGTAGTTTACTATAAAATAAATGATGTGTATGTTGCATTATACTAAAATATATTGTAGTAATAATTATTATTTGCAACATAATTAATTTTTTGTGTTCATATGCAATATTTTATGTAAGAAATTCACTAAGATAAAGTTTATTAGTATGAAATGTTTAATATATATATATATATATATATAATACGTATATAATACTCTATTAACATATGAAATTGTAAAAATTATAATATAATTGTACGGTGGAGTGCAACGCGCGAGGGTCAATCTAGTCTATTTTGCAAACAAATAAGAAAAGCTTGATAAAACACATACTAGTCTAAGGCTGCATATACTTTGGTTGTTAAATTTATCATGTGAAAAGGTGAGATAAAAAAACTCTCACTCTTTAAATCACTCCTTTTTTTTTCCATCATTTTCCATAGACAAAAAGTTCACCATCTTTTGTTCCTTCTTTTCACTTCAAGGAGAGGATACTATTTTCTCTCGCTTTTACTTTGATGGTAAATGGTGAAAAAATAAATATTTTCTCTCATTTTCCATCTTTTCACATGTTTACTTTGATGGAAAATTTTCTTCGAGCAAGGTGGATAGTCTTGCCCGACAGCCCCTTTTCATCATTTTCTCTAAAATATTGGATAATATTATCTTTGGATAGTGGTGTGAAAATATTAATTGATATTTTCCTACCTTTTTTATCCATAATTTTCTAATGAAAACTTTACTAACAAAGTAAACGCACCCTTAGAGTGAAAAGAAGTAAAAAAAAGATGGTGAAAATTTTGTCTATGGAAAATGATGGAAAAGAGAGGAAATTTAAAGGGTGAGAGTTTTCTTTTTCCTCCTTTTCCCTTCTTTTCTCGTGAGATAAATTTAACAAACAACGTAAATGCAACCTAAGAGTAAAATGGTTTGATAGAGCAACATGTAGAAAAATTCATTTGTGAGATCATCCATTCTTTTCCTTTGAACTAGCTTACATACTCGTAAAGATTATATAATTAGACACAGTTTTCTTCTTAGTTTTCTTCTTCTTCCTTCTTGTGAAGAAGCGTTATATACCTCAGTTTGTGTTGTGTGAAACTAACACAAAATTATTTTCTAGAAAGTACTTAAGGAGCAATATACTATATATATCTCTCTCTCAAGCATTAATTAGTTATTTTCTTTTTATCCAATTATTTAACTGTAAAGCTTCGTTACTTTTTTTATTTTGTTTCTATGTATCTGTCGTAAGACCTTATTCCTTGAATGAAAATTTGTGTTTTGAGACTTCAACGTTTTGTTCTGTTTCATATTATTTTATTAATAGTTTAGACACATTCATTAAAACGAAAAACCTATCAAAATGAAATATATAGCTAGGGTTAATTGCAAATCCAAGGCATGATCTTTTCACCCATTTACAATAATAGCATACTTTTTATTATTGGCATATCAAAATACAAAAATCTCATAGCAATTCGTGTCACGCTTTTAATTTATGGTGACCGGGAAATTGACGTAATTTTTTTTTTTGTGATGTGCTTTTAATTGTAACTTTTAAAAATAGTTAGATGCCTCATTTCCAAGTCAGTTTTGCGGTTACCGAAAATTAAAGGCTTGGTTTGAATGTAATGAAATACTATGAAGATTGTATTTTGATACGCCAATAACTAAATATACTATTTTTATTGCAAATAGGGGAAAGAGCGTGTCTCCATTTGCAATTAATTAAGTAAATGAAATCCTACTACTATAAATGAACAAAAACTAATGAAAACAAAAAAGTAGGAAGACCTTTTAGCATAAATATCTAGGGTGTGCTGTATATTTTAATATTTTCGCAGTTAAAAATAACCATTAATTGGACAAAAGATTTCGCATATATATGTGTGCATAGCAGAAACATGTTCTTACATATTTGTACATACATCTTTTCTTACTTAAAAAAGCCTACAAACAGAAACGCAAAATTTGTTATAGTACTTAAAAGAATATCAAGTAAATAATTGAAGTTAATAATTCCACAGAGACATAGCAGCATCGTCCATTTCGACGTCATGATTGTAGAGAGGTGGAGGCTCAGGCGAATTCAACATCAATCCCTCCATCCCCAACAGGCTCTCCTCATCCACATACAGCGAATTCTCCGTTGTCCACGTGGCATTACCAGAGCCGGCCCCCGGATTTGACTGAGGACGGTAAGCCTCCTCAGTTGTTTGAGGACATAAAGCGTTGGCGGCCTCCCAATCCCACTCATATGACTGAGGACCCACCTCAGCAGTTTGACCATCTGCGGCCTCCAACCCTTCCTCATCTGATTGAGGACGGAAAGCCTCGGCTGCCTCGGCCGCAGTCTTCTGAATATCCTTAGCACTCGACGACGCCGGAACAGGCAGCCGCGAAGTGGAGTCGGCGAAATTCAGGCAGGCCGACCGCCCCCTCAATGCAATCGCCGCCACATCGTGCGCACGTGCGGCCATTTCTGCGGTGGCGTAAGTCCCAAGCCAGATTCTAGTTTTCTTGTTGGGCTCCCTCAACTCGCACACCCACTTGCCGGAGTCCCGCAGCCGCACGCCGCGGTAGACCGGGTGGCGCGTCTCGCGGAACTTCTTCCGTCCAGCGCGTTTCTTGGGGCTGTCGGAAGCTAGAATGACTTGCTTGTCTGAAAACAAATCTCCGCCTCCAATGTTGGAAGGAGATTCTGTCTTTGCTTCTGAAGATGATGAGGAGGGTGAGAACTCTTGGATGGAGATTCTGCCGGGAAAAGGATCTGAGTTGTAGCTCCCATACATATGGATAAAATATTATTTTTGTTTTGTAAGAAAATTAATGCTAATATGTTGTTAGGTGAGGAAAAAGTAGTAGGAATAAAGCAGTGGTTATTTGAGGAAGAGAGCAGTAGCAGTAGTATGGTTTCAGTTGTTTCAGTATGTATCGTGGGGAACGAGTGAAATATATAGATATTTGAAATGCCAGGCTGGCAGGCCACGCTTTGAGATTTTATTGGTGCAGGAGAAATAGGTAGGGTAAGAGAAAGAGGGAGTTTAACAAATATCTCAGCTGCTGCCTGTACAGCTCATCAAAAATGGGCCCACTCTTTCTCCACATATACACCTATTTTGTGTGAGCTCTGAACGTCGTCGCATTTCCTAAACGGAATCAAATAGTAATTAATTAGTTATTCTAATCAGGACTTATTAAATTATAATGTAATTGAAAATAATCTATCATAATAATATATTAATTTATAATTAGGACATATCTTGGGTGTATATTACATTATCTATAACATCCTTATTAATTGGCTCTTTATAATGTTTGGATTCACATGTATTGTATTGATTTTTTTTTATTGTTAATTACTTTTCTTCGCCCCGAAACAAATGGTTCATTAACTATATCGGGTCGTTTCATAATTAGTGATCCGTTTCTAGAATACAATTATCTCTTCAAAAGTTGTGGATTATAAAATACGCTTAGTAACTGAAAACGTCATATAAAAAAATAAATAAAAAGTGTCAAAACTTCTTATATTTGAAACCAGAGGGAGTACTTGTAAAATCCGTGCTCAAAAGAAACTAGTCACTTATTCTGGAACGGATGAAGTATAATAGTTCAACTACTTATAACAATAAAATAATGTAATTTCACCCTCATAAATGTATGAATTTAATGACATAATTATTATATATATTGATGTTTGATGATGGTGAGAAACATCTTTCCTTATTTGATTATAGTTAAATACAAGGTATACAATAATTACTTACTAATAAGTAATGTTTATCCTTTTGAGAGCGTTCAAGCTGTAAAAATTTAATATGTAAAAAAAGAAATCTAAGGTTCAATCCAATCACAGCCCTTCCCTAACTAATAGAGAAAAAAAAAATCACCTGATTCCTTATGATCTTTCCTCTCTCTCGTGAAAGAGAAAATCTAACCAAATCAAACTTAGATCTAAAAATTTGAAAGTAGAATATGACAGATATATATAGTTAAGGATTCGATCCTATGATAATTAATCTTTACGTAAGAATGTGAAAATTTTATTTTTTTATATGTATATAGTTCTCATATATATTTGGTCAGTAAAGTCTACCTGTTCATCGAATCATTAAATATATATGTCACTACAAAAGTAGGCATCTGCTCACACAAAATAAATCATATCAATACATCGTACATAATATAGTTCAAATATGAACTAAACCAAATCTTCTGATACATATTCGGGTACACGTGTCTATCATACATATGGTTGGAAATTTTTTTATAGACACTTGTGAGTTGTGAGCTTTTAAGGACAAACATTTTTGTCTTATAGTGGAGTTGTATGTATTAACAGAATCAAAAATACTATCCGTATAATTACGCGACAAGAAATTAATGCATTTTATTTTTTATTAATGTAATTAAGTTAATAGATATTCTAGTGCAAGTTGGTATTGTTGGGTGCTTCAACTTGTACGGAGTAGCTATTGGCCATGGGTTTTTTGTTGAAAATGACATTGAATATTGAAATTAATAAAATATTTAATGTAATCCACTCGCTTGATTTCTGCACGTCGCCTTGTAATTTTTTTTTTTTTTTTATTTTATTTTTATTTCTCTTCTTTATTCAATTATTCTTGGCGCGTGTTTATTCCACCCTCTTCCTACCCCGTCTAACCACTTGGCAACTGATACGACAAATTATGACCGTGAATTACTTGGCACTTTCCAACAAAACATATTTGTCTATATATTTGATTTATTTTTGTGTTTACTTTTTTACTATTTCTGGACCAGCCGCATTAGATATTTTAAAATTGGGTGGGTTGTACTCGAATACCCTTTTTCGTCATTTCAGTTGAATCATAGTGGAGTAAGTTGTTAATTAAGTTTTAATTTACTCTATCTAGCTAGGTTTTGTATCGAGGGTGAACCCGGTGAAGGTTGTGCAGCTACGACACCGTGTTATTGATTTGCTTTTCACGTACAGTAAAACTTTCATTAATTCATATCTTTAGAATTATAAAAAATTATTCCTAAATGTTGGTTATTCTTAAGTAGAAGTGTAAGATAATTTTCCGTTTTTCAATTTTAAAGTGCATGTGAAATATCTAAGTACTATAATTACCAAATTCATGTATACCTATAATAATTTTAACAAAATTAATATTATACATGCATATATATATTTTGGGTGATAGCAAAAAGTTTCATATGAAGAAGCTTTAATCTTGTTCGACAAGTTAAAAATATGATGGGCTCCACTAGAAGATGGACATGTAGACGAGCTATTAAATAAACAAATGTCAAATGATGTGGTTAAAAAATAAAATATTAAGTCATTGTCACATAAAACCTTCAAGTTACTACTTTAACAGAACACATATATATATATATATATATATATATATATATATTGTTATTATTTCTTAAATGTAGGTGTATTTCCCCAAAGCGGGACTTGAAAAAAATATGAATTATGACAATGTAGAGTTTTTTCCTATTTATAACTGATTCCAAGTTGGGACTATAAATTAATATTTCTAAATAGAGTTTATTGCTTAATAGAGTGTTGTAGAGGTTTTACTAAATATAAACTGATAGAGGTATAGTAATCAATCGGTACCTTCTTAATTTGTCTAGTAACAAAAGCAGTAATTTTTGTATAGATGATGAATTTGGTATAATAGCCAGGTTTCTTAATTAGGGTTGAGGAAATCGTGTAAGTACGTTGTCAACTTAGTCCCGCAATCACAATATTTTGTTAATATATCACATACATATATACTTTTTATTTTATTCATTTTTTTTTATTTACGGTGCTTTAAAAAGTCACCTGCCTAGCTAGTCATCATAAAGATTTACTAATTCCAAATAGACTAGATTACTCTTCATTATTCCAGATAGACTAGAATACTTTCACAAATATCTTCTTGTGTGCTGTCTCCCAAACTTCCAATCTCTACTAGAATTTTGTTTATATACGCTGATCGTTTTCTACAGTGTGATATCATTAATATACGAGTCATAGTCATCTGCGAACTTTTATTTACATTTCTTTTCTTAAATTTCACTAAAATTATAATCGGGAATTGATAAACTTATTTGAAGATTAATAAACTTTAATTGAAAGTCATTTAAAAAAAAGACGGACAAAGTGAAATGCACATGTCTGCAAAAAAATATATATTTAAAAAGGTGGGTGCATGCATTTCACACGCCTGCTGAACAATCCTGGAAGGAACGGTGCAATGCACGCGTTCATCTAGACCGTTCATAAATTATGTGAGATGGACGTGTCCTGCGTGCATGTAGGATTTTAATAAAGGGGTGACAAAATTTATCAATTTATCGTTCAATCCCTTTCTCGCTCTCTATCGACTATCATCCATCTATATTTACTTATAGTCTTTTGTTTTTCACCAAATTCGTTTTATCTACTATTCATTTATTCTCCCTCAATTCTTAAATCAACCTATAAATAAATTAATACAACTTATTTCATTTAGTATATATTTAATACAAGTGTTTGCAATTGGATGAGAGAACTCATAAAAGAAGTGCAATAGAGTTGATTGTTACAAAATGGAAGGCTGAAACGATGGAAGGTTGACGCCATTGGAAAAAAAAAAAACTTCAAAATTAAAACTTTTTTTTTTAATATAATTAAGGATAGGATAGCGATCTTGTGCGAATAAATTTTATATGAGAACGTGAGAATGATACATTGCAATGCATTTTTATCACATCAGAAATCCATATATTTCAGAAATGTAATGCATACATATTCTAATTTATAAACTGCAATAACTTAAATGCATTAATATCATAATGCATAAATTACAGTAACTTAATGAATCGTTAATTTTGAACCATTGGTTGGAAAGATCAAGAGTCTAAATTTATTCTCATTTTTCACTTAAGATAATTTTCCCACCCGGTCCTCTCCCATTAAGAATATGTATTAAAAAACAAGATGGATAGAAACTCATATCATGATAGTAGTAGATTATAATATGGTGGGAATCCATATTATATATGAGAAATACTCGGCCCAGTTTTTTTCCTTTTACCGTGTTTATATTTAATAGCTAGCCACAGCACATCTTTCAGTTCGTATATTGTTAAAATTTGTTTTAATTGGCCCCTGTAATATTTTTTTGGGTCCCTCAATTAACAGATTTATCAACACCGTTAATAATAGTATAACAGTATAAGAAAGACTGTGAAACACGAACTAGTAGTCTGTTCAATGGTTTATTATAATAAAATTAGAATAAAAATTCATCTGTGAGATCATCCATTCTTTTGTTTTCGATTCGTCGAAAATTATTAATTTAGACAACAGTTTTCATCGCTATTTCTAATTTGTATCTCACAATAGCAATACATAGTTTTAGTAATATTGCTATTGTTATTATGAAGAAGAAGAAGAAAGAATAGTACACAATAGAACATCAATCGGGACAGTGGATCACAAGTATATTTAGACACAATAATTAAAAGTATCTATCGGGACAAAATATGAAGTACATAAACTTAATTATGAAAACAAAAAATGAATGCAAAATAATTAAGGCGTATTAGTAAATGATAACAATAGTAGTACATATTTCATAGGACGCGCTTGTCTCGTGATTTTATAGTACGTTGCACAAGCATGTAAGATAAAAACAGTTGACATAATATGTGCATTTATCAGAACTTTGTCTCCACATATTTAGATACATCTTTCCTCACTTGGTAGTTGCCAAAAGAACCCTAAAAATAGAGAGACCATATTGTTTATTTAAAGAATAATATTTATTATATAGTAATTTTAATAATTCCATAGTGGCATATCACCATCCATTCCAAAGTCATGATTATAGTGAGGTGGCGGCATCATCATCCCCTCGTTCAGCAATCCCTCCTCCATCCCAAACAGACCACCTTCCTCATCCATGTACAGAGAATTCTCCGACGTCCACGTGTCATTAGCAGCGGCGGCGGCGGCCGATTGAAAAGACTCAGCTGTTTGAGCACAGAAAGCATCGCCGCACGACTCATCTGACTGAGGACGGAAAGCCTCGGCGGCCTCGGCCGCTGTCTTCTGAATATCCTTAGCACTCGTAGACGCCGGAATAGGCAGCCGCCATGTGGAGTCGGCGAAATTCAGGCAAGCCAAGGGCCCCCTCAATGCAATCGCCGCTACATCGTGCGCACGTGCGGCCATTTCTGCGGTGGCGTAAGTGCCAAGCCAGATTCTAGATTTCTTGTTTGGCTCTCTCAACTCGCAAACCCACTTGCCGGAGTCCCGCAGCCGCACGCCGCGGTAGACCTGGTGGCGCGTCTCGCGGAACTTCTTCCGTCCGGCACGCTTCTTGGGGCTGTTGGAAGCTAAAATGACTTGTTTGTCCGAGAAAAAAGGTCCGGCGCCGGAGCTGCCGTTGTTGGATGGCGATTCTGACAGTACTGCTTCCGAAGGTGACAAGAATTCATGGAAGGCAGGAAGGTGGTCTGAATGGTAGCTCCCATACATATCCATAAAAGGATACGTTTTGGAGAAATATACTTTGGTAGGTGAAGAAGAAGAAGAAGAAGAAGAAGAAGAAGAAGAAGAAGAAGAAGAAGAAGAAGAAGTTGAAATAAAACGGTGGTTGTTTGAGGTTTGGAAGAGAGTGAGAGAGTGTGGTTTCAGTTGTTCCAGTAGGATGGTGTGGGGAATGAGTGAAATATTTATCGACACCTATGTGTAAGTTCGATCCTACAACCCCACACCCACACCCACTCATTGGATATTTATCAACTTTCACCTCTTTAATTAATTTATTCCTTACACCAACCCTCCATCATATACAAGTTCTCGCCTCTGTATGTTCATATATGAGATCCGGCCCACAAAACACCTTCACTTGGTTTAAGAAAAAAAAAAAAAAAAACCCTAGAAACTAGTTTCTTATGAATGAAGAAGAAATCTAAATTATATCCAAGCTCGTCTAATAAATTTTTCTCCGGGCAAGATTAATAATCAGTCTCTCCTCGTTCAATTACTGAAGAGAGATTTTCTTCGATTCTTATGGGACTAATTGATAAAATGTGCTCTATCAATCGAGAAAGGGCTGCTTGCTTAACCCTTCGGGTTCTCCGGCGCGGTAGAAAGGGAGGGAAGTCAAGGTTTCTTCTAATCGTTTCAACGATGAGGATCTATAACGATGTTCTGGCTTGGATAAAGTGGGATCGAGGTGGGATGTTGTATCTGGGGAGAAATCTCTGAGAATAGAAATCGGAAGGAAAAAAAAAAAAAAAAAAAAAAGGAAGTGGAAGAGAGAGAGAGAGTGCAGTGCATGAATTGTTTGTGGAGTTGTAGGACCGAACTTACCCCTGTTGGTGGCATTAAAGCACTTGATAATTATTTGAAGTGCCAGGCTGGCGGGCCACACTTTGAAATTTGATTATTGGATGGATTCTAAAAATATCTCAGCTCCTGTCTCATCATGAAAGATCCACTGCAGTAAAATCTGTACTTTTCCTCGCCCCTTCAAATTATAATGTTATTATTAGCCACCGAAAAATAAAAATAAAGGTAAAAATATAAAAATTGAATAGCTCCCATCGTTACTGACGAAGGAGTTTGAAAGATTAAATTTTTTCTTATTTGACAAATGACAATATGAGTAATATGAGTGGGTAGAAAAGAGTATAATTTAATTCTTTATAAATTAATAAACTCTTTATTATAAATTTTTCGGTTCCGATTCAAGCCCTTGTAAAAAATCATCAATTTTGATAAAATAATAATATAATAAATTTTAGGAGATTCCCTTTATAAGTATATACTCCCTCCGTATTAGTTATAAAGTCCCAATTTAAGTGAGTACGGGTATTAAGAAAATTGGTAAAGTATTTTTGAGTGGGGTAAAAGTTAGAAAGTAGGGGTAGTGATATTGACAAAAAGGTAGTGGTATTGACAAAAGGTAGTGATAAAGTTGTTGGAAGGTGGACCCATCAATGACAAATGAGAGTAAATAAGAGAGATTCTTGAGGGTGTCCATAAAGTGAAATGAGACTTTTTAAAAAATACATGTAAAATGTGTAAAATGTGACTTTATATGTAATACGGAGGGAGTAGATCCCATTAATATTGTAAATTAGTAATAATTTTTTGGGATAATTGTCTGTAAATCCTCAACCTTTCCTCAAATTCGGGAATTGTATATGACTTTTTAATTTTCGCACAGATAACCTTAATCGGCCATTTTCTTCTGATTTTGCAACTCCGATCGAATTCCCCAATTTTTTTCTGACGTGGCTTCTCGGAATTCCACGCTGGAGGCCGAAAATGACACGTAGGACACCGGAGTAGACAAAACGACGTCGTTTTGATAACTTCAACTTAAAATAAAAAAAAACTATGCCAACTCATTTTATAAAAAAAAAAACAAAAAACAAAAAACAAAAAAAAAAACTTCTTCTCTCTCTCCCTATCTCTCTCTCCTGTTCTTCTTCTATCTCTCCTTCTGCCGCCGTCGCCACCGGTTGCCGCCGCCGCCAATGGTGGTGCAGCGCATCTCTCCTTCTTCCTCCCCTTTTCTGCACAGCAACCACCACTGAAAAGAATGAGTAACCCAGTCCCTCACGATGCTCATCACAATCGCTCCAATCATCCCTCCAACTTCTCCGACCATCGCCAAAATTAAAGCTCATCAAAACCCCTCTCATTGACACTCTCTTCTACCGACCACCACCACGTCACCGCCTCTCCTCCCCCACCCCTCTCTTACTCACCCACTCCACCATCTCCGACCGGACATATCGAAATCGAACACGACCACTTCCTTCCCCGCCCCCAACAACTTCTCCTTCTCTTCCGCCGCCGCCTGTTCAACGCCTCTCCTCTCCAGCTCCGTCATAATCGATAAAGGGGTCGTCGCAGCAGCGCCTCTCTTCTTCTTCCTCCCTTTTTTTGCAACAGAAACCACCGCCTCTCCCCCACCCTATTTCCGACTTCAACGGCGCCATCCCTTTCATCGACCGCGACCCCGACCTCTTCTCTCTCTTCCTCTCTCTCCTCCGCACCGGAAACCTCCCCTCCAAAGCCAAATCCTTCGATATACAGGACCTAATCTTCTACGGCGTCGAGAATCTCCTCTCAACTCCCAATCAAACCATACCCAATTCGACGCCTTCAACCTCGACAAATCCCTAATCCTCCCCCTCAACGGCCGCGATTCGCCGTCGGCGATCTCCACCATGCCCTACGGCTCGCTCCACGTCACCCACGGCAGCAAAATCACCTCCTTCGACTGGGGATGGAGAGAACGAGAAGATGGGTTGTGGATTGAATCTGTGTACTTGCGAGAGAGAGAGAGAAAAGTGTGGATTTCAATTTTTTTTTTAAATGGGTGTAAAACGACGTCATTTTATGTTAAGGGGACGACGTCGTTTAGTTTGCCGGCACGGTGTGTCCAGCGTGGAATTCTGAGAAGCCACGTCAGAAAAAAAATTGGGGGAATTCGATCGGAGTTGCAAAATCAGAAGAAAATAGCCGATTAAGGTTATCTGTGCGAAAATTAAAAAGTCATATACAATTCCCGAATTTGAGGAAAGGTTGAGGATTTACAGACAATTATCCCTAATTTTTTATCATAATTTGTTAAAATATGAACCTATTGTTATTTGTTTTTCTTGAAATTTAAATATAAGTGAATTTTATCTCACTTTTCTAATTACATACTCCCTCCGTCCCTGATATATATCTTCCTATCCTACTTTTTTGGGGTGTGCCCCATATATCTTTCTAGCTAATTTTGGACATTATCCTACAACAAATTGTTACTCTATATCCTTATTTTTATCAACTTATTTACCTAAAATACCACATATGACCCACAACTATCTTAATTAATTAATATATCACTCCTTCAATGTTGGACCCTCTCCATTCATAAGATACTCAACCACCTTTTATTCACTCACAACCAACTCAACAATATTTTTTCTTAATCTCCGTGTCACTCCATCTTAGAAAGATATATTAGGGATGTAGGGAGTACAAAATAATGGTGTCTAGTTCTCCATTGAAATTTTAATTTAATGGGTGTTAAACATGGATTTTTACCTCTTTTTAAAGTTTAAATGATGTTATTTAGTTGAGGAAAATCGTGTTTAAGGCAAGTACGAACTAATATTTTGTTAGTTTGAAAGAATGTGATGCTTGCTTGTTTTTGGTGATTTTATGTAGGATTTGGATGAAGAAACGACTTGGAAAATGGAGGAGAAACGAGTGGAATGAAGGTCCGAGGTTAACGAGATGTGCCATGCGGTCGTATGCCAACCACATGGCAGTGGCGCAAAGTGATAGGGGTCATGCGGTCTGGCTATGCGGTCGCATTCCAGCCGCATGACAATGAGCCACGTTGTCGAGTTACCATGCGATCGCATGCCAGCCGCATGGTGACGTAGTTTTACGCGTTTTAGCGTATTTTTAGATTTTAATTCGTTTTTAACTTGGTTTTGTACCACTTTTCGGATAATTAATTATTTCCTAGTATAAATAGGCTCCTTAGAGTTTATTAGGGAGAACTTTTACATACTTTTAACTTTGGCACGTTTAGGAGATTTGGAGCTTTCAAGGAAGACGAGAGATTTGATTTCTTCACTACGGTTTTTTAACTTTATGTTTAGAATTGAATCTTTGTTTTGTTTTGCTATGATTATGTGTGGCTAGACTTTTCGTTATCGTATGGTTAGAAAGTAGATGAATATTTGATTCGTACTGTTATTTTAATTGATTAATCACGACATTTTCTCCTTTTCCGTATTCTTGTGCTTTATTATGCTTGATTGCTTGATCACCAATTGTGCATTTAGTTGTGTTAATTTGATATCGAAAGAAGATGATTAACATTAGAATTGAGAATAGGGAACATCCTCTTCAATAAAGTTGAAAGATCTTGAGATTAGGGTGAAGATAAAGAATCTAAGAATCGTTTAGGAGTTATATGCTGATAGTTGATTGGACATAATAGTTATTAACGTATAATCTCCAAAGCTCCAATCGAAGACTCCATCTTCCCGAACTTGGCATCATTAATGGCTATGTATTTTCTGAGCAAATCATCGGTGCTCTCCTTCTTCAGCTCATTAATAACTCCGTTAGTCACAGAAAATCCAGGTGGGGGCTGCAGTGCATTATTCGGATTCCCATACGAGAGATTTGGAAGCCGATTGGGATGATAATACTGGCCTTGATTTCCACGAAAGTTGCTTCGATTCCTATTATTCACCCAATTCACCTCTTCCATCTGCATATGGTCCACAGTTTGTTGCTCGGGCTCGGGCTGCCTCAAACTCAATGTATCAATCTTATTGGTAAGGTTGACAACATGATTAGTCAGGATTTCCATGGGATCGGCTCCTTGAGTTGCTGCCACCTTCCGAACTTGAAGCCTCTCTGTTGGCCACTGATAACTGTTTGCAGCCAATCTCTCAATAATCTCAAAAGCTTCATCACTTCCTCTCGCCAGAATAGCCCCGTTGGCAGCAGAATCCATTCTTTGCCTCGTATCCACCGAGCACGCATTATAGAACATGAGAATGTGGTTCTCAGCATCGAATCCATGATTGGAACATTTGCGAAGTTTCTCCTTGAATCTTTCCCGACACTCGTAGAAAGTCTCACCATCAAACTCACGGAACTGCACTATCTCTATCTTCAGTTTCAGAATAAGGCCCGAAGGATAGAAATTCAACAAGAATTTCTGAGCGATGTCATTCCAAGTTGTACCAGCCTTGAGCTCCAGAGATTGATACCACATCTTCGCCTTATCCTTCAATGAGAAAGGAAAGAGACGAATTCTGATAGCATCTTCAGGGACTGGATTGATCTTAGTAGTACTGCACATCTCCAGAAACTGAGCTAGATGCTCATTAGGATCCTCTGTCACATGCCCTCCATACTGGTTTGCCTGAATCATCTGAATCAAACCCGTCTTCAACTCGAAATTAGTAGCATTGAGTCCAGGTCCGGCTATGACTCTCGCGTTCAGAGTAGGCTGAAAGGTCTGCTGAATAAGCGTCGAACGATGCGTTCGCTCCTCTTCTCTTACCATAAGCTCATCAATAGTCCTCTTGAGAGCTGCTACTTCCTCAGCTGTAGCCATGTTCTTCTTCTTCTTCTTCTTCTTCTTCTTCTTCTTCTTCTTCTTCTTCCTAGCGTTATTACGCCGCGCAGTAGCTTCAATTTCAGGATCAAACGATACAAGTTCTTCATCACTAGCACGCGTGAGCATAAACTACCTACAGCAAGAACAAAGAGAAACAAAATATTAAACTAAAAATAAACAAACTGAAAATAAATGTCTAAACTAGTCTCAATCAATTTAATCACAATATCACAAATCTTAATATCAATCCGTAACAACGGTGCCAAAAACTTGTTCGCTCTTTTATTAACATTGCAAGTGCACAGTTAAATTGTAGTAAACAAGGTCGAATCCACAGAGATTGAACTTAAAATTCACAAGTACTATTTTCAAATAACATCCACTATTTAGACTCTTAATTAAAAGGATTTTTAATCTAATTATCAAAAATATTAAAACGCAATTAAATCTAATAGCACAACGAGAGCAAATTCGAAATAAAAAAAAAAAGAGATTATCTTATGGTTTCGATTTCAATGAATAAATGAACTATAACTTATTTTAATTAATTAATCACATAAGAGACTTGATTTCTCCCTTAGATGATCACACAATTAGTCTAGACTCGTTTTCACGACAAATAAATCGTAATTACATCTCTAACTTTTCTAAATCTATCTGAAAAATTTGAAGTTCGAGTTCCTTAAATGAAATAAAAAGTTAAACATGGTCGCCGCATTCAATACTTTTGTTCGCGTCAAAAATCAATCGATGCATGATTATATTCAAATAAAAATACATAAATTTATTAACTTTAAATACATTTGAAGAATTATGTAAAACTTATTTCTATTCATGATCTTCATATAAAATATGTTTATTGAAATTAAAAAATTATTCTTTTAGTTAATAAATTATTAAATTATCAATATATTAATATGTCTCTAAATTAATAAAATTTTATTGTCTAAGATTATTAATTTATAGAGGCTTTATTGTATCTCTCCACGTATACGTGACCTATTTAGAGTACTACTGAGCATTGAGAGCATTCACAACAGTAGGTGTTGAAGCACTAGGATGATGAGTATTTAATTGTATTTTGGTGGAATAGTAATGATTGATAGTCCTAGGATGAAAATTCTATAATGGTGAAGTCCTACCCCTAAGATCATCCAATGATTGATTTTGTACTTTTTTTTTTCAATTTTACTTTGTTTAATAGTAGTATGAATAATAAAATACTAAATTATATTGAAACATTGGAAAATTACTATACAATTGATTATTTAAAAACTTAAAATTAAAAACAAAAAATAAAAAACTTAAAATTAAAAATTACATATCTACATCTGAAAACCCCCATTTAATCTTCATAATTATTTTTTATTGCAGAATTTTAAAATTCTTAATTAATTTATTATTTTTTTATTGCAGAATTAAACAAAA
Source organism: Schizonepeta tenuifolia (assembly GCA_029490685.1). Lineage (NCBI taxonomy): Eukaryota > Viridiplantae > Streptophyta > Magnoliopsida > Lamiales > Lamiaceae > Schizonepeta > Schizonepeta tenuifolia. The sequence goes on along the minus strand of CM055955.1, from coordinate 13,612,046 downwards.
TAAGCAGAAAATGGAGGAGGCAGCATATGTCCCTCCTCCCTTCCCATTTCGCCGATGAAGCCCGAGCTTCATAGTGCTCGTGTGCTCGCTACCTCCGCCCGACCTTCACACCTCCAATGGCATTCGCCCGCGTCGTGGGAGATCTCCAACGGAAAGAACAGGCTATCGTCTGGAGGAAAGAACATTGTCTCATTTTCTAAACCGGAATCGAACCTTAGTTTTCTCAATCGGAATTTATCAAATTTTAGATACCCACTTAAGACGCCCAATCACGCCCCTTTCTTCTCATTTTTTCATTTTACTAAAACGACAAGGAAAAACTTTCATGAAACGGGTTAATGGATTATATAATTTGCAACATAAATGGAAAAGTTTATGATTACTTTTGATATGAATATGCATTTACACTAAGAGCATCAACAACAGTGCCCGCTGTCAAATTTTTGGAGAGCTCACTGGCGCAAAAAAATTTCCACAATGATGTCATTCTCTCAAATTGGCTCTCTCCTTTTAATTCATCCAATACATTGTTGCAACCACTGCTCTCTCTCTCTCTCTCTCTCTCTCTCTCTGCGTCCTCTTTCACTCCGCCAGTGAAAGGGCTGCAATGGCAGCGCCCACCAAAAATTACTTGCCTACAGCGAGCCCTAGCGGCTCGTTGGCACCGTCAGGATGCTCTAATAATGCTTTTCTATGTACGTTCCACCCTCTTCTATTTAATTTTTTTGTTCATAATGTAACATCAAAACTATACTGACTTAACTCTAGTCAGTAAGATTAGGGCATGATCAGGCAACACCCTTGGCCCATTGGGGCAAATGCTTAAGGCCTCCTTATAAATAAAATATTTGTCGTATCATAAAAAAGTTATTTCACTTAATGGGGAAAAAATACAGACGTCCATGCTCTCCTTCTCAATTACGTTATTGATTTCTCATGCTATCACCCTCTTAATTCTCTCAATTATGCTATTGCTCTCTCACTGTCTCTCCTTCACGCATATGAGCGTGTGTGTTTTTCTAAAATCTCAAATTGCATTGAATTAAGGGGTTATAAGAATGAAGGCTGAAACAAATGAGATAAAAGTTTTGTTTCTATTTTCTAGTGAAGTACTCCCTAATTTTAGTTATACAGTCACTCAAGCATGAAAAAAGAAAAATGATGAATAACATTAATTTTCTTTTTGCTAGGACTCACGAAATATCTGGACCGATATAATTTAAAGGTTTAACCCAACCATTCTCTCTTTCTCCAAAAATATTACTCCTCCATTTACAAAGATTGTAAGGAGGGATACTCCCGACAACGTGTGAACGGGTGTATTGGGGAGGGGGGGTATACACCAGTAGTAATTTTTATAAAACTTTTTCTATCAGTTTGAACTTGCTCAGTTCGTGATGCTCGACAACTGAGGAAGTCAATTGGAGCTGTCACTCAGTTTGGTGCACATTTGACTTCTTAGACTGAGAGTCGACTGTGTAATCCTAATTGAGGTTTTGGAAAGAATTTTGCAGTGTGGAATGTGGTGGAATTTGGACTCGTTACTTCACTAAAAATCTTTTACTGCGAAGGTCAAGTTTGCAAACACTTAGTGCAGATTTTGTAAAGTTAATTTTATGTTGATCAGTTGGTTAGATAACAGAAAAATAATTACTTGGAATATAAACGACACAAGTATTTTTACATGGTTTGGAGATGAACTCCTATGTCCACGGTTACCTTTTCGGGGTAGTAATTCACTAGATAAGTTTACACGTACTTATCAAACGTTAACTTTGGTTTCCGGGCACCACACAACCTGACCAGTTCGATTGCGGGTTCGAACTAAACCTTACAACACTTTTACGGGTAAGTATAAAGCCTATCTTAGATTTCGAATTCTAAGGGACCTAGTTTATTTGATTACGGGTTCAAAGAGGACCTAGAGATATGGGGTTGGGGTTTTTCCAACTATGAAGCCTTCATTAATTAGAAAAGTGGAGGCTTATTTCTAAGGCTTAGAGACTTAATCTATTACAAAGAATCTGCTTAGGAAAATGCAAAAACAAAACTTCTAGACTTGATCAAAGAACAGACTTTGAGAAACTAGAAGGAAGCTAAGGAGGAAGACTGAAAACTCTCTGCTACTTTGCTTCGAACACTTCTTGATTTCTTGCTTAGAGATACTACTTGCTCTAATGCTTCTTTGCGCGTGGATTCAGTAGTCTTCTCGCAAAGGTAGTGTTGGAAAAATGAGCAAAGGTTTCAAAAGATACCAAAATCCCAACTCACCCCAACCGAGTAGGTGATTACCTTTAGTCTGCTCTTTGCTAGAGCTCACTGTTTGAGCATAGGATTTTATCTTTATAGAGTTCAAGCAAAAGAAGTCAGCTAGACTGAAGATGGGAGTTCGTGGAAGAACTCAACTGAGGGTTCAAACTCTGTTGGGACCGGAAGTCAATTGAGACATCAACCTCAACTAAAGCACGGACTCAGCTAAACAGCAACTCAGTTGTCTCCCCAACTGATCCTCAAAACTGAAGACGTTCAGTTCACGCAAGGAGAAGTTATCAGTTGTCACGAAGTGGAGAAGAGAAGATCTTGAAGACGCTGAAGACTGAGGAGTTGCAGTTCAGAATCGAACCTACTCGAGAGCACAAGTCAGCTGGAAAACTTACCATAAATGGACTGACAACATCGATGTGCAAAAAGCAAAGGTCGCAGGTACCATCTCTGAAAGTTACCAGTAAAGCATGTGGAGTGCCACACTTTTGGCAGAGGTTCAACAGTTCTTACCAACGACTAGTTTGACCCTTTCCTGTATAAATAGAGGTCTCCACATCTAAGCACGGTGACACAAATTTTCACATTAGAATACTAGAGAGAAGAAAAAGAGTAGTTGCAGCAGTAGCAGACAACCTCTCTCCTCAAGCAAGAAAACCTCCTTCTATCAAGAAACCTTTCCTTGATAGAGCTTTGAGTGCAGGTTTTTGCTTGGTTTGTGTCCCAGCAAACTCTTTCACAAGAGATCGAGTTTGCTGTCTTAGGTTGAAGCCTCCACTCCCTTAAGGTGTAGTAGGCTTCTTTGTTGGATTTCTTCCCCCAAATCAAAACCTCAGGTTTGACTTTAAACCTGTAATCAAAGGCACTTAGTCCCTTGAAACCAGTAATCTAATACCAGGTCCCTTGGAACCCGGAATCCAAGAACAGGTCCCTTAGAACCCGAAATCTAAGACTGGCTGTGCACTTGCCCGGAAAAGTGTTGTGAGGTGTTGTTCGAACCTGGAATCAAACTGGTTAGGTTTGCTTGGAACCCAGAATCCAAGTGGGGCATTTGGTAAGCACGCGTAAGCTTATCTAGTGGATTAGTTCCCAAAAAAAGAAGTCATGGACATAGGAGGGGGGGTCTCCGAACCACATTAAAATACTGTATACTTACTTTTTGTATTTTAAATTCAGTACCTAACCAACTAACTTAGCATATGCACTGCACTAATTTGGGAACTTAACCTTCCTCTTTCACTAAGGTTTTAGTTTTTGTAACGAGCTTATCTTCCACCATTTTCCGCATTGCAAAACTGTTTAAAACCTCAGTTGGTGCATACAGCTATACTTCTGGCATAGAAGCCAGCTGAGCTACCAACTGTGTGATTGGCTTCAACTGAGAAATACAGTTGAAGAGCTACTCTAACTGTCTCTTCTAGTTGTGAGTAAACTGACCTGAGCAAGATATCTCAATGAAAAGACGTTTAGCGAAACAAAAATTACTACTGGTGTATTCCCCCTCCCCATACACCACTTACTCGTTACCGGGACCATCAAGTGATATTAGAGCACTTGTTCAAAAGATTGTTGTTTCTGATTCACAAAGTGTGAGTTGAGTATATTTTTCAGTGGTCAACTAAACAGATCTTTTCTGAAATCATTTAGTGCATTCTGCTGCATATCTTTTTGTGTCTCTTGTGGTGTACAAAAATTATGAACCCAACATTTCTGGGGAGCTTGCTGGAGTTTTCCGTGGATGATTATCCCACCTTGGAGATTTCGTCTGAAAACAACTCTGACTGCCAGGCATCATCAGATGTGGAAAACCGTTGAAAATGGTCCCATCCAGGTGGCTCAGTCAGTGCTGGTGACTCCCATCGCTCCAGGGGAATGAGAAATGATGAAGGAGGAACCCAAAAGCGTCCACCAGTACAGTAAGAGAGAAAGAGATATTGCGCAGCTAGATGACATTGCCAATAGCGTCATCTCTTTTACAATCGGCAAAGCATACTTGCCGAAGATTATCAATTGCCTCATGGCAAAAGATATGTGGGAAGCCTTAGCTGCACTCTGTGAGGTCTCTGACGAGATTAAGGAGAACAAGTTCACCTTAGCTTGTCAGAAGTTCAAAAACTTCTCTCAACTTTCTGTGGAATCCATCGACAAGATGGTGTTGAGATTCACAGAGGTCCTTATGGACATTGAGAGTATTAGGAAAGGCGAATACTCCCTGCGTGAGATGAACCTCAAGGTTCTCTCCGCGCTAGGTGAAGACTGGACAGTCTATAAAGTTGTCTACCAAAATCGGAGTGACCTCAGTTCGATGACAACTGAGAAGTTGTTCTCCATGCTCAAAGCAAATGAGTATGATATCCTCCGACTGAAGCCTTGCAAGCTTACTAAAATAGAAAAGACCAAGCAAGGCTCAGCTACAATGTCCATGGCGCTTTGAGCTGAATCGAGCAGGTCCAAGTTCGCATGACCTTAACGGTCCACTGACTCCTCAGCTAGGGATCGACAGAACCGGTCGGAACTCGAGAAGAAGGTCGAAGAGCTGACCGATCAACTTGAGGAGATAAACTCCAGGATTGAGAAGTATAGGAGGATCAACCAGAGCAGGTGGATCTCAATAGATCCCTCCTCAAAGAATCAAAGCGAAGGATGCTTTAAGTGCGGAAAGCCAGGATATTTCAGATCCAACTGTCCTGACCTCTCCATAAAGGATAAGGGAGCCCTCCGAGGAAAAGCCAAGGAGAAATCCAAGGCCATGATCGTTGAGGAAGATGTCGATGACACCGACGTGTTTACGGAGTCAGAAAGGAAAGAAACTGACTCGCCATCTAGCTCAGCTGAAAAACACATGTGCCTTATGGCATTGCCAGAAGAGTCAATTGAGGAAATAAACTCTTCTGTCCATCCCAACTAGAATGTCACTTCTGTGCATCAAAGTACAGGAGAACTTGATGAAGGCATTACACCGTCATGGGATAAGTTCAAACGCCTTAGCAGACTGTGCACCAAACAAAAAACACAGTGCAAGGAACTGCAAGTTGAGTGTGACAACCTGAGCAACGAGCTGATCATGAGGGATCACGATGTTGAAAAGCTCATGGAGAAAAATCACCGACTCCATAAAGAAGTTGCTCAGTCCACCAACAGTCAGGTCATTCACTTGATACATCTGACCAGGACTCAGGCTGAATATATCTCTCAGTTGCAAACTCAAGTGAAGTTTGCAAATGATAAGATAATTTCTCTCTATGCCTCGAGCTCAGCTCTAGAGAGCATGATCAGCCAGCAAAAACTTTCCAAATGCGTTGAAGGTATTAGGTATGATCTAGCCACTGACACTGAAGCACCGCCAGCTCAGTTCGTCAAAGCAACTGGATTACCGACTGAGGCACCACAAGCTGAATCTGACCCAGTCGAGGCCACAATTCAAGAGACTTCAGTCATTCCTCAGACTGTTGAGACTCATGTGAAGGATAAAGAGAAGGAGGTTCCAACTGAAGAACCTCACGAGCACGAAGCTGGTACGTCAAAAGATGCTGAGGGATCTTCAAGGAAGTCAAGAACCCAAGGTCGCCGAGTGATGAAGCTGTCGTTTGTACTTCCCACAAATAACTTTGTAATCTCCTATGCCCATAGTAGGCAATAGCCAACGGTAAGCAGGGTCGTACCCAAGGGAATTGTTTCACCTGTATTTGATCGTGATTTGGATAGTTTATTTGGTGCATTTTGGATGGTTTTCGACTTTGTTTGTAATTCTTTTAAGTTAGAAATGCACTAATCTTCTAGATCGAGTATTGTGTGATAGATGCAGGATTTTGCTTCGGATTTATAGATAATTGTGTGGACTTGAAGAAATGTCAAATTTGGGGCAAGGATATGCAATCACTTAAGAGAGGTGACCGCTTGTGAGTTGGTTTGATTCGAATAAAGTACAAAACCGTGGGAAGGCGATCGACTAAGCCAGGTGCTCGCTCAACATTCGACACATGGAACGCACTTTGCTCAAGCGCTCACCTGTCATCATAGAATGAAGGATGAACGGGGGACAGAGAGAAGCATTGGGCGATTGTCTATGACACGAGATCGCTTGTCTTGAAGCAGGAAGGCGATGCAAGTGACCGCCTGGTTCAAGCGCTCGCCTGAGCTTGAAGCGGCGTTAAGGAAAGAGTGCAAGGAAGCGATCGCTGGTTCAAGCCCTCGTGTGTTGAGGCGGCGTTAAATCAATATAAATAGGGATTAGATCTGATTATTTTCGTTTTCTGTTTTTTCAGCCTCTTAAGCGATCGTATATCCTTGCCCCAAACTTGACATTTCTTCAAGTTTGCACAATTATCTGTAAATTCTAAGCAAAAATCTACATCTATCACACAATACTCGATCTAGAAGATTAGTGCATTTCTGACTTAAAAGAATTATAAACAAAGTCGAAAACCATCCAAAATGCACCAAATAAACTATCCAAAGCACGACCAAATACATGTGAAACAACCCCTCCACACACAAAACCTTGCTTGTCCTCAAGCAAATCTTATTCAAAATCAAAATAAAGAAAGTAAAAGATTGAACCAAACAATTCATACTTCAATAAACTCTCAATCACAAGATAATTCATTATTCATCGATCTAAAACTGTCATCACAAAACAAATGAGTTGCCCTCCACACAAGAACTCAATCAACTCAACATCTGAGTACAAGATTAAAGAGAGGAAACATCAACAACGAAGAGCATCCCAAATTTATGCCATTACTTAAAATACAATAAAGAATACGTGAATTTCGGGCAATATTCACTAGGTTTACTCACGGAAATTCTGGCATCCTAGCGTAGTTTTCCATACCCATTTCTCATATATTATATTCAAGTTTAAACCAATGAGAAAGAAGGGTAGAACCCTTCATAACACAACAATGTTAAACAACATGTATAACAAAAGATCTCAAGTTAAATTGGGTTATATGGCCATAATTCATGAGGTGTGAACATTTAGAGGTCATCTAAAGTGTCCTCATGTGGTTTCCCATGTTCATGGTTCCCAGAAGAGCAGAGGCCTCCCAAATTAACTCAACAAATTTAAATAATTAAAGACTCATTTTTCGGGATTCACTTCTAAAAACATATTTCCTCACCCTTCATCACACTCAAAAATCAAGCTTCAATCATTCGAGTATGAATAGCACCACAATTGACATGCAATGACCAAACCAATTAATTCATAATAAAACCATCTCTATCAATAAAACCTATCAAAGCATGAGTTATGAACTTCAATTCCTACTACTCCGCATCTCAATCGTGAAATAAATAACTCAAAGACAAACAAGATAAACTATCAAGAGAAACACAACCCTTCCACGAGAAAAACTAAACAATGTCCTCATTATTACAATAATAAATAAGAGATAGGGATAGAGGGTGATACAGAGGGATGATTGTCATGGTAACTCAAGGCTTCACGATTAACAAGCTCCAACAACCTAACGCAATCATAAAAACAGACAAAAACAAAACAAAACAAACGAAAACCAAAACAACTAAAACAAACTAAACTAGCAACTCACCACAAAATAAAAATAACGATTACCAAACCGTGGGTTGCCTCCCACGCAGCGCTAAGTTTTAACGTCGCCAGCCGACGGGAATCGGTGTTATCCAAATTCCTTCTCGAGTTTGAGCCATTCCATTGCTTGGATTCACTCATCTTTATCCTGAACTTCTACTAGCCATACTAACATACAGTTCTCACAACCTCTCTGCAAGAAACAACCAACGACCACTGTCATAGTATCATCAAGGAAAAAATAATTATGAAGAAATGAATCACATGGTCTGAAATAAAAAGTTGGAGAAGAGAAAGATTTCACAGTAATCTCGGAAATTTCAAACACCGTTGAATATTTTCCTCCATCCCCTTGCACATCTGTCAGATGTAGAAGGCATAGATCATCTGCACATTGCTCCATAATAGGCTTAATAATATACTCAACCCCATCGTTCAGTCCTTGATCACATAACTCATCTACATCCTCCAACACTATCGGCTCAACCAAGTAGTCATCTTCATCCAATGCCCCTGAACTGGTCAACTCCTCTTAATCATAATTATCAGCATTCATGCTCATTTGAAAGGTCATGTCCTTGTGTGCATCCACTTCACCGCTCGTGAGTTGGTTTGAGTCGAACAAAGTACAGAACCTGATCACTACTTTTACTAGCAATTTATACCGCACTTTATCGGGTCAAATGTAGCATAAGTAACGAGTGTCGATTCCACGAGGACTATAAAACGAGTTTCTAATGGAAATGAGGTTCATGCGCATTCCTACTATTCAAGCTCTTCGAATAAGGGGATTTTGGATTCATACAACTATTAAACAAGCAATTACGGCTAAACAAGCAATTAAAACTCAAAATCAAGAACAATTGACAAATAAACGATCAAATAAACGATTTAAAGGCAAATGAAGGAAAGGGTTGGTTCTAGGGATTTGCTTTGATTCTAGATGGCTTGATCTTCACTTACTAAGTCATATAACCATATTTAATCATCTAAAAGAGGAGCATTCACAAGGATAATCACTACCCTCTCTCGATAGATAGTAAAAGCGGATCAACTCGACGACTCTATCAGCTAAGACTCAAGACGACGAATCAACTCCCAAAAGCATAAGAATACAAGCTCCCATGCATGCATTTCTCACCTTCTAAGTCTCAAAAGCACGGCATGTTGTGATCATTGATTTCCATGAAAGTAAAATCCTATTAAGCAATTCTACAAACACTTGGTATGCAAGAAAGATGATCAAAAATTCCCACATGAAAACAAGATCCAACACCACAATCAAATAGATGAGGGCAATTAGAACTAGCAAGCTAAGATCAAATCCATCATCAAATCACACAAATCCCTCAAACCAACAAAGAAAACTTAGCTAGACATAATTGAAATTAACACAAAACAAAAGGGAAGAGGATTGCATAAATAAAATACTAGGAACCCAATGTCTAAATCTTCAACAAGTCTTCCAAATCCAAGCTAATCTCTATTACAATCAATGAAATAGTGTTTTAACTCTAAAAAGCAAGTATTGCAAGTGGAAATTAGGGTAAAGGTGGTGGTAGAGGCGTTTTTGGGCTGCCAACTCCTTTATATAGGAGTAGAAAAGTGTTAATACATGTAGAAATCGCTAAAAGGGAGGAAAAACGCGACTATAGGGAAAAACGGCAAAACTCGGCGGTCGGCGGGCTATTTTCGGCGGTCCAGGCTGGACCGCCGGCTGGACCGCCGATTTTGGTTTTGTACTAGAGTTCGTATTCCAGTGAAATTCGGCGCTCAACCTGGCGACCCGGCTACATTTTCCGGCGGTCTAACTCCAACCGCCGGTTTTTGCTGTAGGGCTCCGTTTCGTCCCGTTTTCGACTTTTTCGTTCCGTTTCTTCGTCCCCGCTCTTCTATATCCTTCCCTTCTTGACTTGGCATCCCGTTCAACCTACACACATGCGAAAACTCCACCAAAACGTGAGATCCATTCAAGATATTGAAAACAATATAAAACCGCTCACATTTAAAGGCAAAGCAACGCACTTTGTGCTATAAAAATGCGATAAGTTGCTACAAAATTGGCGTTTATCACTCCCCCAAACTTAAGCATTGTTCGTCCCGAACAATATATTCAACTATAGAACATAAACATCGAATGGTGTAGCAACTTTGGATCCTAAATGCCTCAGAAAACTCAACACTTTCAATGCCAAAATCGAGCATATTGTTCACAACTCACACAAACTAATGGCATGCCAATCTCAACAACTCAACAAACGAAACTCACAAAGTGGTGTATCCCTCGCTCTCAAATGTTTAGGCTCAAGCTCTCATCGAAATCATGCAATGCAAATCCACTTACCATAAGCTTGCTTATCGTCTATCATCTCCATTGCAAAACAAATTATGCAAGAACAAGGATCACAAAGGGCTTTTCTGGGGTTGTAATGTAGGGACATTGGTTTAGGAAGGGTAATTTGGCCAAGTGACTTAACACATTCATTCACCAACCTTATATCTACTTCAAAACACGCATGAAATCTCTCCAACTTCCTTCCTCACCACACACTACTCATTCATAGGACTTCAACTCACTTTCATCCCCTTATGCTCATGTTTTTTCTTCTTTCAATTTTCAAGTGGAACACCCTAACACACAATATATATACTCATTTTGCTCAACTTCCACTTTCTTTTCTCTTTTTCATTCATCATTTTTTTTTTCACTTTGAGCTTATGGGAATTTATTTTCTTTACAAAGCAACAAGTCCTTAACAACTACCCAAACCATCATTAAATCGTCAAACCACCCCGGATGCCCTTACACTCCAACACCTCCTTTTTCTCCGGTTTGTCAATAAAAGGCTAAATAAAGCTCAAAAGGGGCTAACAATGGATAATTCAAAGCACAATGTAGTGTTTGGGTTTTAAGAGAGCTAACAAGGATGGCCTAAGATTATTTCCAAAATTCTTGCATTCACACGCATTCTTGACGAAGAACCAAAGCAAGTTCTAGAAGTGAATAAGCATGCATGATCAAACTCACAAGAAAGGAACAAAATTCATAGCAAATCAAGGCTCAAGTCCTCACGGGTTTTATTTATTCATCAAGAAGTAAAAACCGGCACACCAATCATTCATGCAAGCCGTTCACAAACCACTCAATCTCAACAAAGTTTTACAAAATCAACTCAATATCCTCATCGGCATTTCACCACGTCACTTGAGCAATAAACAACCACAATTATAGCAACTACGCTCCACTTTTGCAAATGTTTCACAAAATGGGCCGAAAATTACAGTGATTTTCGGCGGTCGAATCGGCGGTCTGGGCATATTTTTCGGCGGTCCGGACCGAACCACCGGTCCGGACCGAACCGCCGGTCCGGCCGCCGATTTTGACTTTGAACTGTTTTTTTTTTCTTTTTTTTTTTAAAGGAAAAAGAAACGAAAAGCTTCCTAGAGACGAGACTAAACACAGAAAAACAAACACCAACGACAAGCCAAACTAACACTTAACTTGAACACCACCAAACTCTCAACGAACTCAAACAAGCATGCTAACCGATTTCTCAACCAAACCAAACTCATCCCAATGACGCATCAAAACCAAAACGAAAAGAAAAACCAAAAGCAAGTAAAATGTTGGGGTGCCTCCCAACAAGCGCTTTGTTTAACGTCTAAAACTAGACGATACCTCACTTTCAAGGGTCATTCAAGATTGTGACCGTCATGTTCCGGTCCGGCTCACAATTGATGTACGGCTTGAGTCGATGCCCATTCACCAAGAAGGTCTCTCCATCGGCTTTGAGAAGATGATAGGTGCCGTTTCCATTGCTCTTGTAGATGACATAGGGACCCGTCCACCTCGACTTCAACTTTCCCGAAAAGAGACGGAGGCGAGAATTGTAGAGAAGCACCTCATCACCCGGAGCAAAGTTCTTGGATCGAATGGCTCGGTCATGGAACTTCTTGGCTCTTTCTTTGTAGATCCGAGAGCTCTCAAATGCTTCATTTCTCCATTCATCAAGTTCAAGTAACTTCTCAAGCCTTGTATATCCGGCTTCTTTAAACTCAAGGTTAATACGCCTTGTAGCCCAATACGCCTTGTGTTCTAGCTCAATCGGCAAGTGACAAGACTTCCCAAATACAAGTTGAAATGGAGACATGCCTATGGGAGTCTTGTAGGCGGTTCGATAGGCCCACAATGCATTATCCAAGTGGCTTGCCCAATCTTTTCGACGTGCCACCGATTTCTCCAAAATTTGCTTGATCTCTCGATTGGCTAACTCGGCTTGGCCATTTCCTTGAGGATGGTAAGGAGTGGCCACCTTGTGCTTCACCCCATATTTGGAAAGTAAACTCCCAAGCCACTTGTTGTTGAAATGTGACCCTCCATCACTTATCAATGCCCTTGGGGTGCCAAAACGAGTGAGAATGTTCTTTTGCAAGAATTTTAACACCGCTTTTGAGTCACTCTTCACCGTAGGAATAGCTTCAACCCAACGGGATACATACTCCACCGCAAGAAGAATATAAGAAAACCCTTGGGATTTTGGAAACGGCCCCATGAAGTCTATACCCCATACGTCAAATAACTCAACCTCCACCAAGATATTTTGAGGCATCTCATCTCTTTTGGAAATGTTACCCACCCGTTGGCAACGATCACATGACTTCACAAAGGCATAACAATCTTTAAAAATCGAAGGCCAATAAAAACCACTATGAAATACCTTGATGGCGGTTCGATGCCCTCCAAAATGGCCTCCACAAGGTGAGCTATGGCATTCTCCAATGATCTTTGTCCAATCCGTTTGCTTGACGCATTTTCGGATAATCCCATCGGCACACCTTCTATACAAGTTGGGGTCTTCCCAATAGTGGAATTTCACATCATGCAAGAACTTCTTCTTTTGATAAGAAGTGAAGTCACCGGGCAACTCTCCAATCACAAGGTAGTTGACAAAATCCGCATACCATGGTGTATAGTCCACAAGCTTCACCACTTGCTCATCCGGAAAGCTCTCATTGATCCTCACTTTTGGATCTTCTCCCTCCACCGGATTTTCAAGACGGGAAAGATGATCGGCCACTACATTCTCACAACCCTTTCGGTCCCGAATCTCCATGTCGAACTCTTGGAGAAGGAGTATCCAACGAATAAGGCGAGGCTTCGAGTCTTTCTTAGTGAAGAGATAGCGGATGGCGGCATGATCTGTGTACACAATAGAGTGGGTCCCCACTAAATACGGACGGAACTTGTCAAATGCATAAACCACCGCAAGAAACTCTTTCTCGGTCGTGGTGTAATTCATTTGAGCCGAGTCAAGAGTTTTACTTGCATAGTAAATCACCCAGAACAACTTATCTCTCTTTTGGCCCAAAATGGCGCCAACCGCCCAATCACTTGCATCACACATAAGGACAAACCGTTCACTCCAATCGGGTGTAATCAAAACGGGAGTAGAAACGAGGGCCTTCTTCAATTTCTCAAAAGACTCCAAGCATGCATCATTAAAGTCAAATTTTGAATCCTTTTCTAACAAAGAGCAAAGAGGCTTCGATACCTTGGAAAAATCCTTGATGAATCTTCTATAGAAGCCGTCATGGCCAAGGAAACTCCGTATAGACTTCACGTTTGTTGGAGGAGGAAGCTTCTCTATGGCAACGATCTTGGCTCGGTCCACCTCTAGCCCATTACTTGAGACTTTATGGCCCAAAACAATCTCTTCTCGAACCATGAAGTGGCATTTCTCTCAATTCAAGCAAAGGGAGGTTTCTTCACATCTTTATAATACTTGAGAAAGGTTAGCCAAACATGCATCAAAAGAGGATCCAAAAACCGAAAAATCATCCATAAACACCTCCATGATATTCTCAATAAGACCATGGAAGATGGCCATCATGCATCGTTGGAAAGTGGCGGGGGCATTGCATAATCCGAATGACATCCGACGGCAAGCAAAAATCCCATATGGGCAAGTGAAGGCCGTCTTATGTTGATCCTCCGGAGCTATAGCAATTTGATTGTATCCGGAATACCCGTCCAAAAAACAATAGTATTGATATCTGGCTAGCCGATCGAGCATTTGATCAATGAAGGGGAGAGGGAAATGATCTTTTCTTGTAGCCGCATTCAAGGCTCTATAGTCAATACAAACCCTCCACCCCGTTTGCAAACGGGTGGCTATTTGTTCTCTATTAGGATCCTCTACAACGGTGATGCCTCCCTTCTTTGCCACTACTTGAGTCGGGCTAACCCACTCACTATCGGATATAGCATAAATGATTCCGGCATCAAACAACTTCAATACATCCTTTCTCACAACTTCTTGCATAACCGGATTTAAACGACGTTGAGGTTGAACTTTCGGCTTTGCATCATCCTCCAACAAAATCCGATGCATACAAATAGAAGGGCTAATTCCCTTAATATCCGCTATAGACCACCCAATAGAAGATTTATACTTCCTCAACACCCTCAACAACTTATCCAACTCCTCATCATTAAGAAAAGAAGACACAATAACCGGCAAAGTCTCATCCTTACCCAAATATGCATATTTGAGGTGATCGGGTAATGGCTTCAACTCCAAAGTCGAAGGAGAGCTTGATTTGGATACTCCTTCCGGTACTCCTCCTTCAACGGGTGTGTAGAGATCAAGATAAGCCAAATCTTCTAAAGGGACTCCTTGATTAGCATCCATATATGCAATAGACTCCAATAACTCATCACAAGCCTCATCAAAATCCGAATAAGAGTGAATAGAGTCAACAATGCAAGTTTCCAATGGGTCTTGAGGATAAGATGAAATAGAATCGATGAACTTACATTCTTCAAGGTCCAACTCTTGAGGTTTCCTCATGGCTTCATAGATAGAAATAGTCATCTTCTCATCATTAAGACGGAAGGTGAGCTCCCCATCTTGGACATCAATCAATGCCCTACCGGTTGCTAGGAACGGACGACCTAAAATAAGGGGAGTATGCTCATCTTCGGGCATATCGAGTACCACAAATTCAGCAGGAAATATAAATGTCTCCACCTTAATGAGTACATCCTCCACGATTCCCCTTGGATAAGAAATAGATCGGTCGGCCATTTGCAAGGCAATCGTTGTGGGCTTCAACTCTCCAATTTCCAACCTTTTAAATATAGACAAGGGCATGAGGTTGATGCTTGCCCCTAAGTCACATAGCACTCTTCCAAACGTTTGACCTCCAATCACACATTCAATAACAAAGCTCCCCGGATCCTTTTGCTTCAACGGCAACTTCTTTTGCAACACGGCACTACACTCCTCCGATAAGTTAATGGTTTCAAATTTTCCAAGCTTCCTCTTCCTAGATACGGCCTCCTTCAAGAACTTAGCATACCCCGGCATGTCTCTCAAAGCATCAAGCAAGGGAATGTTGATTTCCACCTTTTTGAACATCTCAATAAATTTGGCAAGTTTTTCGTCTCCCTTAGCTTTGGCAAGTCTTTGAGGATAAGGGGCTTTTGGAACCACATCTTTGTTTGGCAAAGAAGATGAAGGACTAGGAGGATTAGCTTTAGAAAGTACCTCTTCTTGAGCTTGAGGCTTGTCCACTTGAGGAACCGGCTCCTCCACTTCTACCTCTTCATTAACCACTTGATCTTTTTCCTCCAACTCCGGGTAGTTCTTGTAGGTTGTCCCACTTCTCAAGTGAATAGCGTTGCATTGATTCTTCGGGTTTACTTCCGTATTACTTGGAAATTGACCCGGCTTGTGTTGAGACGCCGCTTGATTAGCCATTTGGCTCACTTGGCCTTCGAGCATCTTTACCGACTTGGATAGGGCCGAGACGGTTCCCTCTAAACTAGTGACTTTTTGACCCGTGGAACCCATGAAAGCATTTTGATTTTGGAGAAGTTGTTGCATCATCTCCTCCATAGACGGCGTGGGCTTCTTCGGCTCATTGATCATTCCTTGAGAAACTGAGAATCCGGGTGGTGGATGGATAGCATTGTTTGGGTTGGAATAAGAGAGATTGGGATTCCTATAGTTAGGATTATAGGTTTGATTACCCGGTGGGTAGCTCGAACGGTTGAAGTTGTTGTAGCCTCTTTGATTCACATAATTAGCATCCTCAAAATGGGAACTCTCTTCACCTCCACGTTGCATCGGTTGAACTATCATCTTCACCTCCGACTTAGCTTTTCTATCGGCTTCATAATCCTTCCTAAGCAAGGTTAGTTGCTCCAACACGTCATCATATCTATCATCGGCGATAGAAGCAACCTTCTTAGAAGGATTTCTCTCTTGAGGCCAAAGATAGCTATTCGTCGACATCTCTTCCAAAATACGGACCGCCTCTTCATATGGACGGTTAGTCAATCCCCCTCCGGCGGTGGCATTCACCACTTCCCTTGTATGACTCGCGAGCCCACGATAGAAGTTTATAATTTGTTGTTCCTTTGAGAATCCATGTTGAGGACATCGCCTCAACAAATCCTTGTAACACTCCCAAGCCTCATGAATAGACTCATCTCCGGCTTGTGAGAAGTGAGAAATATCGGATATCAATTTTTGTGCCCGAGATGGTGGGAAGTACTTGGCAAGAAAGAGCCGGCAAAGTTGCTCCCATGTTGTGATCTCCGATCGATCAATGGTTTTGTACCAATCCTTTGCCTTGTCTCTCAATGAAAAACCAAATAACCTCAATCTAATAGCATCACTTGAGACTCCTTGAATCTTTATCGTCTCGCACACGTCCAAGAAGGCTCTCAAATGTGCATTGGCGTCTTCATTGAAGCCCCCGCCAAACATCTCCGCTTGCACCAAACTCACAAGACCCGTCTTGATCTCGAATTGATTAACGTTGCATCGGTTCCCCCATCCACCATCTTGGAACATGTTCGTTGTGGATCGAACATTTGATTAATAGGCGGGGGTGATGGCCTCTCTTGTTGGGCTTGTTGCTCCGCCATTTGTCGGCGAAGCTCTTGCATTTGTCTCTCTAATTCGGCCATAGGATTCGGCCCTTGGCGCTCCATTGCTTGTTTTCTTCTCTCCCAGTTGGCTCTCTTGTGTGTGACTTCAATTTCTAAATCCAAAGGAGTAAGCTCTCCTTTCTTTCGTCTTGTGATCATGCACTAGTTCACCTACAAAAACCAACCAAGAGCACACTTAATTCCATAACAAACATTTAAATAAAAGTTGCTTGACCTAGTATTCTCAACGCAAAGATCATTAACACTTAAAACTCTAAATAGTCCCCGGCAACGGCGCCAAAAAGTGATCACTACTTTTACTAGCAATTTATACCGCACTTTATCGGGTCAAATGTAGCATAAGTAACGAGTGTTGATTCCACGAGGACTATAAAACGAGTTTCTAATGGAAATGAGGTTCATGCGCATTCCTACTATTCAAGCTCTTCGAATAAGGGGATTTTGGATTCATACAACTATTAAACAAGCAATTACGGCTAAACAAGCAATTAAAACTCAAAATCAAGAACAATTGACAAATAAACGATCAAATAAACGATTTAAAGGCAAATGAAGGAAAGGATTGGTTCTAGGGATTTGCTTTGATTCTAGATGGCTTGATCTTCACTTACTAAGTCATATAACCATATTTAATCATCTAAAAGAGGAGCATTCACAAGGATAATCACTACCCTCTCTCGATAGATAGTAAAAGCGGATCAACTCGACGACTCTATCGGCTAAGACTCAAGACGACGAATCAACTCCCAAAAGCATAAGAATACAAGCTCCCATGCATGCATTTCTCACCTTCTAAGTCTCAAAAGCAAGGCATGTTGTGATCATTGATTTCCATGAAAGTAAAATCCTATTAAGCAATTCTACAAACACTTGGTATGCAAGAAAGATGATCAAAAATTCCCACATGAAAACAAGATCCAACACCACAATCAAATAGATGAGGACAATTAGAACTAGCAAGCTAAGATCAAATCCATCATCAAATCACACAAATCCCTCAAACCAACAAAGAAAACTTAGCTAGACATAATTGAAATTAACACAAAACAAAAGGGAAGAGGATTGCATAAATAAAATACTAGGAACCCAATGTCTAAATCTTCAACAAGTCTTCCAAATCCAAGCTAATCTCTATTACAATCAATGAAATAGTGTTTTAACTCTAAAAAGCAAGTATTGCAAGTGGAAATTAGGGTAAAGGTGGTGGTAGAGGCGTTTTTGGGCTGCCAACTCCTTTATATAGGAGTAGAAAAGTGTTAATACATGTAGAAATCGCAAAAAGGGAGGAAAAACGCGACTATAGGGAAAAACGGCAAAACTCGGCGGTCGGCGGGCTATTTTCGGCGGTCCAGGCTGGACCGCCGATTTTGGTTTTGTACTAGAGTTCGTATTCCAGTGAAATTCGGCGCTCAACCTGGCGACTCGGCTACATTTTGATTTGCTTAAGCGCTCGCCTGTCATCATGGAATGAAGGATGAGCGAGGGTCAGAGAGCGGCATTGGGCTATCTTCTATGACAGGTGATCGCTTGTCTTGAAGCAGGAAGGCGATGCAAGTGACCGCCTGGTTCAAGCGCTCGCCTGAGCTTGAGGCGACGTTAAGGAAAGAGTGCAAGGAAGCGATCTCCTAGTTCAAGCGCTCGTGTGTTGAGGCGGCGTTAAATCCCTATAAATAAGGATTAGATCTGATTATTTTCGTCTTTTGTTTTTTCCGCCTCTAGTTTAGAAACCAAGTTATTTTCTTTCAGTTTTTTCTTTTACAGTTCTATATAGCTTTTCTTCGTTCAATTCGTACGGATTTATGACAGAAATTCCACCACGGGTTCAGTTTTAATTTCCAGTTCTTCCGATTAAATTGTGAGTTTTTATTTCTAGTTTCAATTATGTTTATGAATCAATTCATGTTCTTAGAACTAGGGTTTTATTTTTCTACTTAGATTAATTTTTGTCTTTAAATTCATTAGATTAAAACAAACCCCAACCAATCTTTACTGCTTTCTTTTTAATTTATTTTTCGGTTCGTAATACAAAAGTCTCCCTGTTAAGTCTTCCTCGAGAGATACGATATTCGGGTTTAACTTGCTAATTCTATTTCGAACACGTTCAATTGCGTGCAATCTAGAATTTTTAGGTTGACAAATTTGGCGTTGTTGCCGGGGAAGGCTTTAGGTGATTTTTGTGTTGCAACTTTATTTTTATTTTTCTTGTTGATTTCTTTTCTCCCCCAGTTGCGTGTGATGTGTTTTCTTGTTTTTGTGTACGCATGAACTACGGAAATAATCTAGAAACACTGGGGGCATTCTTTGGGTTGCTGGGATCCGGAGAATATGCAAGGTTACCAGCCATATTGGGCTAATGAATCGAGTTCTGTGTGGAATCAAAACTAATGGCAGAGTTCGGGTTCAGCATATCCATTCGGGCTATCTTATGAGCAGCAAATGCCGTACTCGCCTCAGCAGCAGTATTTTTCTACTAAAAAACAATACTTTTCTCCACAATACTCGTCTCTGCAGATGTCATACTCGGTGCAACAAGCTCAGTTCTAATCTCAACATGAACAATTCTAATATCTTCCTCCTCGACAATCCTCTTTGGAGGATGCAATGAATGCATTTATTCTTGAAAGTAAACAAGCGAGGGAGTCACAAGGAGAGACAATTGAGCGAATCACCACACAAATTGAGCAGACTGTTGAAAATGTGAGTGAGATGCTGCAACAGAATTTGGCGGAAGAACTCCCATGGCAGCCTCATCATGATCATACCGACACTTATCTTAGTAATGGCGAGAGCGATGAAGTGGATGCACACTAGGACATGACCTTTCAAATGAGCATGAATGCTGATAATTATGATCAAGAGGAGTTGACCAATTCAGGGACATTGGATGAAGATGACTACTTGGTTGAGCCGATAGTGTTGGAGGATGTAGATGAGCTATGTGATCAAGGACTGAACGATGGGATTGAGTATATTATTAAGCCTATTATGGAGGAATGGGCAGATGATCTATGCCTTCCAGATCTGACAGATGTGCAAGGGGATGGAGGAAAATATTCACCGGTATTTGTAATTTCTGAGATTACTGTGAAATCTTTCTCTTCTCCAACTTTTTATTTCATACCATTTGATTCCTTTCTTCATAATTATTTTTTCCTTGATGATACTAAGACAGTGGTCGTTGGTCGTTTCTTGCAGGGAGGTTGTGAGAACTGTATGTTGGTGTGGCTAGTAGAAGTTCGGGATGAAGATAAGTGAATCCAAGCGATGGAATGGCTCAAACTCAAGAAGGAATTTGGATAACACCGGTTCTCGTCGGCTGGCGACGTTAAAACTTAGCGCTGCGTGGGAGGCAACCCACGGTTTGGTAATCGTTATTTTTATTTTGTGGTGTGTTGCTAGTTTAGTTTGTTTTAGTTGTTCTGGTTTTCGTTTGTTTTGTTTTGTTTTTGTCTGTTTTTATGATCGCGTTAGATTGTTGGAGCTTGTTAATCGTAAAGCCTTGCGTTGCCATGACAATCATCCCTTTGTATCACCCTCTATCCCTGTCTCTTATTTATTATTGTGACAATGGGAACATTGTTTAGTTTTTCTCGTGGGTGGGGTGTGTTTCTCTTGAGTTTATCTTGTTTGTCTTTGAGTTATTTATTTCACAATTGAGATGCAGAGTAGTAGGAATTGAAGTTCATAATTCATGCTTTGATAGGTTTTATTGATCGAGATGGTTTTATTATGAATTGATTGATTTGGTCATTGCATGTTGATTGTGGGGCGATTCATACTCGAATGATTGAAGCTTGTTTTTTGAGTGTGGTGAAGGGTGAGGAAATATGTTCTTAGAAGTGTATCCCGAAAATGAGCCTTTAATTGTTTAAATTTGTTGAGTTAATTTGAGAGGCCTCTGCTCTTCTGGGAACCATGAGCATGAGAAACCACATGAGGATACTTTAGATGACCTCTAAATGTTCGCACCTCATAAATTATGGCCATATAACCCAATTTGACTTGAGATCTTTTGTTAGTCATGCTGTTTAACATTGTTGTGTTGTGAAGGGTTCTACCCCTCTTTCTCATTGGTTTAAACTTGAATATAATATATGAGAAATGGGTATAGAAAACCACGCTAGGATGCCGGAATTTCCGTGAGTAAACTTAGTGAACATTGCCCGAAATTCACGTATTCTTTATTGTATTTTAAGAAATGGCATAAATTTTGGATGCTTTTCGTTGTTGATGTTTCCTCTCTTTGATCTTGTACTCAGATGTTGAGTTGATCGAGTTCTTGTGTGGAGGGCAACTCATTTATTTTATAATGACTGTTTTAGATCGATGAATAATGAATTGTCTTGTGATTGAGAGTTTATTGAAGTATGAATTTTTTGGTTCAATCTTTCACCTTCTTTATTTTGATTTTGAATAAGATTTGCTTGAGGACAAGAAAGGTTTTATGTGTGGAGGAGTTGTTTCACCTGTATTTGGTCGTGCTTTGGATAGTTTATTTGGTGCATTTTGGATGGTTTTCGACTTTGTTTGTAATTCTTTTAAGTCAGAAATGCACTAATCTTCTAGATTAAGTATTGTGTGATAGATGCAGGTTTTTACTTTAGATTTACAGATAATTGTGCGAACTTGAAGAAATGTCAAGTTTGGGGCAAGGATATGTGATCGCTTAAAAGAGATGACCGCTCTTAAGTTGGTTTAAGTCAAACAAACTACAGTACCGTGAGAAGGCGATCGACTAAGCCAGGCGCTCGCTCAACATTCGGCACATGGAACGCGCTTTGCTTAAGCGCTCGCTTGTCATCATAGAATGAAGGATGAGCGAGGGACAAAGAGCAGCATTGGGCGATCGTCTATCACAGGTGATCGCTTGTCTTGAAGCAGGAAACTGTTGTCACGAAATAAAGGATACTCGTGTGCACTTCACTCGTCTTGGTCAACAAACACTGAAATCTATAACTGAAACTGAAAGTAATTGTGATCAATAACAAAAGAGACTTGGATTGGATTTCAAATCAGTGATTATCAATACTTCTTACTCGATCATGGACACAATGATTTTCAACCACATGCCTTTACTATTCAGTTTAAAAATAAATTAATTCATGCCCTATGGTCACGAAGTCACGACTAATAATACTTTATCCTTATATCTATCCCTTTAAATTCGAGTATGCCATAGACACTCTAGACAAAACTCCTATCTTGATTAATACACTTGCGAAGACCCTTCAACAGGTGTATTGCCTAAGAGGCATTTATATCTTTTAGACCCAAATCAGCTAAAAGATGCCCAAGACATCGACTGCTCTCCAATACCTATTTATCTATTCGAGCACAAGGGACACTCTTGCATTGACCTCAATTCTATTTGTTGATCTAGACTCCTTAACTTATTGGTGATCAAGCAAATAGTTATCTTGTCCAAATCTAATATTAAGCCCTAAGTATTTCGGGAATAAAAGAACACGATTTATTTAACACACTTTGGCCTCACAAGTAATCGAAGTATCAATTATCACTTCATCTCATCCATTCCAAGTTTAAAGAATTAGCTAGACATAATAATAAACATAAACAAAGTAGAATATATTAAAGCAAACATAATAGAAACTGAATAAGAACTATATTACCAAAAGCAAAGTAGAATGTGTCTTGGCCAGAACGCCAACAGAAAACTTAAACAGTAAAGTAAAGTAAACAGAAATTAATGCTTTGCCCGTAGGACTTGTTTTTCTTCCTCACCAAACTCTCAAGACTGAATTAAAAGAACTATGCTAGGGCTGAATGACGATGATATGCAGACTACACACAACTATATATATAGGCATCAAGATTAGGTTAAGTCGATCCCCTTCATGGGCTGGACTCTTTCCTTCCTTGGCCTTGTTTTCTTCTTTAGCTTGATATTGGCGCATTGGATTTCCTTTCTTGTTGAGTCTGACTTTGACCAGCCTTCTCGATAAGGATGGAAGTTTCCTTCCTTATCTTCTTCCTTGGCGCTCAAGTTTCATCCATTGCCCTCTGCTTCATCCATCTTCCTTGGTCACATCAGCTTCAGTCTTGCCCTCAACGTGCATCATTCTGGGTACTCTGCTGCTTTGGCCATAAGATTATGGGGAGGTACTCCTTCATCTGTAGCTTTGCTCAAGATACGTCTCTTCATTCCCAGCTACAGACTTCAGCCCTATGCTCATATTGCATTGTATCGTTGCCCAACGCGAGAAAAGCAGTTTTCCACCAGATTATGCCCACAAACGCACCTGTTCTGCCCTGCACCCACTTCCTCCTACGTGTGTCCTCCCAAACACGAAAAGACTCGAAAAAGATACAAAATACATAACAAAAAAACACGAAAAATGGACACAAAATTGGGTTCATCACTGAGCAAGGGGGAATCGACAAAAAGGACCTTCCTAGCCAAGGCAGAATCAGCCCATGTGAAGGTCCTATCATTCAGCTTAGCATCAGTAGCAAAGGCATCCGAACTGGGAAAATCCTCACTTCTACAATTAGATATACCTAGTGCCTCCACACTACCAGCAAGCATACCTACAATGAGGAAACTCTGGTGATCAGTTCAATGATCCCAACTATCCTTAGTTCGAGTATGTTCAAGGAGCAAGACGGTTTGGGAGCTCACCCAAATAGTTCTCACCATGGAAGAATCGACCCACTCAGCCGAGTCGAAACCAAGCTCCACAGAGACAAGGTTATTTACCACTCAACTGGACTGTACGCGCACCAAAGGAATTTCAATCAGCAGTCTACGTGGATACTGAAGGAAAGGTGATCTGAACGGATAACTCAGTTCAATTGTACCAGAAAGCTACAGTAGCTTCCAATCCTTAATCCAACTGAGTTGGATAAGGAGTTCATCCTGCGGGCTGCAGGAACAATATGAACTGAGAACTGACTATCATGCAGGGCCAATATGCATTGTTGGAAAAATTCATACTGATCTCAAAGTTTTGTCGATTGGAGTTCACAAGTTGAGGGAGAATCTCAACTTGAGGGGGAATTGAGACAGTCAACAAGGACACAACTCAACTGAGGTTGTAAAAGTTCAAGCCTCAACTGAACAGACAAATTTAAGTCAGTTGAGTGTATGCTGATGCAGTTGTGATCCAGGCCGACGGAGAAGATTCAATCTCTATCTCTTGTGGCTAAGCAGGTACTCTAAAATGATTAAACATAACCATCGAGAACATTTAATATGAAACCATATCATCTTTAATGGGGTATACTTTTGAGACTGCGAGTGGGCTGACTTGATCACTTTTTCACGCGCGAGTATTCAGAACTGCTCAACCCATGATCAACCCCACTACTCCACGTCAGAGATCATGCGAAATGACGCTTCATCTCAACCAAAGATTCTTAGAAAGCGGGAATGATTTTTCACCATTGATTTATTCCTCTTCCCCACATATAAGGATTATTCTAAACCTTTTTTTTTTCCTTCTCACTGCCACTCCCAGAATCCCCAAATCTTCTTCTGCAATTTTAAATCAAAGCGCTATCTCTGAAGCTTGTCAAAGGTCAATCTGTCTCTTCAATGGCATCCTCTAGAACTCCCACACCTATCTCTGCTAACTTGCAAAGCATCCCAAGCAAACTCTCAAACATACCGAGAAGTCATAGTGTTTGAGAATGTTCTATCAATCGCTCAAACAGAGCACCCATAACTGAAAAAGGCTCTCTATCAACTAAGCCGCACAAACCTTCTCAAATGGGTAACAACATAGCCAAGATATCTTCTTCCGAGTGCAGTCGCTGAATTCTTCACTAATCTAGAAGAAGACAACCAAGAAAATCTTTCAATGAAAGTTCATCTACCCATAGGCGATGGAAACAGAAAGTTCATCTCTCAAGAGATCTTTATTGATGTTGATGAATGCCTAGATCAATTCTTCCATCTCTCAACTGAAGAGAAGTTCATTAAAAGTATCACATACAAGGAAA
Organism: Schizonepeta tenuifolia; assembly: GCA_029490685.1. Taxonomy (NCBI): domain Eukaryota; kingdom Viridiplantae; phylum Streptophyta; class Magnoliopsida; order Lamiales; family Lamiaceae; genus Schizonepeta; species Schizonepeta tenuifolia. The sequence continues at coordinate 13,587,306 of CM055955.1, read as the reverse complement.
TTGAGAGGTTCATTCAAAGCATCACCATTAATGCACAAAAATTCTTTGCTGGTATGACAAGATCTCTTCTCAAACCAGAACCTCGCACGATCTATGACATTACCATGAACTGCATTCATGTTATGGCTGGAGCCAAGTGTGATGTGAGCAAGCCTAAAATGCGGATTGTGCAAGCCATCATGACAAAAGTAAAGATCAACTGGAGAAGGTATGTAAAGGATCAACTTCTTGGGGAAACAACCAAAATCAAGAAGGAAGAGAAACAGTTCACAGTCTCAAGTAAGATATTGTTTGGATCAAAAGCAAGCAATATCATTCTCTATGCTATGAGGAAACAAGGAATTAAGGTGGATTGGGAGCACACTGACAAAAAGTTCATCCATGAAAAGGATAGACTGTTTGATACAAAGGGAAGAATTGAGTATGTCTTGAACTTAGTCTACTGGGGAGATTCTTCAGCAAAGCAATCGAAAAAGAGAAGCAAAGCAGTTCAGAACAGATCGAAGTCAAATGAAGAACTTCCACAAACAGAGGTTGAACAAGCTTGTCCTGCCAAATCAACCAAGCCCACTAAGAAAAAGGCCAAGATTGTTGTGGTTAGCATAGATGATGAAGAAGAAGAAGATCCTACAATTGTACCCCTCAAGGCTGTAAGAAAAAGATTGATCCAGACAGTTGAAAAGGAGAAAAGAAATGACCGGGTGGAACAGGGACAAACTGAAATAGCTAATGCTAAAGCAGACGAAGTTGCTGATGACATCGCAACTGAGGAACGTGTAACTATATCAGTTACACATCATCAACGAGTGATATCAACTAGCTCATCCTCAGGTGTTAAGAATGCTGAGAAGAAACCGAAGATACTGCACAAACCGTTGATGAAGATCAGTTTGATAAGCAACCATTGTCAGTTAGCGTAATTGCTAAAGAGAAACAGACAGCTTCTTCCTAGGGAGAGAAAACTCCCACCATCTCATCTGTTGAACCAAAAAAGCTGAATGCCGAGAAGAAAAGGAATCCTAAACAGAAAATCATCTATATTTCGGATGATATCTCTTCTAAAGAACTTTAGCCCGAACCTCAATTAATAGGAGACAAGGACCAGACTTGAGCAGACATTAGCTTAATAAAACAACACACTGGATCTTTTCCTCATATGTAGTATAGCTGAAGACTTTCCTCTTCTCTCCAACGCTGAAACTGAACGTAAGGAAATCGAGCAATCCTTCCACAAAGTTCAATTGGAGGCAGTCAAGAAAGCACTGACTCTGTTTCCTAGAGAAAGGAATAATCTCCAGACACTCTCCTCCCTGGTGAACTTGTTCCAGTATATCTCAATTAGTTTGGGACACTGTTATGTTCTGGGAGATTATTTAAAGCTTCATGACATCCAGGAGCTTCGGATCACAAAAGGACAACTGATGGACACCTTCAATTTCAAAACCAAGCTCGAGCTGATTCAAAAAGAAAAACAACTCATCCGAGCTTACTTGGAATCTCGCTCGGTTGAAAGAAAGAATGATCCTCATTGTGAAGAAATTGATCCTGAGGCTGCCTCTTTGCTCCGCAAACGTATTGAAGCATATGGATGGACTCCTCCATCACAATCTGACAACACTATGGTGTTACCTACTGTACAGCCAGCAAAAACTTTCATTACTCATGCTTCCCATCATTCATTGGCAGAGTCAGAGTCGATCAACTTGGGTCAGATTCAGAAATCCATTAAGGATTTACTTGTTTTCCGAGCTTAAGTCAAGCATGACCTTGAATCGTTCAAGGAAGGAGTACAGAAAGACTTTGAGGAGAAAACTTTAACTCTTCTCAAGCCCAAAGAATTGCTCGGAAATGTTCGAGACAAGTCAGGCGTTCAAATTGAACAAGTTGCATAAAACATGACTGCATTGTGCAACACAGCAACAGAGGACATAGATGGCAAACTTGCAGCTCAAGTATCCATCCTCACAGCCGAGATCGAGTCAAATCTAGCAAATTTCCACACCAAGCAGGACTTCCAAGGCCTCTCAGACAAAATCTACAATCACAAACTGTCCTTGGAAGATTATGTGACTCGCATGGACCGCATGGAAAGACAAATCACCGCTTTACAAGCAGAGGTCCAGGAGCTTAAGACTCAAAAATCATGTGCTCAGGCTGATGAACTGAACTACATTCAGCTGGCTCAATCTCTGGAAGAGACCTTCAAACAACTGCGCAACGAAGTAGACTCTCTTAAAGACTCAGTTGCCCTCCTATTTGATGCTACCAAAAAGGGGAAAATAATGGAACTGACATCACAAACTGAGACAGATGTGGCCAAAGACTAGGAGGTTGCTAGACAACTGGCTGAGCAGGAAGTCCCCAGACAAACTGCAGAAGATATATCCAAGGATGAGGAAGTTGCAAAGCAGCTAGAAGCATCGATGAACACTGAAGATGCTGATGCCAAAAAGAAAGACTGAAATCAGCTCAAAGAAGAAGTGGCTCAACTTAAAGATGACTACATTGATATCCAAGCAGAACTTTTTGCGATCGACTGTGTTGAAGAGTTAGGGCTTGACAATGAAGAAGTTGACAAGGATGCGCCTCCACCATCTTCAACTCTTGCCGAAAAAGCAATTGCTATAGGAGCCACAGAAGAGCAAGCAAGAGAAACAAAATGGCTCAACAAATTCAAGAAAATGGAGATTGCTACTCTTGAAAAGTTTTCCAAAGAGCTCATAAAGAATGTCAATGCAAGCTCTTCCAAGATAAAGAAAGAGATTTATCAAAAGCGGATGAGCCAAGCCAAAAAACGATCTCGAGCACAACAAGAAAGAACTCGGCAAAGAAAAATGCAGGATCCTAGCACGAACCTTCCCCACAATGATAAATGGATGCCAGTGGAACTGAATGAAACATGGGAATTCCTGAAGATAGAATTCATAGAAGAGTTCTATTATGAACTGGAGTATCAAGGCATGAAAGCTAATGAAGCCTAGCTGGCCCATCTTCTAACCTTGTCAACGGATGATGCTCTTAGAACAATAATTCTAAGGGTTCTCAAGAATAATGGTTTTTATCCGCCAACTGCTCCTACCAAACAAACTTTTGCTACTCCCAAGATTAAAGGAAGCAACGAAGTTGACTTCTCTCTTATCGAAAAGGAAGCAGAGAGATTGGCATTCGAATACCATGTTGATCCCCGCGTGGAAGCTGACGAGTTCTGGGATATAAGGAGACATGTCTATGACAAGTGTGGACTGAAGTTGGAAATTGTTCAAAGAAAGAAGAATTGATGCTGCGAAGAGAAGATCTTACAACTGATGAACTTAGTTCTTGATGTTTTGAATTCTTAAGTTCTGTTGTAATGTAATCTCCCCTCTTATTATCAAGATACAATAAGATGTGGTTTTTATTCAATCCATTTTTTAAAGTAATTTTTCAACTTGTGCTTGTTCTTTCCTTAGACTAGAAGTGAGTTATCCTTTAGTCTCGCTGGTGTCAGCTTGTAATATCAGTTAGGAAAGTAAGGTGATGTCAGTTTAAGGTTTTGGCATCATCAAAAAGGGAGAAATTATTGGGAAAATGAGCAAAGGTTTCGAATAATACCAAAACCTCAACTGATTCCAACCGAGTAGGTGATTGCCTTTAGTCTGCTCTTTGCTAGAGCACACTGTTTGAGCATAGGATAATCTTTATAGAGTTCAAGCAAAAGAAGTCAGCCAGACTGAAGATGGGAGTTCGTGGAAGAACTCAGCTGAGGGTTCAGACTCAGTTGGGACTGGAAGTCAGTTGAGATATCAACCTCAACTGAAGTACGGACTCGGCTGAACAGCAACTCAGTTGTCTCCCCAACTGATCCACGCAACTGAAGATGTTCAATTCACGCAGGGAGAAGTTATTAGTCGTCACGAAGCGGAGAAGAGAAGATCTTGAAGAAGCTGAAGATTTTGGGAGAACAAGTCAGCTGGAAAACTTACTATAAATGGACCGACAATAGCGACGTGCAAAAAGCAAAAGGTTGCAGGTACCATCTCTGGAAAGTTACCAGTAAAGCATGTGGAGTGCCATACTTTTGGCAGAGGTTCAACAGTTCTTTCCAATGACTAGTTTGACCATTTTTCTCTATAAATAGAGGTCTCCACATCTAAGCACGGTGACACAAATTTTCAAATTAGAAGAGTAGAGAGAAGAAAAAGAGTAGTTGCAGCAGTAGCAAACTACCTCTCTCCTCAAGCAAGAAAATCTCCTACTATTAAGAAGCCTTTCCTTGATAAATCTTTGAGTGCAGGTTCTTGCTTGGTTTGTGTTCCAGCGAATTATTTCACAAGAGATCGAGTTTGTTGTCTTAGGTTGAAGCCGCCACTCCCCTTCTTTGTTGGATTTCTTCCCCCAAATCCAAACCTCAGGTTTGACTTTGAACCCGTAATCAAAGTCAGTTAATCCCTTGGAACCAGTAATCCAATACCAGGTCCATTGGAACCCGAAATCAAAGAATAGGTCCCTTAGAACCCAGAATCTAAGACTGGTTGTGCACTTGCCTGAAAAAGTGTTGCGAGGTGTTGTTTGAACCTGGAATCGAACTGGTTAGTTTGCTTGGTACCCGAAATCTAAGTGGGGCGTTTGGTAAGCACGCGTAAGCTTATCTAGTGGATTACTTCCTCAAAAAGGAAGTCGTGGACGTATGAGAAGGGTCTTCGAACCACGTTAATATATCGTGTACTTACTTTCTGTATTTACATTCAGTATTTTAAATTCAGTACCTAACCAACTAACCCGACATATGTACTGCACTAATTTGGGAACTTTACCTTCCTCTTTCACTAAGGTTTCAGTTTTTGTAACGAGCTTATCTTCTACCATCTTCCGCATAGCAAAATTGTTTGAAGCATCAATTGGTGCATACAACTGTACTTCTGGCATAGGAGCCAGCTGAGCTACCAATTGTGTGATTGGCTCCAACTGAGCAACTCAGTTGAAGAGCTACTCCAACTGTCTCTTCCAGTTGTGAGTAAACTGACCTGAGCAGTATATTCAGTGAAAAGATGTTTAGCAAAACGAAAATTGCTACTGGTGTATTCGCCCTCCCATACACTAGTTACTCATTACATGGACGATCAGGTGGAGACCTGTATTTATAGAGAGGGAGATCAAAGAACTGCTAGAAAGAGTCGTTTGACCTCTTCCATAAAGCATGACACTTCATCTACTCCTCTGCAAATTTTCCCGAAATGATAACTGCGAGCCTCGCTTTTTGCATATCTCTACGATCTATCCATTTAAGGAAATTTCTAGGTTGTCTTGTACTTTGAGTATATTTGAATTTCAAATTCAAGTTCTTCTTCTTCCTCCGTCTTTCAAGTCTTTTTTCCTTGACTTCTGGACGTCTGACTTTAACAGAACTGCTTGACATGCATGGTTAAGTCCCTTAGTCAGTTGTGGTCTGGTCTGACTGACCAACTCAAACTTGAACTGTCTATCGGTCTTGAGCTGTCTTCTTCAGTTTGATCTTGTAAAGATAAAATCCCTGTGCTCAAACAGTGAGCTCTAGCCAAAGTCAAAACTTTTACTAGTTTTCCCAACAATGAATTTTTTGTGGCACATGTTTTAATAAAAATGAGGTAGATGTTATGTGAGTGGAGAAATGGACCCACCATTGTGAGTAAAGAATGGTTAAAAAAGTACTCCTTCCGTTTACGAAATAAAGTTCTACTTACCCCAAAATATTTGTTCACAAAATAAAATCCTACTCTGATTTTTGTACCATTGTACCCTTGTTAGTTTTGAGAATTACTACCATTTACCATTCAGGACCCACAAGCCACAATATTAACACACACATTTGATTATTAACAAACTAACCCACCTCATTAACAATACCCCTACTTTCTAACTTTTACCTCACTCTAAAACACTTTATTAGTTTTCTTAATCCCCGTACCTATTTAAAATGAAACTTTAAAACCCGAACGGAGGGAGTAAGATAGTGGGTGAGATTATGTCCAAAAATATAAAAATGAAACTAGCAACAATATTCGTGGACAAACCGAAAAGGCAAATTAGCTAAATTTGCGTGGACAGAGAGAGTATGATATTTATCCGACAAGAAAGCTACAAATATTGTTCTTACATAAAAATAGACAAAAGACTCTTGCAGCAGCAGCAATTAATTACTATAATTAATATTAAGAGTTAAGAAACTTTTAATTAGTAATTAAGTATTTCATAATTAGAGTTTATTAAAAATTATCAAACCCTATTTAGTTAGAATGTAATTTAAGAATGATAACTTAATGTACTAGTACTATTTTTTTCTAAGCTCCGAATTTCAGTCCGAGAAATGAAGAACACGATGAGAGGTGAAGAAAAGTCGTACTAGAAAACATTATTTGAGGTAACAAAATTATAAGCCCACATCCACATGACATGCTGTGTAAGCCTGTAGACAACAATCACACTTGTCTCTCTCTCATATGGAAGCATCCGTTGACCAACATCTCGATGTATCAACAAAATTGACCAATCGAAGACCATCACAAAAGGAGAGAAACATATACTCCTTCCACAATAATTGTGGTCTGAAAGAAATGGTACATGTTTTAAGGCTGGGAGGCAGATACAAACGTTTGTAGCACAAACGTTAATCTCAACCGTCCATGTGAAAAGTGATTTAAAATTAATGTTTCAGCTAATAAAAATAATAATAAATTCTACAAAATGTTTTGAAAACCATCACTCTTTTCCACTTTTCTATTTTAAGAAATGGCCTATTTTTCTCTCACCGCTATTTCTATCTCTACAATTTTATCTCCACTTTTCCACTCATTTTTTATTTTTCAATTTCCTTTGCGTAATGCTAAATAATATATATAATATATATCTTCAATCAAAGAGAATGAGATAACTTTTAATCTGACATATGATTTATTAAAAGTGGGTTTAAAATAAAGAAGTTGTAGCAATAATTTAAAGTCACAAAATAAATTTTATATATATATATATATATATATATATATAGGGATGAGTTAACATAAAAATATTTTCTGGGTGAGAACGTGAGAACATGCTTAAATTTATAGATCGTCATGCTTAATAAGATTTATGCTTTTTATATAAACGTTAGTACTTATAAATTTGTTTTTTTTTTTCGTTTAAGAAATACAATATATACCTAACATTAATTTGAAATAAAGCAAAAAAAAAAAAAAATGACAAATCGGAAACAAAAAAAAAAGTGCATATACATATGTAACAAATGAATGTATATATTGTATTATTTAATATGTATCTTCAAATCATCATTACTTGTTTATTTTTAATTCAATTTTTACAAATCATATATCAAATTAAAGATCTTTTTTTACCCTTTAATTCAAGATGCATGTTGAATATATTATATTTATTAAATTTGCACCAAATTTATAAAAATAAAAAATCTGTAAGGAAGAGGTTTGAGAAAGAGAGGCCAAGACACTTCCCACCTCTCAATATTATATAACAACTTACAATAACAATCACATTAGTATTTTGTAATAATTTCACAAACTTATACATTGAAATCGTTTTACTTCACTTTATTTTTTGTAATCATAACTTAATAATTTGGTAAGAATATTATCTATTAGTACACTTGTTTTAGATTTTAAGAATAATTTGATAATAAAAAAAATCTATACAACTTGCAGCGTAACAACTTTTTTCTCAGCGTAACAGAAAAACTCCAGTGTAAAGCAAATTAAGAGTCAGCGTAACAACTTGATAGAGAACTTTAATCCAATTTTTCCGACTTATTCAATTTGTTGAATGATAATTGTATAAAATTATACACTAAAAATCGATAATTAGTCAAATTAAACACATTCTCTTTGTTTCTCTCTATCCATCTTTTCAAGTAAGCAAGAAACATATATTTCTCTCGAATACTTGAACACACAATTGTTGTTTATTCAAGCAAGCGAGTGACCTATCACTTACTCGGTGGATGTCTCCATCGAGTCTCCCATCGAGTAACCCATCGAGATATCTACATCGAATAGCCCATAGAGTCTCCCATCAAATACCCCCAAAAATGAAATTTGACATTATATTTTGCATGTTATTATATTTTCGAGCATTCGAATAACGCATTTTTTAGCATTTGAGTAACGTATTTTCGAGCATTCGAATAACTTTATATTACTCACTAATGCTCGAGTGCTCGAGTGTCATACTTTCGAGCATTCGAGTAACTATATAATTCTCAATAATGCTCGAATACATTAGTGTATTATTTTCGAGCATTCTAGTAACACATTTTTTAGCATTCGAGTAACATTATATTTTCGAGCATTCGAGCTCACCATCGAGTGGTGATGTAATATGAAAAATTTTTATCACCATTTTGATAGTGGCACTCGATCGAGTGGTGCTATCGAGTTCAAAATCGAGTGGTGATGACAAATCACTACAAGAAAAATGGTCATAGACAACGGATAAACCGCGTTGTCTTTAATAAAAATTCTTGTCGTTTACCCTTGTGTAGTCTATATGATCATAGTTAACCGTGGGATAAGATGTTGCACTCGATGATAGCGAGTGGACCATCAAGTGATTACCATTGGTGGTGATTTTACCAGATTAATCTCATTATCTCCCATCTCATGGCGGTCCAGCGTAACAACCTATTTTCTAGCGTAACAACAAATTTTTTAGTGTAACACCAAATGATCCAGTGTAAACAACATTGTAGAGAGGTTTAATTCTATTTAACTAATAAAATTTGCTGAATAATAATTACATAAGGCTATTGCATTAATTTTAATAAACAATCAAACTAAACACGAACAAAATTATGGTATTACACTTACTAGTCACAACTAATTAAAATTTGATATCTCACTTATATATCATACTAGTATACCAAATTAAATACATACCAAATTATGTCATACTAGTATAACAAGTCATAACTTATTTATCGTTCAATCTCAATATAATTCATTAATTTTTGCATATTATGCGCCACATAAAATCTCTATATAGTATTATTTAGTGCTTGCTTGAATAAGATCATATATCTTTATTAGTGATCAAGTTATGTTTGTTGATAATAAAAATATATAGACTTATGTTAAAATATATAAGCAAATATATATAGCCACGATAATTCTCACTAATGCTCGAATGCCCGAGTGTCATATTTTTGAGCGTTCGAATAATTATATAATTCTCACTAATACTCGATTCATGAGTGTTATATTTTCGAGCATCCGAGTAATTATATATTTCGAGCATTCGAGTAACGCATTTTTGAGCACTCGGCGGTTCGGGCCTGAGCCGCCGATTTTCGGGTCTGGACCGCCGATTTTGGCTCTCTGACCGCCGATTTTCACTGTTTTGTCCAAAATTGGACGATTTTGTCCCTGACGCAATTTTAACTTCATTTAGCACTTTTTCCTCCCTATAAATACCTTGTGACAGCCCCAAAACGTGTATTCTACATCCCTTAGCTTAGATTCTTGTTCAAAAAGTTTCCAATTAGGGTTCTAAACACATTTCTATTATTGTATTAGTGGATTAAGATTGGATTTGAAGAGTTGTTGAAGAATTGATCATTGGGTTCTTAGTTTCTTAATTATGCAATCATTTCTCCTTTGTTTTGTGTTGATTTCATTTATGTCTAGCTAAATTTCTTGTTGGTTTTGGGGATTTATGAAGATTTGATGGTAGATTGATCATAGCTTGTTGATTCCTTCCTTCTTTCTTCTAATTAATTGTGGATTTGGTGCTTAATTTCATGTGGGAATTGTTGATCACCTTTCTTGCATGGCAAGTACTTGTAGAAATTCTTGATAGGTTTTTACTTGCATGGATTTCAAATTGCACAACTTGTATTGATTTGAGACTTAATATGTGATGATCTAATGCATGGAAGTGTATAATCCTTGTGCTATTTGGAGTTATTTGGTCGTCTCGAGTCTTAGCCGAGAGAGTCGATTGAATGATCCCCGTTTGCTAATTTTCAAGAGAGATTAGTGAATAATTAAGTGGATTGCTTCTTAATTAGAAGATTAAAATGATTTGCATGAATTAGGAAGTCTTGATCAAGCTATTTAGAATCGGATTGAATCCCTAGAACTAACCTTTGTTCAAATTTGTCCTTTAATCGTTTGTTAATCGTTTGTTTGATTGAGTTTTGCTTGATTTTGTCATTTGTTTGCTTATTTACTTTGATCTTGTGTTTAAGTGTTTGAATGAACCATCAATTATGTTGATTGCAAAGCTTGAATAGTGGGAACATGCATAAATTTGGTTTTCACTAGAAACTTGGTATATTAGTCCTCGTGGATACGGTACTCGTTATTTTATACAACAATTACCCGTTAAAGTGCGGTATAATTGCTTGGTAGAAAATTTAGCGATCACTTTTTGGCGCCGTTGCCGGGGACTATTTAGAATTTATAGTGTTAATGATCTTTGCATTGAGAGTACTGGTTCAAGCATTCTTAATATGTGTAGTTTGAATCTAAGTGTGTTCTTGGTTTGTTTGTGTAGGTGAATTAGTGTATGATCACAAGGAAAAAGGGAGGAGAAATTATACCCTTAGACTTGGAGATTGAAATCACACATAAACGAGCTAGCCGGGAACGTAGAAGGAGAGCAATAGAGCGTCAAGGGCCTAATAATATGGCCGATTTGGAGCGCCAAATGCAAGAGCTCCGCCGTCAAATGGAGGAGCAACAAGCTCAAAGAGAAAGAGCACCTCCGCCTCCGATCAACCAAATGTTTGAGCCTCAAGTGAATATGCTCTAAGATGGAGGTTGGGGCAATCGATGCAACGCCAACAACTTTGAGCTAAAGCCGGGGTTGATTAATATGGTGCAAGCGAAGTCGTTCGGAGGAGGTTTTAATGAAGATGCCAACGCACATTTGAGCGCTTTCTTGGATGTGTGCGAGACTATCAAAATCCAAGGGGTCTCGAATGATGCCATTAGATTGAGGTTGTTTGGATTTTCCTTGCGGGATAGAGCCAAAGCTTGGTACAAGACTATAGACCGTTCGGAGATTACTACGTGGGAGCAACTTTGTCAGCTAAACCTAGCCAAGTATTTCCCTCTGTCTCGTGCACAAAAGCTAATCTCGGACATTTCTCATTTTTCCCAATCCGGAGATGAATCTATATACGAGGCATGAGAGAGATACAAGGAGATCTTGAGGAGATGCCCTCAACATGGCTTTTCAAAGGAGCAACAAATATTGAACTTCTATCGAGGGCTCACTAGCCATACAAGAGAAGTTGTGAATACCACTGCCGGTGGTGGTTTGACCAACCGTCTGTATGAAGAAGCGGTGCGAATATTGGAAGAAATGGCGGCCAATAGTTGCCATTGGCCTCAAGAGAGAAGTTCGTCGAAGAAAGTTGCCTCCATTTCGGATGAGAAGTATGATGATCTTCTTGAGCAATTCACCATGCTCAAGAGAGACTACGAGGCCGAAAGGAAAGGGAAGTTGGATGTGAAGATGGTGGCGCAACCAATGCCACAAGGAGGTGAAGAGTATTCACAATTCGAGGATGCCAAATATGTCAATCAACGGGGGTATAGTAACTACAACCGTTCGAGTTATCCTCCGGGGAATCAAGCCTATAATCCTAATTATAGGAATCCAAATTTGTCGTATGCTAACCCGAACAATGCTATCATTCCACCACCTGGATTCTCGGTGTCTCAAGGGATGATCAATGAGCCGAAGAAGCCTATGCCGACCATGGAGGAAATGATGCAACAACTTCTCCAAAACCAAAATGCTTTTATGGGAGCAACCGGGCAAAAGGTTACAAGTTTGGAAGGGACCGTCACGACTATGTCTAAGCAACTCAAGATGTTGGAAGGCCAAGTGAGCCAAATGGCTAATCAAGCGGCTTCTCAACATAAGCCGAGGCAATTTCCAAGTAATACGGAGGTGAACCCAGAGAACCAATGTAATGCCATTCATTTGAGGAGTGGAACTACTTACAAGAACTACCTGGAGTTAGAAAATCAAGATGAAGTGGTTAATGAAGAGTCGGAAGTGGAAGAGCCCGTTCCTCAATTGGAGAAGCCTCAAGTTCTAAAGAAGGTACATTCTAAAGTTGTTCCTTCCATTCCTTCTCCTTCTTTTCCAAGTAAAAATGTGATGGCCAAAGCTCCTTATCCTTAAAGGCTTGCCAAAGCAAAAGGTGACGAAAAGCTTGCCAAGTTCATTGAGATGTTTAAGAAGGTGGAAATCAATATACCATTGCTTGATGCTTTGAGAGATTCCGGGCTATGCAAAATTCTTAAAAGAGGCCGTGTCAAGGAAGAGGAAACTTGGGAGATTTGAGACCATCAACTTGTCGGAAGAGTGTAGTGTCGTCTTGCAACGTAAGTTGCCTTTAAAACAAAAGGACCCCGGGAGTTTTGTGATTGCTTGTGTTATTGGAGGCCAAACTTTTGGGAGAGTATTGTGTGATTTGAGTGCTAGTATTAATCTCATGCCCCTTTCAATATTCAAGAGGTTGGAGATTGGAGAATTGAAGCCTACTACTATTGCCTTGCAAATGACGGACCGTTCTATCTCTTATCCTAGAGGAATTGTCGAAGATGTGCTTATTAAGGTGGAGGAGTTCATATTTTAGCGGATTTTGTGGTCCTTGACATGCCCGAAGATGACAATACTCCACTTCCTTGGCCATCTGTTCTTGGCAACCGGAAGGGCATTGATCGATGTTCAAGATGGCGAGTTGACCTTCCGTTACAATGATGAGAAGATGACTATCTCGATTTATGAAGCCACAAGAATTGGAGCTTGAAGAGTGTAATCTTATTGACTCTTATTCATTTTATTCTCAAGATTCTTTGGAGCATTGTATTGTGGACCCTTTACACTCTTATTCGAAATTGGATGAGGCCTGTGATGAATTGTTGGAATCCATTGCCTATATGGATGCGAATCAAGGCATTCCTTTGGAAGATTTGGGATATCGGGATCTCTATACACCTATTGAGGGAGGAGTGCTGGAAGGAGTACCCAAGCCGAATTCTTCTTCGACTTTGGAGTTGAAGCCCCTACCCGATCACCTCAAGTATGCATTTTTGGGTAAGGATGAAATTTTTCCGGTCATTGTGTCTTCATTTCTAACTGATGAGGAGTTGGATAAGTTATTGAGGGTATTGAGGAAGTATAAGTCTTGTATTGGATGGTCTATAGCCGATATTAAGGTAATTAGCCCTTCTATTTGTATGCATCGAATTTTATTAGAGGATCATGCAAAGCCGAAGGTCCAACCTCAACGTCGTTTGAATCTGGTTATGCAAGAGGTTGTGAGAAAAGATGTCTTGAAGTTATTTGATGCCGGAATTATCTATGCCATCTCCGATAGTGAGTGGGTTAGCCCGACCCAAGTGGTTGCCAAGAAAGGAGGTATCACCGTTGTAGAAGACGAGATAGCTGAACAAATAGCCACTCGTTTGCAAACAAGTTGGAGAGTATGTATCGACTATAGAGCATTGAATGCGGCCACAAGAAAGGATCACTTTCCTCTTCCTTTCATCGATCAAATGCTTGATAAGCTAGCCGGTTATGAGTATTATTGCTTCTTGGATGGATATTCAGCCTACAACCAAATTGCCATAGCTCCGGAGGATCAACACAAGACGACTTTTACTTGTCCTTATGGAATATTTGCTTGTTGACGAATGTCGTTTGGTCTTTGCAATGCACCGACCACTTTCCAAAGGTGCATGATGGCGATATTCCATGGGCTTATTGAGAACATTATGGAGGTTTTTATGGATGAATTTTTGGTTTTCGGGTCTTCTTTTGATGATTGTTTGAAGAACCTTCTCATGTCTTGCAAAGGTGTGAAGAGACTTCTCTTTGTCTCAATTGGGAAAAATGTCATATCATGGTGAAGGAAGGCATAGTCTTGGGCCACAAAGTCTCAAGAAACGAGCTAGAGGTTGATAGAGCCAAGATCGTTGCCATTGAAAAGCTTTCCCATCCGACAAATGTGAAGTCCATTCGGAGTTTCCTTGGCTATGCGGGATTCTATAGGTGTTTCATCAAAGACTTTTCCAAGGTATCGAAGCCTCTTTGCTCGTTGTTGGAAAAAGATTCTAAGTTTGACTTCAATGATGCATGCCTTAAGTCGTTTGAAAAATTGAAGAAATCCCTCGTTTCTACCCTGTCTTGATTCCACCCGATTGGAATGAACCTTTTGTGCTAATGTGTGATGCAAGTGATTGGGCCGTTGGGGCCGTATTGGGCCAAAAGAGGGATAAATTGTTTCGGGTCATATATTATGCAAGTAAGACCCTTGATTCGGCACAAATGAATTATACCACCACCGAAAAGGAGCTCTTGGCGGTTGTCTATGCTTTTTATAAGTTTAGACCATATCTTGTGGGCACACACTCTATTGTTTATACGGATCATGCGGTTATTAGATATTTATTTGCCAAGAAGGATTCCAAGCCCCGTCTTATTCGGTGGATTCTCATTCTTCAAGAATTTGATATGGAGATAAGCGATCGGAAAGGGTGTGAGAATGTCGTAGCCAATCATGTTTCCCACATTAAGAATCCGGTGGAAGGAGAAGATCCTAAGGTGCGGATAAACGAATGTTTCGCCGATGAGCAAGTCTTGAAATTGGTGGATTATACTCCTTGGTTTACGGACTATGTGAATTATTAGTCATTGGTGAAGTGCCGGGTGACCTCACTCATAATCAAAAGAAGAAATTCTTGTATGATGTGAAGTTTTATTATTGGGAGGACCCTAATCTTTATCGCCGATGTGCCGATGGCATCATTCGGAAGTGTGTGAAGCAATCGGATTAGGTGCGAATCATGAAGGAATGTCATACCTCTCCAAGTGGAGGTCATTTCGGTGGCCATCGGACCGCTATCAAGGTTTTTCATTCCGGGTTTTATTGGCCAACCGTCTTCAAGGATTGTATTGCTTTTGTGAAGTCTTGTGATAGGTGTTAAAGAATGGAAACATTTCCAAGAGAGACGAGATGCCACAAAATATTATGGTGGAAGTTGAATTGTTTGATGTGTGGGGTATTGATTTCATGGGACCTTTTCCCAAATCCCAAGGACACACTTATATCCTTCTTGCGATTGAGTATGTGTCTCGATGGGTGGAGGAAATTCCCACGGTGAAAAGTGATTCAAAAGTGGTCCTCAAGTTCTTGCACAAGAACATCCTTACTTGTTTTGGGACCCCAAGGGCTTTGATTAGTGATGGAGGATCCCGTTTCAACAACAAGTGGTTGGGAAGTCTACTTTCTCGATATGGGGTGAAGCACAAGATCGCCACTCCTTATCATCCTCAAGGGAATGGCCAAGCGGAGCTTGCAAATCGGAAGATTAAGCAAATTCTTGAGAAGTCGGTGACACATAGGAAGGATTGGGAAAATCATTTGGATAATGCACTTTGGGCCTATCGTACCGCCTACAAAACTCCTATTGGTATGTCTCTGTTTCAACTTGTTTTTGGAAAGTCGTGTCATTTACCCGTTGAGCTTGAGCATAAGGCGTATTGGGCCACAAGGCGGATCAATCTTGAGTTTAAGGAAGCCGGATATACAAGGCTTGAGAAGCTTCTTGAGCTTGATGAGTGGAGAAATGAAGCTTTTGAAAGCTCTCGAATCTATAAGGAAAGGGCGAAAAAGTTCCATGATCGTGCAATCCATTCCAAAGACTTTGCCCCCGGAGATGAGGTACTTCTCTACAACTCTCGTCTCAGTTTATTTCCGGGCAAGTTGAAGTCGAGATGGACGGGTCCATATGTCGTCTACAAATGCAATGAGAAATGAACGTATCAATTTCTCAAGTCGGATGGTGAAACCTTTGTGGTCAATGGACACCGCCTCAAGCCCTACATCAATTGCGAACAGGACCGAAATGTGACGGTCACGCTTCTAAACGACCCTTGAGGAGTGAGGTATCGTCTAGCTTTAGACGTTAAACAAAGCGCTCGTTGAGAGGCACACCAACACTTTTACTTGTTTTTGTTTGTTGTTTTCGTTTTGAGCTTTTGTTGCTTGATTTGGTGGTGTGTTTGATTGTTTGTTGTGAATACGTGTTTGTTTTGGCTTGGTGGTGTTGAGTTTGAAGGGGTGTTTGGTTTGGATTGTCGTTTGTTGAGTATCGAGTTTGCCTTCTTGTTTTTCATGCCGTCATTTGTGGCTTTAAGTTGTGTTCATTTTAGTTGAAATTTTGTTGAGTTTCTCGTTTCGTGTGTTTAGTGTCGTTTTTGTTTGTATTTTGTTTTTAGCTTTTTCCCTATGAAAACAAAATACGCGTTAAAAACTCATTTTGGCGGTAAAAACCCAGCGGTTCAAGGCTGGACCGCCGGGTAGACCTCCGAAAGTTACTGGAATAGGAGCCGCGTTCAAACCTCGAACTGGCGGTCGAGTCGGCGGTTCGGGTCTGGACCGCCGATTTTGTGGTCCAGACCGCCGACTTGCCCCCCGAAAATCTCTGGAGTCGGTTCCTCTTTTAAAACGTCAAACCGGCGGACGAGTCGGCGGTTCGGGCCTGGACCGCCGATTTTGGCGGCCAGGGCGCCGATTTTGGCCGCCGAACTGCTGAATCGTGGTTTTCATCATTTTTCTTCCCCCTTTTTCTTTTCTTTCTCTCATTTTCTCATCCCTTCTTTCTCAAAACCCAAGAAAACCCTCACCCTCTCACTCCAAATTTCTCTTTCAATCTCCCACATCTCCTCAATTCCATCCACACACTACATACCCATCACCAAATCTACAATTCCATCCAAGAAATTTTGGTTTTCATCCATCCAATCTCCCCATCTCAAGTTTTGGCGTTTTTGCTCGTTTTTCCCTTTAATTTTCAAATTTTAAGGTAATTTCTTCTTTTATTGTTTGTTTTTATGGTTCCATTTGCTTAGTTTTTTAGTTAATTTGTGTTATTTTCGTTTTTAGGCGGGGCTAATTTTTCTAGGGCTTTTAATTTCGAAATTGTTTGGGGTTTTGTGTTTAATTGCTCAATTAATCATGCCACATTGTGAATTGTTGTTGACTTGAGCATGCTAGTTGATTGCTTAGGGTTATTACTTGATTTTGTTGATCTAATGGTACCTTTGAGTAATTTCTAGCATATATTTTGGAGTTTATGGGTTGAATATGGCATGATTATGTGTTTAGGAGGACTTGTGATGATGAATTCATGCTTTATTGTTTAAGTGTGGACTTGTAGTTGATTTTGAGCTTGCTATGTTGAATGTGAGTTATGTGGTGTGCTTAGCTTGCTTTGTTTTAAAGTATGGATCGATTTTGGGAAGGATTGTTATGGCGTATTCAATGCTTGGAGCTTGGTTTTATTGTTGTGAAACTAATCTATCTTGTTAAGAATAGGTACCATGGGTCGAAGTAAGGAAAAACGCCCATGCCTTGAGGACTCTCCTCCCAAAACTAGGGCCAAGGACACTAAAGGGATGGGCAAACAAAAGGAAACCACATCACATCAAGTTACCCAAACTTATAGACGTCGTCAAGAGGAGTTCGACCTTTATGGCCCTTCCGTTTATGGCGTGGTCCTTCACCGAGATGAGCACAATCAATTGTTTGTCAAATTTGCTTAAAGAAGCCTTGTTTCATGCAAATATCCGGATGAACAAGTACTCAGGGATCTCAGTCTTTGGGACAACGTGAAGGAGATGTTCGACCGCATCGGATAGGGATCCATTTTAAGGGCATGTGGCCCACATGTCCAAGAGCTTCTTTGGAGTTGCTTTCCACATTGACCATCCCCATCAACCAAGTCAAGCTTCCTCAAACGTGCACTTCCGATTGGGAAATGTTACACATTCTTTGACTATGAGGCAAGTGATGCCATATTCAATTGCCCGAATGGGGGTGCTTGTCAGAAGTCAAGGGAGTTCAAGCCGAAGGTGTTATGAAAACCAATGACATATGCTACACAAGCTTAATAATAATTATGGCTTTGCACGCCTAGGATCATGAAATTAAATTTTAAGATTTACGGTGAAATCCGTTTCCGAAAATAATTTCCAGAAATCGGACGAACGACTACTGTATTAGGGTTTTCGCATCCGGTAAGTTTTTCGTCCGAAAACTCAGAATCAAATTCCGTCAGAATTTACATTCACTTTTTCTTCGAGACAAGTTTACCGGAGAAAAGTTAGTTTTTATGATTTTCCGGACGAATTTTGGACTGTGATGTCCCGACTTTTTCTCGGATTTTGAAAAACGAATTAGTTTTTCCGAGTACGTAAATTATTTCCAATCTAACGGACGAATTAGATTTCGTCAAATCCGTAACTATCTAGGAAAGTATTTCTCGACTTTTAAATCGATGTTTAAGAGCCGGAATCGAGATATTTCGTCTGATAATCCCTTGCCAAACGCAACCTTAACGAGTCACTATGCTTGTTAGATATTTTCATTAACTTTATGAGTCACTACATGAGTCATCTCTCTCTCCCTCCCTTCTCCTATTACCGCCACTCCTCCATCTCCCTCTCTCTCACATTTTTTTTTCTTCATTCTTCCTCCATTGAAGCACCATTCCAAGCTTTCCTCAAGAGCTTAAGTCTTGCATCTACTGATCAAATCCATATCCGAGTTCATATTACGAAAGGTAAGAGCTTCGTCTCTAGTGTGAACCGAATAAATCCTTGTTCCACTATTTTCTTTTTTTTTTCGAAAATTAGGGGAATGAAATAGCATGTTGTCTTGTAATCGAATCATGTTCTAGGATGTTTAGAATCGAGTTCTACGGATCAAATCATGAAGAAAATCACACCTCCTTGTTCTAGGTTATTACCGATTTTTTTTCAAAAATTGGGGCTTTGATCGTAGCTCGATTTCTTTTTCGATTGAATGATAGATTAGTGTTCCTCATGATGTTAATTGACTCTACGAATTGTTTTAGATTTTTCTAAAAATAAAATTTGAAAGACGAGTTTTAATCGTCGTGCTTATGATCGAGAAATGAAAAGAGGTTCTTCACGTATTATAGTACGTGTTTCCATGTTGAGCGAGATTTTGAATATCTGCGATTGGTTTGATGGATGATTGGCGATCTCCGATTGATTTGTTTATTTAAGGTAGGGCGCTGACCTCCAAATCCTTCCTTTCATGGATGCTTGGCAGATATTGTCGAATCTTCTCCACGCAGCTTTCCTTCTTGAGCTTTGGCGACAGACTGGAAATCTTTGTAGTGGTCAAACTGGTTGCATGCTTCATGGTTAAATTCCTCGTAGGTAAAGCAGCTGCAAAATCTTCTTTGTTGTTGGGTGCATTGCGTTAATACCATGAATGCGAATGATGAACAGCAACTTAGCTTCAGGATTCACATGGAATCCTCCTTTCAACCTCGTCTCTTGCTTCAATTCATCTCCTGCTCTGCATACTCCTTTGCGTAGTCCTTGCAACCGACTGGATTCACTCCAGTTCTGCTCATTCTGACCACCTTTCCTCTGTTTGACCTGGACTGAGCTTCCTTCCTTCGAACAACAATTTCCTTCCCCTGGACAGACTCTAATGACACAAAAAGACATAAAAAATAGGGCCAAACGGCCCAAAAGTCGAAGACGCATCACACCTACACACTTAAACCATACTTGCCCTCAAGTATGTTGGTGATTCACAAAGACACCAAGAAAGAAAAAATGAACGAAAAAGAAAGAAATAAAACTACAAGACACGAAAGTGCGCAATCAAATGAATCAGTTTGTGCATGCATGTATCCACCTATTACATTCCACAACCCATTGAGCAATTACACCACATGATCGTATTAGCAGTTTTCCTCACACCCACTCAAGTGTTTGGCTAGTGTTTACTCTCATTTCATGCTGCATTAGCTTTCCTATTAGCTTGTTCGAGGATTTATGGCTATTAGTTAATCAGGTGCAAATTATCAAAAGGTCTTTATTTGGCTGTAGTGGGGCGTACGGAGTAGGGTGAGAATTTTCTGGATAGTGGGTTAAGACTTGATTCCAGCCACATGGACTGCTCGTTCAATATAGGTGCTCCCACTAATCCCAATACTCCTTTCTTTCTTTGGGGTATATATTTTCCTGAGGCATGTATTGATCTTTGATCGTACTTAGAATTTTCATTCTTTTTATTTCTGCCCCTTTTCTTAAACATTGACTACCCCCTCTTTTTTTTTATTGCCCTTCTTCCACTTTTGGTTCTTAGAGCAGCTATGTACCTTTCTTATTTTGTATGGTGTGGGAAGACACACTCTTAATCAAATGTCATTACAAGGGCTCATGAAAGAAAGAATCATTTTGGCTCAAAGTGGTTAGCAATGGATCATAGTGTTTAGCATGAAAAACTCTGGGGCTTCTAATCACAAATAAACTGCCCTTATCCTTTAATCTACACCACCAGCTAAAATCCACTAACAAGTTCTAGGATTACTAAACAGCATGAACACACAAAAGATAGAAGCAATCAGGCTCAATTCTCACAGGTGTGGATTTCTGCATTTTCTTCTACTGCTATACATGTGATGTATGCTCAGCATACCGTTCAAACCAGTCAAACCAAATAACATGCACACATTCCCTGATCCATATATCATGCACACACATAGACTCAAGACTCATTACTCTATGTACACTAGACTCCTACTGACACAAAACATAAAAGAAAAATAAAACCTAAACTAAAGATAGGGGAAAGGAAACTTATTCGTCCTGGTCGGAGGCATCTTCCTCCTCTCCAGCTACTTTCGCCATCAACTTCTCAAAGCTCTTCTTCATGTTGGTGTGGATTGCCGTCATCTCCGCCTTCAACATCGCTACTTCTGCACGTAGCTCATTCAACTCTGCCAGTATAGCCACCATTTCTGAATCTACGGGATAAATCGGTATCAGCCCCTATTATTCAACCACCAGATTGGGAGATACCATTCGAAATCATGTGTGATGCCAGCAATTACGCGGTTGGAGCAGTACTGGGGCAGAAGAAAGGTAAGGAAAGCTACGTTATATATTACGCCTTGAGGACTTTGAATCCAGCTCAGTGTAGCTACACTACGACTAAGAAGGAATTGTTGATAGTGGTTTTTGCAATCGAGAAGTTCAGATCATACCTTCTGGGCACAAAAGCGATCATTTACACTGATCATGCCGCTTTGAAATACCTCATGGCGAAGAAAGAATCAAAACCACTTCTTATCCGGTGGATATTGCTGCTCCAAGAGTTCGACTTGGAAATAAGAGATAAGAAGGGAGCAGCCAATCTAGTAGCTGATCATCTAAGCAGGCTACAAATGGGAAAAGATGATGGCGAACCAATAGAGGACGCTTTTCCGGATGAGAAGCTATACGCCATACGCGATCATATGAAGGTGGAGACTCTGTATGCTCTAACCGAGAAGGAGCCTTGGTTTGCAGACATAGCAAATTATCTTTTCACCAAGGAAGTAGTGCCACCAGGGAAGACCAAGTTCGAGAGACAGAAATTGGTAACACATGCTCGCTCTTATTTTTGGGAAGCACCGCATTTATGGAAGATTGGTACAGATCAAATCATACGGAGGTGCATTCCAGAGTTTGAACATGCTCAGATATTAGAAATGTGCCATAGCACATCATGTAGTGGCCATTTCGGTGGAAGGAGAACAACGCAAAGAATACTGGAAAGTGGATTCTATTGGCCTACCATCTTTGCTGATGCCAAGAAATGGGTACAGGGCTGCCCGAAGTGTCAGATGGTAGGGGGTATTACCGCAAGAGATGAAATGCCTCAGATGCCTATTATGCCTGTGGAAATCTTCGATGTATGGGGAATCGATTTTATGAGACCACTCCCTAAGTCAGGGAATTATGAATACATTTTGGTGGCAGTCGACTACGTATCCAAATGGGTCGAGGCAAAGGCTACAACCAGTAATGATGCTCATACGATGGCTGAATTTTTGAGAGAGCAGGTGTTTAGTAGATTCGGAGTTCCAAAAATCCTCATCAGCGACCAAGGATCTCATTTCTGCAATTCCACCATTAGAGCACTAACCAAAAGAATGGGGGTGAAACATAAAGTCACGAATGCATATCACCCCTCAGGCCAATGGGCAGGCTGAAATTTCTAACAGGGAGATCAAAGGCATATTGGAGAAGGTGGTTCATCCTAATCGTAAGGATTGGAGCAATTATCTGGGAGATGCGTTATGGGCATACCGCACTGCCTACAAAACTCCGATTGGCATGTGACCATTCAGGCTTGTGTTCGGAAATAGATGCCACTTACCAGTAGAAGTGGAACACAAGGTGTTGGGAAATTTATTAGTATAAGTTTTGATGAATTCCAAAACCGGCTGACCCCAACCGAGTAGATGTTGCCAGAACCTAATGTTGGAATTTAGGCTCGCTGTTTGAGCAAAGTTAAGATTTTATCTTTACAGGTCTCCAGCTGAAGATGGCAACAAGGCGTCACTCAGACAGAACATCAGTTGTGAAGAAAGACAACTGAGAGTTCATTTGTTCACATGCAAACAAGGGAAAGTCTTCAGAACATCAGTTGAGAAGGAAACCAACTGAGCGTTCATCAGATGAGAAACAGTTGAGAGAAAGAGAACATCAGATGAAAAAGAAATCATCTGAGGGTTCAATCCCAACTGAGTAAAGAAGTGGAAGACAACTGAGGGTTCAGTTTCAGAACCTCAGTTATAGAATCCGAACAAGGAGTTCAACTGTTTGAAGTTCAAAGTCAGCTGAGAGCTCGACAGATCGGAACATCAGCTGAAGATCACTCAGACGAAGGTCAAGACTTTCAACCGACAAATCGAAGTTGACTGTCAAAGATTTGAATTTCAAAAGGAAGTCACATGAGGGTTTGACCGTTCAGTCATTACCCCATCTGGCCCAACACAAGGCTGTCTCAGATGGAAAGCAGAAGAGCACAGATGCCATATTGGGAAAGTCTGCAGAGATGAGAGACAAGCCATCACTTTCAACCGATCAGAGATCAACTGCTCCTCCAACGGCTAGTTGATTCTCTCCGCCTATAAATAGAGGCATTCTCTCATCCGAGAAAAGGCAGAAGAGGGACGACGAAAAATTCAAGAGCTTTCTCGAGAGAAATCAAAGCAAAAAGCAAATCTGCAAAATCATCATCTAAGAGCATCAGCAGCTGAGAGTTCCAATTTGAGAGAACATTAGTAGCTGAGGGTTCCTAGAGATCAAAACTGTTTTTGATCTTAGGTTGAGTGTTTATTCGTTCAAACCTTAGATCCAGCTCTCATTCGTGATCGAGCTGTAGTTGGAAATCTTACCCTTTCTCACACCCTAAAAAGTGTGCTAGGACATTACTCTTCCTGTAATTGAGTAGTCAGGTCGTCAAGTACCCGCAAACTTGACTTAGGCTGTTTAGTGCCCGGAAACTAAACTGTAACGGTTGCTCAGCTCGCGTAAGTTGAGTGGAACTGTCCAGAAGAACTTGGACTGAGGTGTGTGGACTCACATCTCCCCGTGGACGTAGGAGTTCTCTCCGAACCACGTAAATCTTGTGTGTCGTGTTTATTTGTGTTCAGTCTTTATTTGCATATCTCAACTGACAAACTAACCGCATACAATCTGCATACTTTCACATCAACAGTTTTGGTTGTGACCAACCGTGCATAAAAGCGTGAGTTTGTTTTTACGAGTACTTTTTCCACCACATTCCGCACAGCACCACTCTTCCAGCTGAGGTTGCTTACTCAGCTGTGAGATCCCAACTGAGTCCTTTTACTCAGTTGAAGTTGATTTCAAGTGTTAAGTTTTTCAAAAGTTGAAAAATCCTAACTGGTGTATTCCCCCCCCCATACACCAGTAACTCGTATCGGGACCATCACCAGGCTTACTGGGCGATCAAGAGAATCAATTTCAGTATGACTAGGGCCGGAGAAGAAAGGAAGTTGTAAATGAATGAATTGGAGGAACTTCGGTTGGAGTCATATGACAATGCAGTTTTGTACAAGGAAAGAACAAGGAGAATCCACGATGCCAAGCTTAGGAAGAAGGAATTCTGGTATGGCCAAAAGGTGTTGTTATTCAACTCTCGATTTAAGTTGATGAGTGGGAAGCTTAAATCAAAATGGGGAGGACCATACATCGTGAAGGAGTTATTCCCTAATGGAAGTGTCAAAGTTTATGACTTGAATGGAAAGGATACTTTTGTGGTGAACGGTCATCGTTTGAAACCGTACTTCGATTATTCAGAGTTGAAGAAGACCAAGGGGAAATGCTCTTTACTGGATCCTATTTATCAGTAAGAGTAGAAGCTGGAAGTCGAGCTCAAGACATTAAACAAGAGCGCTGACTGGGAGGCAACCCAGGAGTGGTCGTCGGTAAGACCACAACCGCTTTCTCTTTAATTAGTTTTTAATTAGTTGTCTTGAGTAAGTGAGTATTTGGCTAAGTTAGAACTGGAGAATGTGGGCCAAGTTTGTTTCTAAAAGTCTATCTTGGAGTTCGAACCCACTTTGCAATGCAAAGTGTGTAGGTGGAGGTCCGGGGTAGATTGTGAGCCCACTTTGCGATGCAAAGTTTGTAGGTGGCAGACCGGTGTGTGGAATGGAGACGGTCTAACCAAGGAGTGACGTGGAGGCGCATCTGACAAGGACGGCTGGTATAATTGCAGTGCTTGGGATTTCGCACGAAATTTGAATTTCAAAATTTGGTAATTATTTTATTCCCTTGATTGTTTCGACTTCTCATAACTGTCACTTCGCCTCTACATCAGTCAGAAAGAGAAAACCCTCCTCCATTAACCCTCACAACCTCCACAACCACCCTACACTCAGCCACTTCCTCCACTCCGCCATAACCGTCGCCCACAATCTGCCATTTAAGCACAGAAACCCAGTTCTCATCCCACATACTTCACCATCCTCGCCGTTTTTCTGAAAACCCTAAAATTCCAACCGTCACCATGGTCAGAATCAAGAAAGCCGCTCACAAAAGAACCAACAAAGGCATCGCCGGCCCCAGTACTCAAACCAAGAGCCCAACCGCTACAAAATCTGTACTGGTGGGGGATAAGAGGAAAACTCGTAGCACCACATCGGAGGAAACTCCGGTGTACAGTTCAGAAAAGACCACACCTACTCGGGGGGTGGACGAAGAGGAACAGGAAAGGATTTCCTCACCGGAGAAGCCATCCACCGGAGAAGGAGGCGCTGCGGGTGACCAGGAGCAAGTACAGGTCGAGGAAGAACCAGATGTCCAACCGCCTAGGAAGAAAGAGAAGAAGAAGCCTGCGGTCAAGGGCACCACTACTGCAGCAGCAGCGAAGAAGAAAACCACCAGAAAGAAAGCAGCTAGCCCTCCACCAAAGGCGCCTACTCCAGTTCCCAGTTCTTCCCGTTCTCAATCTCAATCGAAGGAGGGTGGTCTGACCGCTTCTGACCACGAGGAGAAGGAACGAGAGGAGGAGGCAGAGAAGAGCATTCTAGTGCGGGCCCAGGAGGATGTTACCCCACAGAGTAAGGAGAAAGGGGTGGGAGCAAAGAGGAAGCTTGAAACCTCGAAACCTCCCCTATCGCAGAAGTCCAAACAGAGCAAATTAGGGAGCAAGGTGGGTACTACGAGCACGGTGAGGAGGGTTATAGCTGAGGAAAAAGGGAAGAAGAACGAAGGAGAAGCGAAGGAGATCGAAGAGGAAGAAATAGAGAGAGTGGAGATCATCGACAACTCTAACTCGGGGAAGATTCAAACACCTGTGAAGTCTACACCCAGTGTCACCGCCACGAAATCAGGAGCCAAGAGGAAAGGCGTGCTACGACCTGCAACATCTGGAGCAACCATACCACTAGACAGCCAGCGGTATGCCATCTTGTAAAACAGGGAGATCCTCCCTTGGTACTACCTGTTGACAGAAAGCTTGGAAGCCGGTATCAAAGAGAGGGTGGAGGGATACTTCAAGGGTATCGGCTGGGGAAAGGTGTTGGAATTAAATTACCCTGCGTTCAAGAAGCTATCGGAAGAATTCATGGGGACAGTGGAATTCAAACCCCGCGGAAAATACGACATCGAGACTCCGGGCACCCTGCGCTTTCAACTGAGGGGCAGGATGTTTTCTCTCTCCATCAATGAGTTGAACATCCAACTCGGAGTACTCGAGCCGCGGGAGGTGTATGAGGAAGAGTATAAGGAGGCAGAGACGGTGGCCTCGGATGAATGGAAGTCTCAGATTGACCACTACTGGTCAATCATCTCCATCAGGGATCGCTATGTGAAGAATAGCAGCAAGTCCAATGAGATCAGAGATCCAGCACTACAGATTTGCCACAGGTGGTTGGCTTACAACATCTACGGGCGGTTGGAGGGGTTTAACTTGGTGACTCAGCAGGAGCTGTTCATTTTATGGTGCATGATGGAGAAGAGGCGGGTGAACTTTGGGTTCGTAGCAGTGCAGCAGTTTCAGTTTGGCGTGACCCACCACAACAAGTTCCTCTCACTCTGCCCTTTGGCGACGATTCTTGCAAAGAATCTCACCAATTTCGACTTGGAGAAGCCAGATGATCTTGCAGCTGCTGATACAAGGTTTCTGGACCAAGGGCGCTTCGTGAGGTGGAGAACTGTTGAGGTGGACGAGCATGGAAATTACTCGTTGGTTCATCCAGAAGGCACAGCAGGCAGAGCAGAACCGAGCAAGGCGAAGGAGCAGGCGGTTCCGCACCGCTCGAACAGCGAGATGGTGGCTATACTGGCAGAGTTGAAGGAGCTACGTGCAGAAGTAGCGATGTTGAAGGCGGAGATGACGGCAATCCACACCAACATGAAGAAGAGCTTTGAGAAGTTGATGGCAAAAGCGGATGGAGAGGAGGAAGATGCCTCCGACCAAAACGAATAAGTTTCCTTTCCCCTATCTTTAGTTTAGGTTTTATTTTTCTTTTTTGTTCTTTTCGTTTCTGTTTTTCTTTTATGTTTTGTGTCAGTTGGAGTCTAGTGTACATTGAGTCTTGAATCTGTATGTGCGCATGATATATGGATCAGGAAATGTGTGCATGTTATTTGGTTTGACTAGTTTGAATGGTATGCTGAGCATGCATTACATGTATAGCAGTAGAAGGAATGCAGAAATCCACACCTGTGGAAATTGAGCCTAATTGTTTCTATCTTTTGTGTGTTCATGTTGCTTAGTAATCCTAGAACTTGTTAGTGGATTTTAGCTGGTGGTGTAGATTAAAGGATAAGGGCAGTTTATTTATGATTAGAAACCCCAGAATTTTTCATGCTAAACACTATGATCCATTGCTAACCACTTTGAGCCAAAATGATTTTTACTTTCATAAGCCCTTGTAATGATATTTGATTAAGAGTGCGTCTCATGCACCATACAAGATAAGAAGGGTACATAGCTGCCCTAAGAATCAAAAGTGAAAGAAGGGTAATAAGAGAAAAAAAAAAGGGGTGGTCAATGTTTAAGAAGAGGGGCAGAAATGAAAAGAATGAAAATTCTAAGTACGATCAAAGATCAATGCATGCCTAAGAAAAGAATACCCCAAAGAAAGAAAGCAGTATGAGGATTAGTGGGAGCGCTTATATTAAAAGAGCAGCCCATGTGGCTGGGATCAAGTCTTAACCCACTATCTAGAAAATTCTCACCCTGCTCCGTATGCCCCATTACAGCCAAATAAAGACCTTTTGATAATTTGCACCAGATTAACTAATAGCCATAAATCCTCGAACAAGCTAATAGGAAAGCTAACGCAGCATGAAATGAGAGTAAACACTAGCCGAACACTTGAGTGGGTGTGAGGAAAACTGCTAATACGATCATGTGGTGTAATTGCTCAATGGGTTGTGGAATGTAACAGGTAGATACATGCATGCACAAACTGATTCATTTGATTGTGCACTTTCGTGTCTTGTAGTTTTATTTCTTTCTTTTTCGTTCATCTTTTTTCTTGGTGTCTTTGTAAATCCACCAACATACTTGAGGGCAAGTATGGTTTAAGTGTGTAAGTGTGATGCGTCTTCGACTTTTGGGCCGTTTGGCCCTATTTTTCATGTCTTTTTTGTGTCATTAGAGTCTGTCCAGGGGAAGGAAACTGTTGTTCGAAGGAAGGAAGCTCAGTCCAGGTCAAACAGAGGAAAGGTGGTCAGAATGAGCAGAACTGGATGCGAATCTAGTCGGTTGCAAGGACTACGCAAAGGAGTATGCAGAGCAGGAGATGAATTGAAGCAAGAGACGAGGTTGAAAGGAGGATTCCATGTGAACCCTGAAGCTAAGTTGCTGTTCATCATTCGCATTCGTGGTATTAACGCAATGCACCCAACAACAAAGAAGAATCTTGCAGCTGCTGTGCCTACGAGGAATCCAATCATGAAGCATGCAACCAGTTTGACCACTACAAAGATTTCCAGTCCGTCGTCAAAGCTCAAGAAGGAAAGCCGCGTGGAGAAGATTCGCCCAATATCTGCCAAGCATCCATGAAAGGAAGGATTTGGAGGTCAGCACCCTACCCTAAATAAACAAATCAATCGGAGATCGCCAATCATCAATCCAGCCAATCGCAGATATTCAGAATCTCGCTCAACATGGAAACTGCCAATCATGCCATTTCAGGCTACCCGCCTAGGGTTTTGCTCGCTGCCACTACAGCTATAAAAGTCCAGCCAAAGCGGCTGGCACAATGTTGGAGAATTTATCAGTCTACAGTTCTTAGTCCGAAGAAAACACTTTTATATTTTCTGTTCAAAGCAATCTTTATCTGCTTTTAGTTACATTCCACTGCGAAGAACAAATCCAAGGCTGTTGCCTTAGGTATTTTTAATCCGAGTAATTTCATATTTTATTTTATTAATGTGTTCTTTTCGCTTATCATTATATATTTAATTATGTGTGAGTAGTTTACTTGGTGAGATTTGGATATGGGAAATGATTGACTGTTGACATGTGAAATATTCGTGAGGCACTTGTGCCATCAGTTGAGTTCAGTAGTTTCGGAAGGACTGGAGCAGAACTCATGGGCAGTTCTAACCTAACGGGTGATCTCCGTTTGGTTGGAGCTGTACCATGTCAAGCAAAGGCAGGGCATGACAAACGGCAGCGTTCGATGTGCCCAGGACCGAGTAGCTAAGCAGCACCTGGCATGGTGCTGTAGATCTGGAGGGTGAGGATTGGACAAGGGGATACTGCGTCCTTCTTCAGTCTTGGGCTTCTCTAACAATCACCCATTAACTGTGACGAGGCATCAAGCCATGGTTATCGACCAAAGGACTCATCTCGCGTATCGTAGGCATTGCAATGACCGGTTGGACGTGGTCCCAGAAATGAGTATCCCGTGAGTGATGTCTACTCTGTAGGTGCAGACATGGGAAGTTTGGAAAAGAAGGTTGGTGAGGGTCATACTTGGAGAGATCGGGTATGACTACTATCTAAGGAGGAGTGAAGCACGGCCTTGTGACTGAGGTGAAGCGTGACCTTCGGACCAGGACGACAACAAGGGATTCAACCATCCCAAGTGTGGAGTATGAACTCTTGAAATGCCCCAATGTCTTTGGGCCACGCCTTGAGTTTATACGAAGCATGGACGGATTCTTAGTGTGCCCATGACCGAATTAACATGTCAACAATGATCATGACCTACCCCAAATCTTACCCCCTTTTAAATTTGATTTCCGTCTATTTTATTATGCAGATACACAGATTGAGATCGTGACAACTCGATTTGTATACTGAAGAGTAAGGTGGTTCATCACTCTCCGTGGGATCGACCCTAGCTTGCTGCTAAGACTAACTAGTCCGGTAGTGGGCATAGGAGCGTGTATTGTCCGTCTGGGGCATACACAGGTATTTTGATCGTACCATACGACGGGTGCGTCTCACCCTGCATATGTTTTCTAAATGTGCAGGTTGAAGCGACGAAACGGCGACGGTTGAGTTAGAGTTGAATAGAGTTAAGGAAGACTCTTGTATATAGTTCACAAATCCGCTGCTAGACTCTAAACTCTTTTTGATGTTGTGTAATAATCACTGTAGTTTAAGTTCTGTAATATAACTTAGAAGCTTTTGAAGTGCTTGTCGAGTAATCTTTCGAGATTAACTCTTTCCTTTCGTCAATAAAGTCTTGTTCATAGAAGATAAGTTGTTATGTATGTATGTCTATTCATTCATCTCCTTTCTTCCCCGCTTCTTTAATCCAATCCCAGTCGCACCCTGGCTTCTGCCGTCCCTCGGGATTTGGGGCTGTGACAGAGTGGTATCAGAGCGATCGTTTCTGCTCTGTATACAAGTTTCTTTCAAAGTAGTCAGATAGAGTATTCGTTCGTACTCTATACCTGAGTCTTCTTTCAAGTAAAGTTAGGTCGTAACACTAAGTTTAGGAGTGTAGACGACAACTCAACCTCCCGCTACATCGACTCAACGAAGGAAAGAAAGAAAGAAAGAAAGAAAGAAAGAAAAGAAAGAATTTCAGAAATGTATTTTTCTTTTAAGAAAAATTTTGAATACATATTCCAAAGAGTTAAGAATGACAATGGTGCCAAGAATGAAATTGTGAAAGTATAAGAATCATACTTATTTTCTGCTATGTGAATTACGTGAAATTATTTGCGCGATGATTTCTTTTATTTGAAAGTATGATGGCACGAGAATCTAGATTGATTCTAGGGATTTTTCCCGGTTCACTAAGAGCACAGACTTGAAACCTAAGATCTTTCCGATTCCTCGATAACTTAGACGTTTTAAGAACGTTAGTTCAAATGATTTCGTAAGGAGATCGTGAAACGGGAAGAACTTCTGTAGATGAATGTCACGTGCGAATAGTGACATGAACAAAGACTCGGCAGAGTCAACTTTTTTTTTTACAAAAAAAAAATCGATAAGAATTTCCTTCGAGAAAATAAGATAAATAATGATAAGGTACGTTAATTCTGTACCAAGTAAACGAAAGAAACGAATGTTACTTCCATGAAAGTGACATGAACGAAGGCATTTTTAGTTGAAGTTCGCCTTGCTCCAACTTCAAGGAGGGATTGGTTATAATTACCACAAATCGAGTACGAATCTTAGTTAATTTTCAACGATCGCTCGATCCGACGACGACTAGAACTTTGGTTCTAAAGTCATTTTCCAGTTATAATTCCTTTTCTTTGGAATTTATTTTATTTATTTCATACTTCGTAATTAAACGAAGAATACGACAAGTAAGTGAGATTCGAGTGTCGAGAAAGGACAAAATCTTTTGTAAACGGATGTTACTTTTGAATAAGTAACATGAACAAAGTAGACGTACTTTGTTTTAATAAAGTAAGAATCGTTAAGAATTTTTTTTTAAGAAAGAAATAATGAAAGAAAGTAATAAAGAATAAAGAAAGAAAGTTTATGAGGAAATAAAGTAAGAAATGTAAATGAATAATGAAATAAAGGATGGAAATAAAATCTTGAAATTTTATTTCTAAATATTGTTTGAGTGCAATTTCTTGAATTGCTAGATGTTATGATAAGTGGTTGTTTAAGTGGTGATATTATAATTGAATAAGGAATGTTCATTTTGTAATTTAAGTATTTCATTAAGATAAGTTATTTCCCTACCTGTTACTGATCCGTGTTTCTTTAAAACTTTTGTAGGATGGTTAGGAGACGCGTTACAGCTCGGATGAGCGCACCTTTACCACAACATACCCTAGCAGACACTTTACAGGATGCTTATCACGATTATGAGACAGATTATGGTGTGGAGGACGTAGGGCAGATAGTGAGTAACTTCTCATCAGTTTACTATGCAGCACGACACTTTATCCCGGAGAGTCAGGCGATATCTGATCTGATTGTACGACTGCCGGACGAGTGGCGCGGTTGGGCGCACCGCGTGGCATGGTTTTTCCTAGGAGTTTTCGGCGATGACACCGAGCCGACAGGCAACTACACGAGATTCGCTCTATTTATACACGAGCGTTTCTTTAACAGCAGACTCATGGTTCCAGTCCCTTTCGAGCCACATCTTCCCTACCGTCACTTCCCAGCGGTTACCGAGCCAGAGCCTTTAGACTTGGACCTGGAGTTAGCCGCGTTATTGGAGATACCACCAGACTTTGTGCTTAGTGAGGAGTCGGACTCGAAGGCAGAGCAGTTAGAGGAGGACGAGGAGCCCGCAGCTACACCAGAGCTACCACTTCCACTTGGGCCACTTGAGGAGTTGATCCCAGGACCAGGACTCGTGGAGATTGACGCAGAGACAGCTGCCCTATTAGGGTTAGCTACTCCTTTTCTACCCGAGCCTAGTGTGAGAGTTCGAGGACCTTTTGAGACAAGACTGTTTGAGATAGGGTCAGGGAGCCGAGGGATAGACGTGGAGCTTGCCGCCATGTTAGAGCTACCATCTCCACTGACACCGCTTGAGGAGATTTGTGCGAAGTGGGAGGTAGTCAGAGGACAGTTAGACGCGGGACCATCCGGAGTCCATTCTAAGGAGTAGTACGAGTCGGGTTCCGTTCCAGAGCACCTTCTTCCTCTGAAGAAGCGTGCAACAGAGACCAGTGAGGACTATCTTGTTTCAGACTTAGAGGAGACAGTTTCAGAGGCACCATCACCACCCCTACTTGCACTTTTTGACGGCTCTACTCTGAGGGAAGACGAGGGACTCCAGCTCGTCTTTGGTTCAGAGTCAGAGGAGGAGGACCCGGACGAGGACTATTAGGGTTTTACAGGCCGTAGAGGGTAGTTCGGACTCGACTGTAGTCTGTTGAGTAGAGCGTCGTAGACGCATGTTAGTAGTAGTAGTAGTTCTTTTGTCCTGTACATAGTCGGATCAGTAACTAGTTTTTGTAGTACTCTAGCGGATACGAAATTTTATGAATCGTTTTCATTCTAGTACTTCCAGTAGATACGGAGATGCAGCTTGTGCACCCAGTTCATAGATAGGCAGTCAGCCTAGTTTAGACTAGTAATAGTCTAACTTTTTGTATAAGTCCTCGTTGGAGGCAAAATTAATATTCTTTTTGATGTATATATATATATACATGACCCGTGAAAGGGTTTTGATCACAAGAAAGTTTCTTATAAATCATGTAGTAAACCAGAATGTCAAATGAACTCGTGTAACGAGAAGTTTAGTTTAACTTGAAAAGTTAAAAGATTAAAGAACTAATATCGAAGTTATGTTCGATTTTTCTTTCCGTGAACTTGAATAAGTTGGAAAGAGAGCGAGTAAGTAAAAGAATGTTTAAAAGAAAAGGGGCTAATGAAAATTTCTGTTTCCTATAGTTAAAGAAAAATGCCGCCAAGAAATGTTAACAATAGAAGGGGACCTGGTAGGCCCCGAGGATGAGGACGACGTCAGCCAGAAAACGAAAGGGAACAAGAACAGGAACGCAATGATACCCCTCCACCATCACCATCAAACGAAATCCACCTGTATTTAATGGAACGGGCAACCCTAGCGATGCTGAGCTATGGGTGCGATCAATCGAGAGAATCTTCAAGCTCCTCAGATGTACTGATGAGGAGCGACTATCGTGCATAGCATTCCAGCTCTCCGGACCAGCTGACTACTGGTGGGAGGCAAGACAGAAAGTGATACCTACAGAGCATCTGGCTCAACTTACGTGTGACGAGTTTAAGGAGGCGTTGTACGACAAGTACGTGCCAAAGATGTATAGGGCTCAGAAGGAGGCTGAGTTCTACAACTTGAAACAGGGTAAGATGACGGTGACAGAATACGATGCCAAGTTTTGCGAGCTATCAAGGTATGCGCCTACTCAGGTCGATACCGAAGAAAAGATGTCGAAGAAGTTCCGTGGGGGACTAAGACATGAATTGGGAATAGCATTAGCCAGTCATGGGGGACTGAGCTATATTGATGTTTTAGGGCGAGCCCTATAGATGGAGGCCGTTGTGCCTGATGAGAAGAAAACAATAACAACCACACCAGCTTCAACCCAAAACCAAAACCGAGGCTATTATAACAATAATAATAACAATTTTCAAGGAAAGAGAAAGTGGGAAGGAGGAAGTAGCGGTGGCTACAATCAGAACTATAACAATTAGGGAAATTAGAGAAGTGGCAATCAGCAGGGCTACCAGCAGCCTAGTCAGAACAACAACAAAAGACAGTGGCAGGGAAACAACCAGTCTGGGTTGTATTTACAGGGGAACAACCAAGCCGGACCCTGGAAGGGGAATAATCAGCAGAACCAGCCTCAGGGGCAACAAAAGAACTTCAATCAGGGAGGAAATAACCCAGGGAGGGTTACCATTCCTGTATGCCCCAAGTGCAACAAACCAC
The DNA here is from genome assembly GCA_029490685.1 of Schizonepeta tenuifolia. NCBI lineage: Eukaryota > Viridiplantae > Streptophyta > Magnoliopsida > Lamiales > Lamiaceae > Schizonepeta > Schizonepeta tenuifolia. The sequence continues at coordinate 13,553,104 of CM055955.1, read as the reverse complement.
ATTCCGGTGTCTGTCAAGCAGGCACTCCCAACTGTTTTAACTGTGGACAAAAGGGACACATAAAGAAGGACTGCCCTAAACCACTGCAAGCAGTACCTCTGAGGGCCATACAAGCGCAGGCACAACAGCAAATGAATCAGCAGCAGTTTCAGCAGCACGTGCAACAACAGCAGAATGCAAGGGCATGCGCGAATAGGCAGACTGGGCAGGATAAGGGAAAGGGAAAAGGAAACCTTGCAGGTATGGGAAAACTTCACAACATCCCTATTAAGATATTGTTCGATACAGGCGCATCGCATTCTTTTATTGCTGGTTGTTGTGCGGATAACTTAGACATCAGACTTGTAAGAGCTGAACACCTTATGAGAGTAGCTACACCTTCAGGAGAGATCACTACTTCCACGCATGTTTGCTCTAACCTAGAACTAGAAATCGGAACTCTTAAGGTTAAAGCGAACAATTTGAATGTTATGATAATGTGGGACGTAGACATAATCGTAGGGATGGACTGGTTATCAGAGAATTATGCCACAATTCTCTGCAACGAGAGAAAAATCTCTTTTCAACCCCCGAGTAGAGAGCTGACCGAATTTCATGGGATTGCAATGGGCAAGAGAATACCGGTAATATCCGCCTTACAAGCCAAGAAGTTGATAAAGAAGAAGGGTTGCACAGCCTATCTTGTGTACCTAGTTGGAGAACCAGGAGCCGAGAAGACCATTCAAGACGTGAAAGTGGTCAACGAGTACGAAGACGTCTTTCCAGAAATTTTACCTGGTTTACCACCCGACCGTCACATAGATTTCTCGATTGACCTAGAACCAGGATCGGCCCCCAAATATAAAGCCCCATATAGGATGACACCGAAAGAACTAGAAGAACTTAAAATCCAATTACAAGAATTGCTAGACCTTGGTTTCATCAGACCAAGTGTCTCACCCTGGGGAGCACCAGTGTTATTTGTCAGAAAGAAGGATGGGTCAATGAGGATATGTATAGATTATCGAGAGCTGAACAAGATCACCCTCAAGAACAAATACCCTTTGCCAAGGATAGAGGACCTTTTCGATCAGCTCAAAGGTGCAGGAGTGTTTTCAAAGATAGATTTAAGATCAGGGTACCATCAGCTGAAGATTAAACCCGAGGACGTACCTAAGACTGCTTTTCGAACCAGATATGGCCACTACGAATTCTTAGTTATGCCGTTTGGTTTGACCAACGCCCCTGCTGTGTTCATGGACCTCATGAATAGAGTTTTCCACCCATACTTAGACAAATTCGTCTTAGTTTTCATAGACGATATTCTCATTTACTCTAAGAATGAAAAAGAACACGAAGAACATCTACGGATAGTGTTGGAAACACTTAGAACTGAGAAACTGTATGCCAAGTTCAGTAAGTGCGAATTTTGGTTGAAGGAAATAATGTTTCTCGGACACATAGTTTCAGCCGAAGGAATCAAAGTAGATCCTGCCAAGGTAGAGGCAGTACATAATTGGAAGTCACCAACAAGTCCGAACGAGATCAGAAGTTTCTTGGGTTTAGCAGGCTACTACAGAAGATTCATCGAAGGATTCTCCACGATTGCTAGACCTATGACGCAACTACTTCGAAAAAAAAACAAGTATAAATGGACGGACGAGTGTGAAAGGAGTTTCCAAACGCTCAAAGAAAAGTTAACCACAGCACCAGTATTAGCTCTTCCCGATGCAAACAAGGAATATGTGGTGTATACCGATGCTTCGAAGAATGGGTTAGGTTGTGTTCTAATGCAAGACGGAAAGGTGATAGCTTATGCCTCACGACAACTTCGACCTCACGAAGTTGAGTATCCAACCCACGATTTAGAACTCGCAGCCGTTGTGCATGCATTAAAGATTTGAAGACACCATCTTTATGGTGTAAGGGTTGAGATCTTCACAGATCACAAGAGTCTGAAGTACTTTTTCGAGCAGAAAGAACAAAATATGCGACAAAGGAGATGGCTCGAATTGGTCAAAGATTACGACTGCGGAATCAACTACCACCCAGGAAAGGCAAATGTAGTAGCAGATGTGCTGAGTCACAAGGCTCCAACCAAGTTAGGATGTCTGTTTGTCGAAAAAGAAACGCTAGTACGAGAATTTGAAAAGATGGAAATAGAAGTGCTCGACACACCAGCAACGATCACAAATCAGATAGCAGCACTAGAAGCTACGTCGGATTTAAGAGAGAGAATCATAAGTGCTCAGAGGAAGGACGAATCAATGGAGAAACTCCGACTAAAGATAAGAACAGATAAACCAGACGGATATTCCGAAGCACCAGGCAATGCGATATTATTTGAAGGCAGACTTTGTATTCCTGACAGTGACGAAGAATTAAAGAACGATATCATGAGTGAGGCTCACGATACGCCGTATACAGCACACCCAGGGAGTACGAAGATGTATCAAGACTTAAGGAAGAATTTCTGGTGGAATGGATTGAAACGAAACGTTGCCTCGTTTGTAGAAAGATGCTTGGCATGCCAGCAAGTGAAAGCCTTACATAGACGACCGTATGGATTGTTGCAGCCATTAGATATCCCAGAATGGAAATGGGAAGGAATAGCTATGGATTTTGTGACAGAATTGCCTAAGTCAAGAAGAGGAAATACTGCCATTTGGGTGATTATCGATAGACTCACGAAATCAGCTCACTTTCTACCGATTAAGACTACTTACGGATCAGAGAAGTTAGCTCAGTTGTATGTCCGTGAGATTGTACATCTGCACGGAGTACCGAAGTCCATAATATCAGACAGAGACGCCAAGTTCACTTCAAGATTTTGGATCACCATGCAGAAAAAGTTGGGCACCGAACTTAACTTCAGTACAGCTTTTTACCCCCATACAGACGGACAATCTGAGAGGACGATTCAGATTCTAGTTGATATGCTAAGGACAGTGGTATTGGATCGAAGCACAAATTGGAAAGATATCTTACACTTGGTCGAATTCGCGTATAACAACAGCTATCAGGCGACGATAGGAATGGCGCCTTATGAGGCACAAATTGGAAAGATATCTTACACTTTGTCACCGCTTTATTGGGATGAAGTGGGTGAAAGAAAGAACTTAGGATCCGACTCGATTAACGAAATGAACGAGATCGTTCGGCAGATTCGCGATAGGATGAAAGAAGCCCAGAGCCGACACAAGTCTTACGCCGATGATCGTCGAACCAATCTTAGTTTCAAAGTTGGTGATAAGGTTTTCCTTAAGATTTCACCATCAAAAGGAATCATTAGATTCGGTGTTAAGGGTAAACTTAGACCAAGGTTCATAGGACCTTACGAGATTCTCGAGAAAATAGGACCCGTTGCTTATAGATTGGCTTTACCGCCAAGTCTATGACCCTAAGCACGTTATAAGTCAGCAAGACGTCGTTCTTGAATCTGACCTAAGTTATGAAGAAAAACCGATATCGATTTTGGATAGAAAAGTTCAAGAATTAAGAACCAAGTCGATACCAATAGTAAAAGTATTATGGAATCACCACGGGCAAGAAGAAGCCACGTGGGAGCTCGAGGAAAAGATGAAGGAGAGATATCCTTATCTTTTTGAAGAAGGTATGCAAATTTCGGGACGAAATTTTTCGTAAGGGGGGGTAGGATGTAATACCCCAGACTTTTTCTACAGTCTTTAAAAATGAAAGTTAATAATAATTATGGCTTTGCACTCCTAGGATCATGAAATTGAATTCTAAGATTTATGGTGAAATCCGTTTCCGAAAATAATTTCCAAAAATCGGACGAACGACTACTGTATTAGGGTTTTCGCGTCCGGTAAGTTTTTCGTCCGAAAACTCAGAATCAAATTCCGTCAGAATTTATATTCAATTTTTCTTCGAGACAAGTTCACCGGAGAAAGTTAGTTTTTATAATTTTCCGGGCGAATTTTGGATTGTGATGTCCCGACTTTTTCTCGGATTTTGAAAAACGAATTAGTTTTTCCGAGTACGTAAATTATTTCCAATCTAACGGATGAATTAGATTTCGTCAAATCCGTAACTACCTAGGAAAGTATTTCTCGACTTTTAAATCGACGTTTAAGAGCCGGAATCGAGATATTTCGTCTAATAATCCCTTGCCAAACGCAACCTTAACGAGTCACTATGCTTGTTAGATATTTTCATTAACTTTATGAGTCACTACATGAGTCACTACATGAGTCATCTCTCTCTCCCTCCCTTCTCCTATTACCGCCACTCCTCCATCTCCCTCTCTCTCTCATTTTTTTTTCTTCATTCTTCCTCCATTGAAGCACCATTCCAAGCTTTCCTCAAGAGCTTAAGTCTTGCATCTATCGATCAAATCCATATCCGAGTTTATATTACGAAAGGTAAGAGCTTCGTCTCTAGTATGAACCGAATAAATCCTTGTTCCACTATTTTCTTTTTTTACGAAAATTAGGGGAATGAAATAGCATGTTGTCTTGTAATCGAATCATGTTCTAGGATGTTTAGAATCGAGTTCTACGGATCAATTCATGAAGAAAATCACACCTCCTTGTTCTAGGTTATTACCGATTTTTTTTTCAAAAATTGGGGCTTTGATCGTAGCTCGATTTCTTTTTCGATTGAATGATAGATTAGTGTTCCTCATGATGTTAATTGACTCTACGAATTGTTTTAGATTTTTCTAAAAATAAAATTTGAAACCTAAGAGACGAAGAAGGCTCGATTTAGGATAGTAAATGTTATGATATGCTCGATTGTTTAATGGAAATGAGATATACGATGCATGAGGATGATTATATATTTAATTGAGATTTTTCTAAAAATAAAATAAAAAATGTAAGAGACGAAGATGTGATGATAAGTTAGAGCTCGATAATGTTTTGATATTATGATTTGCATGTTAGTAATGCTCGTTAGATGATAATCGTTGTCGTAAAATTTGAACGAAAACGGAGAATGTAAAATTTTTCGTAAGAGACGAACGACGGACAATAAGTCGAGATTAGATAATAGTTTGAGGTTATGATTTACGTATTTATGATTCTGGATAGATGATGAATAAGATTGTAGAATTTGATTGAATTCTAATAACGTTTGAAATTTGGTAAGAGACGAAGCGACGGAATTAAGTAATGAAAGAAAAGTCGAGTAAGAAAAGTAATTAGATAATAATGATTGTTGTTGTTTAAGGAACAACTTTGTAGTTGATGACATGTTCGTCCGAGTTATGAAAAGATGAGTTATATTTATAATCGAGAAGTAGAAACGAGAAGTTAGGATTTGTTTTTGGTTTAGTAATTGTTTAGTTTGAAAGACGAGTTTTAATCGTCGTGCTTATGATCGAGAAATGAAAAGGGGTTCTTCACGTATTATAGTACGTGTTGACTGCCTTGATGTATAAATTTCGTGGGAATTTAGGTTCGATAGCATAAAACGAACCTAGAAAACCATGCGTCGATTTTATCGAGCTTAGGGTTTCACTCGGCAGTTTTGGCAACCCTTCACAGAAACTGCCATATCTTTTAGCTCGTTTATCGAAATTGAGATCCGTGAATTGGAGAGTAAACTAGACACCTGTACCTTTCTTTTGGTATAAGATTCGTCCCCTGTTTCGAAATCCCCTATCCTGGGTGGACTTACTGACCTCGTGCAGTGAATGTTCAAAACGTAGTTTCTTAAGTTGAATTCTTCTCAACTTGAACTCTTTCGATCTTTTAAGTCGTTTCAAGACATCGACTATCTTCTTTCCACTGAACTAAGAGTCAAGTGCAGAACCGAGTGAGTATCAAACGAGATGCGTTCGTATCTCGTTTCTTTTTAACTAAAAGAGTTTAGTTTAGCGTGCAAATGCCTAAAACGTCTAAAGAACAAAAACTTAACTCGACTTTTCGTATTCGTTTATCGTTTCCGACCGAGCTTTAAAGTATAATTTTTACGATGAAGGAGGAAGTCGACACCAAGGATAGGACGAAGATCAGAAGACGGAAGCACGTATCTTTGTTCTGTATTCTATCAAGGTGGGCTTTTATATATGAAACAAAACGAGCAATGCTCGAAAACCTTTTCTTTATCGCTTTGATAATCGTGTTTTCAAAGTGATAATCATAGCATGAACTGTTTTGTATTTTATGTGAGTTCTCTTGTACCTTATGAGTTAATCAAAAAGGGTTAACTAACGATCGGCTTTGAGTTAGCTATTATGCTTTCCAAAGTTAGTGCACTTTGTAGCCTGTGGTGTATGTGGTATCCTGTTGACGGGTAGCCAGCCACGGTGAATTATGACTGGTCAAGATTTGAACGTAACATCTATGAAAATTTGCTTGCGCAAGCTAATTTATGAAAATGAGAAAGAAAATGTTTAGTAGACACGGGAATTTGTTGAAAAACCCCGATGTGCTGTAGAAATGAAATGCCTGATTATCTATACTTATGATTATGTTTTCGGCAACGTGCCCACTAAGTACTATTGTACTTAGCCCTGCATATATTTTCTAAATGTGCAGGTTGAAGCGACGAAACGGCGACGGTTGAGTTAGAGTTGAATATAGTTAAGGAAGACTCTTGTATATAGTTCACAAATCCGCTGCTAGACTCTAAACTCTTTTTGATGTTGTGTAATAATCACTGTAGTCTATGTTCTGTAATATAACTTAGAAGCTTTTGAAGTGCTTGTTGAGTAATCTTTCAAGATTAACTCTTTCCTTTCGTCAATAAAGTCTTGTTCATAGAAGATAAGTTGTTATGTATGTATGTCTATTCATTCATCCCCTTTCTTCCCCGCTTCTTTTATCCAATCCCAGTAGCACCCCGGCTTCTACCGTCCCTCGGGATTTGGGGATGTGACATTATCCAAAGGATCCTTGCCCACACATTGTTCCAAAGGGGAGAGAATAGTTCATGCCGGAGCATTGAACTTCAAGTCTTATGGGCTATGCTCACTTATACACCGCTCAACTTGGGGCAATTCATCTTTCGACAACTATGGGCTCAAAAGAATCAAAAGAAGGGAGTCCTTTGCTGTGGAGGTCTCATATCGGCCATAGCAATGTCTCTTTTTCCAGACTACCCACAATGGGAGAAGCTCAACGCATGTGCTCATGGACTTGAACATGTGCTCAAGGAGTACAAGCCCAAGCCGGGAGAAAAAGAGGTGGTGGAGATTTTCCCATTGCCCGACACCATTCTTACGGAGATTACCACTTTCAATGCTCGTCAAAATTGGAAGATGGATACGCCATTCCACGAGACGGCTATTCTAGCTGCCGGGAACCCTCGGGTTGAGATAGAGCCAAGTGGTAGCAGTGGGGGAGAGGAGGAAGGTGATGACAATGATGGTGACAGCGACACTAACTATGAGGACAACGGGGAAGAAGGACAAGCAAGAAGAGAAGTGAGAAGAGAGAGGAGAAGACAAGAAAGAAGAGGACGAGGGCAACAAGCCTTCGGGCAAGGGCAAGAATCATTTGGGGGCTACCAAAGGGGGTACCAAGGTTATGGAGGGCCGTCTGGGCCTTCTAACATATATGGCGGACCGTCGGGGTCCGGAAGTTTCTACGGTGAAGAATTTTCAAGCATTCCAGAGCGTCTCGAGCATATTGACAACTATTGCACGCAATGGGATAGCGAGTTTGCGGTTATGAGGCATGATATCCAAGTTATCCGACTCCAGCAACAAGATATGAATGAGATCCAACAACAACAAATCGGCAACCAACAAAGTTTTCAAGCCGACATGTATCAACGGTATGATGAGTTCCGAGATGACGTGTATGCTCAGCAAGAATCTTTTCAACAATCTTGGTTTGGTCGTCAAGATCAATATCACCAAGAACAAAGAGCCGACCACCAAGCCTTCCGTCAAGAGCTCTTTGATCGTCAAGATCGGTATCACCAAGAGCAAAGATCCGACCAACACGCTTTCCAACAAGCTTGGTTTGATAGGCAAAATGCATTTCAACAAGAGTTATATGCATGCCAAGATCGATACCATCAGGAGGATAAAATCAATCAAAGAGACTTGCTGGCTCTCGTCCGCCGGTTTGAAGCTCATCAACTCAATGAAGGCCACAATTGGCCCCCGCCCCGCCTCCCCAATGAAGAAAGAGGTATCGACGTATTTGTATTTGTTTCTTCCCTTCATACTTATTCGACTCCTTTGGTTTTAAATAAGTTTGGGGGAGGGAGGAGATGAATACAAATACACTTGTAAATATATGTGTGTTTGAGTTGTTTGAGTTTGGGTTTGTTGCTTTTAGTTGTGGTTTGTTTGGTAGTTTGTTGGAGTTGGAAACTTTTGGAAAAATGAAAATTTGGAGATGAAAAATTTGGAATTTAGTTGCTATGGTTCGGTTTGTTTATGCTCATGTGGCTTTGGTGAAATGCCTATGATGAAATTGTTTTGTGTTTTGAAAAATGTTGTTGAGATCGAGTGTCTTATGAACGGCTTGCATGAATGATTGGTGTGTTGGTTTTGACTTCTTGATGAATGAATAAAACCCGTGAGGTTTTGAACCTTGATTTGCTTTGCATCATGTTCCTTTTTTGTGAGTTTGATCATGCATGCTTATTTACTTCTAGAACTTGCTTTGGGTCTTCATCAAGAATGCGTGTTTATGCAAGAATCTTGGAAATGATCTTAGGCCATCCTTGTTAGCTATCTATAAAAAACCCAAACACTACCTTGTGCTTTGAATCATCCGTTGTTAGCCCTTTGAGCTTTAATAGCCTTTCTTTTTCAAACCGTAGAAAAGGGGGTGATGGAGTGTAAGGGTATCCCGGGTTGGATTTTAGTGGAGAATTTGTTGAAACGGGTAGCTAAATTTAGGAGGTGTGATGCTTTGCAAATTCTTAAATTCCCATGAGCTCGTTCAAAAGAAAAGAAAAAAAAAGAAAGAAAAAGAAAGAATAAAAGAAATGAAAGTGAAAGAACTAAGTGTTGAGTTTTGATGAAAACGTTTGCTTTCAATGGAATGAAAAAAAAATGGTTGAAATGTGAGCATAAGGGAATAAATAAGTGTTTTTCTTGAAAAATGTGTGTAATTGAGTCTTAATTGTGGATTATTTGGTGTAGAAGGAAGATGATTGAATTCATGCTAGATTTGAAGAAGATATAAGGTTGGTGTATAATTTGATTGGTCACTTAGCCAAATTTCCCTTCCTAAACCAATGTCCTTACATTACAACCTAAGAAAAGCCCTTTGTGATCCTTGATCTTGCATAATTTTTTTGCAATGGAGATGTTAAATGATAAGCAGCCTATGGAAAGTGAATTTGCATTTTGTGAATTCGATGAGAGTTTAAACCTAAACACTTGAGAGAGAGGGATACACTACTTTGAGAGTGGCATTTGTTGAGTTGTTGAGATTGACATGTTATTAGTTTGTGTGAGTTGTGAAAGAGATACTCGGTTTTGGCATTGGAAGTATGTGTGAAATCTGAGACATTTAGGATCCAAAGTTGCTACTCCATTCGATGTTTATGTTCTTATTTGAATATATTGTTTGAGACGAACAATGCTTAAGTTTGGGGAGTGATAAACATCCATTTTATAGAAACTAAGCGCATTTTCATAGCACTAATTGCCTTATTTTTCCGCCAATCGTGACTTATTTTGGATGGTTTTCACTATTTTGTATTGTTTTCACGTTTTGGTGGAGTTTGTGCATGTGTGTAGGTCAAGCATGGGATGCTAAGTCGAAATGGAAGGGCTGTTGAAGAGTGGAGATGAAGAAATAGGACGGAAAAGTGGAAAACCGAGCGAAGAGGAGAAGAAATCAAAAACCGGCGCTTCAGCATGAGTTTTTGGTGGTTTGAAGCCAAAAGCCGGCGGTTCAGGGGTGAACTGCCGGCCAAACCGCCGGAAATCTCTGGTATGAGAGTCAAGAAGAAAGTTGAAATCGGCGGTCCACTCGGCGGTTCGGGCCTGAACCGCCGATTTTCACTGTTTTGTTCAAAATTGGACGATTTTGCCCCTGACGCGATTTTAACTTCATTTAGCACTTTTTTCCTCCCTATAAATACCTTGTGACAGCCCCAAAACGTGTATTCTACACCCCTTAGCTTAGATTCTTGTTCAAAAAGTTTCCAATTAGGGTTCTAAATACATTTCAATTATTGTATTAGTGGATTAAGGTTGGATTTGAAGACTTGTTGAAGAATTGATCATTGGGTTCTTAGTTTCTTAATTATGCAATCATTTCTCCTTTGTTTTGTGTTGATTTCATTTATGTCTAGCTAAATTTCTTGTTGGTTTTGGGGATTTATGAAGATTTGATGGTAGATTGATCATAGCTTGTTGATTCCTTCCTTTCTTCTTCTAATTAATTGTGGATTTGGTGCTTAATTTCATGTGGGAATTGTTGATCATCTTTCTTGCATGCCAAGTGCTTGTAGAAATTCTTGATAGGTTTTTACTTGCATGGATTTCAAATTGCACAACTTGTATTGATTTGAGACTTAATAGGTGATGATATAATGCATGGAAGTGTATAATCCTTGTGCTATTTGGAGTTATTTGGTCGTCTCGAGTCTTAGCCGAGAAAGTCGATTGAATGATCTCCATTTGCTAATTGTCGAGAGAGATTAGTGAATAATTAAGTGGATAGCTTCTTAATAGAAGATTAAAATGGTTTGCATGAATTAGGAAGTCTTGATCAAGCTATCTAGAATCAAATTGAATCCATAGAACCAACCTTTGTTCAAATTTGTCCTTTAATCGTTTGTTTGATTGAGTTTTGCATTATTTTGTCATTTGTTTGCTTATTTACTTTGATCTTGTGTTTAAGTGTTTGAATGAACCATCAATCATGTTGATTGCAAAGCTTGAATAGTAGGAAGATGCATAAATTTGGTTTTCACTAGAAACTCGGCATTTAGTCCTCGTGGATACGATACTCGTTATTTTATACTAGAATTACCCGTTAAAGTGCGGTATAATTGCTTGGTAGAAAATTTAGCGATCAATTTCCGAGATCTCTGTCTGCGTGATTGAACGCTCCATGCGGTTGCAGATACGATCGTGGCTGGCCGCATACCAGTGTGACCACGGGCAACAATTGTCAATTGGCTCGTTCTCCCTCATCTTAACTCCGATTTCATATCCATTTTCGCTTTGAACTCCTAACGAGCCGTACTTTCATCCTATCATGCTCATTTTGCACAAGATTTACTCCTTTATTCTACAACATCAAACAAACAACAAACAAGTATTATATTTCACAAAATAACAATCCTTTAGAACAAAACTCATCTCAATCATGATTTCCCAATACCAATTGACATCAATTAAGCTTGTAAAGATAAAAAAAAATCCATGTTTATTAATCAACAATTTAATTTTTCATTAACATATATTTGTGCATTGAAATAATGCAATTTATGTATGAACTAATGTGATAAAAACGCATGGCTCATATAAAAGTGATTTCCTATATGGTCATCTCCCATAGATTTGACTTAAGGCTTTCAAGCGGATCGACTCACTGAAATGCTGTAAATAAAGAAAGAAAGGATTGACCCGAGCTGGCTAAGCCAGAAAAAAAGAGTTAGATCCTCTTTAAGATGAAATACAACAATGTCGTAATCAAAATAGGCGCAAAGTCAATGATTTAGCTCAAGGCTAAAGGCTATTATTCCTTATTCTTGACAGGGACCAATTGAAATATCAATAATTTTATTTCCGTTTCGATCTTCTCTGATTATTATGTCACATGTAAATAATTTATCTAAGTAATTATATATCTTATAGTATACATATTATATTATATGAAAATAAATTAACTACGTACGAGTCATCTAGTAAGACGGTTTAATCGATCGAATCCAGTGACCTATTAAAGTGATCGGTTCGATCTCCAATTCAATTTTGAAAACATTGACTATAGGGAACATATCTAGAGGAACCATTTTATTTGGAGCATCACAACGAGAGGGTTCATCGAGCAAAGCCAACCGGCTACATCTATATTATAAGGCAGTGCCAACCCAATCCGAATTTTATTGGATTGCCTAAATTTGAACTGAGTCCAGTTCTGTACGGAGTGTTGGGCGGACAACAAACAATCAATGTTCCAAGAAAAAAATTATTTAGAAGTTTTATTTAATTAATAGGAACACGTACATATAAATTTATTTACACTCACTTTGAGTCAAGTGACAAATATAGAATACAGTGTAAATTTTAACAATGTCACACCTAAAATTTTGATCAACTACATTTAATCTATTATACACTTTCGATTTTGACATGTTTGTACCCAGTGAAGTTTTGCATCATTGAGGATCGGAGCCCTTCCGACAACAGCCTTAGGTTGAGAGTCAATCGGATCTTTTCACTTTTTGCCAAAAAGAACTTTTTTCGACAAACCCTGAGAAAAAGGACAACAATTTTTGTTCCCGCATTTCTACACCTATTTTTAGCCCGAAGTCAGTGATGGTCCCGAAACGAGTTCTAGTGTATGGGGGGGGGGGGGAATACACCAGATAAAGCTTTTAAAAATCAACCCCCTAAAAATATCACAACCGAGTAAGAAGACTCGGCTGGAATCACAACTGAGTAGAAAGACTCAGTTGGACTCACAACTGAGGAAGAAACACTCAGTTGGAATGAAGTGCTGTGTGGAATGAGGTGGAAAATAACTCGTTTAAAACTAACTCACGCTTTTATGCACGGTTGGTCAATAACCAAAATAGTTGAGAATGTTAAGATGCAGTTTGTATGCTGGTTAGTTGGTCAGATGAAAATGCAAGAAATAATTGAATAAAGAAAAACACAAGCACACAGAGATTTAACATGGTTCGGAGATAACACTCCTACGTCCACGGGGAGTTGTGAGTCCACACAACTCAGTCCAAGTTCTTCTGGACAAACCACACAGCTTACGCGGGCTGTGCAACCGTTAAGGATAAGTTTGCGGGTACTTATCAACCTTACAGATTAGTTTACGGGTATTAATCAACCTGTCTACTCAGTTACGGGAAGAGTAGGGTCCTAAAACCTTTTCAGGCATGAAAGATAAGGTTCCAACTAACAACTCGAACAAGAAGTGAGCTGGGATCTAACACTTTACGAACTCTCACAAAGTGATGTTCTCAAGGTTCGATCTAAAGACACTCAGACACAGTCTAATGCTCTAGAACTCTCAACAAGTGATGTTCTTAGAGACTAAATCTAATTCAGCTCGAGTAAGGAATATAGTTCTTTCTTTCGCTCTGTCTCGTCTCGTGTGTCTTCTCTTGTATGTCTTCCACCTTTCTCCAATGAATGGAAGCCTCTATTTATAGGCGGAGAGAATCAGCTAGCCGTTGAAGGAGCCGTTGATCTCTGGTCTTCGAAAGCGATGGCTTGTCTCTCATCTCTGCAGACTTTCCTGATTTGGCAACTGCGTGCTTCTGCTTTCCATCTGAGACAGCCTTGTGTTGGACCAAATGAGGTAATGACTGAACGGTCAAACCCTCACGTGACTTCCTTTTCGAAATTCAAATCTTAACAACAGACTTCCAACAAGGAGTGGTCGGTTAAGACTTTCAATCTTCAACTAGCCTGTTCTTCAGCCGATGTTCTATCTGCCAACTAACAGTTGAACTCTCAGCTGACTTCATCTTCAAGCTGTTGATCTTCTTGGTTGAGTTCTACAACTGGTGTTCTGAAACTGAACACTCAGTTGTCTTACTTATATCTGATCAATTGGGTTCTAACGCTCAGATGGCTTCCTTTTCATCTGATGTTCTCTTCCCTTTTACTGCTTCTCATCTGATGAGATGAACGCTCAGTTGTCTTTCTTCACAATTGATGTTCTGAAGACTTCCCCCTCTTTGCATCTGAAGAGATGAACTCTCAGTTATCTTTCTTCACAACTGATGTTCAGTCTGAGTGATGCCTTGTTGCCATCTTCAGCTGGAGACCTGTAAAGATAAAATCTTAACAATGCTCAAACAGCGAGCCTAACTACTAACAATAGGTTCTGGCAACATCTACTCGGTTGGGGTCAGTTGGTTTTGGAATTCATCAAAACACTTACTAATAAATTTCCCAACAATTTCCCCCTTTTTGATGATGCCAAAACCACTTACAACTTTAAACCACTACTAATCTAAACCTCACTAACTTATCTAAAATCTCAGCTGAAATTCTAGATAGTCTATAAGATAAAACATCAAAGGGTTAGCACAGTTATAACATGGTATTTAAAAGACGTTGCGATTCAGAGCTTGGACAATGAGGGATTGTTCATCAAGGTGAATCTTATAACTGAGTAGTTTTCATTACAACTGATTGTTACAAAGATAGGTACAAAACAGTTAAAAATTACATCAGTTGCTCAAAAACTAATTCAGCTCAAAACTTCTGGCCATACTTGCTGAAGATACGGACAAAGATCTCTCTCTTTGCAGCTGATTCGATCCCAGAATCAACTCCATGTTCTCTGCACACTTGTCTTGCTTCAGCCATGAGTTTCCGTCTGTCGGGAGTGCTTGTGCCTGAGATGAACGGAGGGCGGTAAGTGACTTTCTTGGGAGCAGGGACGGTGATCAAGTCATATCCAGCAGTGATCATGGCTCGTTTAAATTGACTGAACATCCCCGGATCCCCAGTATGCAGCTCGGTCAATGCTTCTCTGAAAGCTATCTGTGGATCCTCAGTTGTATAGACTTTTCTATAGTAAAAGTCATTCACAAATTCTTGTTTGAATGACTCCCAGTCTTCATTCCAATCAACTGGCATCCACATGTCAACGTGCTTAAACCGAGATTGGAGCTTGGACTTTCCTTGCACCTGATGTTGCCTTTTTCTTGCCTCAGCCTTTGCTTTATGTTTGTTGATTCTTCTTCGGCTATGGCTGGCAATGTTCCTGTCCAAATTTCTGGCAATTTTGTCCAGCTCCTCCTCAAACTTCTTGACACTTTTGGCTTGGCCAACTGCGAACTTCTTAATCCATGCAGGATTCATATAATCATTCTTCTTAGCACCTATAGCTTTTGCAACAGCAATGCACTCTTCGGTTGTGATGCCGTCGAGTTCTGCTACTACCTCAGCTATGGCATCGTGGGAGATTCCAGCTTGCTTGGCCTGCTCAATGTCCTCAGCCAGTTGATCTCCGACAGTAGTAGATTTCTTTTGAAGTTTCATGTCGGTTGGCTTCCTCGGATTAGACATTTGAGTTGTCTCTGTCTCTTCCAGCTGAGATTTTGAAACTCCTTCCCCCTGAGTTTCAGCTTCCTCTGGCTGCTTATCTTCTCCTTTTTTGGCATCAGCAAAAAGAGTTGCGATTGAGCCATTCAGGGAGGTGAGGGCTTGTTCAGCGAGCTGAACTCGGTTGAATAGTTCATCAACTGCACATTCTATTTGAACCTTCTTTGCCAGTTCACCGTCACCACGCTATTGTTCTGCTTTTCTCAAGGCGGCGAGAGTTGCGGAGGTTTCGGCTTGAAAGGCTGCAAACTCAGCTCTATGAAGCTCGAACTGAGAAACCCATTCTTGATCTTGGGTGTGTTGAGACTTAGCGAGGTTGGAGTCGGCGACGGACTTGTATATGTTCAGATCTGAACTGACTGCACGAACTGAGGTCTTGAGTTCATTGATGGCTGTGCTGGAGGATGTTGTGAATGCATCCATCTTCTTCTTCATCTCAACATTATCTGCTAGCAGCTACTTGTTCTACTCTTCCTGAGCTTTGATCAGGAGCAGCTGTTCTTCTTTGTTCTGCTGGATGGTTGACAGCAGCTCTGTTCTCAGCTGAGTGACCCTCTCAGATATCAGCTCACAAATTTTGTCTGTGAAAGGAGCTGTCTGAGCAGAGGGTCCAGACTGGTCTTGCTGCTGATCTGGTTGGTCAGCTGGTGGGGGCAGTACAGTGACCATAGCCTGACGATTTGCCTGGTACTGTTGAAGTGTAGCCTCTTCCTGCTGAGCTGCTGCTTCAGTTGTATCAATCTCATTGACAAACTTAGCACTCTTGGCTAGCATAGAGTCCAGAAAGGTGACAGCTCCTTTTTTTTTCACAGATCCCTTGAGTCTGTCCCTTCAGCCTTGCTGAGATCAAATCTGCGACTCAGAACAACGACCTTGTTCTTGTATGCAGCCTCAAGGTTGGAGTAGTCGAAGTACTCTCGCAGGCGTGACTCATCAGCCTTGAGGTGGTCCCAGCCATAGATTCGGAGGGTGTCTTCCTTGACATACTAGTAGCTGAAGATGATGCTAAACTGGTATATCAGCTCCGTGCCAAACATGGCAAAGATCGGCATGTGGCGAGCTTCAGGAAACATCCCGACGAGCTTCTTGAAGCAATAGGCCAGCTTGCCTTCATGCTCAGCTACAACCGCCTGAAGGTCTTCTTCTTCATTGATGGGGGAGGGTTCTATTGAGTAGGTATATGGTTCAAACGATTCTTCAGCATTGGCCAAAGAACTGGTCACAATGTCGGCATCGAGCGAGAGGCTCATAATCATTGTCTGAGGATCAGTTGTGAGAATCTGATCCTCTTTGGTTGGTGATTGGGCTGGCTGGTCAGTTGGACTGGGTAGGGATCCGGTCGAGGTTGGGATTCCTTGGACTGTATCAGCTACGGGTGGGTTAGAGGGTAAGCTGTATTCTGACTCCTCAGATGATGACGAGCTATCTGAGGATGAGCTCGACTCAACGACATCTGTTTCCTTCCCTTCAACCATTGACTCTGGATCTCGAGGAGCAAAGGTATACACAGCTGGGTCAACCGACGGACTTGACTCTGTTGACTTCTCAGCTGGTGTGTCCTCCGCTGGCTTCTCCTCAGCTGGCAACTTCTCAGCTGGTTGCACAGCTGGCTGCTTCAATCGAATCTTCGGTCTCTTCAGGAGAGGTACCTCTTCTTCTTCTTCTTCTTCTTCTTCTTCTTCTTCTTCTTCTTCTTCTTCTTCTTCTTCTTCTTCTTCTTCTTCTTCTTCTTCATCAATCTCATCCCTCAGTTGGCGTTTAGAGATTGATCTGGTTGTTCGGCCAACTGTTGCAGGAGGTTGAGACTTCAACTGTGCCTCAGCTGTGTCTGCTTCCACAGCTGGCTTTCCAGCTCCCTTCCTGTCTTTGGGAGTGTATACTGCAGACAAGACATCCTGAGCCTTTTTAGCTGATGGGAACAGCAACAGCTTCTTCAGGGGAGTTACTTCGCTGTCTTCCGAGGTCAGGTTCTGGTCCTTGGTGGCACTGAGGATCAGCGCAGAGATCTTGGTGCCGAAGTTGAGTGAACCTTTCACACTCAACAATCGCTCTCCGGACTCAGTTGTGATCTCGGAAATCTTCTGTTGCTCCAATAGCAACTGATGTTTGAAGTACTGAAGCCAGTTGACCTCGTGTTTCTCTTCCAGAGCCTTCTTCTGCTTCAGTTTAGGGCGGCTGATATCCCCAAACGCTCCACCGTATCCAAATGCACACTTAGAAATGACATCAAACAGAAGTCGATGTTGAGGCTTCAACTTTGTCCTTTGCATGCTACTCTTCATCTTTTCTTGGATGATCAGTGCCTGCTGAAGGAATTCATCCGCTTCTTTATCAGTGAAGTTGTCGACGATGTCTGTGGCCTGAAGATTTCTTGGAATGATTTTGGCGAGTTCTTCGGACCCACGTATCTTGACGGCGGAATCATGGACTGTTCTGGAAACTCCATCGCGCTGTTTGCAGGAAACCGTAGAAACAAGACCAACTTGGGTATCGTGATGTAAGTTGAGATAGAACTCTCCAACTTGTTTCCTGAGAATGAGGGAGGGAGAAAGAGTTGCCCATTGAAGAAAGCCGTGCGCGGAGAGAATACCGGCGAGGGGAGAGTGCTCCGGTGACTCCAGCGCGTCCGTCAAAAGGATATGCTCAAAATGTATCTTCGATATCAGCATATCGAATGATTCCTGAAAAGTGGCTGGTTCTTTAGAAACCATCTTCTTGGAGGATTTGGGTGCCATTGGATTTGCAGAAAAGATATATATATGCAAAGAGGAAAGAGAATATTAGCCAAATTCGAAGAGACAGAATTGAAGACGATGATAAACAGTTGTATTGATATGCACGAATGAGAAAAGTAGGAGATATCTTCCTGATTTTTCACCTTATATAGGTCTTGACTCGGATGAAATCGACGGCTGGGGTTAAATGGCGCGAATCCATCAACGGCTGAGATCACACGACTGTTGACTATCTTTGACTTGACGTTTTGATCCGAGTTCCAATCAGCACGTGAGAAGGTGTACAGTTTATCTTGTCAGCCCAGTCACACTATAAAGTAGGCTATGGATGTTCAGCCGTACTTTACATTTAATGCGACATGATGGCTATTTTTAATGTAACTGACTAGTTCAGGAATGTTTGAATTTATTTCAAACATTCTCATTTAAGAACATATCACCTTCAGCCATAAATGTTACCTGCCAGCTAATGTCGAAATCAGCTGAGTTCCCATGTTGCAGCATACCATCAGCTGACTCGAGTTCGTCTGTTCAGCTGATGTCTGATTCCTTCGGTTGGCAATCTGCATCTGATCGGCATACCATCAGCTGACTCGAGTTCATCTGTTCAGCTGACGTCTGATGTCATCAGTTGGCGATCCGCATCTGAAATTCCCCCTTCATCTGAGCTTCCCCCTCAGATGGATATCTATCTCTTCACTTCCGCTGGTTTCTCATCTGATGGATCTAACAATACAAGTAGATCACATAGCATCTTGAACCGCGCTTCAGCTAGAGATTTGGTGAAGATGTCAACTCGCTGAATCTCAGTTGGAGTCTTTTCTCCATGGAAACGTCTTTCTTCTCAACTGTGATCTAGAAACTCAGTTCCATGATCTGATCCGATGGAAATAATTTTTATCTCTTGTTGGTTCGATATCCGATCCATCAACTTGGGTAGCTCATCTCGGGTTTCACTCTTGTGGCGCATGAAGATGGTCCACGTATATCTTGAGTAGTCATCAGTTACAACCAGGGTGTACTCGTTGCCGTTCATGCTCTTTGGTGTAACTGGCCCGAAGAGATCCATGTGGATCAGCTGTAACACTCGGTCGGTTGAGGGAATTGATTTCAACCGGAAGGAGGATCTAGCGAGCTTTCCCAACTGGCATGCACTGCAGATATGTGTTGTTGATAACACTCGGTTTGGTATGCCTCTTGCATGTTTTTGTCTGGCGAGTCGGTTCATTGTCTTGAAGTTCAGATGGTTGAGCCTTTTGTGCCACAGCCAGCTCACATCTGAACTGCTCTTTGATAGCAAGCAGGTGTCAGGAAGACTACTGTTCCAGTAAGCATAGTAGACGTTCCCTGTTGGCGATCGATTTCCCAACAATAACACCTGCTTTGATCCGACATCTTTAACCCTGCAACCATGTGCATTAAACTTGACAGAGAAACCATTATCACAGAATTGGCTGATGGAGAGCAAGTTATGCTTCAATCCATCAACATAAGAGACATTAGAAATCGAAACATGATTGGTTTCAAGGGTACCGTAACCTCTGGTGTAACCTTTTGAGTTATCACCAAAAGTAACCGATGGACCTTCTTTTTCCACGAAACTTCCAAGCAAATCCTTCAGATTCGTCATGTGTTTCGAGCATCCACTGTCCATCACCCACATTGTTGCAGACGCTTTATTCTTCCTCAGTTGTTTCTCCTGAACCTGCAAAGAGAAACTCGCTTAAGTCCCCAATTTCAGTTGGGTCCTGGAGGGTTAGAACCAGTTCCCCCTGGAACTGTGCGTCGCTTTTCCCTGTATACTCGGATGGATTTATCATTCCAGATCACTTTTCCTTCATCATCAACTATAACAACACCTCGGTTATCCTTAGACTTGTTGTTAGTAGTGATTCTGTTTCTTGGGAGGAGTTGAATTTCTCCCATGTTGAACTTTCGGAAGAGAGGCTTTCCCCCTGTTTTGATGGCGATTTTTATCCTGTTTGATTTGTCTGGATGATCGGATGCCATGTTGGAATCTTCGTAGCTGATACTGATTCCATCTTCCTGACTGACGACGACAGCTGGTCATGCTCGGATGTTGATTCAAGTTGTGGCATGAATTTCTCCAGCTGTTCGAACTGTTCCTCATTGGTTGACTCGGTTGGAACCTCTGGTTGAACTGATGATGGAACCGCTGTTGATTCAGATGGTTGAGTCTTTGTTGGCTCTGCGGTCGGTTCCATTCTTTCTGTGGTCGGTTCTGTGGACGGTTCAGAGGTCGGTTCTGATTTTTGTTTCGGTTGTATCTCCGACGCCTCTGGTTCCTCTTCTGTGACTTGGAACATTCCCCCTCGGTTGATGTCCCAACCGATGGAACGTTCTGTTCATCCACTGCTTCTTTTCCCTTCTCAGTTGGAGTTTCCTTGGTCGGTTGAGCTTGCTGAGAAGGGGAAGTTGTATTACTTTGGGGAGATTCAGATTCATCTGTGTTAGGTTCGACAACCTTGACCTCAACAGCTTTGATGAAGGTTGCTGGAGGAATTCCACTATCTTTAACCACATCGTAACCGAGTCCTGACAAGTCATCCATCTATCGGCTGTAACTGATTAGATTCTCTATGATCTTCAATGACTGATATAGCTTGATCAGGTTGTCCTTTTCAGTTTGCAACTCTTTGAGAAGAACAGCTATATACTCGGACTGTTCATCTTACTTTTTCACCAGCTGACCGATATGTGCCTCTTTCTTGTTCAACTGATCTTCCTGCTTCTTGATCTGTTTCTTTAACTCCTCATCAGTTGAAGCCTTAGGTTGGCTGGCAGCATTCAGTTGATTATTGAGATTGTCAATCTCTTCCGTTTGGCTCTTGATCAGATCGTCCTTGTCGGTTAAGGATTCTTCAAGCTTGGCGAATTGTACATGAAGACTCTTAAACTCAACCGACTGCTGTTGCACTTCCTCATTGAGTGCTAAGAAGTCGTCCCATGAGAGTTCCAACTCTTCATCTAGGGTTTCCTGCATGTTAGAAATATTTGAAGAATTCAAATTAGCAGGATTAGATTGTACCTCATCATCTTTGACGTCCATCTGCACACAACAACAAAAGAAGGGTGCAAGCAGATATGCACTAGCATGATAAAGAGATCTGTTCAGTTGACCACTGAATAAAATTCCTCGAATTCACACCTTGTGAAACAGAGTCAGCAGTCTTTTGAACCACTGCTCTGATACCACTTGATGGTCCCGAAACAAGTTCAGGTGTATGGGGGGGGGGGAATACACCAGATAAAGCTTTTAAAATTCAACCCCCTAAAAATATCACAACCGAGTAAGAAGACTCGGCTGGAATCACAACTGAGTAGAAAGACTCAGTTGGACTCACAAATGAGGAAGAAACACTCAGTTGGAAGTGAAGTGCTGTGCGGAATGAGGTGGAAAATAACTCGTTTAAAATTAACTCACGCTTTTATGCACGGTTGGTCAATAACTAAAACAGTTGAGAATGTTAAGATGCAGTTTGTATGCTGGTTAGTTGGTCAGTTGAAAATGCAAGAAATAACTGAATAAAGAAAAACACAAGCACACAGAGATTTAACGTGGTTCGGAGATAACACTCCTACGTCAACGGGGAGTTGTGAGTCCACACAACTCAGTCCAAGTTCTTCTGGACAAACCACACAGCTTTCGCGGGCTGTGCAACCGTTAAGGATAAGTTTGCGGGTACTTATCAACCTTACAGATTAGTTTACAGGTACTAATCAACCTGTATACTCAGTTACGGGAAGAGTAGGGTCCTAAAACCTTTTCAGGTATGAAAGATAAGGTTCCAACTAACAGCTCGAACAAGAAGTGAGCTGGGATCTAACACTCTACGAACTCTCACAAAGTGATGTTCTCAAGGTTCGATCTAAAGACACTCAGACACAGTCTATTGCTCTAGAACTCTCAACAAGTGATGTTCTTAGAGACTAAATCTAATTCAGCTCGAGTAAGGAATATAGTTCTTTCTTTCGCTCTGTCTCGTCTTGTGTGCCTTCTATCTTTCTCCAATGAATGGAAGCCTCTATTTATAGGCGGAGAGAATCAACTAGCCGTTGGAGGAGCCGTTGATCTCTGGTCTTCGAAAGCGATGGCTTGTCTCTCATCTCTGCAGACTTTCCTGATTTGGCAACTCTGTGCTTCTGCTTTCCATCTGAGACAGCCTTGTGTTGGACCAAATAAGATAATGACTGAACGGTCAAACCCTCACGTGACTTTCTTTTCAAAATTCAAATCTTAACAACAGACTTCCAACAAGGAGTGGTCGGTTAAGACTTTCGATCTTTAACTAGCCTGTTCTTCAGCCGATGTTCTATCTGCCAACTAACAGTTGAACTCTCAGCTGACTTCATCTTCAAGCTGTTGATCTTCTTGGTTGAGTTCTACAACTGATGTTCTGAAACTGAACACTCAGTTGTCTTCTTTGTATCTGATCAGTTGGGTTCGAACGCTCAGATGGCTTCCTTTTCATTTGATGTTCTCTTCCCTTTTACTGCTTCTCATCTGATGAGATGATTGCTCAGTTGTCTTTCTTCACAACTGAGGTTCTGAAGACTTCCCCCTCTTTGCATCTGAAGAGATGAACTCTCAGTTGTCTTTCTTCACAACTGATGTTCTGTCTGAGTCATGCCTTGTTGCCATCTTCAGCTGGAGACTTGTAAAGATAAAATCTTAACAATGCTCAAATAGCGAGCCTAACTACTAACAATAGGTTCTGGCAACATCTACTCGGTTGGGGTCAGTTGGTTTTGGAATTCATCAAAACTCTTACTAATAAATTTCCCAACAGTCAGTTATATGGGTTTTTTTGGCACGTGATGTACACGTGATCGGATATTTGGACCGTAGCGCCGACGTGGACATGCCAAATAAGCGAATTTGGCCACGTCGTTGTCTTACATATTTAAATGAGCAAGAATATCAACTCTTCGTTCTATATGGCTACTATATTCGTACATGTGATTGCTTTACATATTTAAAAGAAAACAGGGATATTATATGACATACTCTAAGAGCACAATAATCCCAGGTTTTCATATGCTGAGATATTAAATCACAATTTACCACAAATAAATTACTGATAAAAAAGAGAAATATGATAAAGAGGGATTAAATTACTTGAATAAGCTTCACAACACAATATTCTTGCTCATTTAATCATTTATTTGTGTATATTGCCTATTTGATTTAAGACATTTGTGATATTTAGATGTACAAGATATATGTATATATTTTTTTAAGTAAAGACGTGTGTTTAACATTAAAAAGAATAAATTACTTACAAAAAAAAGGTAAGACAATGACGTGGTAAAATTCGCTTATTTGACATGTACCATTATTCGGCGTTACAGACCAGGTGTCTGATCATGTGCATGTCACGTGCCAAAAAGCCCATATAACTAACTTCTGATCCAAAATAAGCGTAAAAATGATGAAAAAAAAAACTTGTAGTCCATTTTCTCAGGGTTTGTCGAAAATAATCCGATTAACTCCTCTTATTATTTCTCACGAGCACGGGCCTGCGATGAGTGTGTGCATGATTTGATCTTACTAGTTTTTAGATTCATAGTATTATATTTGGTACTAGTATATTTAAATTTGACAATTGATCATTGTCCTAATATTTCACGTAGTTGGTTATTTCTTTTCTTTGGTAAGACTATGATCTTTTTTCGTAGATAGTTTTAAGTTACTTTATGTATTTTTAGTAAGTTCTAACTTCTAAATAATTAGTTTTATACGCACATTTTAGTGGGAAAATAGATCTGAAATTTGATTTAATTATAAAATGTAGCCCTAGATAATTGAGGTAAATTTATGGTTATACAATAGTATGTGAATTGAAATAAATTATTGGTCCAGAACGGGTGTGGTGGTGTTTCGTCTGGGACGACAGTGGCCCACATCACTTATCATAAAGAAAAAGAAACGAATTTATCCACCCTCCTTTTTTTTATCCCCACTTTCTCGTGAGTTGACGAAATTGTTGTCCCACAATCACATTATTAATTTGGTGAATTATGTATTGTTTAAATGATCTTTACTTGCATCATACGGTGCATATCAAAAACATGTTTATTTACTTCTATGTATTACATATTTCTTACATCGTACTAGCTTAAAAAGGCCAAAAAAGTGAAACCTATTAATTACTACTCCTTCATCCCTCCATCCCGAAATAAGTAGCTCGTTGTTCATATCGGGATGTCCGATAACAAGTATCTCGTTTTCAAATAAGGAAACAATTAACCTTTTAAAAGTTATGGACCATACCATTTTAACCAATTTTTACCCTTCATCTTAATATCCGTGTCCAAATGAAATGAGCCACTTGTTATAGGACAGAAGGAGTACTATTTTACTATCAAAATTATTGTTACTATCTAGCTAGGATATAAATACTCTATAGTGGCATATGAGCTACATCCAGCACAGTAGCACTGCTACCACGTCATGATTTATTGGATAAAGTTAAAACAACTTAGATATGATCAAGTTAGTTTGATATATGTAGTATTCATAACCTTGAATTTCTCTTGTAATCTCAGTGGGTTATTCTTGTATAAGGTTCTCCACACTCGCCGTCTCCATCCTTGACTCGGGATAGGGCCGAAGATGGAGATGGTGTGCTGCAGGTGGCGCTGTTTTGAGACTGTCTCTATATTTGGAGACAAGCTCGAGACGACATTTAAAAAAACATGAAAATCCACACGGCCCTGCATGATACGGTTGAATTTTCAAAAATTTGGTCGTTGCCAACGGTTAAATGTTGAGTTTTAATTTTTTTTTTATTTTAATTTTTACACTATAAATATACCTCTTATTCCCCATTTTCAACTCACATCCAATTCATCATCTTTTCATTTTCTCTTAAATTTTCGCCTAAAATGTCTTCATCCTCGTCTATTTCAATATCCACCACCGAATACGAGTCTCACGGTGTTAGATCTTAACAAACACTTTATGCATATAAAGATGTTGTATTACTGGAAAACTTAGCAAAATCAGTATAACAGATAGAATAAATTGTGCAAAAATAAAAGACACACAATATGGTAACCAAGTTCAGTTTTGCAACCTACATCTGGGGGGCCTTTACCCAAGAGAGAACCAATCCACTATTAGAAGAAATGGCTACAAAGGATCGTACACATACAGGTCGTCACCTTATGCTACCCTTTCACTCAACCTCTTCCTAACTTCACGTGAATTCGTGATTGATCGATCTACAATCACTCAACCTAAGCTCGAACCTCCAGTTCGACCGTTAACTCTCTTACAAACTAAATTTATCAAAGATTAACCCTCACAATTCGTGCACTCAATTACAATACTCTCAAAAAAGTACGCACTCAAAAAATAAAACAAACGGCCAACCCTCACAATGTTGATGTCGAATATATATATATAGGTTTGAAATCCTAGATCTCTTCGTCATCATGTATATCTTCTTAGATCTTCTTTCTTTGTGAGGATAAGGCTTGGGGAACACGTTTGATATCTGCTTGATAAGTATCTTGTCCGCATCTATGATTATCATGGAAAAGATCCCGCAAAATCCGCGCAGATATGGAAAGTTTCTGCCAAACTGTTCCAAGTTCCCTTAGCACAAACTAAAGCACACTTCACAGAGTTTGTTCTACGCAGTGGCTTCGACACTTCAACTGTACTTTTAGCTATATAAACTTGGCCAACATATTTTAGCAGCATCACCTCTTGAGCAGCAACGCCTCAAATCCAATAATCTCCCCCTTCGGCATTTATGTAGGCAAAACCAATCATCAAGAAAGCAATCAAATATGAGCATCTTCATACCTTCGAATTCACCAAGTCAGAACTTGCATGAAGTATGCCAAAGCTCCCCCTTCAACTAGCAATTGGAGAAACTGTGTTGAACTCCCCCTTAAACAAGACATGGAGTAAATTGATCACCAAATAAGTCCTCCATCCAATCTTTAGAAAGATAGGGATCCTTTCGCCTTGGCAGCTTGAGCTGATGCTTGAAGGTCATCTTCATCCTCCTCAGTTTGGGTATCTTCATCAACCAAGTCCTCCTCAGCATCCTCAACATCATCATCAGCTACATCTTCATCATCACCATCATCATCATCTCCTGGCACAGACCCTGCATCACGTGGCACCGATCCAAATGGCACAACTTCTCCTCCAGCAAAGACTGCATTGGCATCATTGAGTAATGCCGCAATCTCATTCTTGCGCATACAAAGCCTCTTCATCTGGAACAAGATAGACCTCACGCATCATCCTTGTAGAAATAGCCCTAAGATTAGGCTCACTCAGCATAGGCGTTGGCACAGTTGATGTCGACTTCTTCCTTTCCACGATGCAGACAGAGGGATCCTCAATGTCCTTAGGATGAATAGCTTCGTTGAATAGCTTGTCATGGATGACTACTCTTAGGTGTGTGCTCGAACTACTCTTCTACGTGCATCACTTCAGGGAATTGCGATGAGATGATTCTAAAGATTAAGCCAGGATAGCCTAACGCCTTAGGCTTCTTCAAATTTCCAGCAAATTGAGTGACGTGGTCGAAGACCAAACGTCCAAAGTCAAAGGGCTTGAAACGCCCAATTCCATACAACACTCTAGATGTTTCTTGAGTCATTGTGGCAGTGTGTGTGGTAGGACACCAATTTCTTACAGCAATCTTGTACAAGATTGCGTACTTCTATGACATCATTGAGGAATTGATAGACATGTTCCTTTTCCACATCCGGTACACTCCATGGGTGATCTCACTAGCAATTGTGTCTAGAGACACATCTTTCTCTTCTACACCAAAGTCATCACGACCAACAAAAGCAGAGATAACAGCAGGGGATAAATTGATATACCTTTCTCGAATATAAGACTTGAAGTGATTGCGGGAGGAAGGGTCAGCAATACTCTTCGACATGTTGCAGTAGAATTCCAAAACAATTGCTCGAACATATCTGCGAACAGGATCGACAGTTTGATCCCACTTGGCATCCTCCAGCAGCTTGTCCAATCCAGTTCCCTCCAGATCTTGTTTCTTCACAGGTTGTTCATGCACCAACTTCATGTGGATGACATCATCCCACGCCTCAGCATGTTCATCCGATTTGAACCTAAGGGCATCTTCATAGACTTTGTTCGTTGAAGAGGATCGGCTGTAAACATTTGTCTCCTCGATGGTGTAGCAGATGAGGCACCATGATGAGCAGCAGAAGATGCTCCTTGATGAGAAGCTTCATGCTCAGAATTCCCAGCATCACTATGCATAGCATCCTTTGGCCCAGTCTCAACATCGATAGGCTGATTTTGATCCACACCATTCTTAGACTTTGCGGCAGCCTTCTTCTTTTTGGAAGATTCTCCAACCTTCCCTTTGCCCTTGTCAACACGGGCTGTAACAACACTCTTCATTTTGGCCAATGACCCTTTGTCCGAGTAGCAGGGGTCACACAGGTTCTTTGATAGTCAATGCAGCTACTTTAATTCTGACCCTCTTCCTAGGCAGGTTAGAAAGCTTGCAAAGACGTCTTTTGAAAGACTTCTTCTTCTTCAGTTGGCACAGACTCTCGATCAGGATTTTCCAGTTCTGCCACAACATCATCAATGTCAGCTTCATCAACATGAATCTCCTCCTTAGCAGTAGTGCTTTCCTTTTCGACTTCCTAAAACACAGGAATCACAGGAGGAATGAGAGCTTGTTCTCTCATCACTTGAGAACCACCGGCTGAAGATGCAGGTCGCCGAAGAATTGATCGGGAAGTCGAAGACATTGATGGAGTAGCCTTATTCTTCAAAGCAGCAACAAAAACATAGGTTTGTTCCTTCTGACTTGACTCTATGTCAGATTCGGAGTCCTCAATGGTCTGTTTCTCCTGAGCAGAAGTATGCTTCAACGTAGACTCAGAGGCAGTCTTTGTTGGAGAGAATGATTTCGAGCGTGCTGGTTGCTTCTTTGCAGCGAGTGGGGGATGCTTCTCTCTGGAAATCTGATTCAGAATCTAGATAATCCACAATCCCCAGGCTTTGTTTCTTCTTCTTGCCACCGGCCCTATAGAGATGGGAGAGAGAAACACATCGTCGCCGGATTCATCTGAGAATCTTTGGGTGGAGCAGCTTCCGTCAGACATGGTGATCACTAATCAACAACACAGAATGCAATCAAAAGCTTTGAGAGAGAGAGAGAACTTCGATAATAAACAAAAGATTGGTGAAATCTTAATACAGAAGAAAGAATATATAAGAAGCTTCAAATGCGATGGACTTATCTCTCTTAAGAGATATAGATGGAAATAAATCCCGACAAAATAGGAGATGATATATTTAACAAGATTTGAATTGATCCTTATCTCCAATGTTCAAATTTGAACGTAAATAGTCACAGAGACGTGATCAGAAACTAGTCATTGTAAGGCTGCAGTGATGACGTCAGTCCTTATCTGCTCCAGCATACTACGTGATCCAGTGATTGTGCCAAAACTTCCTGGCACAGAAACACACAAAGAAAACAAAAGGCCAAGAAAACTGATGCGTCTTCGACTTTTGGGCCAATTGGCCCTATTTTTCCTATCTTTTTGTGTCTTTAGTGTCTGTATAGGAAAGAAAACTGTTGTTCGTGGGAAGGAAGCTCTGTCAAGGGCAAACAGAGGAAACATGGTCAGAATGAGCAGCATTAGAGTATTTTCAATAAGTTGCAGGAATATGACTACACCAAGGAGTATGAAGCACAAGAGAGGGAGCGTAGCTAAAGCATGAGGCGAAGTTGAAAGGAGGATTCCATGTGAACCCTGAAGCTAAGTTTTTGTTCAGCAATACACCCAACAACAATGAAGATCTTGCAGCTGTTGCGTCTACGAACAGAACCTTGGTGCAAGACTAACAAGATCATGCAACTGTATGACCATTACCGAAGTTAGCAGTCAGACGCCGAATCTAAAGAAGGAAAGACACGTGGAAAAGATTTGCACAATATCCTGCGGAGCGTCCGTATAAAGAAGGATCTGGAAGCCAGTTAATCATCCTCAATCAATCAATCAGAGATTGCCAATCATCAATCTGCTCAATCATGGATAAATCAAGATTAAGTGAAATATGGAATGAATCAATCATGCTGATTCAGTCTACCAGTGGAGGGTTTCAACTGCCGTCATCTCAGCTATAAAAGTTCAGCAAGTGTGACTGGCACAACGTTGGTTACCCCTACTATTCGATAGTCTTCAGTCCAAGAAATGCTTTTACTTTCAGTTATTTTATAGTTTACGTATCAAACAATTTATCAGCTTTCATTTTACATTCCGTTGTGAAGAACAAATCCAAGGCAGTTTGCCTTAGGTATTCTCTTAGTTCAGTATATCTTGTTTTATGTTATTCATGTATTTATTCTATTTCGTGTTTATGTATTTTAATATGTGTGAGTAATCTCCTTTGGTGAGATTTGGGTGGGGGAAATGATTACTTGTTAATATGTGAAATATTCGTGAGGCATTTGTGCCTTCGGTCGGATCCAGTGGTTCCAGAGAGATCCGAGCAGAATTCATGGTCGGTCCCGATTTAACAGGTGATCTCCGTTCGGTTAGGGCCGTACCATGCCAAGCAAAGGCCAGGGCATGACAGACAGCAATGTTCAGTATGCCTATGATCGAGTGGCTGAGCAGCACCTTCAACGGTGTTGTAGATCTGGATGGCGAGGAACGGGCAAGGGGATACTGAATCCTTTCTCGGTCTTGGGCTTCTCTAACAATCACCCACCAACTGTGACGAGGCATCAAGCCATGGTTATTGACTAAGGGACTCATATAGCGCATCGTAGATATATAGATGACCGGTTGGACGCGTTACTGGAAATGTATATCTCGCGAGTTATGTCTACTCTGTAGGTGCAGAGCCGGGAAGCTTGGAAGAGAAGGTTGGTGAGGGTCATACTTGGAGGGATCGGGTACGACTACTATCTAAAGAGGAGTGAAGCATGGCCTTGTGACCGGGGTGAAGCATGACCTTCGGACCAAGTGACTACAAGGGATTCAACCATCCCAAGTGTGGAGTATAAACTCCTGAAATGCCCCAATGTCTTTAGGCTACAACTTGAGTTTATACAAAACATGGACGGATCTTCAGTATGCCCATGACCGAATAAACATATCAACAATGATCATGACCTATCCCAAATCTTACCCCTTTTATATTTGATTGTTTTCAAGTTATTTTGTGCAGATAAACAGGATTGGACCGTGACAACCAAACTTGTGCACCTGAAGAGTAAAGTGGTTCCTCACTCTCCGTGGGATCGACCCTAGCTTACCGCTAAGACTAACCAGTCTGGTTGTGGGCATAGGAACGTGTACTGTCCGTCTGGGGCATACACAGGTATTTTGATCGTACCACACGACGGGTGCGTGTCAAAAACCAAAGACCAATAATGTACATATACATTGTGCTTGATCAGAAGACCTCAAGCACGAGGTCTCTCTAGAGAATTTAGAGAGAGCAAACACCCAACGAAGCTCGAAGGGACTCGAAACTCGCTGCATCCAAAGCCTTGGTGAATAAATCTGCCAGCTACTTATTCGTAGGCATGAACTCCATGTTGAGTATCTTCTCTTCGATCAGCTCCCTTATAAAGTGGTGGCGAATGTTGATGTGTTTCGACTTTGAGTGGTGCACAGGATTCTTCGAGATATCTATCGCACTCTTGTTGTCACAGTAAAGAGTGAATGGCTCGAATGGCACTCCGTAGTCTTCAAGCATTTGGCTCATCCACATGAGTTGAGTGCAAGCTGATCCTGCAGCGATATATTCAGCCTCAGTTGAAGACAGAGACATACTCACTTGCTTCTTGTTGTGCCAGGATACCAAATTGTTGCCGAGGAAGAAGCATGCTTCAGATGTGCTCTTCATATCGTCCGGGCTACCAGCCCAATCCACATCGCTATATCCTACTAAGGATGTGGTGTTGTCCTTAGTCATCCATATACCAAAATCACTTATTCGTCGAACATATTTAATAATATTCTTCACAGCTAGCTAGTGACTCTCCATCGGATCTGCCTGGAACCTGGCACAAACTCCGATATTGTGGCTAATGTCTGGTCTACTGACCGTCAGGTAGAGAAAACTTCCAATCATACTTCTATATACACACTGATCTACATAAGTTCCTTCTGTGTGCTTACTGAGCTTTGTTGAAGTTAACATAGGTGTGAGACGCACTTTAGCCTTTTCTAGCCCAATTTTTTCACCAAGTTCCGAGCACATTTTGATTGAGTTACAAATATCCCCTCCTCAGATTGCTTAATTTGAAGTCCTAGAAAATAATGCAATCCAGCATAGAGACTCATATCAAACTCCTTTGTCATGTGATCTACGAATTCCTGGATCAAATCCTTCGACACAGAGCCAAAGATTATTATCATCAACATAAATCTGAATAATAATGCTCTTGTAGAAAACAGTATTGTCAGATCCTCCTCGAACATATCCATTGGAGATGAGATATTTGAACAGTGTATCATACCAAGCACGAGGTGCTTGCTTCAATCCATATAGTGCCTTGTTAAATTTGTAGACATGATTAAGAAATTCAGGATCAACAAATCCCAGGGGGCTGCTGACACGCACACCGTCGTATGGTACGATCAAAATACTTATGTATGCTCCAAACGGACAGCACACGCTCCTATGCCCACAATCGGACTGGCTAGTCTTAGCGGTAAGCTAGGGTCGATTCCACGGAGAGTGAGGAACTATTTTACTCTTCAGGCGCACAAGTTTGGTTGTCACGATTCAATCATGTTTATTTGCACAATAAACTAAAAGACAATCAAATATAAAAGGGGTAAGATTTGGGATAGGTCATGATTGTTGTTGATATGTGTATTCGGTCATAGGCATACTGAAGATCCGTCCATGCTTCGTATAAACTCAAGGCGTGGCCCAAAGACATTAGGGCGTTTTTCAAGAGCTTATACTCCACACTTAGGATGGTTGAATCTCTGTGGTCACTTGGTCCGAAGTTCACGCTTCACCCCGGTCACAAGGTCATGCTTCACTCCTCCTTAGATAGTAGTCATACCCGATCCGTCCAAGTATGACCCTCACCAACCTTCTCTTCCAAACTTCCCAGCTCCGCACCTACAGAGTAGACATAACTCGCTGAATATCTATTTCTGGTAACACGTCCAACTGTTTATCGATATATCTACGATGCGTGAGGTGAGTCCCTTGGTCAATAAACATGGCTTTATGCCTCGGTACAGTTGATGGATAGCCATTAGAGAAGCCCAAGACCGAGGATAGATGCAGTATCCTTCTATCCGTTCTTTGCCATCCAGATCTACAACTCCATTGAAGGTGCTGCTCAGCTACTCGGTCATAAGCACACCGAACATTCCTATTCGTCACACCCTGGCCTTTGCTTGGCATGGTACAACCCTTACCGAGCAGAGATCACTCGCTAGGTCAGGACTACCCATAAATTCTGCTCAGATCTCTCCGGAACCACTAGACTGAACCGAACGCACAAATTGGCTCACGAATATTTCATATATCAACAATTAATCATTTCTCCCACCCAAATCTCACTAGGGAAATTACTCAAACATATTGAAATACATAATCACAATGGTAGATAAACACATGAATAACATAAAATATGAAATATTTAAATTCAGAAAATACCTAAGGCAAACCACCTTGGATTTGTTTATGAAGGGAATTGAAACTGATAGCGAGTAAATTGTTTTTGTACGAAAAATGTAGATGAACTGAAAGTAAATTATATCTTGAGCTGAACACAATCAAATGCTAGGGTAACCAACGTTTTGCCACCCACACTTGTTGGGCTTTTATAGTTGAAGTTGTGGCAGTCAAATTCCTCCTCCGACAGACCATATCAGCGTGATTGATTGCTTGCCATATTTAGCTCGATCTTGATGGATGCTTGATTGATCGGTTCGTTGATTGGCAATTACTGGTTGATTGATTAGGGTGATTTGATTGCCTTCCAGATCCTTCTGCTGCTGGAACTCGAAATGGTCTCTGCAAATCTCCTTCACGCGTCTTTCCATATTTGGCTTCGGCGGCTGGCTACTGATGTCGGTGGTGGTCATACTGGCTGTATGCATTGGCTGGCCTCACACCACGGTACTTTTCTTCTCTTGGGGGAATCACCTTCATGCAGTGGGCTGGAATTGCTTCAGTAATGCCCATTTTGACCATCTTTCCTCTGTTTGCCCTAAACTGAGCTTCTTTCCTACGAATAGCTGCTTTCTTCACTATATAGACATTACAGACACAAAAAGATAGGAAAAATAGGGCAAAATGGCCCAAAAGTCAAAGACACATTAGTTGTTCCACGTACATATCTTCGTCAAGAGTACCATTGAGAAAGGCACTCTTAACATCCATTTCATATAGCTTGAAATTCATGCAACACGCCATTCCAAGTAGAAGTCGTACACCGGACGCTTGTCTTCTTCCAATGCTCGTCCGGCATGTGAAAGAAAGACATTGATAGAAGGCTCTATCGGACGCTCGTCCGCTCCCCGACGATCGCCTGATGTGAAGCAAATTTGACCACCGTCGACCGCCGGGCTCCAACGCTCGTCCAACGTGAAGTATATTGAAGACTCGGAGGGCGATCGTCGGCCTTGGTCGCTCGTCCGGGTACGCATGGTTGCGAGAAAGATGGACGCTCGTCCGGGTTGAGGCGGTGCTGAACCCTATAAATAAGGAATTGGAATTATTACGCAGACTAGATTTTATTTTATTTTCAGCCTCCAGAGAAAGAACGCAATACTTTTTCTTTCAGTATTTTTCTTCCCAGTTCTAGATAGCTTTATTGCATTCAATTCGTACGGATTTTGTGACAGACTTCCACCACGGATTCAGTTTTAATTATTATGAGTTTCTTTCCGTTCATCTAAATTTATGTCTATGATCTATTTTCTTCTTAGAGCTAGGGTTTATACTTTAGTCTAGGATAATTTGTCTTTCAATTTCTTTAGATTAGAACAACCAACCCAATGAATCTTTACTGCTTTATTTTTCTTTTCTGATTTTTTCGCAATACGAACATTGCCCTGTTAAGTCTTCCTAGAGAGATACGATATTCGGGTTTACTTTAATCAATCTAAACAACCACATTAATTTGCGTGCGACTTAGGATTAATTTTAGTTGAACAAATTTGGCGCCGTTGCTGGGGTGGGCTTTAGGCGATTTTTGTATTGCATTTTTATTTTTACTTTTATTTGGTTATTTTTCTCCCTCCGGTGTGTGTAATCCGTTTGTTAGTGTTGTGTATTCAAGGTCGCAGAAGTTTGAATCAACCAGTGGCACTGTACATTGACAACATTAACCGGAAGAGCGCAGTGTTAGAAAAAGCTAGGGAGGTAACCGAACCGAGCCTTAACGAAGTTGAAGATAAAACTTTGTTGAGGCATACTTTTAGTGATCAATCAGACAATTCAGAGAGGGATCCGCCCAAAGAAGAAGTGGAGATTGTCGAGATGGCAAAGAAAGTAATGGGAGATTATGCTAGACCCACCTTTGAGACTACTGCTTCGGCCATTATCCTACCAGCTGCAGCAAGGAACTATGATCTGAAACATAATCTGCTCAATCTATTGCCGATATATTACGGAATGGCGAACGAGGATGCTCTGTGAGAAGTTCATGCTCAAGTATTATCCAAATCATAAGACACAATAATTTTGTATTGTGGTTCCGTCCTTCCCACTTGGAGACATTACAGAGGATCAACTGAAGCTTAAGTGCTTCCCGCATACCTTGATGGACAAGGCTAAATCGTGGTATCTCTCATTGCCACCAAATTCTCTTGCAACTTAGAAGGATATCTGTGAGAAGTTCATGCTCAAGTATTATCCAAATCATAAGACACAATAAGTGAGAACAAAGATTATGCATTTCAGTCAAGCTGGAGATGAACCTTTCCATGAGGTATGGGAGAGATTTAGAGAATTGCTTCAGCAGTGTCCCCACCATCAGATGGTACCTGAGATGCTTTGGCAGTTCTTTTATGACGAACTGCAGCATACCTCTCAATTCATGGTAGATAGCACAGCTGGAGGAAACATAGCAGCTAAGACTGCTGACGAACTTAAGGATATCTTTGACACCCTCGTAGCTAGTTCCCAGCAAAAATCCACCCGTGCATGTCGTGTCGATGTGAATGTTGTTGCTGAGAGCCCAGATATGAAGAAGCAACCAGCTAATATGATAAGGGAGTTACAGGAACTAAAAATGAGCAAGTCGGTTGCTTTACCACCATGACAAGGACCTATAAGACAAGATATGGTTGTTGAGCCGGTGTGGTATTTGTGGAAAGATGGATCACACTCCTGAAGAGTGCCAGAGAATAGGGGAGTTGACATATGAAGGAGGAACAGAAGTGTATGCTGCACAGGGATATCCTCTACGACAAGAGTTGGATCTAGGATAAGGATCCAATCAGAATCTGCGACAGCAAAACTCGGGATGGCAGAATCAGTCTATCTTTAGATGGAGGAATCAGAACCAAGGCCAGGGATATGGAGGAAATGTTCAAAATCGTTGTCCTCCACAACAGTTCACTCAGTATCCTCTCCAACAATATAATCAGTTTCCTAGCCAGCAACTGTGGTACCCATAGCAGCAGCAGTGGTACCCATAGCAGCAACAAAAATTCAACTCTCGGTGGCAGAATCCAGCTTAGTCAAAATCAGTTCCAACAGGGGCCATCCCAATATCAACGCCCATCGCCGCCACCTGCTCAAAAGAACCAGTTTGAAGATAATTTCATTGCATTTTTGTAAGAAAGCAGGTAGGTGAGAGAAGCTCAAGATGCAACCATCAAGCATCTTGAAACGGCTGTGGGACAAGTTTCTGGTACTGTTAACCAGATGCAGCAACAGCAATAGACTGGGAAGATTTCGAGCCAAGGTCAACAACCACATCAAGCTCATGCTATAACGGAACTGAGGAATGGAAAGATTGTGGATAATAAGGTGGGGGATACACCTATTGTGGATACACAGTCGCCGAGTGAGGTAGAAAAGGAACAACCAGAGATCAAATTGCACAAGGCTGAACAGCCTTACCGTCCACCGATGCCATTTCCTAGCCGGTTGAGAAATGAAAAGCAAGACCAGCAATTCTCAGAATTCTACAAGATGCTATCCAAGGTGAATGTGAATTTACCCCTTCTTGATATGATCAGAAACGTGCCTGCATATGTGAAGTTTTTCAAGGAGCTGGCATCCAAGAAGAGGAAGTTTGATGAGCCTGAACAAGTCCTTGTATCCGAAAGTGCTAACTCAATTATGCAGCAACCTCTACCTCAAAAGCAACGAGACCCTGGGAGTTTCGTGATCAAAATTGCCATGGAGAACTGAAAGAAAGCTTCTGGGATGTTGGATTTAGGAGCAGGGATCAATCTGATTCCCTACTCTATTTTCACACAGTTAGAATTGGGAGAGTTAAAGCCGACAAGGATGTGCTTGCAACTAGCAGACAGGTCGATTCGCCACCCTCGAGGAGTTATTGAGGATGTTTTGGTTCGAGTGGGGAAACTTATCGTGTCGGTGGATTTTGTTGTGTTGGAAATCGGAGACGTCAAGGAAGATGGACGAGAGCACACACTGCTATTCGGGAGGCCATTTATTGCCACAACTAATACTCTCATCGACGTAAAAAATGGCATAATTAAGATGTTAGTCTTGGGTGAATCGGTTTCATACAATGTCTGAGCCAATAAGAGGATTTCGTCTGCCAACAGCATTGATAATTGTTCTTACATTGATGCGATTGACACTCATGCCGATGCCTGTTTTATGGAAGAGCAGCAGATTGAAGAGGTTTTCGAAGGCTCAGCAGACTTGGAGGAGCGGCTTAGAGAGGAAGCAGCTATGGAAGCAATGCTGCCAACCAATCTACCTGTTGACGAGCCAGTGATAATCGAGACTCCTAAAGAAGATAAGGAGGTAGAACTTGAGCTCAAGGAGCTTCCTGCCAACTTGAAATATATTTTCCTCGAAAAAGGAAGGAACAAGCTGGTTATAATTTCCTCCGAGCTCAAGGCAGACAAAGAAGAAGCATTAGTCAAAGGTGCTCAAAAAGTTCAAGGCAACTTTTGGGTGGTGTTTGTCTGATATTAAGGGGATCAGCCCTGCCACGTGTATGCATCGGATTAACTTAGAAGACGGAGCTACTCCGAAGAGGGATGGTCAAAGGCGATTGAACCCCGTACTGATGGAGGTTGTAAGAAAGGATATTTATAAACTGTTAGCAGAGAGGATTATTTTTCCCATTGCTGATAGTGAATGGCTCAGCCCCGTGTACGTTGTCTCGAAAGAGGGGGCATCACAGTAGTTCTGAATGATTATAGGAAGCTTAATGCTGCTACAAAAAAGGACCACTTCCCATTGCCTTTCATTGATCAAATGCTCGATCGTTTAGCCGGCCACGAGTTCTACTGCTTTCTAGATGGATTGTCGGGCTACTATCAGATTGCCATTACACCAGAGGATCAAGCTAAGACAGCCTTCACGTGTCCCTTTGGCACTTATGCATGCAAGAGGATGCCCTTCGGACTCTGCAATGCCCCAGGTACGTTCCAGAGATGCATGATGTCTATATTTTCTGAGATGATCACTAATATTGTTGAGATTTTCATGGATGACTTCTCTGTGTTTGGGTCATCTTTTGATGATTGTCTTAGGAAATTTGAATGAGTCCTAGAAAGGTGTGTGGAAAGTGGTCTGACTCTTAGTTGGGAAAAGTCATTTTATGGTGCGTCGTGGGAATGTGCTAGGTCATATTGTCTCTAAGAGAGGTGTAGAGGTCGAGAAAGCAAAGGTGGATGTGATCGAAAGATTGCCTCCAGCTCATGATGTCAAAGGTATTAGGAGTTTTCTTGGTCATGCCGATTTTTATCGGCGATTTATCAAGGATTTTTCAAAAATTAGTCAACCTCTATGCCGTTTGCTTGCTCAAGGTGTTCCCTTTATATTTGATGATGACTGCTTGTCTGCTTTCAATTTGCTTAAGAAGAAGATGTGTACTGCTCCTGTTGTCATTGGTCCTATTTGGTCTGAGCCTTTTGAGATTATGTGTGATGCATCTAACTCTGATGTTGGTGTTGTTTTGGGCCAACATATTAACAAGAT
This sequence comes from Schizonepeta tenuifolia, assembly GCA_029490685.1. Classification (NCBI taxonomy): domain Eukaryota; kingdom Viridiplantae; phylum Streptophyta; class Magnoliopsida; order Lamiales; family Lamiaceae; genus Schizonepeta; species Schizonepeta tenuifolia. Next base: position 13,515,021 of record CM055955.1, on the reverse strand, counting down.
GCTTCGTGTGATTTATTATGTGAGTCTGACCCTAACTTCTGCTCAAGTGAACTATACCACTACTGAAAATGAGATGTTTGCTGTTGTGTTTGCATTAGATAAATTCCGTGCATACTGTAGATATCGGAATTTAATGAAATATTTTATTGATTTTAATATTTTATTTTATCATGGAATCTTATGATATCCATATTAAATAAGTTATTTAATTGATAAATATATCTTTATATGGTGATAAATATCTATTTCTTTGGCAACAAATAAAGGATATACATCAATATTTAAGAGTCAATGAGATCGCGCCACCTCATCCCTCAAGCCCATGATGGAGCCTAAAAGCCCACCAAGTCCACCATATTTTTTTCTATAAATAGAGGTCTCCACACAATTTCAAATCACACCTAAAAATCATCTTCAAGAGCTCAAGAATTGAAGAGAGAAATTCTCCAAAATTTCTCTTTCAATATTCAAGGTGTCCCGGCGAGATTCAAGGCGTTCTTCGTGGGAAGCAACGCGTTCTTCGGCGGAAATATCTCAAGTGGCGTTTGATCCGGAAACAAGGCGAGAGTCCTCCAAGTCAACGTTATAAAGCTCGACGTTCAATGTTACTTCGGAAACAAGACAAAAGTCCACCGCATCAACACCACCAATCACAAAGCTCAAGTCAACGTCATCAAGTCAAAGATCAAGTCAAAGCTCAACGTTTACTTAGGAAGCAAGGCGAAAGTCATCTACGTCAACGTTATAAAGCTTGAAGATAAAGTCCAAAGAGATCAAGGAGACATACTTCTTATCAAATCTCAAAGGCTATCAAGTCCAAGGAGGTCAAGGAGGCATACTTCTCCATCAAATCTCAAGGGCTGCTTGAAGACCGTTCGAGGATCAACTTGAAGAGAAGAATCGGAGGATCAAATAGAGATTGAGCCCGCGCATATTCGATATTCTTATAATTGTATTTAAACTTATATTTATTTGAATAAATACATATTTTGTGTTTACAAATTTTGGCACGCCCAGTGGGACAATCTCTTCCTCTCATCTCTTCTCTTCACCAAATCCAAAGAAGATGTCTACAAGTCTTGATGAGCAAATCGCGAAGTTAACAAAGCTTACAGAAGGACTTGCCAAACGCTTAGAAGAACGAGATGTTCAACTCGCAAAGCTGGAAAATGCAAATACTTTGGATACGAGAAGCCAACAAGCAAAGGACGATCAAGAAGCTGAGCTTTTCATGGAGCCAAAAGATGGTGACAAATCTCCGACTAAGGAGCTTGAAGTCTCTTTCAATGGATCGATGCATGCCGATCAACTCAAAGCATTCATCAAGAAAACAATCAAGGACAAGTTTGAAGGGACCTCCAAATCATCATGGACTTATAGCAAGCCATACACTCAAAGGATTGAAAGCTTGAAGATGCCGATCGGCTATCAGCATCCAAAGTTTCAACAATTTGATGACAAAGGAAATCCAAAGCAACATATAGCCCACTTCGTGGAGACTTGCAACGACGTTGGAACATATGGAGATCACATGGTGAAACAGTTCGTGCGTTCCTTGAAGGACAATACCTTTGATTGGTATGCTGACTTGCAGCCAAATTCAATTGATAGTTGGGGGCAATTGGAGCAAGAATTCCTCAATCGCTTCTATAGCACTCAAAGGACGGTGAGCATGGTGGAGCTTACAAAGTCAAGTCAATGGAAAGAAGAGCCCGTCATCGACTACATCAATCGTTGGAGGGACTTAAGCTTAAATTGCAAAGATCGATTGTCTGAAACATCTGCAATTGAGATGTGCACTCAAGGCATGCATTGGAGTCTTCAATACATCTTAAAAGGAATTCAGCCAAAGACATTCGAAGAATTGGCTACAAGAGCTCATGACATGGAGTTAAGCATGATTGCAAATGGAGTTGAAGATCTTTTGATTGAAGAGGGTCACAACTTTGAAGAAAATCAAGAAGCAACCTATGGGGGCAAATCTCCTAAAGAAATTTCAAGTGATGAAGTAGCTCCAAGTGAAGATGAAGAAGATGCTACAAGTCAATCTTCAAATACTTGGTGGAATCCATAAAGTCAAGTCGCTCCTTGACAAGAGCTTGAACTATCTACATAGCTCTTAGATGCGAGCAAAAACCATCTAAACTTTTCAACAAATAACTTCAAGTGCTCCTTGATAAGAGCTTAAACTGTCTAAAATGCTCCTAGATGCGAGTAAAAACCGTCTAAACTTTTCAAACAAAATAACTTCAAACGCTCCTTGATAAAAGTCAAAACTGTCTACAACGCTCCATGACGCATGAGCCTAAACTGCATGTTACTCCTGGCCCGTATGAGTATAAACTGTGTACAGCCCCCTCCTTAAAACCATAATTAAATTCTTTGAAGAAAGTCCAAGACTCCTTGACACGAGTATAAAATGTCTACAAATTCAAATCAAGTGAAGACTCATTGACACGAGTATAAAACGTCAACAAATTTAAATCAATTGAAAACTCATTGAAATGAGTATAAACTTTCTTTCAAATTCAAAGAACTCCTTGAAATGAGTATAAACTTTCTAGCAAATCCAAGAACTCCTTAAAACGAGTATATAAACTTTCTTTCAAATTCAAAGAACTCCTTGAAATGAGTTTAAACTTTCTAGCAAATTCAAGAACTCTTCAATATGAGTATAAACTTTCACAAGTTGAAGTTCAAGAACTCCTTGGTATGAGTATAAACTATCTAACAAATTTAAATTTATCGAGACTCATTCATTTTCACGACAAGTCGTCCATGAACAAATCTCGAGGGGGCATTTGTAGATATCGGAATTTAATAATATATTTATTGATTTTAATATCTTATTTTATTATGGAATCTTATCATATCCATATTAATATAAGTTATTTAATTGATAATTATGTCTTTATATGGTGATAAATCTCTATTTCTTTGGCAACAAATAAAGGATATACATCAATATTTAAGAGTCAATGAGATCGCGCCACCTCATCCCTCAAGCCCATGATGGAGCCCAAAAGCCCACCAAGTCTACCATATTTTTTTCTATAAATAGAGGTCTCCACACAACTTCAAATCACACCTAAAAATCATCTTCAAGAGCTCAAGAATTGAAGAGAGAAATTCTCCAAAATTTCTCTTTCAATATTCAAGGTGTCCCGGCGAGATGCAAGGCGTTCTTCGTGGGAAGCAACGCGTTCTTCGGCGGAAATATCTCAAGTGGCGTTTGATCCGGAAACAAGGCGAGAGTCCTCCAAGTCAACGTTATAAAGCTCGACGTTCAACGTTACTTCGGAAACAAGACAAAAGTCCACCGCATCAACACCACCAATCACAAAGCTCAAGTCAACGTCATCAAGTCAAAGATCAAGTCAAAGCTCAACGTTTACTTAGGAAGCAAGGCGAAAGTCATCTACGTCAACGTTATAAAGCTTGAAGATAAAGTCCAAAGAGATCAAGGAGACATACTTCTTATCAAATCTCAAAGGCTATCAAGTCCAAGGAGGCATACTTCTCCATCAAATCTCAAGGGCTGCTTGAAGACCGTTCGAGGATCAACTTGAAGAGAAGAATCGGAGGATCAAATAGAGATTGAGCCCGCGCATATTCGATATTCTTATAATTGTATTCAAACATCTCGTTCTTCTAAGCGAGTTGAACATCTCGTAACAAAGCTTGAAGAGATGTTCAACTCGCTTAGAAGAACGAGATGTTTGAATACAATTATAAGAATATCGAATATGCCCGGGCTCAATCTCTATTTGATCCTCCGATTCTTCTCTTCAAGTTGATCCTCGAACGGTCTTCAAGCAGCCCTTGAGATTTGATGGAGAAGTATGCCTCCTTGGACTTGATAGCCTTTGAGATTTGATAAGAAGTATGTCTCCTTGATCTCTTTGGACTTTATCTTCAAGCTTTATAATGTTGACGTAGATGACTTTCGCCATGCTTCCTAAGTAAACGTTGAGCTTTGACTTGATCTTTGACTTGATGACGTTGACTTGAGCTTTGTGATTGGTGGTGTTGATGCGGTGGACTTTTATCTTGTTTCCGAAATAATGTTGAGCGTCGAGCTTTATAACGTTGACTTGGAGGACTCTCGCCTTGTTTCCGGATCAAACGCCACTTGAGATATTTCCGCCGAAGAACGCGTTGCTTCCCACGAAGAACGCCTTCAATCTCGCCGGGACACCTTGAATATTGAAAGAGAAATCTTAGATAATTTCTCTCTTCAATTCTTGAGCTCTTGAAGATGAGTTTTAGGTGTGATTTAAAGTTGTGTGGAGACCTCTATTTATAGGGAAAAATATGGTGGACTTGGTGGGCTTTTAGGCTCCATCATGGGCTTGAGGGATGAGGTGGCGCGATCTCATTGGCTCTTAAATATTGATGTATATCCTTTACTTGTTCCCAAAGAAATAGATATTTATCACCATATAAAGATATATTTATCAATTAAATAACTTATTTAATATGGATATCATAAGATTCCATGATAAAATAAAATATTAAAATCAATAAAATATTTCTTTAAATTTTCGATATCTACACATACATCATAGGGTCTAAGGTTATCATTCACAGTGATCATGCTGCATTGCATTATTTGTTGACCAAATCTCAGGCTAAACCAAGACTTATTCGTTGGGTGTTGTTACTGCAAGAGTTTGATTTAGAAATTCATGATAAGAAAGGTAGTGAAAATGTTGTAGCTGACCATCTGTCTCGTCTTGATAATCTACCTTCTCCTACGATTTGTGACAATCTGCTTGAATCCTTTTCTTTTGAACAAGCTTTGAGTGCAGGGATTGTACCTTGGTATGCCGATATTGTTAATTACCTTGCATGTGATGAGTTGAGCCTTGACCTTACTTTCCAAGATAGAAAGCGTTTTGTTTTTGTGTGCAGACAATATTTTTGGGAAGATCCGTATCTTTTCAAAATTGGCAAGGACGATGTGATCCGAAGGTGTGTGCCGGATGATGAGCAAGCCAAGGTACTTCAATTTTGCCATGAGACGTAGTGTGGAGGCCATTTTGGAGGTCAGAAAACAGCGCACAAAGTGCTACAATCAGGTTTATTTTGGCCTACATTATTTAAAGATGCTCATGCTTTCCATCTTGCTTGTGATCGTTGCCTAAGGGTCGGGTCCATCGGTCGTAGGAATGAGATGCCCCTTAACAATATTCTCGTGGTTGAAATCTTTGATGTTTGGGGCATTGATTTCATGGGGCTGTTTCCCAAGTCTTTTGGTTATGAATACATTCTTTTAGCCGTTGATTATGTGTCCAAGTGGGTGGAGGCAATTCCCACTAGGACTTGTGATTCTCATGTCATGTTAAGGTTTGTGCAGGAAAATATTCTCTGTAGGTTCGGATTTCCCAAGGCAATAATTAGTGATGGTGGGAAGCACTTCTGCAACAAGCTATTCGAGAAGCTTATGAAGAAGAATGGGATAACGCATAAGGTTGCTACTCCCTATCATCCACAAACGTCGGGACAAGCAGAGACGAGCAACAGAAAAATCAAGGGAATTTTATAGAAGACTGTGCAGTCGTCTCGTAAGGATTGGTCTTCGAAGTTGAATGATGCCCTTTGGGCATATCGCACTGCTTACAAGAGCATATTATGGATGAGTCCATATCGTTTGGTATTTAGGAAGAATTGCCATTTGCCCGTTGAAATTGAGCACAAGGCGTATTGGGCAATAAGTGCAGCTAATCTCGATCTTAATGCTGCGGGAACACAACGGATGTTGCAAATGTCCGAGCTGGATGAGCTTCGTAATGAGGCCTACGACAACGCCAAGATTTACAAGGATCGGGTGAAGAGGTTGCATGACAGTCAGATTTTATTCAAGCAGTTGAAGCCCGGGATGAAAGTTCTTTTGTTCAACTCTAGGTTGAAACTGTTTCCGGGCAAGTTGAAGTCTCGTCGGACCGGCCCGTACCTAATCGAAGAGGTTTTACCGTTTGGTGCTGTCCGTTTGCTCAATGAGCAGACCCGAGAATCTTTCCAAGCTAACAGATATCGAGTGAAACCATACCATGAAGGAGAACGTGTCATCAAAGTAGTAGAGTCAATCTGGTTCGTGGATTCGGAGTGAAGGCATCGTTTTGTATGTCAAGCTAATGACATTAAACAAGCGCTTTGTGGGAGGCAACCCACAGTTTTGTTAAAAAAAAAAAAAAAAAACCTCGCACACTATAGAGGCTAAAGGTGGCGGTCGTCTGTGTTGGGCGAGCGCCTGGCACGGGTTGTTTTTAGCCTTGCCCACTACAGAGGCTAGAGGCGGCGGTCGTCCGTGTTGGGCGAGCTGTTGCGAAAAATTCATTTTGTCCCAATTACATGAGCATCAATGGGACGAGGCACAAGATACCGCACATTGCAGTGAACAAACTGGAGCAATTCTTCTTGCATGGAGGAAATCCAATCTTCAATCAACAAAGCTTCCTTGACATTCTTCGGTAATACTTTAGAAACATAGCACATGAATGCAATGTTTACCACCATACGTTTGTAGTCTTTCACCACGTTTCTTGTTACTCTTCCTCCAGTGACATCTTCAATAACATTTGTTAAAGGATGATTCTTGAAAACCTTTCTGGATGGATCCGAAGTAGTAAGGACTATCTCGCCTGAGGTAGAATCAGATGGAGCTCCAGCTTTGACAGATCAGTAGCAGTCTGTCTCAAAAGATCTAGTCTGTGCATTTGAGGAGGTTGGCACAGACTCTGGGACAGGTAGTAATAGTTGAGGCTCCTCTTCTGCTTCCGCTTCTGTAGAGTCCGTGAAGACCACATTGATAGACTGCATGATAGTCTTGTTTGTTTTGACATAGACTCTAAATGCTCTGCTCACGAGCATATCCCATAAATATTATTTCAAGACCTCGATCATCAAGCTTTTGAGTATACTTTCTGTCATTCAAAATGTAGCACACTATTCCGAACACATGGAGGTGTTCGAGGTTAGGCTTTCTCCTCTTCCAATTTTTATAGGGAGTCTGATTTGTCTTGGGGCGAAGATAGACTCGATTCACTATGTAAGACGTTGTGTTTATAGTCTCTACCCAAAACCTGTCAGCTATTGTAATACCCCGATCATTTATTAGTCTTTAGGATTGCCTTAATTGAGTTTAAGTGCCTAAATGTGTGCTTTTATGTAATAAAAATTTCCGAAAAAAGAAATTTTCTCTGAAATTACTAAAATGCCCTTGAGTGCTCTTATGTGATTTTTCTTGTTTCGGTTATCCGAATCGAGTGTGTGATGATTTGACTGAGCATGATTATATGAGTTTGAGTTTGAGTTTGAATTTCGAAAAATTCTGAGAAGTTTCCTTTTTTGATGAATAGTAACTTTTTCTCGAGTAATCACTACTCATCGAACTTTACTGAATTTCATCTAATTAGTGTCTTTTGAATCTATAAATGATTTTAGAAGCTTTGAGATAGGTTTGAGAATCATCAGAAATTTTCCGAGAGAAAAATTAGTAAAGGACCAGAAAACCCTAATATGAATAGTGAATTCTTAATTTTTCTTCGTTTCTCGGAATTTTGATTTAAAAACTTGATTTTTGGATTCCTTGATTTATTTGGTGAAGTTTGGGATGGAGTAGAGAGAATTCTGCTGTTGAGAAAGAGTCGTGGTGAGTTTCAAATCGTTTGAGAGTTTAATGAGAAAATAGGAATAGATTGCACCGAATAACTTTTTCGTCCGACAAAATTTATATCGCATTTTTGATCACCGGGTGCAACTAATTCAATTAAAAACCTATCCTACTCTCATTTCACTCACTCTCTCACACGTTCTCTCTCTCTCTTAAACATCTCTCTCTTAATCATCTCTCTCTCTCTACAATTCTCTCCCTAAACTCTCTCTCTCATCTCTCTCTCCCTCACGGAAATTACACACACACACACTCCATTGAAGCACAAGCTTCAAGCTTCAAGAGCTCCAAGAAGATCACATCCATTCATCTATCAACTAATCCATTAAGGTATTTGAGATCCTCTCGTCGTAGTGATCAATTCAAGACTAGGTTTCATTCATTTTCTTCTCTCTTGAAAATCAGCAGCTTGCACTTCAAGGATGGAGCTCGACTTTTGCTTGTGTGGATCATAGAGTTGCGTGGATTCAAAGCCCTTTGATCGATCAAGTTTTCAAGCTTAAGTAAGTTCTCTTGATTGAAGTTTTCTAGTGATTGAAGTCAAGGAAATCCCTCTTTTTCTACTCTTTTTAGTCGATCAAAGTGATCCTTCCAACAAAGAAATCGAAGCCCCTTGTTCTAGTATGGATTTTTGAGTTCTTGAGAGTCTTTTATCCACAAAAATGGAAGCTAAAAATCGAACCCTCTCTCTCTTGAAATCTACCGAAAATTTAGGAATTTAGGGTAGGGTTTTGATTTTTGATTTTTTATGTGGTATTCATGATCCTTGTATGCATATATGTGTGATGAAATAGAAAGAGAAAAATTGATATATATATATATATATATATGTATGTATGATGAAGTACCGAAAAAATTTATAATTTTTGGATAATTTTGTGTTGATGATTCAAGTATGATGTTGTGATGGATTTGTGTTCTAGATTATGATTTAGGAGTTTTGATGTGCATGATTAATTGAGAAAAATGATGAAGCATGTATATATGTGTACCGAAAATGTATGTATGTATGAAGAAGATGATGTTCTTGATGTATTTGATGATGTTCTTAATGAAAAGATGATATTTTGATGATATATGATTAAAGGATGAAGGATTCAATGAGATTAAGTATGCTAGAATAAAAAGAATTAGAAGAAAGAATTTTTAAAAATTTTTAGGAATTTTTATTAATAAAAATCGAAATTAAAGTGATGATCAAGGTTGATAGTTCTTGATGATTCATGTTAGATTATATGAATGTGATGAATCAATGATGAAGATAATGTTAAAACAATTAGAGTCTCTTTTCGAAATTTTTGAATTCGATTCAAAACGAAGAAGTTGTCGAGAAATTAAATCGTTAATGAAAATCAAGTTAAATAAATAAAATAAGAAAATTTATAAAGAAAATGAGAAATAAAGAGATAAATCGAGTTAATAAGTAATTAGAAGTAATTAAAATTATTTCTAATCGAGTTTAGTAAGTTTCCGAGCGATGACATGTTTTACGAGAAAAAGACGAAAGACTTATTTAGTAGAGTTAGTTTCGGATTTTAATTTTCGGTTAAATGATTAAAGTCATAAATTATTAAAAGAGAAATGAAATTAATATAATTAAAATTTAAATTTAAGTTTAATAATTTATAGAAACCGAGCAGAGTCGAGTTAACGTAATTGAATAGCCTAGTCATGAACAAATAACCGAGTCTAGAATAACTAATCGAGATTATAATTATGATTAAAGAATTAATTTAATTTTCTAGAATTTTCTAGAATATTTTATTATATTTGGAAAATTTTTCTTTTTCCAATTAATTATCGAAGTCGATCGTTTACCTATCTGTGAATGTCCGATTCTTGATGTGAAAGTCAGTATGTGAATGATTTGTGATTTTAGGACTCGAGAATTAATTTCATAATTTTCTGAGTTCGTCTGACTCGAGAAATCGAGAAAAGACGAAAAACGTGATGTGAATAGTGATTTCTCGTTTTTTGTGAATTGTTTAAGTTTAATTTGTCTGATGTTATCGAGTTAGGTTTCCGAATCTGAAGGTCTGCTGGTTTAGTACTTGGGTAGAAACCGAAAAAGATCGAGTTAGATAATCGAGATAAGTTAAGGAAAAACCGAGTCAAGTAGAAGTCTTTCAGCTGAGCGTTAGAACTCGTTTCCGTTTTTTAGAAAAGTAGACTTGTCCTTATAAGATGTTATTCTTGAAGGAACGAGCAGAGTAGAGAAGTAGACGAAGAAGAAGGAAACAACTACCTAGCCGAACCTTAAGAAGTCAGGTGGGCTTTTTAACCAAAAATCAAATGATGAATGTGATTACTATTATTATATTATGTGAGTTTTTTAAATTAATTGACTTGCCATTTTATCTAGTATTTTTGGTATGTTTAATCATCTACTTGAGCTGTTAATATCCTGTGTGAGACAGGAACACACGTGTTGTTATTTGATTGATGTGGTTGTGTGCCTTACTTCTGTTAGGCCGGTCATAGTGTTTGAGAAGGAGGTCTACTTCTCGACGCATGAAATTATGTGGTAGATTGATTCATACCTGTTACCTATATTCACTGCGTAGTCGTTTCAAGAAAAGAAAATGATTTTTGCATGCACAAGTAAAAGTTTTAAATTGTACTAACACTTGTGATGCAGTGGCAAGGCAAGTTCAATTATATAGCTCTAGTCGAGCAAAGTTTAAATTATTTTGGCATGTGTTCACTGAGTACAAAGTACTCAACCTTGCATGTATTTCTAAACGTGCAGGTTAGCTGGATGGAGATGGCGGACGGTGCTCGGCAATGTGTTTATTTGAATAAGTCGAGTCTTCTTTTGGAGTTTAAGTTTGCAATTGCATATCTTCATATATTGAATTGTGAGACTTGAGAGTATATTCCGCTGCAAAACAATGTTTATTTGTTTGTTAACTTACACTCTGATATTTGGTGTCAATACAATGAGCATGATGCTCGAAACCTATTTTTACTCGTTTTTATATTCTATCTGACTTGGCGATGGTTTAATATTCTAATTCCAACACTTGAGTTTTTAATCATTACTCGTCTTCCTTTAAATTAAAATTGAAAGTCTGTTATCATCTGTCATCGCTTTCTAGGGGTGAGCATTCGGTTATTCGGTCACCGAACCGAACCGAAATGCAAAAACCAAATTAAAATCGAATTATATAATAAATAACCGAGTCCGAACCGAACATGGCTAAAACCGAACAAAACCGAACCGAAATATTTCGGTTCGATGTCGGTTAAAACCAAATAAACCAAAATAAATACACAATATATTTCCTACATTTTAAATAAGTAATTAACATTCAATATTCAAGATTCCAAATCCGCAAAAAGTAATAATCCAAATTCTAAAACATCTTTAACCAAACATAAATAAATCAGTGATGTTTGTTGATGTTGCGGGTCCAAAATTCCAAACACCTTAACCAAAACATAACAAAAATTCCAAAACATATATATAAAATTTAATAATAATCATTTTAATTTTGAAGTATATATAAAAATTAATAAATTATTAAATTAATTATTAATTCGGTTTGGTTTTCGGTTAACCAAATATTTTTTTCCAAAAACCATATCCAAACCGAAAAACCAAAAAGTTCAAAATTCAAAACCAAAACCAAACCGAAAACTAAATTAACCGAACCGAATTAGTATTTCGGTTAGGTTCGGCTCAGTTTTTCGGTTTTAACTGAATTTTGCTCACTCCTATCACTTTCAATCTATATTCCCTTGTTCCCGAGCATGATCCCTTGACTGAGTTGTGTTTTATTCCGAGGTTTCACCTCATTGTCCAATGGATTTTAGTCGTCTTTATACGTGCTATATCATGAGCCTTGATCATGGTTCTCATCATCTCTTGTAGAGTTCCGTTCTTTCTCTCAGCAACTCCATTTTGTTGAGGTGTCTTTGGAGCTGAGAACTCATGTGTTATTCCTTTTTCAGCACAGAAAATGATGAACTCTTCACTTTGAAACTATCCACCATGGTCACTTCTTATTCTTCTTAAGGGAAGATCATTCTCCAACTCCACACGAGTGCACAACTCTTTGAAGCTCTTGAAAGCTTCACACTTGTGTCGAAGAAATTCCATCCAAATAAACCTTGAATAATCATCAACACAGACAAGAATGAATTCTTTCTTAGCTATACTTAGCGTAGGCATTGGACCTACCAAATCCATATGCATCAATTCAAGAATACTAGAAGTGGTGATGTTTCGAACTTTCTTGTGTCCAACTTCAGTTTGTTTCCCAAGTTGACAAGGTCCACACACCACATTGTCATCAATCTCCAGCTTGGGAACTCCACGAACTGCATAGCATTCAAAAGTTTCTTCATGCTCCTCCAGCTTGCATAGCCATGTTTCTGATGCCAAGTTTCAGTCATTCCGGCACAAACTTGCAGATAGACATGTGCGGGCGTGACAAGATAGCACTTGTCATGAGATCTGCGACCAATCATAAACTTAGTTCCATTCTTCACTACTTGACATGAACTTTCGTCGAAAATAACTTTGTATCCTTCATCACAGATTTGACCAACACTAAGGAGAATTGCTTTAAGCCCATCAACCAAATAAACATTCCGTAGAGCCAGCATTCCAAGTATGTTTAGTATCCTTTTTCCCAATCACCGTAGCTTAATTTCCATCTCCAAATGTGACGTGATCATCGAATATATCAACAATATTAGTTAGGAATTTGGGATTTCTTGTCATATGCTTGGAACAAGCACTGTCCATGTACCACATGTTGTCAGCTCGTGCCCAAAGAGAAGTGAGAACAACATAAGCATTGTAGTTGTTTCTGGATTGAAACATCCTCCTCTTGTCGCCAAGATAATATCTGCAGTGTGGCCTTATGTGTCCAGGAAGATCGCAATAGTGACAGACTGGCTTGAAGAACTCCTCTCATTGTGGTGGTTGTCTCTTTCTGAACTGCTGATTTTGCTTTCTGGGAGCAGTCTGTACTACCTACCTGTATGAGAGTTTGTGTCCGCTTCTATAAATTTGCGTGGGCTTTTCTCTTTTGAACTCCATTTGAGGAAGGATTTGACTGAGAAGCTGGATTTTCCTGAGGTTTCTCTTGTTGTGGAACAAACTTCCCCTTCGTCTCCTTGTTCTTGATAGCAACCCACTATTTTCCTTGAAAGCCCAAGCCTACTTTGTTGGTCGAGCTTTGTCTAGCTTCAAGAATTTCATCAAGCTTGTTATTTCCTTCTCTACTCATCATCTTGATAAACTTGTCCATCAGTTTCCATCTTGTGTTGAAGCATGCTGTTTTGCTCTAGCAGAGACATATTCAAAACTTTTAAATTGTCTCTTTCTCTAGTCACCTCATCAACTTGAGCATTGAGAATAGGTTGATTTTTCCAATTTCATCACACTTAATAATCAGATATTCATATTTTTTTATCATTGACTCCTCATCCACGCTGTCTGCATCGCTTTCTTCAACAACCAGAGTCTCCTTACGTGTAGGCACAGACTCGGGGACTTGAGTGGATGGCTGAATTGCGGAGATCGCAACATGAGCAACTTTTTCTTCAGTCTCACTTTCACTATCATCAGTATCCTCGTCACTGTAAGTAGCAACGTACGACTTGTCTTGCTTTCGAGTCGTGTTAATGTAGTCCCACATAAAGTGTCCATAGCCATGACACTCATGACATTGAGGCCCAGTCTTTGGAGTAGGCAGATTTTCTTCAGTTGGTTTGATTCTGCTTTACTTCCTCTCTTCTTGTCAAGTCCTCATTTGGCAAACTTCTTGAGTTCCTTATTGAAGGACTTCGTGATTAGGGCCATCGCATCAGTAGCTGCTAATTCTCCTTTTGGCACAGATAGCTCCTCAAGATGGAGTTGCGTGCTTGAAAGGCAACTACCTTCCTTTCAGCACTTTCACTCTTCTTGCCCATGTCATAGATTCTTAAGGATCCAATGAGCTCATCTAGTTTCATAGTAGAGAGCTCTCTTGCTTCTTCAATTGCAACCACTTTGTACTTGAACCTATTAGGGAGAGATCTTAACACCTTTCTGACAAGATATTCATCATTGAACTTATTCTCGAGAGCCACGCTTTCACTAATAATTTTCAACAGCTTTGCATGAAAGTCGATGATTGTCCCATGTTCTTCCATCCTCAGTAACTCGAACTGGGTCGCCAGTTGTTGCAGTCGTTGCCATTTCACACGATCATTTCCTTCAAAGAAAGTTTTCAGAATATCCCATGCTTGCTTTGCAGAGGTGCACGTGAAAATAAGAGAGAATATTTCCACAGTAACAGACGTTTGAATGGCATTCAAGGCAACTTGATTCATTCCAAATTCTTTTCATTCAACTTTCGTCCATTCTTTAATGCCTTTGACTTTTCTAGCATTGGGTTCACCATTGGCTATGGTGGGAGGTTTGAACTCTGTCTTGATCGTCTCCCACGCCTCTTCATTAATGGCTCTGATGTGAGCCATCAAACGAGTCTTCCAATATCCATAGTTGGATCCATCAAGAATTGGTAGTTTCATTATTGAACTGACACCTGTGGAAATCATTGTGTCTTATCACGAACGCATCAACACATTTAGATAATTGTTCTAAAATCAACACCTGTAAGATCGGTGTACCACTTTGGTACCAATTGTTAGATCTAAACAAATACTTTATTCATATAAAGATGTTGTGTTACTAGAAAACTTAGCACAGTCAGTATAACAGATAGAATAAACTGTGCAGAAATAAAAGACACACAATATGATAACCTAGTTCGGTTTTGCAATCTACGTCTGGAGGCCTTTTCCCAAGAGAGAACCAATCCACTATTAGAAGAAATGGCTACAAAGGATCTTACACATACAAGTCGTCACCTTATGCTACCCTTTCACTCACCCTCTTCTGAACTTTACGTAAATTCGTGATTGATCGATCTATCACAATTCGTGCACTCAATTACAATACTCTCAAGAAAGTATATTCACTCAAACAATAAAACAAACGGCGAACCCTTACAATGTTGATGTCGAATATATATATATATATATATATATATATATATATATATATATATATATGTAGGTTTGAAACCCTAGATCTCTTCGCCATCATGTATATCTTCTTAGATCTTCTTTCCTTGTGAGGATAAGGCTTGGAGAACACGTCTGATATCTGCTTGATAAGTATCTTGTCCGCATCTATGATTATCATGGAAAAGATCCTGCAAAATCCGCGCAGATATGGAAAGTTTGTGCCAAACTGTTCCAAGTTCCCTTAGCACAGACTGAAGCACACTTCACAGAGTTTATTCAATGCAGTGGCTTTGACACTTCAGCTGTACTTTTGGCTACATAAACTCTGCTAACATACTTGAGCAACATCACCTCTTGAGAAGCAATGCCTCAAATCCAACACACAACACCAACGACGAGATTTCTCGCTTGTCTCTATCGTGTAAGAAGAAGAAGAAGAAGAAGAAGAAGAAGAAGAAGAAGCAGTCCAAGGCATTCGTCTACTACGATCGTGAGGGGGCATGTAAACAGCTAAACGCCGACTACTTCATCGACGGCCCCGCTTACCATGAGGTGTTTTTTCGATATCGTTTCTGGATGCATAAGAATATGTTTTTGCTCACATGCAAGACATTGGAGGACAACGTTCGCTACTTCAAGCAGAGAAAAGCTACATTGGGAAGATGGTGGTTGACGTCGATGCAAAAATGTACGACGGTTTTGCAACAACTAGCCACCGGTGGTGCAGCAGATGTCTTCGATGAGTACTTGAAGATCATTGATGGCCGTTAATGCCTCCGAAAGTTTTGCAAAGTTGTCATCGAGCACTTCGGCGCCAGATACTTGAGGAAGCCAAATGCCAAAGACACTGTACGACTGCTAGAGATGCACGCGGAGAGGCACGGCTTTCCGCAGATGCTCGAGAGCTTTGACTGTATGCATTGGGCATGGAAAAATTGCCCGAAAGCGTGGGCAGTTGCTTATACACTTTAAAGTGTCTCTAACATTGTGGGTCGTCTAAATAAAGGGTGATCATGTAGAGGAGAAATTGAGTAACAGAAAATGTTTTCACAAATATGCAAGGTTGAGTTCTTTCTCTTCTTATATCTTGCTTTTAGAATAATATTGATCTAGCTAATTAATATGGTCATATATATTGAGCAGCAATCCTTGCATCCCAAACAAACCTTTAATTCTTCTTCCAATACTCCACTATTGTACAACAAATTTCTCCATTCCCATGGCATTACCGGCGGTGGCCTTGCTCGATCGGCTGCCTCTGTAGAGTGTGAAAATAAGTGGTTTAATTAATTAGTTTGTGGGTGAAGTGAAGTTGAAGTATATTTTGTTGGCGTGCCACTATTTCATGTTTGATTATTGGAGGACCAAAATGGAAATAGAATTTTTTTTATTAATTAAAAAGAGGTAATGTTGAAACAATGTTTTAAAAATCGGACCGGACTGGCCGGTTTGACCGGTTCGACCAAAAACCTATCATGGCTCCGGTCCAATTAGCTCTAAAAAACTGTCTGTGATGGAAAACCATCCAAAACCGGTCAAAACTGTTTTGATAAGGTTAGAACCACTTTGACCCAGTCAAGACCGCCGGTTTTCCAAAACTGGGGATGATTTTTGAAAACCGTCCGATTTGAAAAAAAAAACATTATTTCAAGAGTGATGGTGCATGGCACGATGGCGGCGGCGGAGATAACGTGGTGGAGGAGGGGCTGACGACATCAGAGCGTGACAGAGGGCCGGAGGGACGGAAACGAGAGAGAGAGACGTTGAGAGAGAGAAAAGATGAGAGAGAGAGAGATAGATGTAGAGTTAGAAAGAGGAATGACTTACCAGCGGCAAGAGCACGGATGGTGGACGAAGGCGCTGATGGAGACAGTGGTGGAGGATGGCCTGACGGTGGCGTAAGTTGGTGGAGTGCTGGAAACAAGAGAGAGAGGGGAGAAACAGAGCAAGAGCGAGAGAGAGAAGAAAGATAGAGCGAGAGAGAGAGAGAGAGAGAAGAAAGATAGAGAGAGAAAATGAAAGGTAGAGTGAAAGAGAGAGAGAGAGAGAGAGGAGAATCAGAGATAGAGCAGGAGAGAGAAAAAAAAGAAAGGTTAGAATGCGAGAGCGAGAGAGAGAGAGAGATAGAGAGAAAGAAAGAAAGGTAGAGTGAGAGAGAGAAAAAAAAAGAAAGGTATTTTTTAATGTTGTGAAGATATTTTTTATGTGATATTAACGAATATGTGTTAAGAAATTTGATGTGTTTGTTTTTGTTATGAATTATTTGTTGGAATTTTACTGAATTTGATATGAATTTTCATATTTTTATCTTAATAGTTGGAAAGTTATAAAATAATGATTTTTTTTATATTTTTATGTATTTAATAATTATTTTTATTTATTTAATATAGAACAGTTCAATTAAACGGTTCAATCATGAACGAACCTGTTGAACCTTGACCCGAAGGCCTCACTGGACCGATCTCCGGTCGGGTTTTTAAAAAATAGTTGTAAACTGTCCCTCTTTTGAAGAAAAAAAATTCCAAAGTGTTACCTATTAATTAAAATATATAGAATGTGATTTTAATTTGTAAAATGTCTAAAACACCCATAATGATTTGTTTTTGAATTTTTCTCTCTCTTATCTCTCTCTCCTACCTACCTTCACTCTCATACATGTTGTTGTTGATTTTTACAGATTTCAGAAGGTGATAGGTTTTCCCGGAGCGGCGATACAATTTATGGCGACAAATATAAAAAATTTGTAAGAAAGTTATTGAATTCTTGTATCATACACAAAGACTAACTTTCATGTATGAATCTTCATGTATGTGGTGTTGGAATAAAGGCGCGGCAGAAGGGGGTGTGACATTGAATGCCAAATCTGCATCAACATAACCAGTCAGCTCAACACTCTTGTCATCGAAACATAAGGTCTTCTCCGTGGTACCTCTCAAGTATCTCAAGATCCACTTCACCACCTCCCAATGTTGCTTGCACAGATCATCCATGAACCAGCTCACTACTCCCACTACATGCGTAATATCTAGTCTCGTACACACCATAGGGAACCTTCTTCATTTCGGCACGTTCCTCCTTTGTACTCTTTCTTCGACAATTTGAAGTGACTACCTAATGGTACAATCACCGTCTTCGATTCATCCATGTTGAATCTTTCTAAGACCTTTTGAATGTAAATGGCCTGTGAAACATACAATTTCCTCGCCGCCTTGTCACACTCAATTCTCATGCCCAAAATCTATTTTGCTTCTCCAAGATCCTTCATGGAGAATCGTTCGGACAATTGCCTCTTCAACTTATCCATCTCTTTTGCATCTACTCATGCAATCAATATATCGTCAACATACAACAAAAGGATAAGATAACTTTTGTTGAACCTCTTAAATTGTACAACAGACTTGGTTGCTGAAAGGTGAAAGAAAGATAATGTTGATACAAGTTACTCTATTCTGGTTAATACAATTTCATACATATTAGCTAGTGTGTTTGTTTCATTCACTCTGACTTGTGTGTGTGTGTGTGTGTGTTTTTTTCATCCACCTTGACATATTGTGGTGAAGAAGATGACGGCTATATATATTAGGACATGATTTGTAAATTGTAAAGTAGGGTAAGGTTATATTAGAAAAGTGAAAGTTAATATTGAAGATAATAGAGACTACCAAACATCAAAACTTGATATATGAAAGTTAATATTGAAGTGTTAGGAATCGAGATCAGATTCACCGCACTTAACTCTCAAAACTCAGGAATCAAAATGATCAATGAAACATTAACTAAGAACAAGAAATAAACCATAGTCATGCAAAATTGAAAACGAAGAATATGGCACAAGATTTACGTGGTTCGATCGTATGATCTACATCTACGGGAGGAACACAAAAACTCTTTACTAATCACTCGAAGGAAGGAATACGGATACAACACGAAATCAAGAAGAAGAACAGCAACTCTCAAGCTACTACAAAGCTATTGCCTTTTCACCTCTTTCTCTCTTTCTCTCTTGTATCTCTCTCTCTTCTCGCTATTCTACAATTACAGTTAAATAGTAATAGCTACAACTCTCAGCAACAGCTGTCTAGCTAAGATCTGATTCAAGCTGTTAAAGATGGACGATAGAGATCAACTCTCTCAGCTCACTGCCAGCTGCCAAATAACCGCTTGCCTTGAGCTTCACTCCTCTTCTTGCTGAGCAACCCTTTCACATATACATCTGATGCGACCGTCGTTTAGCCGCGGCAAAATACAATTTGTATTTTTCCTTGCCCACTTCCTAGGATCAGCTAGTCAGTAAGTAAGGGTCGATCCCACGAGGAATTGATGCAATATTCTCTTGTAAGTATCCTGTCACAGTGTTGGTTTGGTCTATTTCTACTATCGCCTTGGGCAAATAAAAGAAAAGTAAAAAGTGAAATAAAACAAGTAAACTATCAATAATAAAAGGCAATCTGGATTTAGGTTCGATTCAATGTGAATAAGTGTAACTCGATCATAGGTGCAAAGATATTCGCTATGTATGTGTGTCAACGGTTATAGGCAAACCGTGTCGTAGTCCTACTGTCACATTGTCACGCCTACAGCCACAACTTGCCCAATTCTTCCTTACTTGTGAATCCTGCGTGGCATTCCCACCCCAGTCTTTCTAACTTGCCCAACTCACCCCCGAGCATTCCTCAAGGGGCATAGACTGGAACAAGCAGCTTTGGGCACTAGACGAACCCGTTCTGGCCCTATGAGATACGAGGATCCCGCTCCAACTTTTCACCAGCGTCAGCGTACTTCGATCGGCTACGCCCAAGTTCAACCTGAGATTTACCGCCCTCAAGGAGCGTGAGGCAAACCTCTCCCGGTGCTTGTTGGTCTAAGCTACCTCTCTTTTAAGGAATCTGCGCACTCCAATTGCCTATTCTACAACATGGTCTCTTAGCTCAACAGACTGCTTTGAAATCATTTCCTAACGCCTCGGAAACACACATATATATAGCTATCTTGCCCAATTAGACCTCACGAGTTATTAAAGCACTTAAATCATATATCCTCTACCTAAACCCAAATCTATAGGTTTAGCTAGACAGGAAGTAAATAACAATAACAAAAGAGATAAGAGAAAACATACTTGAATAAATACTCAAAAGATAGTCTGCCCAAACTGGGACTTAACAGCAGAAAACTAAATTATATCTTGCAAGAAACTAAATTGTGGGAGAAATAAGTTGTGCTAAAGTTGTTTTAGGCCGCATGCATGAACATATATATAGACTACAAGGATCATGGGCTTTGAACCCTAAAAACCCACAAACGGGCCTTCAAATGCCAGCTGGCAGCTTCCTTCCTTGGCCGAGCAGGATCAGGATAGATTTGTTTCCTTATTGGAAACAATCTATCCTTATCCCTTTGTTTCCTAATCCGGGTAAGACTTGTCTTCTTGATTGCTTCTCCTCCAAGGCATAAACTCCTTCCTTGTTGGTCCTCCGGATGATGTCATACCAGCTTCAACGTCTATATCCTTCGTACTCTTCCTTCCTTCTGCTTCTCCTTCACCTTGCCCAAAGTCCTCCTACCATCTTGACCTATTTAGAATGGCTGCGCGCGGTTTGGATTGGTCATGTCGACTGGTACGGAGCAGCTTCTATGTGTTTGGACTTCCGCCCTCGGTATCTCTAGCTGCGAGCAGAGCTCCTTGACCATTGCATCATATCGATGTGCTCACTTTCACGCGTAAATCCACTCCAAATGCCCAAGTTCCTGTCCTTCCCTGCCTACCACCAAAAGTGTCCTCCCAGACACTATAACAGACTAAAAAAGCACAAAACTAGACTCGATCTACACCTAAAAACACATGATGAGCATATAACATATGGTATCATCAACATCTTGCTATCAAACCCCTTCAAGCTTCTGTTATTACTTTCGAGTCACTACAAACCAAGCACAACAATTCTCCACCTTGACTTCAAAGTAAGAACTCCAGCATCTCTCCAAACATTCTCATTACTGAGAGTTCAAACTAATTAACTCAAGACAATGTCTGAACTTGGACACAGACAAAGCCTCGGTTAACATATCAGCTGCATTCTCCTAAGTAGCAACCTTCACCACTTTAACAACACTTTTATCAACGATATCTCTTACAAAGTGCAGCCGCACATTTATGTGTTTACTTCTCTCATGAAACACTTGGTGTTTCACCAAATGTATTGCACTTTGACTATCACAAAAGATGGTAACTGATTTCTGTAACAAACTAAGCTCCTCAAGCATCCCTCGAAGCCAAATACCTTCTTTAATAGCCATAGTGACAGCCATGTATTTAGCTTCTGTGATTGAGAGTGCCACCACAGATTGCAACATGGACTTCCAACTAACAGCAGCTCCATACACTGTAAACACATATCCAGTTTGAGACTTTCTTGTATCCACATTTGATGCATAATCAGTATCTACAAAGCCTTCCAAAGGTTCCTGACTTTCCCTTATTCTCTGAAAAACCAAACCACAATCTGAAGTAGACTTCATGTACCTCAGAATATACTTCAAAGCATCCCAATGCTTTCTTCCTGGATTAGCCATAAACCTGCTAGGAATACTAATAGAATAAGCAAGGTCAGGTCTAGTATAAATCATAGTATACAAGATGCTTCCAACCACATTGACATATGGAATTTTGTTCATCTCCACCTTCTCCTCTTCAGTTTCTTGCCTCTGTGCTTCAGAGAGCTTCAAATGTTGATGAATAGGAATATTAACTCCTTTAGCTTCACTCATATTGAATTTCTCAACACTTTACCAACATAACCAACCTGTAGCAGCATCAGCTTCCCTTCTTGCTTATTCCTGAATAAATCCATTCCAAGTATCCTTCTAGCACTTTCAAGATCTTTCATATCAAATTCATAACTCAAAGCTTGCTTAACTTTGTCAATCTCAGACCTCAGTTTACTTGCAACAAGCATATCATCAACATAAAGTAACAGATATATCAAATTTGAATCAGCAGCTTCTTTTAGATATACACATCTATCACGTAAAGATCTTTTAAAACCAATACTCAACATGAACTCATCAAATCTCTTATTCCATTGTCTTGGACTTTGCTTTAAACCATAAAGAGATTTCTGAAGGGGACATACCTGATTTTCACCTCCTCTAACTTCAAAACCTTCAGGCCGATTCATGTAGATTGTTTCCTCTAGATTCCCATTAAAAAATACTGTCTTCACATCAAGTTGATCAAGTTCCAAATCCAGCTGTGTAACAAGAGCTAGCAACAATCTGATGGAGCCGTGTTTCACAACTGGTGAGAATATCTCATTGAAATCCACATCTTCTCTCTGTGTAAAACCCCTAGCCACAAGCTTTGCTTTATATCTAACAATCTCTTTTCCACCAGATACTTTAATCTTCTTCTTATAAATCCATTTACAGCTCACACATTTCTGAGACTTAGGCTTCTCAACTAGTTTCCAAGTCTTGTTCTTCAGCAAAGAATCAATCTCCTCTTGCATAGCTCAGATCCATTTCTCTTTCTCTGGACCATTAACAGCTTCTTTATAAGTAGTAGGCTCTTTGTATGTTATTTCTTCTACAACAGACAAAGCATAAGCTATAATATCAGCTTATCCAAATCTACTTGGAGGTTTTGTAACTCTCTTTTCTCTATCCATAGCTAGTTGATAAGTACTCAGATCTATGTCATCAGATAATTCATCTTCATGTTGTTCTTCATCAGCAGGTGCAGTTTCAATAGAAGATGATTCCTCATTTCTAATACCAACATCACTAGGAATCTCCACCTCAAACTGAGTACTCTCCCTTTTCTCAGTTTCAGACTTATACTTCTCAAGATATGGCATTACTCCTTCTCTAAACACCACATCTCTGCTCACAATAGCCTTGCCCTTTCCAGGTTCTATACACCACAACTTGTATCCTTTGACTCCAGATGGATAACCAATCATCATACACTTCATCACCCTTGGCTCAAGTTTATCCTGTGTGATGTGTGAATACACCAAACATCCAAAACTCTTCAAGTGCTGATAATTTGCAGGCCTTCCACTCCACATTTCTTGAGGAGTTTTCATGTTCAAAGCTGTAGAAGGACACTTATTAGATAAGTAGTTGTCACAACAGCTTCACCCCAAAACCTTGCTGGTAATCCAGATGTATACAACATACACCTCATCCTCTCAAGCAAACTTCTATTCATTCTTTCCACCACTCCATTCTGTTGTGGTGTACCAGAAACCGTTCTGTGTCTCTTAATTCCCTTCTTCTTGCAGTAATCTTGGAATTCTTCAGAGATAAACTCAAGACCATTATCAGTTCTCAAGCATTTGACCTTACTCTCCCTTTCCTTTTCCAATTCTTTACACCATTCTGTAAATTGATTGAATGCATCTGATTTGTGCTTCAAAACATACACCCAAACTTTCCTTGTGCAATCATCAATCAGAGATAGAAAATAGTTCCCACCACCAATAGTTGTAGTTTTTGAAGGTTCCCACAAATCTGCATGTATATACTCAAGAGGAGCAGTTGAAGTATGCTTTCCAGTTGAGAATGGCAATATTTTGCCCTTTCCCAGCACATACTCTTCACAGTCACTTAGCTTGAAACCTTGATCACTCTGAATAACTCCCTACTTTCCAAGAATCTTCAGACCTTTCTCACTGACATGTCCCAGTCTAATGTGCCATAACATTGCTTCATGATTCAGAACACTTTCAGACTCACCAATAATGGTTTTAGCTAATTAAAGATACAACTGATTCCTCCTTAACCCTTTCAGAACTACTTCAGATCCTTTTGTAACCTCCATAACTCCATTGTTTGAGCTAAAACAGTATCCCTTTTATTCCAAAGTACCAAGATATATGAGATTCCTTTTGAGGGAAGGAATATATCTCACTTCTGGTAACATCTTCACAGAACCATCATGTAGTTTTAGCTTTACAGAACCAATTCCTTTTACAGCACACATCCCATCATTTCCCATGATTACTGATCCATAACCTCCAATCTGCAGATCATGAAACTAAGATTTATTTGGACACATATGGAAAGAACAAACAGAATCAAGAATCCAGTTATCGCCAAGCTTAGAAGTTTGAACATTCAATGACTCTGATCCCTCAGCTTCATGTATGATAGTAAGAGCTTCAGCTCCCACTCACTCTTCAGCAATATCTGCAGTGTCTTCATTTTGTTTCTTCTCTGCTTGTTTCTTCTTCCAACTGAAACAAATTCTTCCTTATGTGCCCTGGCTTTTGGCAATAATGGCATTTTCTTGAATCTTCCTCACCACTATCTTTGCCTTTATTCTGACCAGACTTCTTGAATTTCTTTCCCTGCTTCTTAGACTTCTTCTTGTTGAATTTCTCTTTCACATTCAACCCTTCACCAACTGTATCTCTCTTAGATTCTTGGCTTTTTGCAATTCTTTTGCTCTCAGTGCATTCTGCACAATCTCAAGAGAAATCTTGGTTTCTCTACCAAAGATCATAGCCTCCCTCATGTGATCATAGCTCTTAGGAAGTGCATTCAACAACATAATTGCCTTGTCTTCATCTTCGATTGAGACATCAATATTCTCAAGTTCATCCAGAGATTTGTTAAACTCGTCCAGTTGATCTTCAATTCCCTTTTCTTCAGAGAATTTGTAAGAATAGAGCCGCTGCTTCATGTAAAGTCTATTTGCCAAAGACTTTGTCATGTAAAGCTTATTCAGCCTCTCCCAAACCGCTGCAGCACTCTTTTTCTTTGCCACTTCAAGAAGAACCTTATCACTTAGACTCAGAATGATGGTACTATGTGCTCTCTGCAAGATCTCTTCAAGTCCTAGCTTAGAACTCGAATCAGAAGACTCCTCCTTCTTCAATTTTCCTTCAGTCTTTTCCTTCTCCTTCTGCTTTGATTCTTCTTCCAAAGCGATACCAAGCCCTTGTTGAACCAGTAGAGCTCGCATCTTGATCTTTCACAATGCGAAATCATTTTTTCCATTGAATTTCTCCATCTCGAACTTAGCCGTACTCATCGTCGATGATTCTCTTCCTTCAACCTGGATAATCTTTGATCATGATTTCCAGAAATCATCTTAATCGATCGTGGTAGTTACGTTTCTCGTGCGACAGCGCCACTTGTTAGGAACCGAGATCAGATTCACCGCACTTAACTCTCAAAACTCAGGAATCAAAATGATCAATGAAACAGTAACTAAGAACAAGAAATAAACCATAATCATGCAGAATTGAAAACGAAGAATATGGCACAAGATTTACGTGGTTCGATCGTAAGATCTACATCCACGGGAGGAACACAAGAACTCTTTACTAATCACTCGAAGGAAGGAATACAGATACAACATGAAATCAAGAAGAAGAACAACAACTCTCAAGCTACTACAAAGCTATTGCCTTTTCACCTCTTTCTTTGTTTCTCTCTTGTATCTCTCTCTCTTCTCGCTATTCTACAATTACAGTTAAGTAGTAAAATAGCTACAACTCTCAGCAACAACTATCTAGCTAAGATCTGATCCAAGCTGTTAAAGATGGACGGTAGAGATCAACTCTCCCAGCTCACTGCCAGCTGCCAAATAACCGCTTGCCTTGAGCTTCACTCCTCTTCTTGCTGAGCAACTCTTCCACATATACATCTGATGCGACCGTCGTTTAGCCACGGCAAAATACAATTTGTATTTTTCCTTGCCCACTTCCTAGGATCAGCTAGTCAGAAAGAATTGTATTTTGCTATGTATTTAGATACGAGTATTTTGCTTTTGATTTAAATTCTTCAGGAGACGACACTAAGCTTGATCATAGTAACTGAATCATTTATTAAGTATATATTCAAGAATCGAGAAGTAATTAAAATTTGTGGAAGTGATGAATTGAGATAAAAATTATTTATAATATTTTATCTAGTGATGTGGATCCACATATTAAATGTACTATATATAGTATAGTTATTTTCGTTTACTTTATTTTTTAGTACAGTGAATAACTAAAAAATCAAGTTTAATTTTGTTCACTATATTAATTGATTAAATGCCAAGCTTCGATTTAGTTGAGATTTGTTAGGAGAAGAATTAAGATAGTTAATGATTTTGTAGAGTTCAATTAGAATAGAAATATTTAAACATACACAACTGAATAGATTTGTTCAAATTATGTATCTTTGAGGTGTTGGTTTATTAAATTTCGAAAAAAATATTAAATCCTTTCTTTTTTTCGTTTGATGACCGTGCTGTGGTAGACTTGAACCTGAAACTTTGGCCTCAGGATAACTACTTGATGGTCCCGATACGAGTTACCTGGTGTATGCGGGGGGAATACACTACTACAGATTTTTGCTTAAAACACAACTTTGAGAACTCGACAAACTGAAAAACTCTGTCGGAGTAGTCGCACAGTCAAATATGCAGTTGACTTTTTTGACCAGGGTCAACATTATTGTTGTTGACTGAGGTTTTAAGTGCAATGCAGAAGTTTGGTGAAAATTTGTGTTAACTCGTTTTTAGAGAAAATTCAATACGAATGCCAAGTTCGCAAAACGTTCAGTGCAGTTTGTAAATATGCTTAAATGTTAGTTCTCGGTTAGTGAAAAAATAATAACTTAAAGAAAATCACACACATAATATTTTTACGTGGTTCAGAGTTGAACTCCTACGTCCACGACCAGCTAGCTTGCTGGTAATTCACTTAGTAGTTTAAGTGTACTACTAAAACGTTCAACTTAGTTTGCGGGTACTAAGCAACCTGATACAGTTGTGTTACAAGTACAACAAGACCTATATTTTTCTGTCTACGGGTACAGAAATAACCTAGAACCTTTTGAACCTGGTAAGGGTTTGAAAAGCGTTTTGAGGGTTTTCCCAACTATGAGAATCAACTTATAACAAGTGTTGATTCCCACTTCTTAAACTAAACACTGGAAAGAGTGGATAGGCTTAGGAATTGAGTAACAGGAGTTCTAAGGCTCGATCGAAAAAGGGGAATTCTAGGAGAGCTAAGATCTTCTAAGAGAGCACAAGGAGAGGGGATAACTCTAGCACTTGTAATCTTCAATCTTCTTGTTGCTGTAAACTCACAAACTTTTTCGCAGAATCAGTAATCTTCACATTGAGAGTGAGCCTCTATTTATAGGCGGAAATATCGAACTAGGTGTTGGAAAAAGCCGTTTGACCTCTGCCATTAAAGCGATGGGCTCTACTGACAAGTTTGCAGACTTTCCCAAAATGACAACTGTGAAGCTTGCTTTTGAACTCACATCTTCTGTGTTGGCCCAAATTAGGGAATAATAGTGTGTCAAAACTTCACGTGATCTTGTGTTTTTTGAATTTGAATTCTGATCCAAGTCTTCGCTTCGATCTTCTTCTCACTTATGGCTGCCACGGTTCTGAGCATAGTTGATGAGTCAACTGTGTTACTCAAGTTCAAGAGTCAACTGTGATTGACTTGATCAGTCGAACTTCATCATCAACTTCCTATCAGTTCGAGACCTGTAAAGATAAAAATTTTATGCTCAAACACCGAACCTATCTAAAAGACTCTATGGCAATTCTACTTAGTTGAGGTTAGTTGGATTTTGGTATTAATCAAAAACTTTACAAATTTTCCCAACACTAACCTACTGCTAGCATATCTAAAAGACTCTAAGGCACATCTATTCGGTTATGGTCAATTGAATTTTGGTATTAAAACTTTACGAATTTTCCCAATACTACTCTTCTGCTAGCCCAAATTAAGATATTTTATTGATTGGCTGGCTGCCACGCTGTGAAGCTTGATGTTGATTTAGGAGGACAACTAGGCAACAACATAATGGATTATGGGATTTATTTTTGGTACACCTCATTCTAATCCAATCCACTCCTTTGTCCACGTGTATCTATTTCTAGTGGTCTCTGAACTGTGTGACTTTCTGAGAAAGGAATGAAATTTTAGGCCGCACAATCAGAAGTTTCCTATTTTACCCAAAACTTTTCAGGTTTACACTTATACCCCCAACTCCTTTCTTCTTATAATGCACTTGAATATTAGTACTGTAGTACATTATTCCATATCGAGAATTTTATGTATTCCAAAAGTTTGGCAATCAGTAAAACTGCATTTTGGGCATGTGTAATGATATAGTTGACTAGAAATTTAGGTGGATTTAAAAAATAATAATTCGAATTTAGTATAGTACTATATAGATTATGGGAGAAGAAATGCATTATTGAGGGGAATTTAAACTTGAAAGTGATACGCATTTGAATATTGAGAGAAAATAATGTAATGGACTCGCTTATTCCTGCGCGTCGGCTTCGGTTCTGTTGCTTTTTGCTTCTCTTCTGTTAGCTGCTCTTCTTTATTCAATCCATGTCCCACCCACCACCTCCCTGATGCCACAAATTAAGACCTACAATAACTCGGCACAATATGTTTGTTTTATTTCTATAAATGTTTACTTTTAAATAACTACACTACAGTAGTACTATATAATTTTGGACTATCTCAAGATATTTTAAAATTGGGTGGCTGTTATTGACTTGCCTTTGCCTTTGCCTTTGCCTTTTCAGCTAAGCTAAACGGATCTCATTTTGGCTGTGCTGGAGCCACTTTACTATTCATCAAGGATATGATGGGTATTCTCCCTTTTCATCCTTGTAAACAACAAACTACTGAACAAGAAAACATACATCTTAATTTGCGGTGAATTCCTCCTTCTGAACTGCACTCGATTCATCGGTGAGCATCCTCTTCCCTTTTCCCCTGTTTATATTCACACATACAACACTAACACACAATGATGCATGCGTATGTATACATAAAGCGTTACAAGTTTTATTCTCTCTTAATTTCTAGCAAGCTAGGTTTCAGTTGAGGAAATGAGAGCGATGATTGATTGCAGATCCATTCCGTTATCTGCATTTTTGTGCCTTGCATATGATGTATGAATTTGAGTATATTTACACATATATTGTTCTAGAAAACTGTTATTGTTGAATTATATTCTTCAATTTGTGCAATTTACTAGAAAGTTGGAGGTGTAATAATCGTATTGTTTGTTTAGTAAGTAAAGATATCTTCAATAAAAAGTAAAGCAAAGCAGGAATGTACTGTAGGTAGCATCGTGAGGAAGAAGGGATCTAGATGCAGATGTAGGTGAAGATACAAAAAATAGAATGATGTATTAAAATATCCATCTCAAAAACATTCTCATTGGCTGATGCAACGACTATCATCGCTTGTGTGATAGGTAGACCTAGTCCCACAATCACACTAGATCTGTTGTTACATATGATGATGATGATGACGACGCGCGTATGATATCTACTTAGTTCTTATTTTCTCATAAAATAGATCTTTATTTTTGTTGCTTAAATTATAAAAAGCCACCTGTCTAGCAACTCATAATGCTTTATGAATTTATGGGGTACTACTTTCGTTCCGTTAATCTTATCTTGTAATATATTCTTTTTTAAGATGTCTCGTTATTCATGTCTTGTTTTCTTTTTTGGGTTAAATTAAGGATTATTAACGTCTTATTTAAATTGCTAATGTGGCCCTTTTATTTATCCTAATTAGGTACTACACCTTTCACTATTTTCCCCTTATTTTCTGTGTCGTTCATTATTCACTTTCCTTACTCACATTATTTCACTATTTGTACCACTTTATTTCATATTTCACTATTTTAACAGTAAAACACATTTTATTTCATTATTTGTACCTTATTAAGTATTCAATGAAAAACTTCATTAACACAT
This sequence comes from Schizonepeta tenuifolia, assembly GCA_029490685.1. Taxonomy (NCBI): domain Eukaryota; kingdom Viridiplantae; phylum Streptophyta; class Magnoliopsida; order Lamiales; family Lamiaceae; genus Schizonepeta; species Schizonepeta tenuifolia. The sequence continues at coordinate 13,485,568 of CM055955.1, read as the reverse complement.
CTTCTATGCCTAATTTCTTTCTCCTCAATACTCTGTGCCAATAAGAAATTAGACTAAGAATAATGGGACCGAGGGAGTATTTAGATTTGTAATTTTCACAATTTCAAATATATTAGATTAATTACTGTTCATAAATATCTCCTTGTATGCTGTCTCCAAAACTTCTAATCTCTTGTGCTCTCTTTTGACACTGATATCATTACTATACATAATTACTTAAGAAATAAGATGAACACAAAATCATAACATGGTAGACGATTATTGAATGGTGGAGTCCAAATTATGAGAAATGCTCGCACCTTTTATTCTTTTTTATTAATTTTAACGTGTTAAAATTCTATAGGTCCTGGTTTATAATTTCCTTAGGTCCTTTTTAGCGGTTATTTCAACACTATTAATACTACAGTTAATTAAGAAATACTTTTTTTCCAACCTATTAAGAAAGGCTTTAAAACACAGACTAATCTATGAGTGCAGTGGTTAATTTATTAACTAAACAAAGATTTTTTTTTTTTTTAAATCATTTTTGAGATCATCCATTTCTTTTACTTTGAACAAGCTGCTCTTCTTCTTCTTTTTTTTTTAGAATAATTTTGAACAAGCTATTACAAGCTCGTAAAGTTTATAATCAGAGTTTGATTTTTTTTTTTTTTTTTTTTCAAATAGTAAGCACTATCTCATAGTTGTAGTCTCGTAGATATTTGATACTATGTGAGAAACTAGCACCAAAATTTTTAGACAATATTTCTGGAGCAATAATTCTCTTTAATAAAGCATTTGGTATATTTTGTGATATATAATAGTACAATAAAATTATTCGATCACACGGTGGTCAGCCACATACGTTAGAAAAAAGGAAAGTTAACTGTTAAAATAGAAATAATTAAATTTCCCCCTAGGCTTTATGTTTCCCCATTAGGGTATATTTCTATGTTTCAAAACCTATATTACCATCTTTAACTTGTATGACCGGCCACATGTGTCCAAATAACACAACCCATAATAGTAATGTCGTATCATATTTATCTGTAAAGATTTTAAATATACTTTTTTTATTTTGTTGTTTGCAATCAAATTTATCAAGACTAAGTTTTCCTTGAGGAAAATTTGTGCTGTGGGGTGTAAGGTCAACTTCATTAATGGTTCATTATTTTGAGTATTTAACCTTTTATTTTAATAGGTCTTCATATTAATGGTTTAAACCCAACCATTAAAATGAAAACCTATCAAAATGAAATAATAAAACAACATAAACTAATGAAAATAAAAGTATTAGGAAAACCTTTTAGAGCCAATATGTAGGCGTGTACTGTATATTTATATTTTGCGCATATATAACAGTAGTTAAATAACCAATAATTTGACAAAAGATTTCGCATATATATGTGTGCTTGATCAGCAGCTGGTGTGATCCTCTATTGTAATTTTATGTTGCATCTTTTATTGCATTGTTAGATAAATACTATGTGGCAATCTTATGATTTGAATTAAATAATGTTAATTAATGGTGTCAGTGAATGCACAACGAAAGTCATAATTTACCAAGTTTAATTAGTGCAGAGAATGGAAAGTATTTTTGAAAGCTATATTAATTCCAAGCTCGGCTAATTTGATTGTTTAAGTAGTGATTCATCTACTTATTTTTTTTATGGGTAATGATATTCGATCACCACAGTGGTCAGCCACACGCGTAAAAAAAAGGAAAGTTAACTGTAAAAATAGAAATAATCATATTTCCCTCTCAGGATTTATACTTCCTAATTATGATATATTTCCATTTTCAAAACCTGTATTTAATTGTTTAAGTAGTGATTCATCTACTTATTTTTTTATATATTTTGTAAGGGGAACTATATTTTTAATATGTTATAAGCTCGTATCACATTTAAACATACTATGAAATAACATATATACTTCCTCCGTCCCGCTTGACTTCTCAGTAATTCTTTTGGGTACGGGAATTAAGGAGAAAATAATTAAGAAGAAAAAGTGTAGTATTTAGTGGAGTTATTAAATTAAAATAAAGTGGGTAGACAAAGAGTAAATAGTGAGTACAAATAGTAAAATAAAGTGAGTAGAGAGCGAATGAATAGTGAATGACACACAAAATGAAGAGAAAAGTAGGTTTAAAGGTGTAAAGTAAGACTAATTAGCTAAACTAATTTGACCCTAATTTTCTCCAAAAAAAAAAGAACTAGGAAAAGTGTAACTGGGTGCCCCAAAAGAAAAGTAGAACAAGTCGCAAGCAGGACGGTGGGAGTAATATTGTATAAAAAATGTTATTTTCTCTTAAAAAATGTATTTTAATTGTAATTTAAAAATGTTCTTTTGAAATGATTAATGTAGTGAGAGGTTGGCCAACAAGTATATTGATGCTTAACTTTCTTTTAGAAAACATAGTTTTATTATATATTTCAGTTGAATCTTCATCTCTTCGACTAAGTTAAATTAAAAAGTAGTATTTGCTAGCACTTTGTTTTACATTTCTATTATGATAACTGATAAGTAAAATAATATCTTTTAGGGCAAAAAAAAAACAAAAAAAAAAAAAAAAACTTGATAATATAATGACCAAAGTCAGCAGGAGAAAATTACGAAATCAAATTTTCTCCTTTAATTAGACTAAGTAGATTTATGACTTCCCTTATTCATGTGCACAGTTAATTAACAGAGTTAAGTATAAATTACAAAATTGCCACGTGACATTTATTTAGCAATTCAATAGAAAATGCAACATAAAAATGCAACAGTTGATCAATTTTTTTTTATTCTTTTATCTTTTTTGAAGAGCAGTAGAAGATCACACCTGGCTTAGCAGAAACATGTTGTTACATATTTGTATATACACCTTTTCTTACTTGGGACTTGCTTAAAAAAGCCTAGAAACAGTAGCGCTTTGTTGATTAAAAGAATGTAACATTTGAAGTTAATAATTCCATAATGACAAATCAGCATCGTCCATTTCGATATCATGATTGTAGAGAGGTGGAGGCGGCTCAGGCGTATTCATATTCAACATCAGTCCCTCCACCCCATACAGACTCTCCTCCTCATTCACATAAAACGAATTCTCCGTCGTCCACGTGGCATTACCGGCTGCGCCCTCCTCATTTGACTGATGACCGAAAGATTGGGCGGTCTCCGTCTCCGTCGGCACCTGACCCGATCCAGACGGCTCAGCAATTTGAGGACAGACTCCCCATTCGTTTGAGGAAGGACGGTAAGCCTCCTCCGCCTGCCAACCCCACTCATTTGAGTGAGGATGGAAAGAGTCCGGAGCAGTTTGACGACAGAAAGCATCGGCGGTCTTCTCCGCCTCATCTGACTGAGGACGGAAAGCCTCGGCTGCCTCGGCCGCAGTCTTCTGAATGTCCTTGGCACTCGACGACGCCGGAACAGGCAGCCGCGAAGTGGAGTCGGCAAAGTTCAGGCAAGCCGACCGCCCCCTCAATGCAATCGCCGCCACATCGTGCGCACGTGCGGCCATTTCTGCGGTGGCGTAAGTCCCAAGCCAGATTCTAGTTTTCTTGTTGGGCTCCCTCAACTCGCACACCCACTTGCCGGAGTCCCGCAGCCGCACGCCGCGGTAGACCGGGTGGCGCGTCTCGCGGAACTTCTTCCGTCCGGCACGCTTCTTGGGGCTGTCGGAAGCTAGAATGACTTGTTTGTCTGAAAGAAGAGCTCCGCCGCCGCCGTAGCTCACAGTCTGGGATGAAGATTCTGAGGGTGAGGAGAAATCTTGGAACCCAGGAGAAGGGTCTGAGTCTGAGTAGTGGCTCCTAGACATATCCATATATAAATTTGTGTCTGTATGTTTTTGTGTTGGAGGGGAAGACTGTAGAGTGGGAAGCGAGAGCGAGTGTTGACAGTTTTGCAGTCGGTTTGAGTTTGTGGGGGACTGACTGAGTGAGTCAAGTATATATAATGTGCGGAATTCATATAAAATGACAGGGTGGCTGCCCACGCTGTTGAGGAGGAGAGCGAGGCAATTACACCTAAGGGAAAATAGGATTTATTTTCGTACAGCTCACACAAATTCAACCCGCTCTCACTCCACGTGTTCCATTTTTTAGTGGCCACCAAACTTTCTCAAAACGGAATCAATCAATTTCACTCCGCATTTAAAGGATTTCATTTTGCAATATCAAATATTTTAGTATACTTTTTATGCGAATATAGTATTGTTAAGGTTAAGGATAATGTTTTCAAAAATAATACTTATCAGTTATTAAAAACAAAGGTAAAAAGATTAAAAAAAAAAAAAAAGTAATGGATAGATTCTATGTTTTTGGAAAAGTTAATTGTTTCAATTTTTAAAATGGACAACTAAATAAGAAAAGCGAGATAATTCAATACAATGGAAGGAGTAAATAATTCAATGCAACAGGAGTAAAATCGAATTTTTCTTGTATATATTTACATACTTATTTATTGATGTAAATTTTATCCCAATAAATACCTAATGTTAATTATATACCCATTACCCAATACTTTTGGTTCAATTTTATCTCAATAGTACCTAAGATAACTTCATATATATATCCAATCAACTCGGATCGATATCCAACGGGTCATAGAGTTGAAATTCCAACACCGAAAATCGCTCAGGGCAATTGGAGTAACATGTGTGGTCTTGCATGTAGCTAAACTAACTTATATTTTAGTTGACGTGGCTTAATATAAATAAAGATATTTTTACTGTGAGTAAAGGCGTTTACCTTTTCTTAAAGATAGAATTATTATCAATGTTGCATAGGTACGTGTATAGAGGCGAATTCAATATGAATACATGATGGTCCTGATAACGAGTTAACTGATGTATGAAGCGGAGAATACATTAGTTAGAATTTTTAAACTTTTTCTAACTCTGGAATTCAGTTGGCTCGACGACTGTGAAAATTAGTTGGAGCAGTACCTCTAGTTAGGGATGCAGTTGACTTCTTGGACTGAGGGTCAACTGTGTCAACCTAACTGAAGTTTTCAGAATGTGTGCGGAATGTGGTGGAAAATTGTTTATCTCGTGCTAAACTAAAAAAACCTTTTAGGCGAAGGTTAGTTCGCAAAACCTAGTGCAATTTTAATAAAGACTATTTTATACAGTTAGTGAGTTAGTCAAACTAAAAACAATAACTGTAAAGATAAACGAAACAAGCGTTTTTACGTGGTTCGGAGAAGACCTCCTATGTTCACTAAAGGTACCATATTCGTACCAAGAGTTGTGAACAAAGTTGTGACTGGAGTTCTCACAACTTCGAATAGAAGGCAGTGGAATTAAAAGAATACAATGGATAAAATTTTCACAAGATTATCAATTAATAATCTTGTGAAGTGTCTCAGGGTAAAATATTCGCTATATAAATGTGAATTACAAAAACACTTCGAGTAAAGAGGTCACGAAAAGAAAGACAACTTATGACTCCCTTCACAGAAGGTTATGACTGAAGTTGCTTGTACTGTCACTCGAAGAAAACAAAGATTAACAAAGAAAATCTTATCTATGAATATTCTCTGTGGAAAGGTGTATATATCAACAATGATTTGATCTCTATTTATAGCAAATATCATACTTGGGCAGCACTCCTTGTAATTAACATGATCCCATAATTCCAGCCCACATCTCCACTAACAGCTGCAACAACTTTCTGAACCATTTTTCCTGATTTTTCTCCAACTGCTAACCAACGATTCTCTCTCGTCATATCTTCTGAACTCCTCCAATCTTATACCTAAAAACCGCATATGCATAACCAAGTAAACAAAGACAAAACAAACTATATACTAATAAAACCCGAAGTAATAATTTAACATCAACATTCATGACCAACTTTCGGGTTGGTAATCCACTAGAGAAATTTTCGCGTATTTTCCAAACGTTAAATTGGATTACGGGCACCAAAAAGCCTGGATAGTTAGTTTGCGGGTACTAACAAAACCTATAGTTCTTTTGCAGGCAAGAACAAAGCATGTTCTTAGTTTGCAGGTACTAAGAGACCTAATTTCTTCGATTGCGAGTTCGAAGGGACCTACAAATGGGTTGGAGGTTTTGTTTCTAACTTACGAAACCTACAACACATTGCAGTAGAGGTTTCTTTCTAAGATTGAGAGACTCGAACTAGTTACAGTTAATCTACTTAGGAAGAACGAGAGAATGAACTTATAGACTCGATCAACAATGAGGTTATGAGAAAACTAGAAGGAAACACAATGAGATAAAAGGAACACTCTACAACTTTGCTTCTGAAATTCTTTCTTGCTTGGAGAATTCTTGCTTGGAAATTTTATGCACTCATTTGATAGTCTTCACGCAATGAGGGATGCCTTTATTTATATAAGGGAGGTCGAACTAGCCGTTGGAAAAAGTCGTTTGACCTCTGCCATGAAAGGTATGGTTGTTCTTCTAATCTCTGCAAATTTTCCATAAATGGAAACTGTGTGTCCTGCTTTTCCGCATGTCTCTATTGTCGGTCCATAAAAGGAAAGTTCTAATCTGTCTTGTACTTTGTGTGATTTGAATTTCACATTCAAGTCTGTCCTTCTTCTCAGTCTTCTAAGTCTTCTTCTTCAGACTTCAAGGCTTGCGACTACAACATTACTGAACATAGATAATTACATGACTCACTTCTGGAGTCAACTGAGTTATCTTTTGGCTTGATGCAGTTTGCCTTGGTTTTCAGCTGACTTCTTCAGTTTGAACCTGTAAAGATAAAATCCTTACGCTCAAATAATGAGCTCTAACAAAGAGGATTTTATGGCATCTCTACTTAGTTAAGGTTAATTAGATTTTGGTAGAAATCAAAACCTTACTAATTTTACCAACAATACAAATACATTGATTTTTAAAAGTTATCATTAATTTTTGAAAGTTATATGAGTGCAATTCGACAAACATATGTCTATTTATATATATTAGTAGTATATTATATACTTCGTATTTCGTTTTAAAAAGTTAAAATTTATAAATCAAATGTACGTAATTATATTTTTCTCAATCCAAAACAGAAGCATTTCAACAAAAGTAATTTAAGAGCTTCCGTATCGGTGAGGCTCATCATCGGCTCGAGCCAACATTTCTATGAGCCTTACTGATAACAAGCCGAGGATGGATGCGACCGGCTCATCGGTGATTTATGTGTGATGCATGCATTGCACGGGTCTTATTAATATATATATATATATATATATATATATATATATATATATATATATATATATATATATATTGAATTCAATCGGCCAATGGCTCGCCGACCACCGCAACAGTTCGCCGATTCTCTACACCTATTCTCTTCTCATCCCAAATTCTCCTTCACATTCCAACTTCTCATTTACATTTTTATCTCATTCCTTCCCTTCCACATTTCATCTTTCTTCTCCAATGGCCGCCAACCGACCATCTCCATTCACCGAGAACGAGTCCGAAACCTTGGCCAGAGCTTGGATCGGCGCTAGAGAAGCATGAAGGGCCGATTGTCAACCATTTTGGAATGCAATATCCTATGAGTACAACCGCATTCGCCCCGCCGTCATGCCGGAGAGGAATGCAAAGTTGTTGCGCTACCATTGGAGTTGAAACACCAATGCTTACGCCCTATTCGAAGCAGTGCAAACGCAATGCACCTAGCAAGTTCCATCTGCCGCATCCGCGGCACAGGACATGGAGCGAGCTTTATCGGAGTACCATACCATTTACATTACTCCATTCAAGCATGTGGGCATGATGAGGATTGTGGGGGATGATCCCCATTTCATAGCTATGATTTAAAATCGCATTTTTTTCTCAATAAAATGGTTTATGTGTAACTTCATTTCCTTAGAATTAATGTAATTTTATTTATGAATAAAATTAAATCAAAACACCATAAGCTCAAAAACTCAAAACTATTTCATATAAGTCAACACAATAAACCTTCTCAATATCACAATTAGTTTGTAAGTGGACCTGGAGCATGGTTGAGCGAATTTGAGGCTCAACCAATACTGATGCTCTAATTAAAAAAAATTTAGATCTAATAAAATTTTAATAAATGAATCTAAAAAGCAACTACATATGCGCACCCTTCACGCCGTACTAAATCAACGTAGTAATATTTCATTTGCTCTAATTGTATCTCAATAAATTTTGAGAGGTTAAGTAAATCATAAGAGAGGATTAATAAACTATAATTACAATTTGTAAATCGTAATTTATATTAATAAATCTGAATTGACATTATTGAATTCTAATTATTCTTGCTCTTAAATTACCCACAGTGAGGTGTCTCGAGGCGGGATGGAGAAACCTCAAAAATATAGACGGTGTTGTGCAGTTGATGACGTCTCAAGACCGTCCCTAATTTTGGAGACAGTATTGAGATCCTTTTAAAAAGAAATCGTCCTCTTCTTCCCTTCTCCTCTCTACCTCGTTGCTATTTCTCCCTTTTCCTTTCCTTTCTTCTCTAGTCTTCTTTTTCTCCTTCTCACCTTCGTTTTTCTTCTTCTTCTTCTTGTCCAGCCTCCTCCTCTTCTCTCATCATTTCTTCTTCTTTCTATTCTTCGTTTTCTTCTTCTTCCTCTTGCCTTTTTCTCTCTTCTTATTGCCCCTTAGCCTCTGCTTCTTCCCTCTCTCTGGCTTCTTCCGCTTGCCACTTTTTTTCTCTCTTCTTCCATGTCTTCTTCAATTTTTTTGCTTTTCTTCTTCAATTTTTTATTTTTTCTAATACTCCCTCCGTTCGCGAAATGATGCCTCAGTTGGTGTCCGACACAGAGATTAAGAAAGTTGATAAAATTATTTTGAGTGTGGTAAAAGTTAGAAAGTAGGGGTAATGAGATAATGATAAAAAAACAGTGGTAATGACAATAAAGAGATGGTATTGGCAAAAAAGGTAGTATTGACCAAAAAGTAGGAATAAAGTTATTGGGATGACAAAAAAATAGAAATAAAATTGATGTGAGGTGGGGTCATCAATGGCAAAAGGTAGTTATTTTAAGGGATAATTGTCTGTAAATCCTCAACCTTTCCTCATATTTGGAAAATGTACATGACTTTTTCATTTTCGCACTAAAAACCATCACCTGCCTTTTTTTCTGATTTTGCACTTCCGGTCGATTTTTCCCAATTAATTTCTGACGTGGCTTATCGGAACTCCACGCTGGACTGAACGGTGCGGCAAACTAAACGACATCGTCCCCTCTAAGCCTAAACGACGTCGTTTTAAAGCATTTTCCCTCCAATAGATAAAAATAATTAACAAAATCAAAAACATTACCCTCCCTCCTCATTTCTTCCCGCGACAATTGAGAGAGTGAAACCAAACCCCAGAAATTGAGAGAAAGAGAGAACACGGCGACGATAGGGCTTATGCACAGAAATACGGTGGAATCACTTTCCCGTTCGAATTGCTGGAGTTAGAAAGAGAGAATCCGAACGTGGTGGATTAGAAGAAATGGATGGACAGTAAGTACACAAACTTTTCGTGTTTTTAGTTAATTTGTTGCGCAAGTGGGGTTTTTTTTATGTTGAGCCATTTATTTGTTATTTGCAGAGATTTATTTGGGCTTTTTATTCACCATGGTGGTGAATTTGTTAAGTTGGATGATGATCTTGTGTATATGAATGGGTATAATCTGGCATATTTGATTTAGACAGGAAAAAATTTGATTTGGGGGGTCTTAGTGTAGCAGTTCAGTTTGTGGGTTATGGTTCATGGTCTGCATTGCACTTTAGATATCCTAGGTCTCACATTTTTAAGCTTATAGAAGGGGAAGAGGATGTGAGAGAGATGTTGAGCATTGTATGTGAAAAGAGTAGGGTGATTAGTGTGTATGTTGATGGAGGGGTTGATGATGGATCTGGTAGACTTCAGACACGGTTGAGTCATAATTTGCCAAGCTTTGTCTGTAGTGGTGGTAGAATAGAAGAAGATGGGCAGGTTGTTGATGAAGAAGAAGATCTTGAAGATGATGGTGGGGTAGTGACTCAGGGAGATACTGATGGTGAGGGGTTAGAGAATGATGATGATTTAGTTTCAGAGGATGACTTAGAGAATGATGATTACTTAGATAATGCAAGTGAGGGGGCAGTTGATGCAACTAGGAGTGAACTTGAGAATGGTTCAGAGGATGAGAATGATGATGGGCTGGATGATGAAGACTTAGAAAGTAATGATCCTGAATACTTAGAAGCTAGGAGAAATCTGAGGGAGACTGAGGCAGAGGAATTAGATAGACTCATTGATGAGTTTGTTCTACCAGAAGACATTGATGATGAGGAGGATGATCATGAGCCTGAATGTGAAGACCCTGATGGTGATTTAAATTCAGAGTCTACAGATGAAGATGAGGGGTTTGTGAGGCCTGTGATACCTAAGGTATAAATCATTTTAAACACTACCTCTAACTCTGCTTGGTTTTTATACTTACTCATGATAATCTGTGATATTAGGGGAAGCCTGGAAGGCCTGCTAAACCACCAGTTCAAGCTTCACAAAGCTCAGTCAACACTGAAACAAGTGGTGCAGGTACAAGCAGTGGAAGGGGAAGGGATGCTGCAAGCTCTGGCAGGGGAAGAGGTGTTGCTAGGGGAAGAAGTGGCAGGGGAAGAAGAGGTGCGGCAACATTTCAAGCTCCACGCTCTACAGTTGGTGGAACTGCCCATTTAATCAGAGAGAGGAACTTTGCAAGAGGAGGTAGCTTATACACTAGTGAGACCACAGGGAATATATACTATAGTGAGCCCGGTTCCAATGTAGTCCACTCTGTCTACAACACTAGAAGCCGCTCTAATGGTGCTGGATCAAGTCAAGGGGCCTCATCTTCTCAACAGAATTAGGCTGCTATAAGTGAAACATCTCATCTTTTTTTGTCATTTTGTGTAATTCTTGGATGCTACTGTGAAGCTTGGATGCTACTGTGAATTTGTAAAGTTGGATTGTCAACTCTGTCTTGGATGTCATTTTGTGTAATTGTCAAGTGCATATGCTACTGTGAATCTTCAAGTAGGATTGAATCTTCATTTTTTTTTGTAATTCTCAAGTGGAGATGCTACTGTGAACTTCAATGTTTAAATGAAGATGTTATGCTTTTTAAGCTATTGTCATTATTGTCATTTTACCTCAATTTTTCTAATGTTACAATTATGGTTTGAAAGTGAAACATGTTGATTGCATTACAGGATAAACTGACTAATAAATAGCACAAAATACTGAGGTAGTCATGCCCATAAATCATTTCATACAACAAAACATCTCAGCTACATTCACATCATCTCAGCTACAATTCACATCATCTCAGCTACATTCATCAAACTAAATTGCTACATTAACAACAAGAAAACATCTCACTAGTGATAGAGATCATCTCAGCTACATTCATCAACCTAAATTGCTCAAGAACCAGGCCACAACATGAAAAGCTACCAACAGATACACTTTTATAAGTTTCCTTTCAAGCTTCTTATTTTAATCTCTTGCCCCTCAGACAACACCTTCAAGTCTTCGTTCTCGGCAGTCTTTATCTCAAATAAGCTCATCAATTCCTCATATCTAGCCTCCATTGCAGCCTCCATCTTTTCATACTTTCTTTCATCCATTAATTTGCAGGACTTCAACTGCTCAAGAGCATTATCCCTTTCAAGCTTTATCTTGTTCAAGACTAACTTATAGTATGAATCCAGTTCAGGATCTACCCATAGCAAGAAATTGCAATTGTCCCACTACAATGAAAATTAACAGAATTTTGAGAAATATAAAGTAACTACATAGAAAAAAAAAATTGAATGTATTACCTTCCTGTGAGAGCAGAAATAAAACCTCCTCTCTGGATTAGCTTGAGTACGAGAAGTGTCGACAATGGCAGGAATTTTATGCCCACAACATATTGTGTTGGTGCTTGCACCTCTTAAGCTTGAGGACGCATTCGATTCAGTTGACATGCTCTGCTCTGCCGTCGCTCTCTCTCTCTCTCCCTCTATCTCTCTCTCTCCCTCTCTCTCCCTCACTCACGTTCTCTGGATTCTATGGTAAGCTCTTCGTCTACAAACACTATATGAACCTAATTGCAGCAATGTAGCACCAAATGGGGTAAATCGATATATAGCATTTGGAAAATGCTTTAAAACGACGTCGTTTAGGCTTAGAGGGGACGACGTCGTTTAGTTTGCCGCACCATTCAGTCCAGCGTGGAGTTCCGATAAGCCACGTCAGAAATTAATTGGGGGAAATCGACCGGAAGTGCAAAATCAGAAAAAAAAAAACACGGCAGGTGATGGTTTTTAGTGCGAAAATGAAAAAGTCATGTACAATTTCCGAATTTGAGGAAAGGTTGAGGATTTACAGACAATTATCCCTTATTTTAATAAAGCAATGAGGGTATATTGGTAAAATAATGAAACAGAGCATCATTTGGTGAACACAAATAAGAGATGAAATAAGGCATCATTTCGTGAACGGAGGGAGTACATTTTTATTTATATTTTTAGTTTTCCATTTTTATTCATCAATATATTGTTTTTTTATTTCAATTAATGTAATTTTTTGGATTTTAATTAAATTTAATAAAAAAATTGATTTTCAAAAATTTATTATTTAGAGACAGAGATAGAGACCGTGCGTTGTAGGGATATCGTCTCTATCTAGGCCTCACATGAGATGGAAAGTGTCTTAGCACTGTGGATAATCTTAACTCTTTTGAATGTCACCTAATCTCTTTAAACTACATCCTAATCAAACAACTAGCATGCAAGACAAATCAAGAATATAGAAAGTAAAAGAAGGTCACAATCAATTAATTAAATCAAAATTCAAATCCAAGTATTCATGTATTCTCTAACCCTAGGATAAAAAGAAAATTAGTTACTCATAGACATTATAAACAATATCCTATAAATAACATAAAAATCGTAGGCGAATCCGTAGTTCTTGATGCCTCTTCTTCTCTTCTCCCAATCTTCAAAACTCCTCCAAATAAATAAATCTAAACTAACCTAATCTAAAATAATAAAAGAAAAGGATAAGAGATTAAAAGATAAGATGTCAAGATGCGTTTTGGAGGACATATATATATAGGTGTAGGAAGTACAAGGTTGTATTCTAATAGGGGTAGGAAATAACCAAAATAGGAGAAAATAACAAAAAATAGGAAAATTCCCGAAAATTCTCGCACTATCCGCGTGTCATTTCGGGCCAGCGGGCAACGTTTTTGTTTTGGCCCGTTCTCCTTCGATATAACTCCGATTTTGGATCTATTTTCGTCTACGACTCCTATCGAACTTTACTTTCATACTACCAAACTCAATTTACATAAATTTGACTCCAATTTTCTGCAAAATCAAACAAAGTACAAACGAGCATCATATTTCACAAATTAACAATACTTAAGCACAAAACTCATTTCAAACTTGATTTCCCAATACAAATTGACATCAAATAAAGTTATAAAGATGAGAAAATCCATGTGTTATCAATCCCCCAAACTTAAAGGGTTGTTTATCCTCAAACAACATCAAAAAGAAAAGAAACAAAGCAAACATGAATTTTAAGTGAAATAGTGACCCAATTATCTTTAGAAATTTTCAAAGACAAGATTCATGTAAAAATTCAATCAAGATCAAACACAAATTAACCAATTATTCTAGCCTCATTTAAACTCCTCACGACATAAGAAATATTTTAGTGAACTCTCAACTCTCAAGTGTATAAGGTAGGAAGTGTATACTCTCAAATCAAAACATAATATGCAACCTATCATAAGCTTGCCAATTATCTAATATTGTCATAGTTCAAACGTGTGCTTCAAATTAAGATCAAAAAGGACTTTATTTTGGCTATAATGTTGGCTCTTTGATAAGGTAGAGAAATTTAGGCTTAGTGACTTAAATCAAACAAAACCCCAACTTTCAAAACTAGCACAAACATTTTTCAACTTTCACAAACATCTACCCTTTTTCATAATCTCAACACAACATTCTTTCCTAACACCATTCTTTCTTACGCCCTCTTATGCTCTTATTTTTCATTTTTTTCCTTCCTTCTTTTTTTTTCTTTTTTCTTTTCAAGCTATAATTTATCTATTTCATCAGCTTATAAGGGCAAATTTCAACTCAAACTTTCAAACAAATGTGCTTTTCTAATACTTCCTTGCATTTATTCTTTTAAACACAACCAAATTCCTATAAAGATCTACCTTAATTCACCATTAATTTATCAAAGAAAATGCTCAAAAGCTCAAAGTGGCAAATTAGGATAATATTTAACAATTTTGGACAACAAAGAGGGAAAAATTGGCTAATAAGGATAGCCTTAAATCATCTCCTAATTCTAGGCACACTAACACAACCTTGAGGAAGATTCATGGCAAGTTCTAGAGATTAACATGCATGTTTGACAAATCACATAGGAATAAAATAGACTATGAAAATATTATAGTCGTGACTCAAATCTCACATAGGCTATTTTCAAGTTAAAGAGGCCAAAACAATCAATCTGTCAATTCATGCTCAAACCATTATGAAATTCTTACACTCATCAATTTTCAATTCAAAACAACAATTGCATCATTAGGCAAGTCACACAATCGCCAAAATCATGCTTATCTCAAAACAACTTTAAGCACTTTAAAAACGAGCCAACTCAAGACTCATCACCAAAAATACTAAAGCATAAAAAAAAAAAAAAAACTACCTAAAAACCAAGAAAAGATAGAATCAACCCCTTTCTTCATCCCCAAACTTATTTAACGGTTAGGAAGAATAGGTTTGCAAGTAGAAGAGGAGGTTGATTGAAACAAACTCACCGAAGAGGTGGAGGTGTAGGTGGAGGCCACTTTTCATCAAATTTGAGTATTCCATCCGTTGCATCCCAATGATATGGTGGCATAACATCCTTGAAGAATTCTTGAAAATCATAGTAAATCTGCACATGATCTGGAATACTACCAAACTCAAACAATTCCACATTAGAAAATCCAAATATAAAATTAAAAGATGGAGTTAAATAAAAGTGGAAGAAGCAAGCCTTCGAAGTATCACTCATGTTGAGATAAGGATCGACCGTATTTAAGACTTTGCATTCAATTCTTTTATCTTCATCATCCTCATGGAATTGCAGAGGTTGGTGAATAGAACAAATTTGGCTCTCTTCTTAAGGAAATTTGGGACTGACCCATTAATACATTCCTCTTGGTAATTGAGGAAGTGTAAGTGGAGTGGGAAAATTGCAATTTCCTCTGACACCTTGTCTTTCATTATCTCACATTGCCACCTGAGTTCCATCCATTGTTCCCATTGAAAAGCCATGATAACACCTTCTTGCAAGAAAAATAATAATAATAAAAAAATAATAGAATTAGAAAACTAAACAATATATATATATATATATATATATATTTATATATTTATATATTTATATATATAACTAGTATCAAACAATCTAATCGTAATATCACTAGAAATAAAAACAATCCCCAACAACAACGCCAAAAATTTGTTCGCTAATTTCTTTCAAACCGCAAGTGTACGGGTATAATTGAGCACAGGGAAGCAAGATCATATTTCACAGGGATTGTATTAATTCTAGCAAGTACTATTTTCAATTGTTTTTCCTCTATTTAGATTTCCAAAGTTTAGATTTATATTAATTAAACTAATGCTGCAAATAATTAAATAAAAATAACAAAAGCAAAAACAAAAGTAAGGAAAAGCAATTTGGATTAGAATAAGAGAAATGTTATCTCAAGGCTTCGATTTCAATGAACACTTAAATTCAAATTCAATTCAATCAATCAATTGGTTTGTCAGACTTGACTCTTACTAAAACAATCACAAATTTAGTTTAAACCTACTCTCGTAGTGCCTAACCGTGGATTACTCACTGAGGTTTTCGTCTCCGACAAATATCATAAGCAAGTAACTCCAAAAAGATCCTAAGATTAAAGCCCTCACACAAGGTCTTTCTCTCTCTCAGTGATTGCACAGTATGTGTCCTATATTCCAGTTCATGTATTAATCCTCATCTCTCGACTATTGAATTAACACAACTAATTATGCTAGATTGGTGATCAAACAACTAGCATGCAAGACAAATTAAGAATATAGAAAGCAAGAGAAGGCCCCAATCAATTAGTTAAACCAAAATTCAAAAATTCAAGTATTTATTTACTCTCTAACCCTAGGATAAAAGAAAATTAGTTACTCATAGACATTATAGACAATATCCAATAAATAACATAAAAACCGTAGGCGAATCCATAGTTCTTGATGCCTCTTCTTCTCTTCTTCCAATCTTCAAAAAACCTCCAAGTAAATAAATCTAAACTAACCTAATATAAAATAATAAAAGAAAAAGATAAGAGATTAAAAGATTAAAAGATGAGATGTCTAAATGTGTTTTGGTGGACCTATATATGAGTGTGTGTGTGTGTGTGTGTGTGTAGGAAGTACAAGGTTGTATTCTAATAGGAGTAGGAAATAACAAAAATAGAAGAAAATAACCAAAAATTCCGAAAATTCTCGCACTGTCCGCGTGTCATTCCGGGCCAGCGGACAACGTTTTTGTTTTGGCCCGTTCTCCTTGGTTATAACTCCAATTTAGGATCCGTTTTCTCCTATGAACTCCTATCGAACTGTACTTTCATATTATCATGCTCAATTTACATAATTTTGATTCCAATTTTCTGCAAAACCAAACAAAATACGAACGAGCATCATATTTCACATATTAACAATACTTAAGCACAAAACTCGTTCCAAATATGATTTCCCAATACAAATTGACATTAAATAAACTTATAAAGATGAGAAAATCCATGTTTATCAGGAAGCAAGGAGAAAGTCATCCGCGTCAATGTTACAAAAACTTGAATATCAAGTCTAAGGTGATCTAGGAGGCATACTTCTACAACAAATCTCAAAGGCTGGTTGAAGACCATTCGAGGGTCAAAGTGAAGAGAAGAATTAGAAGATCAAATAGAAATTGAACCCGAATATACTCGATATTTTTATATTTGTATTCAAATTTATATTTATTTGAATAAATAGTACTCCATAGTTTGTGTTTACAGATTTTGGCACGCTCAGTAAGACAATCTCTACTTCTCATCCCTTCTCTTCACCAAAATCTGTAACACAAAATATGTATTTATTCAAATAAATATAAGTTTTAATACAAATATAAACATATCGAATATATGCGGGTTCAATCTCTATTTGATCTTCTGATTCTTCGCTTCACTTTGACCCTCGAACGGTCTTCAAGCAGCCTTTGAGATTTGTTGTAGAAGTATGCCTCCTAGATGTCCTTGGACTTGATCTTCAAGTTTTGTAACATTGACGTGGATGACTTTTGTCTTGCTTCCGAGGTACACGTTGAGCTTTGATTTGATCTTTGACTTGATGGCTTTGACTTGAACTTTGAGGTTGATGGCGTTGACTTGAGCTTCGGGTTGATGGTGTTGACTAGAAGGACTCGTTTTGTTTCCGAAGTAATGTTGAGCGTCGAGCTTTATTGCGTTGACTTGGAGGACTTTCGCCTTGTTTCCGGATCAAACACCACTAGATATGATTCTGCTGAAGAACGCGTTGTTTCCTATGAAAAACGCCTTGAATCTCGTTGGGACACCTTGAATATTGAAAGAGAAATCTTTGGGAAATTCTCTCTTCAATTCTTGAGTTATTGAAGATGATTTTTAGGTGTGATTTGAAGTTGTGTAGAGACCCCTATTTATAGTTGTAGGAAGAGAGAAGTTGAGTGGGCTTTGAATTCCATATGGACTCTAAGGGCTTAGGAGGCGCAATTTGATTGGCTCTTGAATATTAACATATACTCCCTCCATCCCGCCTAATACGGCCTATTTTATATGGGCACGAAGACTACGAAAAAGGGTATTAGGTATAAAGAAAGTGTTTAGTGTAATGTGAATGCAATATTTTATAATGATAATAAAGTTATAGATGGGATGTTTGAGTGTGTAGTGGGAGTAAATTAGTGGGGTTTAGATGGGATGGTGAGCTATGTATATAAACTAATTATTTCATTTAAAAGAAACAGGCCAAGTATAGTGAGACGTTCCAAAATGAAAAACAGGCCGTATTCGGTGGGGCAGAGGGAGTATCTTTTACTTATTACCAAAGAAATTAATATTTATCACCATATTAAAATATATTTATAAATAAATAACTTTTTTTAACATAAATATCATAAAATTCCATAATAAAAAAATATTAAATCAATAAAATATTTCCTCAAATTTCGATGACAATTTGTTTAATTTTAACAACATATAGTATAATGTTTTTAGAAATGGATATTATAAGCGGAAAGGAGGGGAGTATTAAGTTACGGTGCGAGTTATGCATTACGTATTCCCTTTCGTGGAGGAATTTGCACAACATGGTGTTGATCACTTCTTTTTTTGTTTATTTAGTTGTTAACTTTTATTTTTCTTTTTCGTCAAATTACATTTTGGTCAGATCCAATAGTTGGAGGTAATTATCTTTTTTATAACTATTAAATTTTTAATTATTCACACCATGATGTGTCCACATTAAGCTGGCACAATCTTGTCTTGTTCTATGTTTTAGCTAAAAATTATGATATAATATAAATATAATTATAAAGGTAATGACATTGGGGCACACTGTGGCCAGCCACACGCGTAGATAAAGGAAAGTTGACTGTAAAAATGAAAATAATCACATTTTCCCCTTAGGATTTATGCTTCCCAATTAGGGTATATTACCATTTTTAGTTTGTATGGTCGGCCACAGTGTGGTCGAATATCCTTACCCAATTATAAAATACTTAATTCTAACTAAAATGATTTGTTGAAAATAAAAATAAAAACCCTATTTATGAAATAACTAATCCCAGTATAAAATTATAAACTGAAAATTTTATAGTTATAAACATTAGACCTTTATATGGGGATGCTTTTTTTTTAAGAGATATATGGGGATGATTTTGAATTACTTATTTATAAATAAACTAGCGTATAACCCGTCGAAAATCGACGGCAAATTATAAAAATTAATAAAATTATTAAATAGTACTAATATGTGATGGATTAAAATAAATATTATTTGTTAATTATTTTAGCGTCAAATAATTCGATTATGCAATCTACTAAACTCGCTTATAATTTATATCCCTTGAACACATCTCAAATTCAATTAAAAAGTAATTTTACCACATGTTTACGTCTCAAACCATATAGTTATGTTTGTTAAAAATTATAACTAATATATTCTCATTATTTTCGATAATTGTTAAAGCTCTATTCTTCTACAAAACCGATGTGGGCAAAAATATATTTCTCTCTCAAAGGAAAACGACTCTTAATCTGAATTTTTTAGTTTTTTATTAAGAAAAAGAGGAAAGAGAAGGAGCGGGTAGTGAGAGAGAGGGAGACGAGATATAAAGATAGCGAATAATACTATAGATGTTAAGATTGTCTACAAGATGAAAGTGACCCTAAATACCCCACATTATGAATTCAACATAAGATTAATATAAAAAAATAAGTTAAACCACTACTTCACAATCATCCCATCTACCCTAACGGTTCCGACCTGAAACTGGCCTATTGACTACAATACTAATTTTAAATTATATAAATAATCATCTTCCAAATATATTCACAAAAAAATTGATGATGACATTTGTCTTTTTACCTGAAATTAATATTTAATTATATACATAACTATATTCCAAAAATATTCACACAATATTTAACAAATAAAAATTTAATTATAAATTGTAGTATTATATAAATAATCATCTTCCAAATATATTTATAGAAAAATAAATGATGATATTCGTTTTTTTTACCAGCTTCGAGAATAACTTTTTTAACTGAGAATAGAACTTCAAGAATTGTTTCACTATATACTTGGTAGTTTTTCCTTTTCACAAAACTTTAAGTGGAATGATTGTGATTTATAAAATTAGTTAGTCAATGATATAAGATAAAAGTTGACCATGAATATCCTTAATTTTATGAGTTCAAAATTATATATATTAAAAAAAAAAAGTTGTCCCTCAAGTACTGAATTGGCCCAGCTACGCGCACGATTCTTAACTCTTGGTCGGAATTGACTCGTTGATAAATCGTTAGTAATTTTCTGCCAATTTTCCTACATATTCTACGTTTTCCAACGGAGACGTTTAATAAAACAATTTGAGATGATGTGTCAAAGATTATTCAAACTTGTTTGAAATTTATATACTCGTACTTGTTTAAACACGTAAAAATTATTTCATGGATGACGATTATAGATTTTAGAAATACATGGAAAAAGTGCAAAAAATAGAAATTTTCTCGAGTGTCGGTTAGGAATTGACTCGTCTACTGCCACGGTTCCAGATCAGAATTGACCCGTTGACCACGATTTTGATTTATAAATGCACAATTTATTACGATTCTAGATTTTAGAAAATACATGAAAAAATGAATAAAATTATCCCGAGTTGAGATACCCGTCAGTTGGAGATTGGCCCGTCTACTTAATTAATTGACAAATTAGAAATTACTTAATTTTCTATCAAATTAAATAAAAAAATATTAGACTATTTCCAAATTTAATTCGGTCAACTAATAAATTATCCAAACTATTTTGGAACCATTTATTCTGTTAACTAATAAATTGGTTTCCTAATAAAAATAATTATCTATTCGGTCAATTAATAAATTGACCAAAATAAAATAACTTAAATTATAAAAATATAGCAGTTATTTATTTGGCCGATTAATAAATAAATTAGCCAAATAAAACTCCTACAATGTTTGATTAAATTAGACATTTGTATTCCTTTCTAAAAAAAATCCGTATATTAGTCTACCGCCACAATTCTGCATCGGAATTGGCCCATTGACCACGACTGTGATTTATAAGTGCGTAATTTATAATATTTATTTAGAATTTATATAGATCCAACAATTTAATAAAAATAATGATTGGACTATTCGTTAATCGTGCTTAATCGTATAGTAATATTCGTTAATTAAAATTATAAATTATGCAAAGTTGAAAACCCAACTACAAATAACGTAAAAATTATTTCATTGATGATGATTATAGATTCTAGAAAATATATGGGAAAAAAAAGCCAAAAATGAAAATTTTCTCGAGTGTCGGTTAGGAATTGGCTCGTCTACCGCCACGGTTCCAGGTCAGAATTGACCCGTTGACCACGATTTTGATTTATAAATGCACAATTTATGACGATTCTAGATTTTAAAAAATACATGAAAAAAATGAATAAAATAAAACTTTTAAAATTAATAAAAATAAAGAATGAAAATGTGTCACATGGGATCTCGAGTTGAGGTACCCGTCCGTTGAGAATTGGTCCGTCTACCTAATTAATTGACAAATTAGAAATTACTTATTTTTTTATCAAATTAAATAAAAAATATTAGACTATTTCCAAATTTAATTCGGTCAACCAATAAATTATTCAAACTATTTTGGAACTATTTATTCTGTCAACTAATAAATTGGTTCCTTAATAAAAATAATTATCTATTCAGCTAATTAATAAATTGACCAAAATAAAATAATTTAAACTATAAAAATATAGCAGTTATTTATTCGATCGATTAATAAATAAATTATTTAAATAAAATTCCTACAAAAAATAATTATCTATTCTAAAATTCGTATACTCCATAATATGGCAATCTTGATCATACGGATGGAGTATTTTTACTGCCAGTTATTTTTGTGTGGCTCGGTCTCATTTATATGCTTGAACATGTACGGAGTAGCTAATGACCACGGCTTTTTGTTGTTGAAAATGACATCTGAATATTATTGAAACAAAATAATGTACGCGAGTCGCTTATTTCTGTACGCGCCTCACCTCTATTTCTTTTAGTTTCTCTTCTTTGTTCAATTTATTCTCGGCGCGTGTACGTTCCACCCTCTTCCTACCGCGTCTGACTACTTAGCACTTAGCAGTTAGCACTACCTAAAGTTTAAATTAAGACAAATATGTCCATATTTGATTTCTTTTTAAGTTTATTTTCTTACTATTTTCGGAGCAGCACGCGTTAAATATTTTAAAATTGGGTGGCTGTAATTGAGTTTCCCTTTTCATGTTTAACATGAATCAAACAGATCGAGATAGTGGAGTTTGAAAGATCCGTCGGTATCTTTACTCATCCCTACAAAGGATAGGCATCTGTTTTCATCCTTATAAATTAGTAAGGATATGGAAGAATTTATAAGAAAAACCATTTTATTAATGTAAATTTAAAATAATAATCAAATAATTTTTTTTATATTAGTCGTTTCTTAGGTAAATATTACAACTACTATGAAAATGTATTTAAAAAAACAAATGAGATGCAAAACCTAATTAACCCTACCACACCGCGCACACCCTCACCCCCGAGAAAAAATACTAGTAATAATGAACAACATTCTTTGCTCGCTCTAATCTCTCTCCCTCCCTCCCACAACCGCATTTCTTCCTCTCTACACTTTCTCTTCCCCGTCGTCGTCACCACGGTACCGCCGTGACTGCTGACAAAAACACGAGGCCATAGTTAATTATCAAAAGAATACATGATTTTAGGTTATGTTCTTCAATAAATGAGTAAAATACACAGAATGCAAGCCTATCGTTCATTACAAAAATGACATCCTCTGCGCAGTTTACAAGAGTAATCAAGAATACACGAGTTCATGTTTCTAGTCGTGTATTCTTGTATTGTTCATTAAACGTGTTAATTACAAGAATACATACCCTCTATCCTTATATTCCTGTAATCGAAGTTAAAATGTGACTAATATTTGTTTAATTAATATCTGGAGTATTTTAGTAAGCATTGGCTTTTACTTGGATTTCTTTTATCTTGACGATTGTTATTTGGGTTTACCATAAGAAAAAATCTAGGTTTCAATTCAGTATTCTAAGAAAGAAAGTTTCAGTTTTAAGGTATGACCCTAGCTATGATCGTATGAGCTAGGGTGATGATTGCAGCTCCGATCCAGTATTTATTTGCTGCTTCTGACTTGTATGCGAACTTATATGAGTTTGGGTATAGTCGTATTAAACTGCTCTTGTTAAATCATTCTTCAGTTTGTGCAATTTAATTAATTAGAGTTGTAATAATCGTATTATATTATTTAATTGTTAAGTAAATTAAAGCAATACTAATAATCTGGTGTAGCCGGCGCCGACAGTGTGTGGACAGCCGCATTCCCTGTGATGTGATGAATATAATTAAAGAAAAATTAGAAATGGATATATATCCACCTCAACCTCATTCTCATTGGCTGGTGCAGCGGTGTCTGATGCACTTGTGTGAGAGGTTAATTTTGAGGAGTTGAGAAAATCGTTGTCAACACATAGATGTACTATATCACATTCACATACAGAGTTTTTTGTCCATCTTTAATTATGTATGCATGATGCTTAAATAAGTCACCTGCCTAGCAAATAGATTCGATTACTCTTCATAAGTCTTAGCTATAGATTAGACTAATTACTATTCATATAAATATATTCTCTTACATTGTCTCCCAACATCTAATCGCTAATTCTGTTTAAATACTGCCCTCGTTTTCTATACATAATTTTCATAATAAATAAGATGAACTCAAAATTATAACGTGATTAATACGATAGTAAGGTGGGGAACCCATTTTAGATTACTGTGTTTTTATTTTTATATCTAGCTAACATGTACCGCATGCATCTTTAAATCGTTACACTATATTCAGGTTTGTTGTGTTGTAGTTACTATTTTTGGTGGACTATTTTTAAATAGTGTTCTTATCATCAACGGATTTGTCAACACCGTCTATGTGACCGTTAAGAAAGACTTTCAAACACAAACCAGTCTAGTGAAATGGTTTATTAAAACAAAAGATAGATAAATATCCTTCGAGGGGTCTTCCATTCTTTTGTTTTGCAATGGTTAATTTAGACGTACAACAGTTTTCATCTCAATTTCTTTTTGCTCCCATCTTGTGAATAAGCATAGTCTCATAGTTGTATACATTTGATATGTGAGAAACAACACAAATTTGTTAGAGAATACTAATGCAGGAGCAATATTTCTCTGATCTGTAATGCATTTTCGTTATTTTTTTCCACTTAATTTATACAATGTATTTATTCTCCATCTTGGCCCAGTTTATCTTTAAGGCGGCATTATAGTTTTTTTATTATTGTTATTATTTTTTTAATGCAGCTATATCTGTGTCACTCTAGAGTCAAGACTAGTTTTCGTTGAGAAAATTTGTGTTTAGGGGTACAAAGTCAACTTCATTAATGGTTCGTTGTTTCGAGAGTTTAACCTTTTTAATTTAAATTTGGTTTAATAAGTCTTCATGTTTATTGTTTATGTTTCAAAAGGCCAATTTTTAACACAACGTCAATGGTTAATGTAGAGTCGTAGACGCACTATGAAAATCAATTCATAAACTAATGAAAACAAAGAAGTAGCTAGTAGCTAGGAAGACAAAATTGTATAGCCTTAAACATTTGACATATGTGTGCTTTTAGCAAAAATACATTGCTTATTAGTACACGTGTTTGCTTACTTGTAACTTGCTAAAGAAAAGCCTAGCTACAAGAAGAAAGCCATTAATTGGTTATTAAAGAATTGCGAATGTAAAGATTTATATGACTAGTATAAAAGCTAATAATCCCATAGCTGCATATCAGCATCCGTAACCACGTCGTGATTGTAGTGAGGTGGCGGCAGCATCATCATCCCCTCGGCCGTATTCAACAGTAAATCTTGCATCCCAAACATACCGCCCTCCTCCTCCTCGTCCTCCAGATTATACATCCACGTGGCATTACCCGTGGCGGCCTCCTCCTCAGCTGATCGAGGACGGAGAGATTGTGCAGTCTCCTCCGCCTCCGGACCCGAGAAACCCCAATCATGATATGACTGAGGAGAGAAAGCACCCGCGGCCACCTCCCAATCCCACTCGTATGTCGGAGGAACGGTTTGAGGACACAAGGCCTCCCGAGGACGGAAATCCTCAGCTGCCTGGGCCGCAGTCTTCTGAATGTCCTTAGAACTCGAAGACGCCGGAATAGGCAGCCGCCAAGTAGAATCGGCGAAATTCAGGCACGCCAATCGCCCTCTCAATGCAATTGCCGCCACATCGTGCGCACGTGCGGCCATTTCTGCTGTGGCGTAAGTGCCAAGCCAGATTCTAGATTTCTTGTTGGGCTCTCTCAACTCGCAAACCCACTTGCCGGAATCCCGCAGCCGCACGCCGCGGTAGACCGGGTGGCGCGTCTCGCGGAACTTCTTCCGTCCGGCACGCTTCTTGGGGCTGTCGGAGGCTAGAATGACTTGTTTGTCTGAGAAGAAAGGTCCGCCTTCGGAGCTGACGTTGTTGGATGGGGAATCCGAAGATGATGAGGGCGACTGCAACTCCTCGACGCCAGGGATAAGGTGAGAGTTGTAAGTTCCATACATATCCATTATTTTCGAGAAATATATTTGGTAGGTGAACAACTTTTTTCTTCGTAAAAAAGAAAAGT
Source organism: Schizonepeta tenuifolia (assembly GCA_029490685.1). Taxonomy (NCBI): domain Eukaryota; kingdom Viridiplantae; phylum Streptophyta; class Magnoliopsida; order Lamiales; family Lamiaceae; genus Schizonepeta; species Schizonepeta tenuifolia. Next base: position 13,460,084 of record CM055955.1, on the reverse strand, counting down.
GTGATGAAGTTGAAATAAAGCAGTGGCTGTTTGAGGTTTGGAACTGAAAGTAGGAAGAGAGGAGTGTGGTTTCAGTTGTTTCGGTTTCGTGGGGAAGGAAGGAAATATATAGACATTTGAAATGCCAGGCCGGCGGGCCACGCTTTGAAGTTTGATCATTGGAGAAGAAATAGGAGAGAGATTAAAATATCTCGGCTGCTGTGTACATACAGCTCAGCAAAATGGGACCCACTCTTTCTCCACGTATACCACCACCTATTTAGGGTTAACGTCTTCACGTCTATAAACCGGACTCAATTCGGAATTCCTAGTTTACCCCCCAACCCCTTTCTTCTTGTTCCTTCCTTTTACTAAAAACGCCAAAACTTACATGATTAGACCTGTTGATGGATTAAACTTTGCAACATGCATAATGTTTACTAATACAGTAATACTACTTTTGATATGAAGTAGGCTAGCTTTGTTACAAATAATGTTTTATTTATTCCACCCTCTTCCGATATGTGTGGCCTCTTCGTTTATTTGCTTTATAACCACTAACTGCATTCACTACGGGTATTGAGTTCGACCCCCGGTCTATCGTCGGGAAGCATAATTTCAATGATTGATGAGGTTGAATAAGACTCTGGTAAAAATTTCTAAAATGGTAGGGTTGAATAAGACCCTGAGTCGATAATTATAATTATATATTTTTTTTGTTTTTAATTAGAAAAAGTAAAAAAAAAAAATCGAACCAATGGTGTGAAGCCACGTGGACCGAAGGTGGGAGAGAGTGAGGTCAAGAGCAGTGTCGATAAATCGACAGCACTCTCGACCCTGCTGATCGACTCCGGTGTGTCTAAGAGCCACTATAGCTTAGACCCCGCAGGGTCAAAGGAAAGTGAGGTCGATGGGGGATCGACACTCAGTAACGGAGCCAAAAATATTTCGAAAGGGGGCCCAAAAATAAATAAAATACTACTTCTATTTCTCTTTCATTATTCATCTCTCCCATTTATATTGTTTTTTATTCACAAATGGAAACAATATATTTCCTCAGAAAAAGACCAAGTCGTAATATTTAAAAATGAAGAAAAAAAACAGAACAAAAAGAAGAGAGAGATAAATGATGCCCGAGAATCCTGAAACCTCGCCTCATTGTTTTGTCCGTGAATTTTAGTATCATTCTTGCAAGAGCACAATTATTTTTTAATTTAATCATAAATATTGAATTACGTAAATAATCCTATTATTTTCCAAAATTCCAGGAGGGCCCAGTGAACCCCCGGGCCCAATGTCCCTCCGTCACTGTTGACACTGGTGTCGACCTCGGTGATCGATCCCCGTAGTGAATGCTCTAACTGCATCATATTTGTTCCAATAATTTCATTATTGGATTATTTTTCTACCTGCATTCATAGTTATTTAAATTAAAGAATAGTATTTGAAATTCTTCTGAGTGGTGCACATTATTTATGATATCGGTTCATCTAACAAAACAATCACAAATATTGTTCTTATAATATTTAGACAAAGCTTCAAGTGCAGCCGCCACACGGTGCGGTAGCCACTAATTATGATTATTTAGTAGTTTTAATTAATTATTGATTCATAGTTAGGATTTCTACTTAAAATTTAATTACTTATTAATTTAATGAGTATACATATATATATATATATATATATATATATATATATATATATATATATATATATATTAAGGGGGGAAATAAAAAACTGAATAGCATGAGTGTGGCCCGCCGCACTATCTCATGAATTGAATTTGATGATATTATTGTACTTGATGTCTAATGATGATCAGAAACATGTTTGACTTTTTTTAATTCTATAATGTCTTAATGATACTATTATACAATATTACTATTACAAAAAAATAAGTTATGTCATTTATTTATTTTCATGTTGTCAAATGATTTGTTTGGTATATCTTTATTTTCTGTACAATAGAAAACTATAATGTTGTTTTTAGAGAATTATGAATGTAATATCAATTAAAATCAATATTCTTAAACATTTAGAGAAATAAACATTTAATGTGTAAATACAATTGGAATAACTTAAAAATCATGTTGTGATTGCAAAATAAAAGGTCATGCTAGGAATATTAGCCTCTAATTAATACACTAAAATTAGGAGAATTTTTATGTCATCACGAATAAATTTATACACCAGTATTTGGGCACACTATAACCGGTCACAGAAAGTAAAAGTTAGTTATAGGCTCCACCACCAATTCTCTCTCTTTTATCTTTTAATCACTCTTCTTCTTAATTTCCATATCGGACAGTGTTATATCATTATAAGTAGGATGATAGATTTTAATGAGATTGGCTTGTCCAACTTCCTCTCAAGTTTTATGGAGTGCTTAACATCATAATCAAATATACCTTTTGTTCTGGTGATACGAAAATACAATAATTGTGACATGTTGTCGTGGCACTGGCGGCGTACGATGCTACATTCAAATAATTGTATCGCGCCGCCGCAGTGGTGGCGCTGGCCTACGAAATTTCAATAAGAAATTTTGATAATCGTATCATTGTTATTAACCCTGATTGGGAATTTCACGACATTAAAAACATCTTCACAAATCTATTGTTTATATATATATTTCTCGCAAAACTGTCATTTTTTCTTGTCTCGTGTTTGTTTTTGTTGTATGTACCGAGACATCGAGACATTAGATCAAATAGCGCGTGTATATTTTTCATTACATATATATCATCTTCAACATTTTTCGACCCTTCTTCACAGAATGAAATTAAGCGAAAAAAGTGGAATGTGAAAATATTTGTTGTGGATAGCCAATACTGGATTAGTTAAGTATATAGCAAATATAGTTTTGATACTCTGGAGAAGAAAAAACCGCATTACCAAATGTATCATCCTTTTAGGGCTAACGTTAATTAAGCTCCGGGGTCTGAATCCTTCTTCCCCCCCTACAAATTACATTGCCAATCACAAATTACTTGATATTTCAACTATTTCTTTATAATCACGATATTATCACAATTCTACAAGCTAGAATCCTTATTTCCCCCTACTTCATTGTTAAGAAGTTTAAATTCTTTTGATTGAAGTATATAAAAGCACGGTTAGTTATTATAAACACTATGCTTCAGTATGTATTATCATATCATAATAAAATAAAATAAAAATTGAACTTAACACTACAAAATATTTATAATTACTATTTACGAGGCTATGGCCAGAAAATAGGAGAATTAAAAACTAAATAAGAATAGTAGAAATAGCAAATAAAAATAGTCCATGAAGTCTCACCAAGTAGTAAAGTTGATCAGGTAAAGATAAGATTATCTCAGAAGCAAGAGATTAATTAATAGTTCAAATCTCACTAAGATATGATTATTTTCACATTTGGTATAATTTTACATAGTTAATGTGACGTGTATTTATCTAAAAAAAAAAACTACTGCTTGTAGAAATTTGTAAATACACAGTAATAAACAAATATAGAAATTCCAAGTGTAATTATGATTATATAATCAATGATTGTAATCAAATTTACATATGAAGTAAAGTTATATTATATGTAGAAACTAGTGTTTAATTTCTAAAATATGAAGACCACACAGAGAGATGAAGAAAAGGTAGTTCAGTCTATGAATGACGGTGAGCCAGGTACTCATCATTAAGTATATTTCAAACTCGTTGAGTAATACCCATTATATACTATAAAAAACAATATTAAATAGGCAAAATGATAAGAGATTCAAATTAAATACATTAATATTAAATTCAATTAGGATGAATCTCAAAACAAATACTACTTGCTATGAAAAATCTTATAATGGCGTTATACAATCAAATATCACGTAAAAGAATCAAATATAATAACAATAATATATTTATAAATTAGATTAATTCATCTCAACGGTATACGTGAGTTTGAGAGTGAAGTTGATATACTATATGTGCAGAACATTTATGGGTTGATATCCTAATTCTCAATTGTGAGGCCTGAATTTAGATACGTAATAACTATAATTAAACCTTTATGTAAATATCAAAATTGATTAACCATAATTTTAGATCCGATCACAACCGTATACATTTTTGAAATGGATGGCTTATATTTATTTCTAGTTAACACAAGGGGAACTATTTCTATTTTAACCATCCCATATATATATATATATATATGTAGGGTAAAGATCTGGTGAGAATGGATTTTATATGAGAACGTGAGAATGGTACATTTTAATGCATTTTTATCACATCGGTAATGCATATATTGCAGAAATGTAATGCATTCACATCCTAATGCATATACTGCAGAAACCTAATGCATAAATATTGTAATGCATAAATTACCACAACATAATGCATGGTTAAATCTGAACCATTGATCAACAAAAATCAAGGGTCCAAATTTATTCTCATTTCTCACCTAAGATAGCATTCTCACATGATCCTCTTCCTCTATATATATATATATATATATATATATATATATATATATATATATATATATATATATATATATATTTATAATTTATAATGTAAACCCGTCATGGGTATTGGAATCATTTTCAAACCCATCCCAAATCCATCTAATATTTTCAAACTCATTCCAATTTCCAACATAACTTAATAGGTGCGAGTATCTGTAAAAATTCGATCCATTGTCATCTCCAGTTCAATTATAGAAAATATTATTTGAGGTAATAAATTCACGACATGTCACATGCATGCTGCAAATAACATTCACACACTCTATCTCATATGGAAGCACCCGCTGATCGAAACCTGTCAAAGTATCAACAAAATTGACCAATTGGAGACAAATGATAAAGAGAGACAAACATGTATATTGAAATAATGTAAACGAGGCTCAGAATTTAGATTCCAATACAAAATAATTAAATTTAATGCGACGCGTTTCCTAGATCCTGCATAAGATCATAATTCCCCCCTTGGCTGTCAAAATTTGTGCAGACTGCACCCGTTAATGGCTGGCTCGTTATATTTTGATATGGTTATGGAGTATAATTTGTATTTAATTGAAAATTTTCAATAATTTAGAGCAATTGTGTGTTGAACAATGCGAGAAGATTAGATGATGCTATTCAGGGGCGGAGCCAGGATTTCGAGTTAGAGGGGTCCAATTTTTTTTATTAAATAAAAAATAATATTAAAAAAGGAAATAAATAATAATTTTATTAACATAGTTATAATGCCATTTAAATTAACAAGTCAAAAAAAATAAAGTGAACATCATTACTTCACTAATCACAATATTTTTCTTCTATAATTCATGTTCTAAAACCGCTACATAATAACTTAATTAACAAAGGCAAAAGTATATTTTTTCCCCCGAGGGTTTTGTGTGTCAATATCTATTCGTGTTTTTAACTTATATCATTTTCACATAATAAATCGAGTATACGAGAATATCGTTTTTAAATCATTTGAGGGTGTTGTGTATGATAGATCAACAATAATGATCCTTTTACATCATATTTCATACCTAACAAAATAATTTAAATCACTATATACATTTATTATGTAATGAATATTCTTTTCAAAGATACCTCTATATTTTGCACGAATAAATATAAAACCCATCTCTATTAGTACAAATTTATAAAGATTTAATCGAAATACTGTAATTATTATTTTAGAAAACTTGATATCATAAATTATACACATGTATTTAAAAAATAAGAAATTATTGAAAATTTTGCATAAACTGTGTTAAAAATAATTATAAATAATAGAGGATATCTCTTAAAAAGGAATAAGAAGGGGAAAAAAAAAAAAAAAAAAAAAAAAGGGAGGGTAAGAGGTTAAAATACAAGTGGGCCATGTTTGTAAGTACATCTTATCACCCCCTCCCCCACGCGCTCTACTTTCCTCCCTCTGCAGATCTAGATATTCACAGTAACTTCCATCCTTTCACACTTCTTCTTCAACCTCTTTCTTCCATGGCAGCAAAAAACTGAATACTACATATATATAGCGATTTTTTTACAAATTTCCAGGGGGGGTCCAGTGACCCCGCTGCCCCCTGGCTCCGCCCCTGATGCTATTGGTATGTATGTATATGTGTATGTGTATGTGTGTGTATATGTATAGGAATAGGACCTCTTGATTTCATAGGGACTGTCGATAGAATGTTGGCCACATATTAAACCTGAAACGTGTTATAGCAAGTGCCTTCCAAGCGCAATACAAGGCATCCACATGCGATGTCTTATTATTTTGGACGTCCCACGTCACAGAATATGCTTCAAATTTGTGATAATTGAAGCAAAATTGTGTCAACTATAAACTAGGTTCAGTTGTACTTAATTATGGTATGATGTTGAAAATTGACTAAAAAACGTCCGACCTTTAGTACAAAAACGTCGACGTTTGTATTCAGGAGATTTGTTGGTATATTTTTATATGTAGATTTAGAATTCGCGGATCGCCGATGACAATAGCTCAACGTTGCGGCGGTTAGTTCTTATATTTCCATAAATCCATATGCCCTTTTGTTTTGTTAGACAAAAAAAAGTTGTAATAGCTAGTTTAAATTACATTCTTTAAATAGTTTATACTTGTAAGTTTAAATAATTAAATTACATTCTTTAAATAGTTTAATTAATTATTTGTAATATTAGATATCTAAATATTATCTGTTTAAAATATTGTGGCTGGCACCCATAAGAGGGTGCCACATAGGATTCTTACCTTGTATGCCTTGCTTGTTGCCATCTGGCATAAGGCATGAATAAGTATTTATTCCTATTTTCAGTCAAAAAAAAAAAATTTGTCGTCTTAGCTATCGCCTATCTATATTGGATTAGTTGGGTTGGGGGGCGGGGCGTTATAGTAACTATTCTAAGTATGTACATTTCAGATATTTATGATGAAACAATAGTAGTATTATATAGTAGTGAGTATTTGAAATCAATTATTGGTTCACAGCGGGTGTGGTGGAGTTATTTTTGTGGACTGCATCACTTGTCATAAAGAAAACGACATGAAAATATACTTATATATCCTTGTCTTGTTGCCCCCTTTCTCATGAGTTGACGAAATTGTTCTCCACTTGTCCCACAATTACATTATTAATTTAGCGATTTATATATATTTACTTAGTTTACATACATATGGTGCATATTAAAAACATTTGTATTTACATATCTGTACTACATCTTTCCTAACATCGTACTAGCTAAAAAAAGTGAAACCCACTAATAATTTTATTATTAACATGAATATTATTATTATTACTCCCTAGGCCTAATCTATACACGATAACTCCATAGTGGCGTATCAGCATCCACTGCCACGTCATGATCGTAATGAGGTGGCGGCAGCATCATCCCCTCCGCCATATTCAACAGCAAATCTTGCATCCCAAACATACCCTCCTCCTCCTCCATACTATACATCGAATTCTCCCTCCACGTGGCGGCGGCTTCCTCCTCCTCCTCCTCCTCCTCAGCTGACTGAGGACGGAAAGCCTCCGCCGCCTCCGCCGCAGCCTTCTGGATGTCCTTAGAACTCGACGACGCCGGAACTGGCAGCCGCCACATGGAGTCGGCGAAATTCAGGCAGGCTAACCGCCCTCGGAAAGCAATCGCCGCCACGTCGTGTGCGCGTGCGGCCATCTCTGCGGTGGCGTAAGTACCGAGCCAGATTCTCGATTTCTTGTTGGGCTCCCTCAACTCGCAAACCCACTTGCCGGAGTCCCGCAGCCGCACGCCGCGGTAGACAAGGTGGCGCGTCTCGCGGAACTTCTTCCGTCCGGCGCGCTTCTTGGGGCTGTCGGAAGCTAGAATAACTGGTTTCTCCGAAGGAAAAGCTCCGCTGCCGGATCCCGATGAAGAGGGTGACCACAAATCTTGGAGGCCAAACATATCCATAAATATCAATATATGGATATGTATATTTATGTAGATGTTTTCCAGATATGTATATTTCTGGTTAGGTGAAGAACTTAACAAAAGCAGGTGAGTAGACTGTGAGTAGGAAATAAAAGATTAAAAGAAAGTGGCTGTTCTGTGGGTAATTATTGAAGGAGAGTACTTACTACTAGTAATATGGGATGGGTGGTGCGTCTAACGTACGTAGTTATTATTATTATTATTATTATTCCTTTTCTTGCGCTATCGTTGATATTTAACTGCAAAGTAAGATGCGGGGCCACGCTTCCTAAGTTTGATAATTGAAGGAAAAAATTGGAAACAAGGAGTATATATAATATCTGCTTCTCAAAGAAAAAAAGAAAAATACATAAATATCTGACCTGCTTTAGTTTGTGTACAAAAAACACAGCTCATAGAAAATGAAGGCTCATACTCGTCCACGTCTACCCATTTATTAGTTGTTAGAGTGAGATGATCACTCAACATCGCGACTTTTTTGAGAAGAGATCGGAATCAAATTTCACTACCACAACAGACAACACCCACTTAAATCAGAAATTTCCTATTTCTCCCACAAGTTTTGGGATTCCTGCTTGTCCCCCCACCACCCCACCCCACCCCACCCCACCCCATTTTCATCTTATCCCTTTCGTTCCACTGAAACGGTAAATTTTACGTGATATCCATTTATGGATTAAAATTTGCTGGTCGATTATATATTTAAATATCAAGATATTAAGATAATTCAAGTAGCTGTCCAAGCTCTGGTTAAGTTTTAGAAATACCACTAGGTTTTATTAGCATTGCCATTGGCTTTGGCTAGATCAAGTTGTCTATAAATTAAACAATTACGATTATTTAACACGACCTATTAGTCTTTGTTGACAAAAACTTCTTGAATAAAAAATGGGAGCGTATATAAGAATACCTGCTAACAAAGATCTTCACTTTCCAACCTATTCCCGACTAATTCACAAAGCACGCTCATCTACATGAACATGATACATAAAACGAACACATTATATGCCAACCATTGGCAATCACATGTGCAGCAACCTCATCTCGTATATGTTGGCAATCACATGTCATTTTTTAATTGCCAACTATATATATTTTCGGATACCGAAAATGAGCTTAGGGCAAAAATTGGGACAAACTCGATTCATTGAGATTAATGATATTTTTAAGGAAACGTTAATTAAAATAATGATTGACTGAACTAAAGTTGTCAGAAAAGGTAAGAATTAGGCTAAACAGTATATCACTAAAATATAATTGTCCCTGAGACGAAATCATGCATGAAACGCATTCATTGGGTTTTCCAAATTTGGAAAATTTTTGGTCTCCTTTGGTTTCCACCGACAACTGAGGAGGTGGTTGGTATGATAAAATGAAATAAGATAGAAATAGCATGAGGCTAGGAATAGAATGAAATGGGTAAGTTTATTCCTATACTTGGTATGTACAAAAAAAAAGTAAAGGAATAGAATCGACATTTTTTTGATGGATTTCAGATGAGGAAAAAACGCAAAAAACGCAAAAAAAATCCCTAAGCTTTTTCCGTTTCTTCTTCATTCAAATTGACGGATTTTCATCCATCAATCTTCAAAATTGATCTCATATTCACCTTCCTGGGTGAAAAACGAACGATTTAGCAGTTTCAATCGTTCGATTTCGTTAACTTTTCAGTTAGAAATAGTTTTGGGGGTTTCTACGCCGTCGAACTAAAAGCTGCAAATTCCGGCATCTTCGTTGTTATTTGGGTAACGGCGTTTACAGATTATTGTTCTGGGGTAGAAGTCGAACGGTTTTGCCCTTTCAATCGCTCGATTTCGTATCGTTTCAGGCGCAATTTGGTTTTAGATTTTTTACCGCCGTCGGTGGTTTAATTTCAATTTCCGGCGCCTCTGCTAGAAATTGATCAACGATGCTTAGATATTCAGATTTCTGGAGAAAAATCGAACAAGCCTGCACTTTGAATTGTTTGATTTGATTAAATTCTGGTGGAGATTGGTTTCTTAGGGTTTCGTCGTCGTCGTCACCGAATTCTGGCACTCGTGCTGAAAATTGATCATCGGCGATCTCTTATTATTGTTCCTCATTGAAAATCCTGCATCCTAGACTTTTGAATTGCTCGATTTCATTGAAATTGGAGGGCGCTTCTTAATAGCAACTCCGGCAATCACGATTCCGGTAGCTTTCATACCTCATTTTTCTAGTCAACATCCCAAGGGTTTCGTGCCTTCTTGTTGTTCCTTCTTTCAAGGGCTCCATATTTGCAGCTTCTTCAGAGGTTGCAACATTAATGGTGATATTGCTACAGTTTTGCCGATATTGCTGTTTGTTTCCAGCGATGTTGCAACATTCTCAGGCTCCACCTGGGTCTGTTGTTGTCAGTCGGAGGGACGTGCAGGCCGGTGTTGTTGCTCAGACATTGGTCTTCCTATGCATGTTGAAGCATGGTCGCCAACATTAACGGTGATATTGCTACATTTTTTTTTTGCCGATATTGCTGTTTTTTCCGGTGATGTTGCAGCATTGTCCGGCTCCGCCGCCTCGGGCTGCTGTCAGTCGGAGGGTGCTTCATCCGGACTTGGTGTTGCTGTTATGCCATCAAGTCGCTTTGATGCATCATCTTTCGCTTGCGAGGGACGTTGCATGAATACGGACACATCATTTTTGCGACTTTATTTCTGGCGAGTCTTGTCGTTCGGATTTCATCCTGCATCGGGTCTTGTTTGATGAGCAAGGGATTCCTGATTTCCTATACATATGGTGTGAACTTGGTAAATTTTATGCGTCACTGTTTTTCTTCTCGAGGGGACGAGTTTCTTCAATACAGTAGCGGAGTTTGTTGCTTTATTTTAGGTTGTTGTTTAGCTGGATATTTAGTTGTTTTAGTGACATAAACGACTAGATTTTTTATTTTTCTTTTTCTTTTCTTTGATTTGCTCCTCTTAGTTATGCTTTCTTTTTTTCGTTTTCCTTTTCCTTTTATTGTAATTTTCTTTTATCCTTTTAATAATAATCTCAAACTACATGAATTAATACATGAAAACATGAAGTCCTACGTGTGTGTGTGTATATAAGTGTGCACTATACATGAGTGTGTGTGCAGTGTGTGTGTGTGAAGTGTGCACTTTGTAGCATGCAGTGTGTGTGTGTGAATTGTGCACTTTGTAGCATGCAATGTGTGTGTGCATTGTGTGTAGTGTGTGTGTGAGTGTGTGTAGTGTGTGTGTGAGTATGTGTATATGTGAGAGAAGTAGGATATAGAGAGAGAACTGTGTAATTTGCAGGAGAGAGATAGATGAGAGAGAAATGAATTGCTGGAATTAATTATGTTAGATCTAAACACACACTTTATGAATATAAATTTGTTGTGTTACTAGAATTCATAGCACAGTCAATATAACAAGAATCATAAACTGAGCAAAGTAAAAAAAAAAACACAATCTGGTAACACAGTGCGGTTTTACAACCCACGTCTGGAGGGACCTTTGCCCAAAAAAGAACCAATCCACTATTAGGAGAAATGGCTACAGAGGATTTTTACACATACATGTCGTAACCTTATGTTACCTTTTCGTTCACCCTCTTCCTAACGTCGCGTGAATTAGGGGTTGCTAGATCCGCAATCACACGACCTAAGTTTGAACCACCGGTCCAACAATTAACTCTCTTACAAATGAATTTATCAAAATAAACTTTCATAATATCGTGCACTAAACAACTATACTCTCTAGAAAGTATATGCATTCAAACAATGAAACAAAAGATGCAACCTCACAAATATTGATGTTGAATATATATAGGTCTGAAACAATAGATCTCTTCTCCGTCATCTTGATCTTCTTTCCATGTGGGGATAAGTCCTGGGAAACACTTCAAGTATCTACTGAGAAAATATCTTTTCCGCATCAATGAATTCATAAAAACATCCTGCAAAATTCCCACAGATAAGGAAATTTTTTGTCAGACTGTTCTAAGTTCCCATAGCACAGATTGAAGCACACTTCTTAGAGTTTGATATATGCAGCTTGACACTTCAACTGTACTTTTGGCTACATATATTTTGCCAACATATTTGAGCAACATCGCCTCAAATCCAACAAACTAATTCCTAATTTTTTTAGTTAGAATTGATGGAATAATTCCTTAGTTTTATTTGTGTAAAATTGGCAAAATCGTAAAATATATGAGGACAAAATATTTAAAGCACAAAAATAGGAGTATTAGGAATGACTAATACCATGGGTTGAGAAAGGAATAACTAATTCCATTGAGAATGGCAATGATGATTCTAGACAAAATGACGATTCTCAATCATAAAACGTAGGGCTGGGGAAATAACCGTGGGTATTCGGGTTAACCGATGGTTAACCATTAATCATTTAAATGGTTAGTAAATTGTAAATGGTTAGTTTACAAGAAATTTATTCGGTTCTATGTTAACCGAATAACCGAGTGCAAATAATATGTAATAAAAAATTAAAAACTAATATTAATTGAATTTATCTTTTAAAACAATTAAAATAAGCCAATAAACTAGAAGTAATAGAATTGAAATAGATTCAACAGAACCCGCCGCCAAGCAGCTCCAACTCGACGCCACTGACTCGACGCCGCTCCCGTTGCCACCACCGTTGACTCGTGTTGAAGCTGAACCCTCTCGTGGTGCTCATTACGATCTCTCTCCCAATGACACACAGGTAATTATGTTTGTTTAATTTCTTGTTTGGAATTCTAACAATTTGCTTCTAATTTCTTGCTAATATTTCACACAAATCTGAACCCTCTCATGAAGTTGTATGTTGTTGTGGATAATTTTTGACTTTTGATGGTGGATTAGGCTTTTTGCAGTTTGCACCATAGGTATAATAAAATTTGCATATTGCAGTTTGGATGAATTTAATATATTTCTTTTTATTTCCATTCCCTTCTTGTTTAATTTCACTTTTTTGTTGAGTATTATACTTTTCTGTGGTGAATAATGAATATATTAGATTTTTTATCTCAAGATTGCATGCAACATTATTTACACCTCTCTTGTCAATGAATTTGGGAATTATACTTGTTGTATGTTAGTATGTTTTTATTCTTATTCAGATTCATGTTTGCTACAATGCTTGTACCTATATTATTTGTTGGTCAGCGAGAAAAAAGACCACTGAAACTCCACAGCGAGAAAAATGGTCAGAATGGTGGAAATTTTATGACGATGTCACTATTTTGGTTGGGGATCCTCCAATACCTTAGAAAAAAGCAAGATGCAAAGCATACGGTCAGGATATTGCAGCTACTACGGCTAAAAATGGCACTACGGGCTTGAAGAATCATCGTATCATGTGTGCTAAAAAACAAGTAGAAAAGAACAAGAACAATCAGCATCAAACAGCGCTTAGCTTTCAAGAAAGTGCCAATGGATCAATGCGAGGTGCTTTGACTACTTAGCGATTCGGTCAGACTGCTTGTAGGATGGCATTGGTGGAGATGATCATACTTGAGGAGCTTCCTTTTCGGTTTGTCGAACGGGAAAGATTCAAGAAATTTGTGTGAAAAAATGCAACCTCAATTCAAGATCCCTGGCAGATACACGATCTGAAAAGACTGTGTGAAGCTATTCATGGAACATAAGATTACTTTGAAGTCCTTCTCTCAGTGAAAAGGCATGGGAAGGGTATCGATCACAACCGATTGTTGGACTGCAATCAATAACACAAGTTTCATTTGTGTAACAGCTCATTTCATCGAGAAAAATTGAACATTGCACAAGAAGATCATAATTTTTTGCAAAATCGGCAGTCACAAGGGTGATGATCTAGGTGCTTCGATCATTTCTTCGTTAGAAGACTGGGGGTTGAAGAATGTGTTGTGTTGCACAATGGATAATGCATCGACAAATGACGGCTGCATTAAGTACATGAAGCCTATCATAGAGAACTGGAATACGGGCATAGCTGGTGGCAAGTTTCTCCATGTTCGTTGTGTTGCACATATTTTGGATCTGGTGGTGAATGACGGCTTAGAAGAGATGGGCATATCTGTTAGATGAGTTAGAGAAGCCGTGAAGTGGGTAAGTGGCTCACCACCTAGGGAAGAAACATTCATGAATACTATGCAGTTCCTTAAAATTGATTCATCCAAATCTTTAGTTCATGATGTCCCAACGAGGTGGAATTCGACATATTTGATGATAGAGGCAGCCTTGCCCTATGAAACTGCATTCAAGTTCCTTGCTGGGGTAAAGGAAGACTTTGTTTCAGATATGAATCAAAAAAAGTACAAAGATCAGCCTCTTGGTATTCCTCAAGAGGAAAATTGGGTTCAAGAGAAGAGGATAATGGATTACTTGGGGAAGTTATTTAAACTCACCATTCTCGTCTCCGACACTACTTATGTGACTGCGCACTAGTTTTTCATGCAAATGTGTGACATTTTTTCAGCTTATTTCTCACTTGGAGCTTCATTCAGATGATGATGTTAGTGCAATGGCACAGAAGATGAAGTCTAAGCTTGGAAAGTACTGGTTGGAGAAAGATGAATTGAATCCGAGGATGAACAAGATTCTCTATGTTGCTGCATTCTTAGATCCGATGTAGAAGTTGAAGCATGTTGAGAAGTGTTTGAAGGCTGTGTACGGGGATAAGAGAAGAGCTGAATTGGTGGTGGAGGTGAACAACTCAGTTCATGAGTTGTTTGAGGTTTACAAGAAAGAAAGAGCTCCACCACCTAGAGCCAATGCACCCTCAGCTCCGACACCAGTTCGTCGTGGTTCTCATGGAGGTAATGGTTATAGTTCGATAAACTTAATTTCTTTGTCAGTTGCTAATGATGATGAACCTGAAGCTTCGGATAACTCAGACCTCACTCTTTATTTCACTAAAAAAACCTATGTGATGTCACAAGAAGAGGTTAATAATTGGGGCATTCTTAACTGGTGGATGAAGAACGGACAACGTTTCCCCATGCTATCTGAGATGGCCAGAGATATCTTGGTGATTCCCATCTCCAGTGTTGCTTCAGAGTCCGCCTTTAGCACGGGAGGTCGCGTTCTATCCCAGTTTAGAAGCTCCTTGACCTCGAATATGGTTGAGGCTCTTATATGCGCTGAAGATTGGTTGAGATCCACTTCGGTTAGTCCATTCCTTAAGGATGAAGAAGATGTCCCTGAAACTGAATTGGAAAAAGAATATGAATCGGGTAAGTGAAATAAATATTCAATTTTAAATATTAACTATCAAGTCACGAGTATATAAATTGTTGTTTGTTACTAACTGTTTATTATTTTATTTGTTGATTATTTGTCTAAGTGTTGGTGAGTCTAGGCATTAGACGAGTCATAGCATTGTTTGATATAATATTTGTGTTTGTTTGTTTGAACTTGGCATGTATTCAAATATTTATTGTTGATTTATCTTTTTCTAATTGTTTTTACTTTTTAGACTTGTTCAGTCGTTTGCTTGAGACTTGTGAATTGTGATTTTGTGATGAATCTGGTGATTGATGAATGTATTTGTTCTTTGGAATTTGTTGACAGGTTTGTAGAGTTTGAGCTTGATGTGTGTGATTTATTGAATTTGATTTTGTTGTTGACGGGATTTTTTTTTGGTTAATTAGCCGGTTAATGGTTAATCAAAAAATTAACCGCTTGGTTAATGGTTAACCGAAATCCGCCCATAGTTAGGTTACGGTTAATGGTTTTGAAGCTTGTCGGTTACGGTTAACCGTGGTTAACCGAATTCTCAGGCCTAATAAACGTACCAAGCAAAGAAATGGAATGAAAGTAGGAATAATCATTCCGTTCCATCCTCAATTCCATCATACCAATCAGCTCCCAACTCATTTAAAATGGTGCATGTTCAATCATCACTATGTAAATGCTAACCAGAAGACTTTCTACTGAACCGGGAATTGAGAATTTCATTTTCAAAATTTTGATGAATTTTTTTATAAGTTATATATTCAGGGTGTGTTCACTTGGGTTATAAATTATTACCTCTAAAAGGAAGGATAATATAATGAGGTATAAATTTATACCTCCACAAGTTTTATACTCCCTCCATTCGTCAAAAAAAGTTACATTTCCTCCCTTTTTTTTGTTCACCAATACTCTGTTTTTTTTTTTTTTACCATCACACCCTCCCTACTTTATCAAAATTACTACCCTTACCACTCTAATTAACTTTAATTACCCTAATTATATAAATAGAGTTAAACAAATTTGGGCATGAATTAAAAGCCCAAATCCATTTGTGTAGATCCAATATTACCCCAACCCAAAACATATTCTCTGCCAGAGACAATCTCTCGATCCATATTCTCCACAAACCCGAAAATATATTCTCTCCTATTTTCTCTAGATCGAACACCGATATCACTGAAAATCCCTCCATTTCATCTCTTCGATGTCGAATTCCTCTGAAATAACTCCATTTATGCCCGATTCGACCTTCAATTTTGAGAATATCTCATGCTTTACTGCAGCCCATTTTTCTCCAATCCATTTCTCCGATTCGACAAGTTCCATCAACCTTATGTCTGAAACCATCTTCGATTCTCCGGTAAAATCTGCAGATCTTCGTTGCTTGGTGCCGGAAAAATCAATCATCCAACTTTCTTCCGCGACGCCGCACAAATTTGCAGATTTTGGAGCCACTGTGCCAGAAAAATCAGTCATGGCGGTCGATCTCTTCTCTTCTCTAGGTGAACGATCTCTCTCCCCAGATTGTATATTTGTTTATATTTATACTTTTTCCCCTTTCTGTTGAAACAAACATGTTATGCAAAAACTGGATTTTGTGTTGTTGTTTGCTACCCCACCTCTCTCTCTCTCTCTCTCTCTCTCTCTCTCTCTCTCTCTCTCTCTCTCTCTCTTGATAGATAAAATCCTTTTGACGCATTCTCCTTCTGTGCCTACAATCAACAATAATTATAATAAAATCCTAATTCTTAAACGTTATTTTTCCACCATTTATATGCAATGAACAAATTCAAGATGCAATGAATGGTTAAAGCATTTAGTGTATTGTTTTTACTTTTTGATAGTGTATTGTTTTTATAATAAATCATCTACTTATGGGTTGCAATTTAGTTGTTTGTTTTTAGTGAATTACAAATCTATAGATTTAGTGTATTGTTTTTACTTTTCGATAGTAATCAATTCCACTTTCTCCTCTTTTGCTTATATATGCAGATTTTGGATGCTTGGTTCCAAATACTGAGACAGAGAACTTCGAATCTCTGATGATGGTGTCAGAACCTGCATTGCCGGGGGTGGATTTACCGAAGATGGCCGAGGTGATACAGTCCACCGATCCCTATTATTTTCTATTTACTGAGTGCAATAAATTTCGAATAAAAAATGAAGGCCATGGAATCAGGTGATTGAGTTCTTACTCCTTTTTTTTCAGTTGGGGATTAGTGATGGCTGGTGATGCCTCTGTTCTTGTTATGGTGATGGTTGGTGATGCCTCTGTTCTTGTCATGGTGATGGCTGGTGATGCTTTTGTTGCCTTCATCATGATTATATGATGATTAATTGCTACAATTCTGATGATTTCATGATGATTATATGATGAATTGTTGCCTTTGTAAACTGTTGGAACTGATACTACTGTTAATTGCTTCGATTCTGATGATTTCATGATGATTATATGATGAATTGTTGCCTTTTTAAACTGTTGGAACTGATACTCCACTACCTTCTTGTTGATGCCACCACTAGGTTATGAAAAACCTAGTTTAGGAGGTAGAAATGAGAAAACAATGAGTCAATGATGCAAAATACTTTGATAAATCAAAGTGCTGAGACTACATAGGTTCAAAATATGGACAATTTACATTCCAAACAACAAAAAGATAGCTTCACTATTTGTCCCTGTAAACCCTTACCAAAAAATCTGATTTTTGCATCCTATTCCTGCAATTCCACATGCTGCATTGCATCAATTAGCTTCTCAAGGTTGTAAATTGGCTGAATTGCATTGTCATGCTCTTGTAGATATTCATATGCTTCTCTTACCACCTCCATATCAAGTGTCTCTGGTAGTATTCCAAGTCTTCTCAGTTGTTCCTTACCCATGTGAGGGATCTTGTAGTTATTGCTTCCTTTGGCTTTGATTATTTCCTTGTAACAGCCTTGTAATGTTAAGAAAACATCATTCAACTTATAGCTTGGAAACTCCTCAAATGCATCTTGCACATTTTTTTTATCAAACCTTCAACTATAGTAGCAAGCTTCTCATCCTTTAGTGTTTGTATGGCTCTAAAAAAGCTAAAATCATTGACATTTGTGTCAGGTAGTTAGGTGGTTGGCAAATCAATTGGATAGTGAAGCCATCAGATTGTGCAATTGCTTTAAATCTAGATCATTGTTGTCTATGTGTGGCTTTGCATTGTCCTGTTATATGATGATGTGTTTACTGATTTCTTGTGGCCACTTTGTTTTGATAGTTGGAACAATCTGTTGTAGGTGGTTGTTAATTAACATTGCTAAATGATGATGTGTAAGCAATATATGATAGCATAATAGATTAATGCATCTTACCAGCTTAAGAAAGCATTCCTTCATGATAGGTCTTGTTACAGAGTAATAGGCTTTGTTATAATGCTTCCTTTGGGTCTGTTTTTGGAATTTCTTGTTGCTGGCTCTTCAAACATGAATGGAAATATACCAAACTTCCCATAAAAGATAACCTGCCCTTCATGATCAGTAATTGATCTTCCAACAACACATATAAACATGATTTTCTCTATGTGTTGTTTGGATTTGCATGTTCTGTATGTCTCCACTTCATCTTTGAGAATGCAGTACCTATGTGTAGTTCTTATGAGATTAAACCACTTCTCATATACATGAATGATATTGTACATTGGCTAAAAAATTGATTCTCTCATTGCTACCGATACAACTAAGCATTGAAAGGCTCCATTCAAGCCTAGAAATCATATTTTGCTGGAGTTATGAAGGGTTTGATTGCATTGGTATGTGGTTTCACCTTGTTCTCCCTAATCCATCTATGCATCAAACCTGCAATAACCCCCATATGCATTGAAAGTTTTTTTTACTACTTCTCTCTAAAACTGACATGCTTTTGAATTTTTCTTCATCAAGAATCTTTCTATCTTTGTGTATTAATCCTTTCTTCATTGACACTAAATGAATAGGTTTACCCAAGGCTTGTTGAGCTTTAACTTCTTTCCAGATTCTCCAAACTGACCTCAGCTCAATGTTGAACAGATGTGCAGCTTCTTTTTCGGCTTCATACCGAAGCTTGGTGTTGTTTTGAAGAAGCCAAGATGCAATGTTGTTTCTTTCAATCTCTGAAAGATTTAGCCTGTGTTTGTAAGGTTCTAACATTTTTTTGAAAGTGAAGAAGCTGTAATGAATGTAGGAAGACAGATTTGGTGTATTTATTGTGTTTAGATAGTGGTAGGTAGGTGTAGTTTAAAAGTTCCCTCCAAACATTCCCATGAAATCTGATTTTTATAACAGTGCATATTCCCTCTGAATCTGATTTCTTTATTTATGCAGTTTTTAACAGTGCGGATTTCCTACTTTAATTGTTTATTTATGCAGTCTTTAGCAGTGCAGTCTTTAATTATTTATGCAGTGCAATTTTTAATTGATTCTCTCAAGTGATTCAATTGTTTACAATCAATGTTATAAATTTAATCATTCAATAAATTAAATATAGCTTAATGTATAAAGGCCAAGAAATTGAATACAACCTCACAAAAATCAATCATTCACAAAATTAAACGTAAAGGCTACGAAATTGAATCACTTTTTTTTTTAACTTTAACATTAGGCCACTCAATGTATGAAAATATTTTAATTATACCTCTTACAACATATAAGGGAGTAAAATAATATTATACCTTATTTTCACTCCTTTTCACACCAAGTGAACACACTCTCAAGGAATAAAGACTCGCACACCTGCAAATATGAGCAACTAGAAAAAAGAATGATTGTTGTAACAAATAAAAGATCAATATTAATCAAACTAAGTAGTAAATCGAAAACATTAAAATAGATTAAAATTGTTAACTTGACAAAGTTTATTGTGAGACTATTAAAAAGAATGGTATAACAGAAAA
This sequence comes from Schizonepeta tenuifolia, assembly GCA_029490685.1. Taxonomy (NCBI): domain Eukaryota; kingdom Viridiplantae; phylum Streptophyta; class Magnoliopsida; order Lamiales; family Lamiaceae; genus Schizonepeta; species Schizonepeta tenuifolia. Next base: position 13,440,096 of record CM055955.1, on the reverse strand, counting down.
TTATATGGTGCCCTAGAAAAATGCCATACCGCAATAAATGTACCATTGGTCCACTAGATATTTATTTATTTATTTATGAGTTAATATGCGAAAATATCCCTTTTTCAAAAGTAAAAATAAATTATACCCCATAATTTATAAAAGATAAATATCTCATACATGATTAACATACATGAAAAAATATATACTGCATGATGTTTTCGTGTATGTTGCTCATATATATATGAAGAGCACTCATGTATGTATGATGAACACATTTATACTAATCATGTATAATCCAGATGTATGTTATTCGTCATGTATGGTATTCATGTATGATATTTATGTTTGAGATATTATTTATCTTTTATATATTTAAGAGTATTATTTATTTTTATTTTTGTAGAAGGGATATTTTAACTTTTCTCAAAATATACCTCTTTCTCAAAAATAAAAATAAATGGGAAGCTTGCATGGGATGCAAATGGGAAGAAGAGGGCCGGCTATGACTCATTTGATGTTAGCTGACGACGGCATCCTTTTTTGTCGGGAAACTATCGTCAAATGTTTAAAGTTGAAGGATATTCTCATGGCTTATGAAAACGTCTCCGGGCAAGCCATTAACTATCAGAAATCTGGTATATTTTTTAGCACCAATGTTCAACAGAACATGCGCACAACAATCTCTAAAATTTTGGGTGGTTAGAATCCGCTCAATACATGACGATACTTAGGTTCGCCATCTCGTATAGGGCAGAACAAAAAATGCTATATTTAGTTTTTTTCGTGACAGATTATGGAGCAGATTGCAGAGTTGGCTGGGAAAAAAATGTCAAAAGCGGGAATAGAAGTCTTGATAAAATCGGTTGCTCAGTCGATTCCGGCTTACTGTTTGACAATAATTCTTCTTCTGCTTTGATTGACAGATGAATTAGAGAGAATGATGAATTCATTTTGGTGGGAAAATAAGGCGGATGGAGCAAGGAGTATTAATTGGATGCGTGTTAAACATGGATTTCTCATCTTTATAAGCTTAATTGATGTCAATTCGTATTGAGAAATCATGTTTGTAATGAGTTTCATGCTTAGCTATTGCTAATTTGTGAAATATGATGCTCGTTCGTACTTTGTTTGATTTTTCAGAAAATTAGAGTCAAGATTATGCAAATTGAGCTTGATAAGATAAAATTACAGCTCGATAGGAGTTCGTAGGCGAAAACGGATCCAAAATCGGAGTTGAAACGAGGAAGAACGAGCCGATTGAAAATTGTTGTGCACTGCCATGCGGTACGGCATGCGGCCGCATGACGAGACCGCATGCGGTCCGATTTTTGCTCCAAAAGACGGGATTTCTTCGCATTTTGCATGCGGTTGGCCATGCGGTCGTGCATGCGACAGCATGGCGAGGCGGTTCAGCCCAAAAACCTTCCAACTTCGATTATAATTCCCTTCCTTGTTAGGATTTGTTCCTTACACGTTTTGTCTTAGGTTTTTAGCTATAAATACTCCTTCTATTGAATAGAAGAGACATCATCTTACATCTTTTATTATTGTTCTTAGTTCTTATTTTCGTTTAGCCTTGTCTTGGAGTTTTGAAGACTTGTTCAAGAGTTTAAGACGAGATTTGTTTCGACTACGGTTTTTCTATTTTAATGTTCATGAATTTCTTTTCTTTTGATTGTGTGTTTGATTTAATTATGAGTAGCTAAGTTTTTTATATCCTAGAGTTAGAGAGTAGATGGATAGTTAATTCTCAATTCTTAATCAATTAATCAAGTACGATCTTCTCTTATTTCTTATATTCTTGGTTTGGTTTGTTTGCATGTTGTTTGATCACCAACTTTGCATGATTTGATATATTAACTTGAGATCGGAAGAAGATAGTTAGTACTTGATCTAGAATATAAGACATACATTGCAAAATAACCGGAAGGGGACGAGCCTTGTGTGAGAACACTAATCTAATTGATCTTTTTGGAGTTGTATGCATATGATGTTTGTTGGGAACGAAAACCCTTGCATGTGATCAACGGTTTATTCGCTACGGAAGTAGGTTTGAACTAATTGTGTGATGTTCTAATAAGAGTCGAGCCTCAGTGTTAATTGATTGATTGGTTAAGAGTTGATCTTTAATTATCCATTGAAATCGAAGCATTATGATATCTTTAGTATATTTGAATCTTTAATTACTTTTAATTGCTTTTTACTTGCTCTTTGATTGCTTGTTAATTTAAGTTTAAAACCCAAAATTAAAGTTCGAAGTCTAAATAGAGGATGATGATTGAAAGTAGTACTTGTTAAATTATTACAGTCTCTGTAGAATACGACCTTGCTTCTCTGTGCTCAATTACACCCGTGCACTTGCGGTGTGAAAGAAAATAGCGAACAATCCGTTGGGAAAGACAATGTACGAGGAAGGATCTTTGAGGGATGGGTTTTCGTAACCTTCACCTTTCCAATTGGCGATGATTGGGAAGATAGGTTGGCATCTCATCACCGACCCAAATGCTTTAGTTTGTAAGATTCTTAAAACCAAATATTTTTTGGAATGAGACTTTCTAAATGCCGTAGTGAGGCATAATCCAAGTTTCACTTAGAGGAGCATTCGTTCCACTCAAGCTATTTTACGAAGTGTAACGAGCCTTATTTCTGTGCTCTTTATAGAGTCTGTAGAGGTTTAGATCGAGTCTTTTCTTCTTTTATTTTGGGTCTTTTGTGTCTGGGATGACACACTGGTATGTAGGGGCACAACATTCCTGCAAATGGGCACAATGGAGCGGATAAAGGGCATAAAAGAGGATGGAATGCAGCAGGGCGCTAGAGGTCCCAAGGAGCTTGATGGTGATCACGACGACAAACAGCAAAGCCACAAAGACTCCGTACACTGAAAGTCAAAACTTTGCCGAAAATGGAAAGAACAAGCTCAGGGCCACACCATCTTCAACGGTAGCCTCCAACAGTAACAACAGCAGCGACCAATGGGAGGAGAGCAAAGACATGGGACTGAAAGTGAAGCTTGACCTATACTAAAGGAATGTCGGATTCCAAACAAGATACAAGAGCGGATTTGAAAAGCTTTGAAACACCTACCCAACTTTGGGGGCCGCCATATATAAACATCCCTTTCTCCAACACTTCCATTATCGAATGATATCAAGAACACAACACACACTCTACTCTCTGCAATTTTTAGATTTCAGCACAAACAGTACACTCTATACATTTTCTGTCAAGACCTCTGTGAGGCAAACACTTGATTTCCAGTTTTAATGTTAATGATACTTTCGTTTATTTCTTTTATTGCTTGATCTTTCATTTTCGTGTCTAGCTAAGTTATTTGTGCTTGGGTTGCTTGAGATGTTGTGAGATGTGAGTGTTGTGTGTGAGAAAATTGAAGCTAGAAGCTCGCCGGATAGCTGCTGGACCCGTTCTCGACGCGCTGAGCTTGATTCTAAAGTGGTAGAGCCTCCACAACTTCTGCGGTGGCCAATGAAGGAGTGGCGGAGGTGAAATCTCTCACAATACTGGGCAAAGGTGTAGGGGTTCCTCTCACCTACGGTGGTGTTGCGGGCGCTGGAGAGTGGTGTATGGCACAAGCCATGCTTCTAGCCATCTTGGGCCCTCTAGATTCAAAGGCTGCTGACACAGAGGGCTCAATTGGTGACTTTTTCAGATATGAGCTAATTCTGTGGATAATAAGGAGGGCTCCCGAGGTGACTTGGAGGGCTCGATACATTAAGGAAGTACTGGGGTCGAAATGCTCACGTGCGTGACATGGTGACAGTAAAGGGGCGTGAGTGTCGAGATCCTGTAACCAAGAGATGTGCCCACGCAGTGACTATTCGAAGGTCTGAGATCCAACCACACACACACACACACACACACGCAGTACCCTCTATATTTAATTTACTTTGTATTTTATTTCAGTCTTTGCTTCTAGTTCATGTTGAGAGTGTCCCAAACGAAAACCCAACTCCTGTCCAGTGACACCGAGGTCATCACAGCCTACCTTCCTTGGGTTCGAACCTGAATACTTACCCTAGTTATACCTAGTGGTGGGTATCAGGAATTACAAATCATATTTTGACTCGTCCGGGTTCCCAATGACAAACTCGGTGCCGTCAAAATTGGCGCCGTTACTGGGGAGGTACGTTTGCCAGTGATAATCTCATTTTATTTAAGCTAATCTCTTTTGTTTCTGCTGTGTATGCTTGGTCATGGTCTTGCAGGTACACCTCGAAGGCATCTTTGGTACTATCCTGAGATCGAGAAACTAGCAAGGTGGCCACGAGTACATAGAAGGAGGGAAAATGAGGTAGAGAGGATACGAGATCTACAAGCTAGAGCTACAGATCTAGACGAGGAACGTGGAGATCTCGAAGGAGAAGACCCAGATCTAGAAGCAAAGAACCAGACTGATGACGAGATGGAAGATAACCATCAGGAGGAGCGTGAACGCACTATAAGGTAGATGGTGTTCCCCACAAACCTCAACATGCGACCCATGGGCATAAGGTTGCCCGAGCCCACCAGGAATTGGGAACTGAAGCACATTTTCATACAAATACTCCCGAAGTTCAGCGCCATGCCTGGTGAGGACTGATGAGACCAAATTTTGCATGATTTTCGAGTCTTATTTTAGGTCTAGATCGAGTCGTTTTGTGTATTTTTATTTGTATTTAGTGTCTGGGAGGACATATTATGAAGGCAGGGACGTACAGGGCAAAACATGACAAATCTGGGCGGGCAAGATATGACTAAATTCCGCAACAGACATTTTGGGCGCAGATACGAAGCACTTTGGGCAAGGAAATGATGCTCGCAGCTTGGCCAAGGAAGCAGACATTTAGAATTAAAGTTGCTCGCATCACAACCTGACCAAATAAGGTACCGTGCAGGATCAAGTCATTTGGGGAAGAAGAGATGCAAAAAGGCCAAGGCGTAGGCAGAGCACAGAAGAAAGGCAGGAGTACACGTCTTGGGCATGGGGGTTTGCGACAATCCAGCTTATCGAAGAAGAGTGCGGCGCTAGAAAGAGATTATTCTACAAGGAAAGAGCGCGGACCAAGTAAGAAATCAATCTTATCCAAGTAGCCAACAAGGAAGGAATTAATTCCATCTTTATCCATGAAGATCGTTCCAAATCAAATCTGCTAAATAAGGAAAGTCTCTTGGTCAACAGAAGCTGCTGGAAGGATTGACAGCTGGCAGACAGCTCACCCAAACCTAGTTGCAACCGACTTACTTAATGGGTTGAGCCTCCAAGACCCACGAATTTCACCTCTATAAATACTCCTAGATAGCAAGCCATATGTATCTTCTTAATCTTTGAATCTTTTAGTTTCTTATCTTCTTTAGTCTAGGGTTTTCTTTCTTTTATTCAAGAATTTGCCCCTTCGGGGGCAAACTAACTTTTGTACTTTGTTGTCGGCGATGTTGGTGTCATCCGGATTTATTTTAATTATAGTTCTTTTTCTATTTCGTTCGTTTTTTTCTTGTTATTTACTTTATGCCTAGGTAGTTATACAAATCTACAAATCTGCGTTTGGGCAAGACAACGCTGCATAAGTATTAAATTGTGATGTTGATTTGGGCAAGGGGAAAGCTATATATATGTGTGTTCCTGAGGCGTTAGGCAATGATTTCAAAGTAGTCTGTTTTCGCCAAGAGTTCATTTGGCCAGTGGGCATTTGGAGAGCGGCAGATTCCTTAAAAGGGAGGTAGCTTAGACCAACAAGGACCGGGAGAGGTTTGCCTCACGCTCCTTGAGGGCGACAAATCTCAGGTTGAACTTGGGAGGAGCTGAACGAAGTACGTTGACGAAGGTGAAAAGTCGGAGCGGGATCCTCCTATCTTATAAGGCCGGAACGGATTCGTCTAGTACCCAAAGTTGCTTGTCTCAATCTTTGCCCCTTGAGGAATGCTCGGGGGTGAGTTGGGCAAGTTAGGAAGCCTGGGGTGGGAATGTCACACAAGATTCACAAGTAAGGACGAGCTGAGCAGATCGTGGTTGTGGGCGTGACGACGTGACAGCGGACCATGACAAGGTTTGCCTATAACCGTTGACATACATATGTATCATATATCCTTGCATCAATGAAGACGTCTTGTTTGTGTAATTGAGTCAACACCTAAATCCAGGTTTGTCTTTATCTTTTATTTATACTTTAGCTTAGATTTATTTTTCCTATTTGGCCAAGACGAGTCTGTGCAGAACCCCTAAACCTTTGGATGACCCGTGACCAAAAAGAAGGCTACGCCAACTCCTCGTGGGATCGACCCTATACTTACTGCTAGTTGATCCTGGTAGTGGAAAATAGGAAAATTATAAATGTATTTTGTACGTGACTAAACGACGGTCGCGTCAAGGACCCTCAGAGACATCTACAAGACTTCGAGATGACGGTCTCGATGGTCCGTACGGAGGGCAACATGGGAGAATTCATTCAGCTACTGTCTTTCCCCTTCACACTCCATGACAACGCTAGAGCTTGGCTTTATTCTTTGGAGGAAGGGAGTGTGACGACGTGGGCACAACTTCAACAAAAATTTCTGGAAAGATACTTTCCAGATGCACATATTATGGCTACGAGAAAGGTCATCACAAGCATCAAAATGGGCACTAGGAAGTCCTTCTATGACTATTGGGAAAGATACAAAAAGCTGATAGCAAAATGCCCACAACACAATATCTCCACTCATGATTTGGTGTAGAATTTCGTAGGAGGTTTGAGGACCACTGAGAAGTCCTTTATCAATGCATGTTGTGGAGGCAATATTGCGAACAAAGCCCCAAATAAAGCTTTCAAGTGGTTAGGAGATATCGCAGAAGACTCTCATGAAGATGGGGGAGAAATATTCAAGCAGCCTACCACGGAGCCCACGGTAGTAGAGGCCAAGATTGATGACTTATGCTCTGTTGTGAAGATGTTGGTCAACAACTTGGGCTCACTGCAGAAGAAGGTGGTCAAGCCCTGCGGATTTTGTCAAGTCACACATCATGAGACAGATGCTTGCCCCACACTCTTTGCGGAGGATGTTAATGCACTGATGCTAGGGCTGTCAAAATGTTCGGGCTGGGCTAGCCCGGCCTTGCCCAGTGGGCTAAATGCATATACACGGGCTGGGTCGAGCCAACCCGATATTTATATGGGTCGTTAGAAAATAATGCCCAGCCTGGCCCTATACAGGCCACCGTACGGGTCGAGCCAAAACGGCCCGAAGCTCTACAAAAAAATAAAAATCAAAATTAGGAATTGAAGGGCAACAATCACACTGCAAATCAGATTTTAATATCGCAATATTTACAAAAAAAAATCGGCTGGAACAGGGTTAAGTTAAGGTTCCAATCAATAAGTTGATCTTGCTAACATCAACATGAAGCATACTTTCAAATAACTAAACAATAAGCCTTGATGAGAAAATAAAAGGAGCTTTTAGCACGTACAAAAATAAATTTCCAAAAACGAGAGAGAGGGGAGGGAGAGAGAGATCTGATGCTTGGGGAAGGGTGACCAACAATAGCTAGTGCACTGTTGGATGCGGCTTTGGCTGTGAGAAGTAGGAAGCACTGGCTGCAATTGGGATGGGTTGCAGATTGACAGCAGCTATTGAGGGTGGTTTCGATGTGGGCGTGGGGTGTATGGTTGTGGACTTGTGGGTTTGGGTAGGTGTCAACTAGCTTTATTCAGAAATTGGCCCATTGCAATTAAAAAAAAGGAAATTAGGCCATATGATATTGGCCAGTAACATAAAATACTAGTAATAACACATAAATATAGCATAAATATCTCACATCAACTGTCAGGCCTATTTGGCTCGAAGCCCATCAGGTTTTTTTGACCCACAGCCCGACAGTCCGACGGGCCAAGCAGGTAGGGCCATGAAGGCCCGATATTTTTCGAGCCTTTAAAATCTTAGCCCAGCCCGGTTAAAACTTCAGGCGGGTCGGGCTAGCTCGTCGGGCCGAGCCATTTCAGGCCGATTTTGACAGCTTTAATTGATGCAAGCAGGAAACAACAACCAACAAAGGAGGTTCGAGCCAAACAATCAATATTACAACCCTGCTTGGAAAAATCATGAATATCTTAAATGGAGACCCAACCATGGGCATCAAGGGAACCAGCAAGGGCATCAACAGCAGTATCGGCAGCCTCCAAACCAGAAGAGAGGGCCTTCTTTGACCGATGTTGTAAACACATTGGGGGCCAATTCACTAAGAAACATGAGAAGAATGCTAAACTCAAACAAAAAACAAAGAATACCCTCCAGAATCTACAAAATCAAGTGGGTCAAATGTTGAATGCCATGGCTAGGATGGAGAAGAGACAGTGTGAACTTCCCCCTCAAGTAGAGATACCTCAGAAGGCTCAACTCAACGCCATCACTTTGCAAAGTGGGAAGCCACTTCCTGAAAAGGTCTTCATGCCAGGAACAGAGCTCACAACGGAAGCTGACAAGGGCACAACAACAAAAGGCAAAAAAGGGAAGGAACCAGTCGAAGAAAATCTGGTGGAGAAGGAAGTCGAGGTCGAGAAGCCATATGTCAGACCCTCGACACCTATCATACATGCCCTTTCCCTTATCGATTGGCTAAAGAAAAGAAGGAGGAGGAATTGATGGAAATGTTTAACTTATTCAAGAAGGTGGAAATTAACCTACCCCTCCTCACTGCACTCAAGACCATGCCTCGTTGTGCCAAGTTCTTGAAAGATTTATGCATGAAGAAAGTGAGAATTCAAGATGGTGCAAGGATCATGGTGGTTGAGAATGTGTCTGCAATGATCCAAAGGAAAATGCCACAGAAATACGGAGATTCGGGGATGTTCGTGATCCCATGTGTAATTGGAAACACACAGATAGATAGGGCAATGTTGGATCTGGGTGCTTCAATCAATGTCATACCCTTGTCGATGTACAACGAGATGAATATCAGAGCAATGAAGGACACGAGGGTAGTGATTCAGTTGGTTGTAAGATTAGTAGTATACCCGGAGGACATTATGGAAGACGTTCTGATCAGAGTAGGGGATCTTATATTCCCTGCTGATTTTTATGTCTTAGATATGGGGAACAATGAGATCAAATCCGGTGGATTATAGCTAGGAAGATCCTTTATGAGGACAACAAGGACCAACATCGATTGTCATTCAGGAAAGTTAACTTGTGAATTTGATGGTGAGAAGGTGCAGTTTGAAGTCTACAAAGGCACGATGGGAGCCGTTGGGACAGAAATGATGCGGGCCTAGGCTGGGCCTTCATGTTGAAATGAGCCCTTTCTGGGCCAATTTTGCAGCCCAGGCCCGTGCCCAGCCCGGGCCCATTACGGGATTTACACTAACTAGGTCTCTAGTGGGGCTATTTTTATGCAAAAGCCCGGCCCAGGCCCAGCCCGCTCATTCGTGGGCCTGACCGGGCCTGGGTCGGCCCAACCTAGTTGGCAACTTACTTGCAGCTGAAACATGCAGAAAGGAATGGTCGTCAGCTCAAATACGAGCGGCTAGTTCTCCCAATCAGAGGAATAGACAGAGAAAGTGTAATGGGTGACATGATCTACCTGATGGACGGTTTAAATGTGGTGTCGATGCTGCATGTTTTCCAAGCATGAATAAGACGTGAGTGGGAATGATCATTTGGGATGCTCGTGGAAATTTTGTTGCAACAAAGGTGGAGCACTATCCAGACTAGATGAGGGTGGATGAGGGAGAAGCTATGGGTTTGAAAGAAGCTTTATCTTGGATCAAATATAGAGGTATGAGTAAGGTGGAGATTGTGATTGATAGCAAAATTGTTTATGATGTCATTAACTCTCGGGTGGAAGATGATTCTGAGTTGGGCGTTGTGGTGTCTACTTGTCATCAGATTTTGGATACTTTTCGTGATTTTCGTATTAGACATGTTAGTCGGGATGCTAATATGGCGGCCCATAAACTAGCTAGAATCTCTAAAGATTTTCCATTTGCAGATGTTTTGGATGAGCCCCGCGTGTGATGGAGGGTCATTTTTTGTTCCATACGGTTGTTCTCAATCTATCAATCTACGCAAGTTTCTCAAAAAAATAAATAAATAAATAAATAATACCCTGAAATATATAAAAGATAAATAATACCACATAACTGAATATCTTACATGAGTACCATACATGACTGACATATATGACGAATAACATACATGCATATTATACATGATTACCATACATGACGACTATCGCAACATACATGTGTTTATCATACATACATGAGTGCTCATCATATATACATGAGCAACATACACAAAAACATCATGTATGTTTTTTCATGTATATTAATCATGTATGAGGTATTATTTATCTTTTATAAATTATGAGATATAATTTATTTTTATTTTTGAAAAAAGGGTATTTTAACATATTAACTCTATAATTAAAGATTTAATTATTTGTGGGAGTATGAGTATAATTCAATTGATACCAATATATACGTAAATATAAATATGCTAATGTGCCTTGTAGATATTTTTTTCATTTTTCTTCCATTTTTCTTCAATTTCAATTTCAATATCTAGTTAATAATTGATTAGTAAAGTTAATAAATGCTATAGGTTTATAATTTTTAAAATCGCAATTATTAGTAAATAATACATACAGACATATAAGTCGTAGAAGAATAGAGTATTAATTATTGAGTAATGATATTTGGACACTTAGTGTTCAGACACCAACGAGTTTTTTTAGGGAAAATCCGGTCAAACCATGATTGAGAGTTGAGCTAGTTTTTTTTTTTTTTTTTTTTTTTTAGTGTGACAATTATGTTTCTAAGCTAATTTCTCTTCAGGTGGTAAAATATTTCTTAATTATGTCCCCTTTTTTCTTCCCTCCACAACCATCACATTTAATTTCATAAAATAATTATATACCTTTCTCTAGAGATAAAATAATTATAAATATTTAGACGAACTATTAAATACACAAAAGTTAAAGTATGTGGTTAAAAAGCAAAATATTAAGTTAATTGTCACATAAAATCTTAAATAAGTATTTTAAATTAACTTAAATCTTCTTTAACAAGACATATATAAATATATGTATATTTATATTTACTGTTACTTATTCTTAAATGAAAGTGTATTTCCTTAAGGTGGGACTTAAAAAAATATGAATTATGACAATGTAGAGTTTATTCCTATTTATAGTCATAAGTTGGGACCATAAATTTTTTTCCTAAATAGAGTATTCATTTACATAGATTTTACTTTAATAAAAAATTAAACTATAATTTTTAAATTTAATTATAGATTTATTATAAAAATATTATATTTAATATATTTAATGCAATAAAAATTAGATTATTTTGATTTCATAATATTCCTAATATCCCAATTACTAGTATAATATTAAAATAATAAGTTCAACTAAAGTAAATTGTATTTCAAATATTATAACCAAATAAAAAATTAAATTAAAAAATGCTAGAAATACTATTGAAATTTCTCTCGCCCAATCCCTCTTTTCCCTATCATGAATTAGTTCCTAAATTAGTGGGATTATATTAGGATTATATTTTCCTGCCAAAATATCTTTTTTTTCCTCCCAGAAATTACTTTCTGAATTGGTGAGATTAGGGTTATAATCCCTCCCAAAATATCTTTTTTTTTTCTCCCAAAAATTAGTTCTTAAATTAATGGGAAGGGTAAATTATACAAACAAAAACTCGCTTAATTAAAGGATTATTCGAATTTAATGAGAAAGTCAATTTATTTGCAAAAATGTCAAAAAAAAAAAAATTGTTGTTAATGAGCATATTGCAATAATTTTGATTTATATAATAGTCAATGTTTAACCAATAAATTTAACATTAAGAGACACAAATATATTGAGAGACAGTATCCCAGTCCATAATTTTGTCGATCTTTTTTATGAAATATACATCATATGCACACAATGTTTTATACAAAAGAAATAAATTAAAAGTAAAAATTAAAAAAAAAAAAAAAAGAGTACGTATAAAAGACGGAAGACATGGAACAAATTTGAACGCTTGAAAGACTAACATTTTCATCTTATAATTAGTTACGCGACAAAACATACTACCCACCCATATGAATATATTATTTGGTAATGCAGCATATTTTCTGTGGGTTTTGTCTCGGTGTGTGCTTGAACTAGTACGGTTTAGCTAATGTCCATGGCTTTCAATTACTTGAGAATGAAAATGATTTTGAATTAGACATCGACTTCTACTATCGAATTCTTCGACTCACTTATTCCTTCACGTGGCCTTGTATTTCTTTTTTGTTTGTTTTCTCTTATTTCGTCCTTTTTCTTGACTACCTTTTTGTGAGACTGTGTGTGTCCACTAAATTGGCAAGTCGGCCACTACCCAACAAAACTCATTTTTCTATAATTTTTGATTAATTTTTATGTTTCATTAAACTTATTTGGACTAGCATGAGATATTTTTTATTTGGTGACCACTAGCATTAGATATTTTAAAATGGATCTCAAAAGAAAAAAAGATACTACTATTTTATAACTTGTGTGGCTGACATTCAGTTTGAAATTAGAGTATGGTGAATTGATGATGAACCTTCCTTTCCGTGAATTCAGCTGAAAAACAAAGAGAGATGGGAGGCTGAGGTTTCTTTCTAGTTTCTACTCAGACAGACATGGGTGGGGCGCTGTCAACAAAACAAATTAGCACTCTTTAAAAATTGGTAGTAGCATCATTAAACCTGCAAAATAACAGACAGATACCATTCTTTTAATCCATTTTTTGTTCTTGAAAATTTTAAATTCGTAATAGCATTAAAACATATACTACTAGATATCTTGCATGTGGCAGCTTATCTAAAATTAATTCAGCAATTGACAAATATAGTGGCTTATCTATCAATGAATGTATTGTGTTAAAATAATTTTTATAACAAAATAAACCAAAGTAAATTATAGCTAAATATTTAACTTATTCAGAATTATGTGTGTGTGTGTGTGTATGTATACCATCTAATAGTGAAAGGGCTAATTGCAATTTAATTCACAGCGTATGAAGTGATTTGCAATTTAGATCCATTTTTAAAATGCTAGAATATTAATAACAATCTTAATAATTCTTTGTAATTCAGACCTATCATATTTTTTGTGCAAGATTGGAACTGTTCAGATTCAAATAACTATGTGAAATCAAAATTTAAAATTAATTGAAGGCTTTTCAGAAACTCATTGTCTGGACTATCCTCTCGTACGTGTTATCAATTCCATCATAGAACATCTAACCGTTGAATAATTGAGTTTGAAGTTAAGACTTTGTTTGGATCCAATTACTCAATTAATATATGTTCCAGCATAAAATTGACAACTAAAAATTAGGTAAGTCTGAATTCCAAAGAATCATTAAAGATATATTTAAATTGTCGCGTCTCAAGGATCTGAATTATAAAATATCTTAAATATTGAATATGAAATTGTAATTAACACATATTAAACAGCTCATAACAAAATTATTTAATTCGCCAAGCTTCAAATTAATTAGTCCACCCAAAAAAGTAGACTACATAGAGATTTTAAACGTTAACCTCGTTAAAATCTTGAAACATACCCAACACACACACACACACACACACACACACATACAAAAAATAAAGGAAATAAAAAATGCCCTCTCGCATTTCATTTTTCCTCCGTATTAGAACTGTGAAATCCAAAACGAGCTGCTAGGTTCAGTGTCCTTAATTTTTGATGTTGTGCAACTTTCAATTTATTTAATTTTTTCCCTTAATTTATATATTCATCTTAATGAATTTGATTTAATTTTGTACTTATTACTATTGTATCCAATTAGAATATAAACTTTTTTTCAGTACTCTGTATTCAGTTTTAGAGTAATTAATTATTATTATTATGATTAATTAGCTAGGTAAGATTATTGTTTTAATTTCAACTTTTAGTATTAAATGCTAACTGTGACTCGTTAAATTATATATAAGAAAATTATTCTTTCAAAAAAGTTATAATAAATTAGTATTTTTTTTAAATATTAAAAAAGATTACTTTGAAATACGAGTGAGATAATAATATTGGGATACTGGATCCACTCAGCAAAAATAGGGGCTGACAAAATAAAGACAAAACCTTCATGAACTTTTTTCTATATATAGTTTGCCGCAGGCTTCCTTTCTTCTCGTCTCCCATTTTCGTGAAGCGATACAGTTGACCAATCTTGGAACGTATCCTGATGATCTTCAGCATTTTCAACCCTTTTTTACAAAAGGAAAAATTTATATATATATATATATGAGAAAATATTTGCGCTAGCTCCTTTACAAGTTGTTCAAATATGAAGGTACGTACGTATGTTTTACACAACAATATCTCGCTTATATGTATTGATCATTTTAAATGAATATAAATACATGTTTGTTCTATTCCAGCTTGGAACAGCCAAGCACCCGCATGATATAAATGAAGGATCGATGATTTGAACTGCAATAAGCCATTTCATATGAATTCAATCTCTTCTGTGCATGGTTAGAACATTGTATATATCTATTTATATATTTACAAGCTCTGCATGACTGCATTTTTTATTTATCGTTTTTTTGAAAACATTTTCTTTAGCAGTTGAAAAAATATTTAAAGTTAACTATGAAGATATATGTAATGTGTACAGTAGTGTGAGGCAGTGATTGATCTCAGTTGATTGTGGAGAGTGATGCAGCCTGCTGCTGCATTAGCATGAAAGTAAAAGAACAAAGCGACAGTGCCGCGGACATGAGACCATTGCCCTGAAAGTGAATTTTGGCCTACAAATTAATGACTGCTAAGTCTACACGCACATACACTCTCAAAGCAGCATCACCTACAACACAGTATGCATGCTGAGGATGATATATCTGTATTAACCTTCAGGAGTGTATGAAGGTTAACACGGATATCACCCAATCCATGCACATTATGTTGCAGACGATGCTGGCATGAAAAAAAAAAATGTTGAACGACTCAAGATAATTGGGTCCTGGAGCAAAAAGAAAAGGCCCAAAAACAAGATGTGTCAACCACGAGCACGACAACAAAGACCAATCGGGCTAGGCGGCGCAGACCTGGGTCTCCCAAGGGGCCCAATCCAGCAACAGCCCATAGCAACACATTCAAGTAGTCCAGTAGAAGGAACTACAAAACTTTTCCAATGTGGCATAAAGGCAAAAGAGAAAGAAAGCAAGAACAAGAAGAGAGGGAGGATCACTGCTAGCTTTCCATTCCAACACTGCAATTGTTCATATGAAATCCAGTGTCTCCAAATGATTTGAAGGTTTTTTTGGCGTATTTACAGCATGACAAAAGACAAGTTGTGAAGAAGGAAATAATTAATTACAAGAAAAACAAAAGGCAAGTTGGGATCACCATTGTTATAATATTCCCCCGCTACTTTTCACTATTGTTGTAACAAGTTAAAGTTCTTTCCAAGTATATTGAGTTTGATTATTAGGAATACTAACTATTCTCCACTAACTTATATTCTATCACAACAAAACAATCAATTTGGGCCTAAACAATGCAAATAAATTAATCCTTACTTTTGTCCAACCGTAGATCGAATTTTATATTAAGTATATACGAAAACTACACACTCTTAATTTGCGAAAATAAAAAATTCTTACATCTTTTAAAATACAGTTATATAGTATAATGTTTGCCAACTCTGAGGGTGAAGATACAAAATCACCATTGATAAAAATACAAAAAAAAAAAAAAAAAATGTATACAAATAACTAATTTAAAACTAATAAAAAAAAGAATAAAATAAATAAATAAAACCCAATTCCACCACCGCCGCCACCATAAATGGATATTTAGGATGGAGATGGAGAAGAATGTTTGAGCGGATCCATCAATTTTTAAAATAACGTTGTCACTCATACAAGATATATATAATTGTAATTTACAGGAAACAAATATAATAAACGACCGTAATCTAATTGATCTTGCTGCAGAAATTGAACAGAGAAGAAAATCAATGCTAGATATCGCAATCGGTTGGCTTTTTCTGTACATGAATTGAACTCCTCACTTTATCTATTTTCTGCTGAAGAAAACATAATAAGGGCTCGTGCAGTCAAACCTCGACGACCTTGTTGGGTAGAATCCGGCAGCTACAGATATCTGGCATTGCTATTTTAAAGTATATTCTTTAATTTGAATGCAAACGGTAACGGCGAATCCAACCCACAAAAGGAGTGGCTTAAAAGATCCGAAAATAATCTGTAAAATAAGGAGGTGGATAAGAGTAGAGCAAGTTGAGTGATCGATTATTTAATTAATTTGTTTGAAAGGGAAATTCAAAGTTGACTGATAATTTTAAGACATGTGAGGTAAAGAGGAGGCAGCAGCAATATGGTGACGTGACGTCCGAGAATACAATAAATTATTTAAGGCAAAACAGAATCACAAAAATCTACGCCACGTTTCAGCTAATTCGATGAAGCGCGTGATTGATGCTATCTTTCTACAGAGTATTGATTGGGGGCACGTGGCCATTCGACCAAGCGCGTGCTTGTGATTCATTAAGAATAGCGCGTTGTACTACATCAAAATTGAAGTAGTACAATTAAGAATACAACAGAAGATTCGAAGTGACCTAATTCATCCATATGGTATGGTGCGTATGAAAAACATATCGTTGCTAAGTTAGATACATGTTTCTCAAGTCCATACTTACTTAAAATGTGTAGTAGGAAAGGAATTGTAACTCTTGAAACAATCACACCCTAGCCATTACCTTTAACGGGCAAACACCTGGAGTTACTAATTAAGAAGAGAGAGCCGTCCGCTATTAATAATTCTATTACTAAAAGAATGTTTATTGTTATTATGGTTGAGAAAAATCAGTAACTCCATAGTGGCATGTCAGCATCATTAATTTCCACGTCATTATTGTAGTGAGGTGGCGGCAGCATCAACCCCTCGGCCATACTGGACAGCAGCCCATGCATCCCGAACATAGATTCCTCATCCGTATAGAAGGAATTTCCCGTGGACGTGGACGGGTGGCCGGCCTCCCTACCCCATTGATCACCTGACTGATGAAGGAAGGCCTCGGCAGCCTTCTTACTGTCCCCTCCAGACTCAGCTGATTGAGGGGGGAAGGCCTCGCCCTCGCCCTCGCCCTCGCCCTCGGTGGCCTTCTCCGCGTTCTGATGGAGGAATGCATCCTCCGCACCCCACTCAACTGACTCATTAAGGAATGCCTCGACGGCCTCCTCCGTTTCCTGACCCCACTCAAATGACTCATCAAGGAAAGCCTCAACGGCCGAGTGTGGTTGGAAAGCATTGGCGCCTTCCTCTGCCTCCCGACGCGAGTTAGCTGACGGAGGACGGAAAGCCTCGGCGGCCTCCGCTGCGGCCTTCTGGATGTCTTTAGTATCCGAAGACGCCGGAACAGGCAGGCGCCATGTGGAGTCGGCGAAATTCAGACAAGCCGCCCGTCCTCTAAATGCAATCGCCGCCACATCGTGGGCACGCGCAGCCATTTCAGCGGTGGCGTAAGTGCCAAGCCAGATTCTAGATTTCTTGTTGGGCTCCCTCAACTCGCAAACCCACTTGCCGGAGTCCCGCAGGCGCACGCCGCGGTAGACCGGGTGGCGCGTCTCGCGGAACTTCTTACGTCCGGCCCGCTTCTTGGGGCTGTTGGAAGCAAGAATGACGTGTTTACCTGAAAAATTAGGCGCGCCGCGCGAGGTTCCATTGTCGGAGGAAGATTCGGAAATGGATGAGGGAGAGGACAAGTCTTGGGCGGCGGGCAAAGAGTCTCTGTTGTAGTTGTAGCTCCAAGACATATCCGGTTATATATGTTGATATAGTAGAGGGAGGGGAACGTGGAGAAATATTTTTATCTAAAAGGAGTAAAGGTGTTTGAAGTTTGGAAGTGTGGGGGTGGGAAGAAAGAGTGTTTTTAGTTTGTGGGGAGTGAGTGAGATAAGGTTTATATATGGGGGTATGAGTTCAAATACCACACGCTGAAAGGCAAGGCATGGGAAAGAGAGGCATCTGGTATCCCAGCTGTTTTTTTTGGCATATGCCTCTACGAAACTTAACCAGGTTACTCCACGTGTTTTCTAGAATGGAGTCAAACGAATCTGAAATTTCTTATTTGTCCCTTAACTTTTCGTGTTCCCATATGTCCACCCACTCATTTCTTCTTATCCCTATCGTTCCACTAAGACTTACATGACACGATTCCTGAATCCTCAATTCATATTTGCAACATGCTATATCAATATTTCCATATAACTAGTACTACTATTCATAACAAAATTGTACTGGATTGATTGCATTTTAATTAATTTGAGATATTGCGATTGCTTGTTCGAGCTTATTTTTTAGACATTAATTTTGCTTATTTATTTATTTCTTATTTTCAAGTAACTTTTTCATATATATTTTTATTTTAAGGCAATTTTGTACATTAAATGTTTTTTTCTTTTTAATTCTTAATTTATTTTTCTCCTAAGTATCTTTGATATTATTTATTCATTTATATCTAATAAACTTGTCGACCTCCATGTAATTCGGATTTCCAATTTCAGAGCTTCTCAAAGCACCTGGGTACAAGAACGGTATGGTGAGTAGTATACTATCCAAGCCTGTCGACACAAGTTTTTTTCAATTTATTTCGACTTGTTCTCACTCATTTTAGCTTCGATTTTCAATTCATTTTTTCTAAAGAATAGGGATCGATCCAAACATTAATCCTATGATGTCTAATTTGCATAACACTTGCTCCATTTTTCTATAACTTAAGCAAAACAAGCAAACATGTATTAATTTACTACAAATGAAATGCTTGTTTTAATTCGTACATGATTCACTCAAAATTGACATTAAATATACTCTAGAAAGTGCAGAAATCCAATATTGTCTGGTATGAAGCATCGTCATATTGCGCGACTTTTATCAAAAGTTCAGTGGATATTTTGATTTATTAAGTTTATATAATATCTGAAAAGAACAATCTACCTCAAACAAAGTGGCGCGTCCTAGTCCCGTTCAAACTGATCAATAATAATATCGGTAAATTTCAATTATGTTAAATTGTTGGTTAAATTTAAATTTGAGACATGACCACAACAATATGAATACCATCCGTTAGCCGATAGGACAAAGGATTTTGAGTACAGTTAAAGATAAACCAAGTGAGTCCCTAAAATTATTTTCTTGCTTATTATGGGGGATTTGGAAATCGAAGAATCTTTTTATCTTCAAAGAGTGAACCACATCTCATTTTGATTGCATTCGGATGAGCACCTCTTTGCTTTTTGAATATCATGAAACAAACCAACCAGCTTTCTCAAACTTCCAAGGGGACGCACCCTTTTTTCACAAGCCGTCTATGAGCAGCGAATCTGCTAGCTACTCCTCAGATGCTTCAATCGGGTCAGACGGAATCATGGGTTTGGGGGTGTTTTTAGAAACAATTTTGATACTGCTTTCAAGCTATATTATGATTTTGTGCCGTTCACTACAAGAAAAATGGTTATAGACAACGGGGAAAACGCGTAGTCTTTAACAAAATCCCCCATTGTCTATAGCCGAGTAGTCTATAAGGGGCGGTTATAGACGACGGGGATTCCCCGTTGTCTATTAGGATATAGACGACGAGGATTCCCCGTTGTCTATAAGCGAAATTTGTGTTGTCTTATAGATACATAGACTACGGTTTTTTCTTATATAGACAACGTATTTTCCCATCGTCTTTATTACTAATAGGTAAACAGTATTTTTCTTCCGTTGTCTATTCACAAATATTATTTTTTATTTTCTAATGCAATCTATTTATAATATCATAAACATCACAAATCATAAATATCAAAAAACTTCATTACATTATAAACTCAACGTCATACAATAAACCGTTTCACATTCATTCCATGTTCTACAACTAGTCTTAAAATACATAAATATGAATGTTTATATTGTTTTGATCTCCAAAACAAACAATATCTTCAACATTCTTTTACCATCATCACAGCTCAACCAAGCCTATCCATCCATCCATCCATGTGGCTTCCATCTATATGATCTAAAATAAAAAAATCACTACTACATGAAATATCTCAAAATTTAATACAAGATGAAAATAATTAAAAAATAGTAACAAACTTACCATCATCATTCGGTAAATTCTTCAACAAAATCAGCCCACTCTCCATACGCACTTCATCTAAAAATAAATAAAAATAAAATTAGATCATAAAAATAATTGAACCTTGAAAGTAAAATATTTTATCTGGCTTATTAGATTATGGAGTTTAAATGTAGGGGCTGCCACACATCTGAATTAGGTTTTCCTATAAAAAGTATGAAAGGATGTCAATTGGCAACTTAAAGCATGAATGGCAATATTATGGATTTGTTTCTGATGTTGGTGATGATAAGTTAAACGTTAACTGGAGAAGAGTTTTGCCTGTTATTTATTATGACAGTATACTGCTAAGTTAAATTAATGTATAACATTTTGTGAAAATTATCTTTAGTCAAGGAAATCCTGAGATGAAAAATGATCAGGCATGTACCATAAACTGTGTGCGTTTCAGATTCTGGGCCTTACAGTTAAATAACCTTGCGACTCTAAAATTACAGCCTTAATGTTCAGCCAATAAGAGCAGTTAACATGTTACTGATAATAGTTACTCAACACTAATATATAAGTATATGCTTTAAGCCAGAGCAAGATAGTGACAACATGAGTGGTCTTCCAAGTATACAAAATTTCTAGTGTGAATAAACAACCCTTAAGAATTCAATGTTATTTTTTTTAGACAATTAAGTCTCACTGCCCTTAAGAAATGCCAAATTCTTTTCAGAATTCAATGTATTAATTAAGATTGCATACTTACTCCTTAAGCGAGCTCCATAGATTTCATGTTCCAATAACTGTTTTCAAGATTGTCAAATAACCTATCTTCATCCAAAGAATCTCCCCACATTTCATGTTAATCCCCTCTAATTTAATTGATTAATTAATTAAATCCCAGATGAAGGTTCATATCATATGATTGTATTGATGGATTTTTATAATTTTTTTATTGGCAACTAACTCCATAACGGTAACAAGTGAAAAACTCTTCCTAAAAGTAGTATTTTGGCATGTGCATATAGAGTTAAAATCGATTTGGTCAATTTATTGAACTCAACTTATTCAGCCCTTTTGTCTTCCAAGTATACAAAAAAATCCTTTATGCTCAATTGATTAGTTGATTGTGATTTCTTAAGGGTTTAGCACCTAGTCAATGCCTAGCACCCTCTGTAACTTTGTTACTAACTATTCAGACATCAAAGGGTCTTGATCAATTTAGTGAAATCTTTTTGTTAAAATTGATAGACTTGCTTGGTGTTCTTCTGCCTAGCAATCCTTTTGTTTGAGATCTCACTCTAGCATAATATGCTACATAACTAAAACGTACTCATCACTTCCACATTCAGATTCTATACACCAAAGATGCATAACCTTCTTTACAGATATTGTAAGGACCAAGCATTCCAACTACTAAGTTAAGATGAACTGTTGGACGAAGTGGCAGTTCACAGATCCCCATTAATTCCGAAGATTTGAACCTCTCATAGTGGCACAATTACTCACTTTATTCAGTTGGAGAAGTTCTATCAACTACTCTCTCACTAAGCACCAACAGAAACAGAATGAATTGGATCGATAAAAACATTATTATCAACTACTCTCTCAATCTCAATTATTTTTTACAATTTATTCCAATTTTTCATAATAATAATTAGCAGTACGTACGTGATCCACGTGCCAGTGCAAAAGGAACAAATATCGATCCACCCCCAATATTATTGATTGAAAATTTACGCATATCAGCTACAAAAATTATAAATTTTGATACAAATTTTTGATCGATCTCACCGTGAGATAACAATATACCATCAGTTGCAGAACAAATAAAATTTGACAAAAAACAGTGAAAGTGCATGTGCAAGTCTAAGCACAGGAAATGGTAAAGCAGCAGCAGGTTTAGAGTTATGAAGAGAACGACACTTTCAATCTGAAATTGAAAGTTTGCTGTAATAAACCAAACACCTGCCCTATGATGGACCACCATTTTCAATTTGAAAGATTCAACTAAAATTACTGCATTTGGTTTTATGCAATTAACCTACCAAATTAAACACTAACATTTTTCACATGGTCAATAAAACCGCATACCATGAATGCTTTCTCTGTTCAATTATCACAAAAAAACACACCTAATTGTTGAGTTGATCACACTAGGGATCCTGACTCGGTTGTCTAAAGTTACATTTTGTGCTTAGAGGAAGGGAACAACAATGAGTTTTCTAAGTCAATGGCTCCATCTCAACCTCACAAAGCATTACTGTGCTCAATTAAATCTGCATCAGCTCAATTCTTCTTATTTACTAAAGTGAACCTCAAACTAGTAGAGAAAAATAGATGGATCTAGTATGTCATAATCCCTCATTAGCATGCTATACACCAAAAGCCATTGAAGTCAGATAAGTATGAAGCTTGGTGCCAATTCCTATAAGCAAGAACAGCAGAAAACCAAAATCTATGGCTACTCCCAATGACATGGATCTCAAAACTAATCGACAATAACCAAATTTGAAAAAAAACAGAGCCATATTTCTGGAATTGCAATCAGGATCTATAAAATCACTACCAAATTAAATTCAGCAGATTAAATTTTCCTAATGAACATCAACAACTAGAAAAATGAACTCCATGATCAATAATTACACAAAAAACCAAACAAACTAGAAAACAACAAGAAAATTCAGTGCGATCAGCTAGCATACGACGCAAAAATAGATATCAGCTGACATAGACAAAAATAGTGAGCTCGAAAATGAAGGTACCTGCAAAAATGGAAATTTGGACGCTAAATTGTGATTTAGACAGCCAGTTTATGCTTGAAAACTGGTAGCATTCATTTTTCTCTCTCAACAGATGTGCTTTGGCACAGTGAAGTTGTAGTGAGAGAAAGCGAGAGGAAGAAGAACTGGCGAGAAAGGGAGAGGGAAGGCCAAGCCAACGGGATTTATATGCTTTGATTGGAACTGGAAGTTCCAGAACTGGCGGCCCTTCTCCCAGGCGTTATTGATGGAGAGGATTAAGAACGAAGTGAGAGGTTATCAGACCCAAGAAGCAAGGGCTTGACTACCGTCACGCATTCATTTTTCTCTCTCACTTAAAGATGTTGTCGCTGAGTAAATCTGCTGGTAGCCAAAGTGGCGGCGAACCGTGAAGGTGAGCGTCGGCGTGGAGGTGATGGCGTCGGAGATCCATTGCACGCGCCGCTCCTTGTTCTGGCGGATAGCGAAGAAGGAGCCGACGATGGGGTAGGAGGCAGGGGTTTCTCCGACAAATTTAGGGGAAGAGAATGAGCGGGAGTAGGATAGGTGGGGAGCGGTGGCAAGAGGCGGCGAGAGGGGGAGAGCACCGGAGAAGAGAATGAGTAGAAGAGGGAGGCGTGCGATTTCGATTTCAGGAAGTAGATGGAATTAGGGATTTTGTTTTGTTTTTTAATTAAAAAAATAGAAAATTGAAAATAACTTAAAACGACACCGTTTTAAGTTTTGTAGAGACGACGGGGATTTAATCCCTCCGTAGTCTATAACCGCCAAAAATAGGCGGTATTAGATGACGGGGAAGTACCGTAGTCTATTGTATATTAGACGACGGGGAATTTTACCCGTTGTCTATATCTGTCAAAAAGCGCTCCTAGACGACGGGGATTAGTCCTCGTTGTCTATTTGACGCTTATAGACGACGGGGACAAAAAATACCGTCGTCTTTATTAATATAGACAACACGAATGAAATCCCCGTTGTCTATTACGTGTAGTCTATTTCCATTTTTCTTGTAGTGGTTGTCTTGATATTGAGGTTGCGGAAGGCTTAGCTTGTTTATTGGGACTCCATTTAGCACGTGACATGAGAATCAAGGAAGTGAGTCGGATAACCAAAATCTGGTGCTCACGATGAAAAAAAAAAAGATGATTCCAGTCATAACAGATCTTACAAAGGAGTTTGATAGAGTTCTATTCAAGTGGATTAATAGAAAGCAAAACCTCCTAGCTCATAGAATTGCCAACTTGGCTCGTAAATCAGACTTTTTTGTTGCCATGGATAGCCCTTCTGTTGCTGCACTCTAGCGTGTGGCAAATTCAAATGTAATTGATCATTCCTTCCAATGAGAAGTTGTTGTCTTTTTTCTCAGAAAAAAAAAAGAAAAAAAAAGGTGATGCATGCAGTGGCTGTTTTCGTAAATGAGATAGGAGAATGGGTAGAGAGATTGTTACTCCCTCCGTCTACAAATTCAATACCCATTTGGGTTCCGGCACGGAGATTAAAAAAACTGATAAAGTTGTTTTAAGTGGGGTAAAAGTTAGAATGTAGGGATAGTAGGATAATGACAAAAAAACAATGGTATTGAAAAAAAATGGCGGTATTGACCAAAAAGTAGGAATAAAGTTGTTATGATGATAAAAAAGTAGGAATAAAGTTGTTGGAAAATGAGGTCATTAATGGTAAAGGTAGTAAATAAAGAAAAAGTAGGAAGATATGATTGTACAAAAAGGTAAGTATATATTTGATTTGTGGACAAAAAAATATGAATAAGTAGGTATTTGATTCATGGATGGAAGGAGTATAATTTTTAACGAGTTGGTGCTGGGTTTTGGAATTTGGGTGTACATGTATGAAGGGGTTTAATTGGGCTTGGTGGTTAAAACATGGGCCTGTCATTAGTTATGGATTGACAGTTAGGTGTGGGTTTAAGGGTTTTTTATAGGGTAATAATAATTTTATGCGTAAATACAATTCTTATTACATGTGTAATTTGCATAACACTTGCTCAAAACTTGAGACCGAATATGACATGCTTTTATATGTTGAGTTTGTCACAATTGTATTTGAAAAGTGTGGTTTAAGTGTTTTGTGTGGTTTGCACGCTACTGCACAAGGGACGGAGGATTACTCAGTACGCACCAAAGATATCGGCTGCGGATTTCCATGATATCAAAAAAAAAAAAAATCAAAACAAGCAAACATGTATTAATTTATTACAAATCGCCAATTTCAATATAATTTATATTTTTTTCTCTTATAATCACCAATTTAAGTCTTTCATAAATACTAAAAATTAAAGCGTAGAAAATAAGAAGAGTGGATAAAGGTTGTTCATGTCGACGACAAGCTCTCCATAGAGAAGCTAAACCTCCTCTTAGCCCCCTGATCATGAGTGCCTCCTGTCGTATTATTGGATCCACTTTCAACGGTGATCCCAAATGGACTTGATATATATCTTCATCTCCTTTTTCCAAATTCCAAACTCTCATTTGTACTTTCTACAGTATGATACTATTTAGTTTTAAATCTCATATATTACACATATCAAACTTGAACATGTATGTCACAGGTGAGGGGAGCTATTACTAGAAACGACATATATATTTGTATTGTATGCCTCTTAATTCCCTTATTTTCGTACAACTTGCTAAAAGAATACAAGTACGATTTCTAGAATTCTAATTTTACCTCCCTAAACAATCAATCAATCACATGATCAATATCCCTAACAGTCTAGCTAGCTAAGACCTTATCTTTAATTAGATAGAATAACTCCATAGTGACATATCAGCATCATCTAATTCGACTTCTTGATTGTAGGGATCAGGTGGCGGCGGCAGCATCAACCCCTCAGCCATATTGAACACCAATCCTTGCATCCCGAAAACACCCTCATCATCCATACACAACGAATTCTCCTCCTCCCCGGTATGGAAGGCCTCGGCTGCCTCCACCGCCGCCTTCCGGATGTCCTGGGCGCTCGACGATGCCGGAACAGGCAGCCGCCACGTCGAGTCGGCGAAATTCAAGCAAGCCGACCGCCCTCTGAATGCGATCGCCGCCACGTCATGAGCACGTGCCGCCATTTCCGCGGTGGCGAAGGTCCCCAGCCAGATTCTTGATTTCTTGTTGGGCTCTCTGACCTCGCAAACCCACTTACCAGAATCCCGCCGGCGCACGCCGCGGTAGACCGGGTGGCGCGTCACGCGGAACTTCTTCCGGCCGGCCCGCTTCTTGGGGCTGTTGGAAGCTAGAATGACTGCTTCTGCTTGCTCATTTGAACTAACAGCCATGCCGTGGGATGGTCCATTTTCGGAGGGAGATGATGTCGCCGACGTTAACTCTAATTGGACACCACGAATTGCCTCTAAGTCTGAGTAGTAGCTACTAAACATATCCAAGTATATATGTTGTACGTATCTATATATATGTTTTTAAAAAGATTAAGTGAAGAATAAATGCTCCTAAAAGAAGTGTTTGTTTGATTTGGAAGTGTAGAGTGGAAAGCGAGTAGTGTAATTTGGGTTGTTTCGGATTATGGGAAACTTATATATGTGGGTGTGCTTGTGGAAGTTCGTTTTAAGGTGAGACACGGTTGCAAGTGGCTGGGCCCACGGTGTATAGGAGAAGAAGAAGGGAAACTGGGAAGTGAGATTTAATATAAGGACAGCTGTTGTTTTGATCAATTCATTTAATAGGACACTGTGTGTCCACGTGCTGGTTAAGTGAACTTGTGACGTTAACTCAATCGGAACTTTCCTATTTTATCATGTTCCCACTTGTCTCTTCTGTGTTCCCTTCTTCCCCCTCTCTTTATACACTAACAAATTACACCACACAACCGATTAATCAATTCATACTATTAAATCAAATGGAGTGTATAATATGAAAATACTGTATTTCATTTATTGTTTTAACAAACAATCGATTACTATAATTTAGTTTAATTATTTGTCTTTTTATGAATAAAGCTTAGCCACTTGTCAATACAAAAACATTATGCTTTCTGTGCAAAAAAAAAAACATTATGCTTTGTTTATAAATTGTCAGCTCATTAATTGTTTATGGAATATGAGTATATATCTATTTGATGAGACGGATTTATAAACATCAATTATATCTATAAAAATTGGGAAATTAAATAAGCATGATCCATCGGAAAGCTTACATATGGGTCTGGCCGAGCTTTTTAAGCTTTGAAGTTGAGCTAGGGAATTTCCATGACAATCTTAGCATCGTGAGTGATTTTTTTTTTTTAGGTGGTGTCTCAAGAAAGATTTAAGATTTAAAGATCACAATGGTAAGTTGTTGTATTACATCTGAAAAGAAATCATATATGTCATGCCATTGTTTAATATATGAAGATTCCATTTATATGTAAGTCTTTACAATAAGCGTAAAACAGTAAAAGTACGTAGGTATGGCCACAGAGACATCATCGATCAAGATCATCTGAATTGCGTTGTTAGTGTATTTTTGAAATATTCATAATATCATTCTGTTTGTAGTTTTTTGTTACATGTTGTATTTTGTCATTAAATTATGTCGCAGTTGACATTTTTGAATATTTGTAAATTGTTTGTTAATTAAGTAAATCAAATGGTAGACTTACATACAAACTTTGTATGGTATGGGGGCAGGGTAGCAATATTCTTTTTAAGATACTAGCAGAGAGTGGGTGTTGCATGTAATTCATGTGTTGTACTTAAAAATAATAATAATATGGACAATAAATAATTATAATAATTAGAAAAATTTAATTAATACCAAGTAATTAGATAAAATATTCAGTTAAATTTTGAAGAGTTCTTTACTCAAATTAAAACAATAATGGTATTTTAAATGTATATAATTTACAAAGACTGAAGAATTATGAGTTACTACTGTAATTTATATGTGTGTTATGACTATGAAAAACGTGAGTTAAATTTGTGACAGAGCTGAGATTACAAATATTTTATTAATTCGTGCTTTTTACATGAAAAAAAAATATTTAAAGATAAACCTTTGTTTGAATTATGATAAGAGTATTATTGTTGCCCAAAAATCTAATACTTATTAATAAAAGTATAATAGGTGTTTCAAATTTTGTAAGCAAAACTCTTTTATAATAGGTATAGATTTATATACGAAAACATGAGTTTAGTATTATCCATACCTAACCCTTTGTTGTATCAAAACAAACGTTAATTAAATAAAGAGTGTCCTTAACAAACTAGGTAGAGAAGTACCAAAACTATACACTCAAGATAAAGGAAACATTAAAAAAAATATAAATAATGCCATGGTAAAAGTCAAGTCACAATCAATAGATGCATCGCATCGCCGTCGCAAAAATAAATAAGGAAATGGACAAGTTATGCAAAAGCAACATAATTTATGAAATTAGAGTAGAATATTTGAAGTGAGTGAGTCTATATGCATCTTTATTGGTTATCAGTTATTCCCTTTAAGTAGTGAGTAGACAAGTGGCAATATATGTAACATCAAGCAAGCGACAAAACTTAATTGACGCTTTTGTTGAATAATGTGGAAGAGAAGGGAAGAGAAGGCGGTTTTGACCTATACACGAACAGTTTATTATCCAAAGGCAATCAATCCTGTGTTTTCCCCACGGAAACGCGTGCCCCACGTGCTCATTCAACTCTACCTCTGCTTGCTTAATTGCGTTGCTTTACTTTCTACTGTTCGGTTACTCGATATTTATTTAGGAATAAATTTATGTAGCCAACTACCCATAATTTTGTTCAAATAAGAGAAAAAATTAATTTATTTATAATTTTAAATTCTAAATGATTTCTAATAATTTAAATATTCAGTTTATACAAATTTATGTTGATAGTATTTGAATTTTGAGGTAATAAAAATGTCGATATAGATAATAAAGTGAATACAAAGCTTTTTATTGAAAGAATGAAAGAATTATATATTTACACCACTTATGACAAAATTTAAGTCAATAATATGATAATAACATAAAATATATGTTTATACTTCTTAAAATAAATCAAAAAATTATCTAAATCGATTTATTTTCACATAGTTAACTGAATTATGGCTAGCCATATTATGGTTAAATTGATTTTAGATTAATTTTATTATAGGGTAGTAGCTAATCAATCTATACCTATATAAAAGTGATTTGTTAAAAATTTTTAATTTTTCTATAATACCCCTATTAATTTATATATTTTATCATCGTTAGACATATATTATAATTATATATAATTAAATATATTCTAGATTAGATATATATAACTTAATAAAATATCTATTTTAAGGGTAATAGTATAATGTAATATAAAATTGATTGAAAACTTTTTGATTATTGTAATAGTATCTATAAATTAATATTATAAGATATCACAAGTTATCCGACGAAATAATGATAATAGCAAAGTAGTTTTCTAATTTAAAACTTACGACGGTGCTTGCCAACCAAAAATAAAAATTAAAGAACAAAGTTTGCTTTCATTTGTTTCGTGAGATTGTAGATTGAATATATATATAACTATAGAAAGAAAATATACATAGTGGAAAATAAAAAATTATTCTCTCCGACTCATTGATATTGTCATGTTACTGTTCGGCACAGAGATTAAGAATAAGGGTAAGAAGATAGAAAGTAGGTATATCATCACTTTTGAAGAATTTTAAAATATTAAAACTTTCCTTATTTAGAAGATGACAATATGAGTGAACGCTTAAATAAGGAAAAAATGGCAATATGAGTGGGTTAGAGGAGTAATTAATAAATATGTGATGGATTAAAAAACTGAAAAAGAGTCATTATAGTAGATTATAGTTTTAATGATGACGATAGAAAATTTCTCGAGTAGGAGCGAGGTGTGCAAAGATAAACAGGATGAGAGGTTGGGCATTAGGGATTTGAGTTTATTTAATCGGACTTTGGGGGGAAAGTGAGTTTGGAGGTTTCTTACTGAACCTGAGAAACTTTGGGATAGAGAGATTCGCTCTGAATATAGGACGATGGATGGTTTTTTAGGCTGGGGGAATAGGGGAGGGAGAAAGGGAGGAGGGTCGGATTGGGGAAAGAGATTTGTGAGGGTTTCGAGGGAATTGGTGTGCGAGGGCTTGTAGTGAGGTAGTGAGGGTGGTGGGCAATAGTGAAAGATTCATTTTTGGACGGATATATTTTAAGTATACGATGAGAGCCTTACACATAAATTTTCTAAGCCTTTTAATTTTAGCTTTCAAAAGAAACCGTTGACAAGTGATAAGGGAAGTGGTAGATGGAAAATGGGTGTAGTTATGGAGATGGATGAGGAGTCTTACTCAAATACAACTGATATTTTTAAATTTCATTTTCTTTACTGAGCAAGTATAATTTAACTTAAGAAAAAAAAAAGATGTTTGGAGCTGGAAGTTTACATTATACGAAAATTACTTATCAGAGACTATGGAGATATAGTAAGCAAGGAGCAGCAAGAGAGTAGAGTGCAAAGGCCTACAAGAAACTGTAGGAGAATTATGCTCAAGAAGAGTTCCAATTATTGTTTGGAAGGTGCTGAAATAAAGAATGACAACGAAAAGACAACTTGAGCAAGATGAGAATTGAATTTAACGTTGAAGATTCGAGGTGTATCCTTTTCATAAAAAAAGAGGAAAACGTAAAGAATTTGTTCTTTAAATGTAAGTTTGCTACCACTATTTGGTCAGAGTGTCACAAATAGTTGAAAGTTAAGTTTGCTACTACCACCATTTGGTCTGAGTGTCTCAAATAGTTGAAAGTAAGTTGAAAGTACTATTGTATGTCACTTTGATGCCGTTATACCATTTTCTCCAACATATGGTATAATAGTTTAGGGGGGAAAGACGTATCAAGAATAGTTGCTATTATTTGTATTGGGGTGACCTGGTGTGATATATTTAAAAGGTTACAAATAAAATATTTTTTTTAGGGAGGTGTGTTTGAGCTTGCCAAGGTGGTAGATGAATTGAAATTAGAGTTTGGTCTTAGATATCCTCAAATGAATGAAATTTGTGTGATGTTTCTATTATAAATGGGCTTTTAGATCCTCGAATTTGTTTGGATATATATTGGAAGTGTATTTGGCACGAGCTTGCATTGTATCGTTGTAAGAGTGAAGTATCCATTGTACTCTAATATGTAATTAAGAAAAATTTCTTTTACTAATAAAATAAAGTTTTAATGATGGCACGACTTACATAAGATGAGTGATGGCATGTTGTATAATGTATTTGTTAGTTGAAGAAATAATATGCCGTTCACCTTCCATGATAATTTTTGTAAGCATCCATCATTCACGGTACCATTATTTTTATTTTTAAATTATCATTTTTTATTCTAATACCTTATGAATTGGTATTAAGATCATAATTAATTTTACAAATATGAAAAGAAAAACTTGATTTATTCTTATTATTCATTTTCAGAAGCTGAACAAAATGAGTTTAAATGTTATGTATGTTTTAATTAAATTTAGCTTATTGAATGTAGTTAAATAAATGGATAAATCAAATAAGTGATATGTAAATTGGCTCCGTAATAAACATTGATAATATTATTTTGTTAGTTGTATTATACTTTTAATCATTTATTTGCAAATTAATAATGTATTGTATTCTCGATAGTTTTTACACAAATATACAAAATTTAGGTGCTAAAAAAATGTAACTAATTACTAAATTTTAAGAAGAATTATTAGCAAATGATTATGAATAATATATTTTGTATAAAATAAATAAATATAAAAAAAGTCGAATCACGTGCAACAACGTGACACTCTATAAAAAAGTAAGATTAATCATACGTATTACATTTCGAGTTTACGTTTTGAATCGGATCTATTCAACCAAATAATATAGCATGATATTAAATCTATCAACCTAAAATCACTTTAGATGTAAACAAAAATTTCGATACGTCTATCATAACTAAAGATAATTAAGAGATTGGTTGTATTTAAAAGATTAAAAACTATAGATAATTAAGATGGACTAGTGATAATTCGAGGGTCGTTAAAGAGTAATTAGGGCTTATTAATTTTGATCAAAATTTAATAATATCAATTAAGAATATTTACTTTTTATTAAACTTTATTAAGTTCCCGTTAGAATTAGTCAATTCCAAATAAAATTATTAATTTTCAATTAGAATTTACTAATTTTTAATTAAAGTATTCATCATAGATCTTAATTAAGATTTATTAATTCACAATTATAATTTATTAATCCTTATTTAGAATTAAGTAATTAAATTTAATTAATTATCAATTTAAAATAAAATAATGCTAAAACATACGTACGAGACAGGAAATGCATTATATTTTGAAAAGTTTTAACATATTATTTTATGTTTGTAGAGATATGCTTGAACTCGCTCGTACAGTATAATGTGTCCACGCCATTTTATTTAAATTTGAAAATGATATTGCAATGATATTGCTACACGATGCATTCTATTTATTTTCTTTAATTTAGTCCTTCACTAATTCAAGAATACGTAGGTATGTTCCATCATCCTCTTCCCCAGTTCCTATTGGTGTGACCACTTTTTTCTTTATTTAATTTTATGAGCATTATCAATTGATGACGTTACGACAAAGATTAGGCAGCCTCCTTACTTGCCACTTGGCACTGTCCAACAATACAAATTTGTCTTTATTTTATTTTTTGTAACAAATATATCAAATTAAGAATTATTTAAATTTGTACAAAATATATTAAGAATGAAAATTAAGTACAGTAACATTAGAAATGGGCCCCCTCTCGGAGAAAAAAACATTATGTATGGCCCGAGAGAGTGAGAGCTGTCATTCTCAACTCAAAAGTGTGAATCCACTCTGTTAACTTATTAAGCAAAAAAAATTCAACAAAATTGAAATTGCATTATCTTTTCATCCAAACACGGCTTCACTAACTATCAATACCCGTCTCAAACGCGTATTGTCCACGTCTTCTTCTCTCTCTTTTTTCATCTCTTATTGATTTTGATTTCATTTTTGTGTGGGCCCTGCTGATTTACTTAAAACAAATTTGTTCTTAGGGTTGACTGTGTAGGCTTACTCAAAATAGAAAAAGTAGTGGCCAATTCCGCACACTCCAAAACCGTTGCTGCTGCCGATTTGTGCGGCCGTAGTAGATTAACATTAATTAAATCATTAAATTATACTTAAAATAAATTTAATAAATTTAATGATATAAATTTCAAGTAATAAATAATTAAGACAAGGTCTCCCATGCGACCTGTTGTAGCTGAAATGCGAGTGGGTCGGGTCAGGTTGACTCGGTCAACTCGGGTTTGACCCGTTGACCCGATCAATTTTTTTTTGGAATTTCTTTTTTCAATTTCAGTTTTTTTTCCCGGCTCCGCCTTCGTCTCCGATTTTACGACTTCGCATTCGCTCCGATTACTAATATAAGGATAATCGTTGGACAATAATTTGAACTTTTTAGGCTCGCTCCGAGGCCTTCGGCTCCCCTCGCTTGAATCTTGACCAAGGAAGAAGCAGAGGAACAAAAACTCTAGAAAAAAAAACTGAAAAAATAATTAAAAAATAATTAGATATTGTGACATAAAAAACACTTATTAAGACCCTTCTAAAAAGTGTCCTAATAAGTCAGAAAAAAAATCAAAAAAATAAAAAATAAAAAAGGCACGTGCACCCTACACGTCTCACACGCGGTTGCATGGGGTGCGGCAGGTCTCATCCAAGTTTTTACGAATAATTAAATATAATTAGGCATTACACGGTTTGCACCGTCATCTCACGCAAATTTTCGTCGTTAGTCTTTTGAGTTTAATATATTTATTATATCCAAATAAAAAAAATTGCCGTATCTACTAAAAAGTTCACCGTGTGAATAATCATACTTGTAAATCAAACAAGGAGACTTAATAAATACGAAAATTCAAACTAACTATAGTATTATAATTAACTCATCCAAAACTATATAGGTAAAGTTGTACTATACCTAATATGGATATTAGAATTAAACCCTGCAAAGGAATAATATTAAATTCGTCGTAGATCAAATCAATTAATTTTTTTGACTTGATCAATTTTTAAATTTTTTTTAGAATTATAAAGTATATATATTGTCGAATAACGCACTGCATGGAAACTCTACATCATATAATAAAAGTGGAACCATTATACCGTATGTAGGCGAGATTACTACACCACTACATAAGGTGGGAATATTACTACACCGACCCAAAATCTCTCACTATAGAAACACTTGTGGTACCTTAACCAACCGTTTTGCCTTATCGGCAACTTGATTAAATTAATAAAAAATCTAGACTGCATAAAATGAACATTTGTAATATATATGGTAGTATTGCATTAAATACTAATTTTACACTCAGATTTGCTAAAATTAATAACATCGTTATAAACTTTACAAAAATTTAAAGTGTCCTCCCAAATTAGTATTAATTTTTTCCTTTTCTGAATGCGGATTAGGGCTGTGAAAACCAAAAAGATGAGGCCGCCAAAATAAAAGATAAAACCACGCACACAATATCCTGAGTATAATTTCTCACAAGTTTTCTTGTTGTTGTGTGTCCCCTTTTCCGTTGACAAAACCTCACAGATTTATCTTGAACTCTTTACTTATACACATGATCATCTTCAACCTTTTTTTCAACCCTTTAATTTGTAACAAATAAAAAGGAGAAAATGGAATGTCAAAATTCCTCTGAGTCGAGAAGATCGTGCGATTCGATAAGCATTTTGGTTGTTGATGATGATACCACATGTCTTTCCTTCGTTGCAGCCCTTCTTAAGAAGTTCAAATATGAAGGTATGAATATATTTGCTTTTGGAAATTAATTCCTTGAATATAAATTGTAGAATGAAGAATTGTACATCCGATGAATTTGATTGCAGTTGTGACAGCCAAGCATCCGAATGATGCTTTGTGCGCTCTTCGGGTTAAGAGGAGAGCCTTCGATTTGGTGGTGTCGGATGTTTACATGCCAGATATGAATGGATTTCAGCTACAACAACTCATCACGCATGAATTCAATCTGCCTGTGGTTTGTGAGTTTCTATGTCTATCTCTATGTGTAATTAATTCATATAAGCAGCAATGCATGTTTGATTTATATTATTGAAATAATTGGTGTAACGCCGCATGCAGTAATGTCAGTGGACAACAAAGAGGGTGTTGTTTCAAAGGGGATGGAGAGTGGTGCTGCTTTGTTCATATCAAAGCCAGTTTCTCCAAGTGATTTGAAGGATTTATGGCAATTTGCAGCCATGACAAACAAAAGGAAAGTAATGATCGAACAAGGGAAGAATCGGGTGCAAGCAGCATCAGTATCTAGAGGAGAAAATAAAAAGGAAAATTCAAAGAGAAAAGTAGCAGCAAGTAAAAAGGGGTCTGAATCTGAATGTGATGTCAATACTAAAAAGCCCAAAGTTAGATGGAAAAATGGACTGCAGTATCGTTTCTTGGAAGCCATCAGAAGCATTGGTCTTGAGAGTAAGCGCTTTGTTAATATACAATCCCAATTGGATGATCCACAGAATAACAATTTCAACTTACTTTGTTATTTATATATATAAGCCGGTTTTTCATTTGACATTCGATATATATATATATATATATATATATATATATATATATATATATATAGGATCTGTGCCGAAGAAAATTCTTCAAGTGATGAATGTGCCCGGATTAACCAGAGAAAATGTAGCCAGCCATTTGCAGGCAACACATTTCTACGCACTTGTTAAACAGTACTAGCTAGTATTTATTTATTTAATTTCTTCCCCAAGTAAAATTTACGTAATTAGTATTGTTTTGTGGTACAGAAATATAGGATGTTCTTGAAACGAGTATCAGATGCAAGCTATAAAGTTGAGGTTGGTGATGATAGCAGAAGTTATTCAGCCCTAACTCTGATCAACAGATTAAACAAACCCCAATTGTTTGGAGCTTCCTATCAGAAAGAATATCACCAGTATCTGCAGGGAGATTCCTGTTATGTGCCTAACACACAGGAGTTGTCAGCTGACTTTACTGGTGATTACCAACATCAGATGCTTCTGCCGCCACCGCCATCAAATCTTGCTTTGATCCAAGACATACAAAACGGAGGGAATATTATAGGAGCAGTTGATGAAGCCTTGAACAACCCAACTCATCTTCCCTCAGCTCAACTCAACATGAATATCCTAAAGCAACAGCAGGTACTTCTCTTTTATAGTTCCAAGTAAACGCACACACCCACACACAGTCTTTAGAAATTTTTAATTAATTAAGTAAATTTCACAGCCACAAGGATGTGATCAGTATACTGAAAGCTCCTTGTTATATGATGGCATGAATAATCCATCTTATGATCAAGCTGTCTTCCATCAGGCAAGTCTAGAACAATTCTTTCGACACACATTACTGTGTTCATGAATTTCAGCAAACGCTTTCTATCAGAAGATTACATGAGTTTCACGACATTTGTATACTTTTTTTTTCTTGTTTTTTAATTGTATATATTATTGATGAAGAACAGGTACCAGGATCAGTGGACTATATAAAATTTGGCAGTGCTTCTTCTCAAATCAGTAAAGCCCTTGAAGAGGCATGCATGCTACACTGTAACCTCATATTCTTCGAATTACTGCACACATATATTTATTTTACAACTGATGATCAAAATATTTTGACTTTTGTTGATCACAGTGCGCCGAAGACGACGCTCTGGAATCTTTACTTGCGTTTGGACCATTTGGAGAGGATCAAATTCAAACCCTCGAAGGAATTTAAATTCACCAAAACCTTACTTTACCTTGTTGTACAATTTAACGCACCCATGCACTAATTGGTTTCAACAGTTTCAATATGTATATGCTAATATCAAATCTTGTTCTATGAAAATGGAAAGCTTCTTTTTGCATTTCTCACCTATTTTTCATATTCTACATTCTAAATTTGATGTCATGTGCACTCAAATAATTTAACCCGTAGCCAATGAGGCCTATATCAAGTGGCACCACCAGTCTCTCCTTAGTGAAAGTAGAGTTCAATCCCGTTTGCATGCATGTAGAGTATAACTTGTAGTGTTACCTTATGTGGTGGTGTAGCGATCTCACTTTTATGTGGTGCATACGTCCAACCTATCTTGTGGTGTGATTTATTTGATTATATACCTCATGTGATTCCCTAAAAAAAATTAAAAATAATAGTTATACCCCTAAAAGAATTAGTAATTGACTTGTACAAAACTAAAATCATTCACCAGTACTGTACATGTATAGATGTATTAATTGATAAATATTGGACAGCAATGCAACTAGCTTAAAACACTAAAAATAACATTTTTATTCGATGAATCCTTAAAGAAAATTATTATTTGATTCACATCCAAACGGACCAACCCAATCCACAAAAAGAGTGGCTTACAAACTTAGAAATTGATCGGGACCAACGCGGCCTGATGATAACGGTCTCAAGAATCCCTAGAATAAATTTAGTTAAATATCCTCCAACTCTGTATGTAAGATAAACACACACAAGTCATAATTCATAAAATATGCTCCTTTTTAAAAAAATGATCAACATGTAAAATCATTCTGAACAATACACACTAAATAAATATCAAGATTCGATGTTTTAATGATTTTTTATAACTACTAACTAGACTCCAATATGAAAGTTAACGATGTAAAACTAGTGTTCCTGAAATGAATCCTAGTAAAAGTTTCACATGTTATGTGCGGTGAAAATAGTAAAATTAATTTTAAATTTTCAGACAAGAGCTCAAGAAAATTAAAGGCAGCAGCAAATATGGTTCAGTCTGAGAAGATATGATTTGAGGCAAACAGAATTACGACAAGCCACATTACATGTTCTCTCTCTCTCTCTCCCTCTCTCTCTCTCTCTCTCTCTCTCATGACCTGTCCTTGTATCAAACAGGGTGGATCAATTAGCATTCTTTTACAGATATAAATACATCTTTACTTCATGTTCTTCCTTGTGCGTGTGTGTGCGCTTTTACATAACCTGGGTTAGGAAGCAAGGAATAAACATGGATTACTCTTTTGTCAATAATGCAATCAATCTCTATTTAAAAAATCCAAAGAAAATCATCAACCAGAGTTGACCTGCTTTAACTAATCAATCTTACAACTCCACTTTTAGATCCTCCAACAAAATTTACATTTCTACCCTTCTGAATGAAGTTCTGTGTCATCACGCGAAAATAAACTACTTATTCCAATGCAAACTATAGGAACATTGCAAGATATAAACAACTTCAATGGGGATGGCGGCCGGAAAAGAATATGTATACATAGATATGACGAGGGTAACATCGAGCCGTTGTAAGTACATCAGCCCCAATTATTTCTGATTAAGAGAAACACATATGGGAAGCTAACAAAACTCTAAATACAGAAAAGAATCGAGAATCCATCATACCAAACAAACTTCCAAAACACATCCACACTAGACACAGCAGCACGACCTATACGTTGACTGCCAACTCAAAGCAAGTTCCAACTGAAACTAGGTTGAGTTGCACGACTGGAGCTTTTTTCCGTATGGGAGGTTGAGGGGGCGCCTAAAAATGGATTTGAAGTAGAATCAAAAGTCTCCCATTGGGTTGTTATCACCACAGCACCACCTGAGGCTGAGTGCCTCGAAGGCTGCTGTTGATCCTGCTGCTTCGGTGAATCACAGTCCATCAACGAATCCCCCAAGGAATGCCTAGCTTGTTGGTGCTGGACGGGAGGTGAAACACTGCTGCTCAAGTTCCTGTGATGGTGAGCAGGCGAAGAAGACGTGTTCCTAACTTGGTTTCCGTTGCCACTAGGCATTGAATTGTTTAGTTTTATGATATCAAGTCTCTCTACATACTTCTGTATTCTTCTCACCTAGGAAATTTAACCACAAATGAGATATTCAAGAATCAGCTTATATAAGTATGTATGTATGTATGTATGTAACACCATCTCAGACATTCAAGAACCAAATTTTCGATCAATATTCAAACAGAATAAACAAGTACCTGCAATTTCCTCTGTAATTTGACATCACCATCAGCAGTGATGGCATCCAACTTAAGCAATTGATTCATCAACAACTCAATCAGGGTCACTACGTCCTTCTCCACCACTTTCCCACCTTTAGAAATTACAGTTTCAAGAGCGGACACCTGATGGAATGAGACAATACAAAATACGCGATTTTTCATGGTTTGAAAACACAAGAGATGTCCACAATCCAATGGAAGAAATGAAAATTACCTGAGCACCCAGCCTATCCACCTCCAAGCTGATATCTGATAGCGTTTTGGCAGCCTTCTCCATCTTGGCATTCTTCCTCATCTCTATGTAGCGTTTCTCCTTGCTAATAGCATCCTCCTCCAACATGATTTTGGATTTGTCCTTCACTCCAGCAGTGTCAAGATATGCCATTGAATCCCTCTCCTTATCCTTGTAATACAGCTTCTGATCTTGGTGGTGCAATCCCGTTGGACCCGACAACATTTTCTTCAACTCCCCTAAGTTAAGTTTCATCACATTCACAAAATTCAAAAATGGGAAACAGACAGATTTCTTTTAAAAAGACCAGTTTCGACTCGAGGGCCAAGAATTATTACCAAAGGTTGATTGAGAGCTGATGCGGATTTCATGATAAATGGAGCCGTATTTGACGCGGACGCGAATGGTGGGAGGCGGCACGCGGCTTTCTCCGTCCGTACGCTTCTGGACCAGCATTCCGCCGGGCCGGAGCTCCCACTCTTTCTCCACGCCGCCGCCGGCAGCACCTCTGCCGACATTAAAATCCGGCGGTAACGCGTCGTTCTTAGTCCTCATCCGCATCATTTTCGATCACACCCTCCTTTTTCGGACGTTAGTTAATTAGCCGCGGAAAGACGGTTGAAATCCCAAGAAAGTTTGAAATTCAGCAGATCATAAACAAAGAGCATTGACCGCGACTTGATCCGCGGTTTGGCTAGCGCAACCCCTTATCCCAAAATGATGCAGAAAAAAAAAAAAAAAAAAAAAAAAAAAAAAAAAAAAACCACACAGGTCTCGCGGAAACAGGCGGAAGCTTTTACAAATTTCTGAATCTCAACATTACACGAATGCGACGTAGCACCCACGCGTCTTGTGAATTCGTAACTCTAATTAGTGGACGAGTAACCGTAACTAACTACACGAAATAACCACACCCAGTAAATGGGAGCAAGTTTCAGTTTGCACTCCAAGGGGAAAATAATAATTAAAAGAAGAAGAAGAAAGTCAAACCCGGGAATCTTGCGTGTCGGTAAAGATCGGCGGAAACGAGACTCCGGCCGGCGAGGCTGCCGGATAAAGGCTCTCAATTGCGTTGGGTTGGGGCCGAAGGAAAAATAATAATCAGATCTCTCACAAAAATCCCGGAAGAATCACTTTACTGCTGAAATCAGCCAATTATATCGAGCCTGCCTGCGTATCCAGAATCTCCGATAGAATTAGCTCAAGAAAGAAAGAAAAATCAATGCCCACAGGGGAAAACTAAAACGGGAAAAGATTAACTGAATATTAAGTTGGTTACTGAGTGCTTTCTCTCTCTGCAAGGCTGGAGAAAGAAGACGCGAAGAGAGAGAGAGAGAAGGGCGGAGAGGGAGGAAAATGTTTAAGATATAAAAAATTGTATGGACAGCGAACGGAACAGGGCAATGAGCTCAGATTATATATATATTTAATAAAATTCAGTGAAGACCTTGTTCTAATCCAAAAAAAAATTACGATAATCAGACTTAACAAAATGCTAGTAGTAGTATAATTAAGAAAGAAAGACCCAAGAAAGCCGCCGACGCCTCTGATTAAAGGGTAAAAATATATTGGTAAAATCTACAGTTGAATAGCAAGCTGTCATTTACTAATTCGCAATTTTTTGCTGCACATTATTGCGCTTGCGCGACACTAAAAAATGCAATATGCAACAATTTCGTTGAAATGGTTTCCTAAAAGTCTGTTTAATTGAACTTCTTTGGCCCCATTTTAATGGGAATTTACGTGTAGTACATTTATTTTTGGTAAATGAAAATAGTCAATATTCTGACTTTATTCAATTAAATTTCTACCAAGGTTTTCTATATCAAATATTTTGCGCCGCACTTCAATTTTATTCATTATTTAATTCTCTCGCTCAACACCGTTTAATTATTAGGTCTTGTTAGCTGTGGATTAACTTATGAAATTCATCTCGTAGGTGGAAGTGGAATGGCGTCTGAGATGAAGTCCTATCATTGTTTACTAAATATTAATAACCAACATATTCATTTTATATTTATCATGACCACAATTTTCCTACTTAAAAATTCTACATTTTAATCCTCTCTCTTTTAAAATTTATATGTCATGTGATGTCCGTTATTACTTGTTAATCTACTGTAATAATGGATTGTTTGTTGTACTAAAGCACGCCCAACCTTCTCTAGTTTACATGCCATTTAAATTCCACACAAATCAGTAGCCATAAATTGAAGTGCAATATATTAAAAACCTCGTGCACTAAAATATAAATTTGACGTGGTGAATGTTTTAACGTAACATATCCGTCAATTATTATTCTATCTTCAAAGCATCGTACTGTTGTAGTATTCTGACGTTGCGTGTTTGTGTTAATAATTCACTATTATAATTGTCATCCTAAATGTAAGAAGCTTTCCACAAATAGAGGGCGAGATGTGAGTTTAATTGCAAAAACACAGTATCAAACAAGAACTGAAATTTTGAGGAAGATATGTACCATAATAAAATAAGACTGAGCGCATTATTATCATAAAATCAAAAATAAAATCACCAGAAATATTGGATTTATGGACTTGGCGTAATAGATGCAAAAGTGAGCAACTATAATTTAAGAGATCGCATATTTGAAGTTTATTAGTAGTACCTTCTAAGTCGAAATCAATATATATATATATATATGGATTATAATTAAGGTAGTGCTATTTGGTCACACTATGGTCGGTCACACAAGTTAAAAATAGTAATATAGGTTTTGAAAATAAAAATATACCCTAATTGAAAAAGCATAAACCCTAGGAGAAAATGCGATTATTTCCATTTTTACAGTCAACTTTCATTTTTCTTACGCGTGTGGCTGACCACCGTGTGATCGAATATCATTACCCTTATAATTAATACTCTATAATTTATTATTATAAAAATGTTAGTGTTATTTGAACACGCAATAACTAACCACACTAACTAAAAAAGTAATATAAATTTTGGAAAAGGAATTATATCATAATTGCGAAATCTAAATCCTAAGGGATATGTAATTATTTTTATTTTTATAAATAATTTTTTTACTTCTTTTACACGTATGGCCGGCCACAGTGTATCTGGATAGAATTATTGTATGAAAATAAAGTTAAAATGCATAACTAATATAAGATTTAAATAATTACACAAAAGAAATGTCTAAACATTAATCAAAAGATGAATTTGTCGAACTTTAAATTGAGTTATTCGGTTGGTGAATTTATTTTCAACAACTAAGTTACATAAAAGAATGCACAAAGTACACTATAACCTCTATATATTAATACCATTGAACCGTAAAATTTCATTATTTTAAAGAGATATTAATTGATCAATAAGTTAATAATTTATTAATTAAAAAAATCTCAAGTTATGTTAAGTTCATGACATATGAATCCACGAACAATGTATTAAAAGAGTAGATACAATGTAATTGTACAAATTAAATTAATTCAACGAAAATATGCACAACTGTATTACATAGAATTCAACGAACATATATTTTTAAATTTATTCAAATAACATTAGAACTAGATATATATATGGACGTTCGATCCATATTAATGAAAGAATTGTTGTGTAAACAAAATAAAAAATTTTAAAAATAATTCCAAAGAATAAAATGGGTTCTCATCTAAAAGGTGTCGGAAAAAAACCCATATAAGTAAAGGATTATGTGAGTGCAAAAGAGATTACAAACATGCACCCAAAGAGAGTTGGAATTCTGGCTAGATATAAAATTTCATTTGAAAGTTAGGAAAGGTACTATTTTATAGTATATAAATTTCAATAGAAAAAACTAACAACAATTAATTCATATTTCACTAAGTTATCATGGTTATCTCTGTAAGTTTATAAAATTATTAATTTATGATTTTGTAGGGACCATATCTATATTTATCTATACCTATTATAAAAGAACGGATTCTTACAAAATTTAATTTGCATAAGATATCCTTATTATTATATTTATTTTAAGGGTAATAGTGTAAATCTATATTATACTTATAATAAATATTATAAATAGATAATATAGTCATACACCTATCATAACTCTTTTTTTTTAATTTAATAATACAGTTGTACTCCTATTACAACTCAATTTAATGTATTAATTAATAATGTAGTCCTACATGTTCTATTACTCAAAAGTGAAAGAGAAAAGACATATACATTTTGATAGCTCGATATTATATTATTGAAATTTCTGTGTAATTTGTTTTTTAATTTAGAATCATTATATGATTTGATTATGAAGTAGCTATATAGGTCTGCAACCATGGTTATTATGATGAGAGTCAAGAAATTAGAGTTGATAAATTAATTTCATAGTTTTAAAATATAATATCACACTACACCATAAAATTGAATGAAATATCGAGGATGACTGAAGTAATTGTAATTCAACAATTGGGCTTTGATATTGTATAGTTTAAAAAATTGAAAATCTTTATCATAATTTCTCAAGTATTAAAATAAAAATAATAGTAAAGATTCAAAATAAAATTTTGATGTTAGCTACAATCCCTCCGTCACCACACAATGAAGGGGGTGATCTCGTAGTTCATCAAAATGGGTTATTGGAGATTTGTAAACAGTTTAGCGGTTTTGATTAAT
This sequence comes from Schizonepeta tenuifolia, assembly GCA_029490685.1. Lineage (NCBI taxonomy): Eukaryota > Viridiplantae > Streptophyta > Magnoliopsida > Lamiales > Lamiaceae > Schizonepeta > Schizonepeta tenuifolia. The sequence continues at coordinate 13,396,380 of CM055955.1, read as the reverse complement.
GAAGAGATTATCTACGTAACTGCTGAATAAATGAACACTAGCATATTAATCTTTGATAAATATTTTCACAAATGACAATATTTTCTTTTTTCTAACATCTACTTATAAATTATTTTTCTTACTGAAATTATGAAGTATTTTTAGCTATTATGGTTCATGAAGAGAGTATATAAATTAATGATTGATAAATTAATTCCATAAATTTCAAAGCATCCCATAAAAACAATAAAAATGAATTTTTGGTGTAAAGGATGTGATTTTTGATGTAATTAAATCTATATTTATTGATAAACATAATTTCAACCAAATTAAAGTTGAAATAGTACATGACAATTGATTTTTCATCTTATCATTGTAATACACTACACATTAAAGTTTAATTTTAAATAATTATGAATATATGTAAATATAATGGAAATTAAATATGTATAGATGTATACTAGGCTGGAAAAAGAAAATTGAGGTAACGAAAAAGAGTATGAGAAATTAAAACTTGATACTTGGGACACCTAAAAATTGTTATATTCCTTATCATTATGTATAATAAAATTATTTAAATATATAGATACAAGAACCATTAAAGAGAATAAAAATATATATTTCAGAATAATACTTTAATTTAATCATTCGAAAAACACAATATTTAGCAGTTTTTTCTATATTATTAATTTTTCAATATTCAAATATTTTGTTGGTTAATTGTAAATGGAAATCCAAACAAAGATATGCTATTATAATAATCCCCTTTCATTTTCAGAGTACAAGTTATGTACATTATGATTTGTGATTTATAATTATTTTCACAAACAGTATCGGGGTAATTTTTCTACATATAATTGGAATACCATAACATGCGTTTTGATTCTTCTAAGCAAGTACTAAGGTCATCAAATTAATTAAATTATAATAAATCTTCTTTACCATCGTCATAAATTTGTTAACATTGTACACAAAATCGAAGATATATTTAAATTCAATAATTCTATTCGGACATACTATGTCTGGACATACATGCTTCAAACGGTAAAAAAATTGTCCAATTGCTTTCAAAATTTCTGTCCTACTCAGATCCCTTTTTAAAATATCGATCTTATGCACATACGCACCCAAATTTTACTCTCATTCACACCCAACTCCTAAACTTGTGAATTTAAATTGGGATGAAACTTTATAATTAAAATTTAAAAAGTGTATGTTTATTAAGAGCATCCACTACAGGGTTCTAGTAAGACCTAGGTTGAAGCACTGGGAAATGTGATTTTAATGATTGGTGGTGTTGAGTTAGACCTAGGTTGATTTTTTCACTACAATGGGGTTGAGTAAGACCTAGGTTGAAGCACTGAGAAGTGTGATTTTAATGATTGAATAGATTTATTTTGTTGTTTTTTTTTTTTTGGTAATAAATATTATAAAAAATAACTTAATTAAATTCAGAAATTAATAAATGACAATTTTATTGAATTTAAAAAAATTAAAACATACACTAATTAAAAAAATTACAATAATTAAAAACTGGAACATTACAATAATTAAGAAAAAAAAATTAGGACAACTACTCCTCCCAATTGAATTCCCTTGTAAGTTTGCGGCGAACATTTTCGTACCTCGCCTTTTGCTCGGGACTTATATTCGACGTGTCGGCAATATAGATATTGAACGTCCACTCCTCCCTCGATTGCTAGTTGAGGGATGCCAACTCTTGTGCTGCGTGCTCGCGTAGCGCATTTTTGCCCTTCCTCCCCTTCTTCGCCGCTTTCACTCCTTCGGGTCGAACCTGTAGAGTGTTTGCATCGCTCGCGGATGTGGTGGATGTGGTGGATGCGGTGCCGCTAGCAGACGAAGTATACTCGCCAGATTCATTTATCTTGATTCGCCTTGGAGCAGTTGGCTTTTGAGGGTTGGTGAAAGTCGGGATATGCCTCAAGAGCTCCCTCGCAGCCCTATACAGGAACGGTTTCCCATGCTTCTCGGCGTACAGATCTTGGACCCTTGTGTATAGATCGAAGTCGTTCTCCCCGCTTCCGAGCTAATTTTCTTCTTGGATGTAGATGCCGGCGAAGTTCTGGATCTGTTTCTTGGCGCGGCCCCATGCGCTCTTCATCGCACTCTTTTCTCTTGGGTGGGCGGGAGCTATGTGGGCGTTGAATGAGGCCATTATTTTCTCCCAAAGCGCGTTTGAGGTTTGGTAATTGCTGGTGATTGCGTCCATCCCGAAGTCAACGTAGCACTTTGAGAGGTATTCAATCTCAGTGGCCGAGTAGTTAGGACCTCGCAGTGGCTTATTAGGCTCGTCGGATGAGGCCGCGGCAGCTTTCCCCTTGCGGCGTGCCTTTCCCTTCCCCTTGGCCGGAGAAGTGGTTGTGCTTGAGGTCGCGACAACTTTCCCCTTGCGGCGGAGCGGAGGCGGTGGTGTTGGCTCACGTTCATCCGATTCCTCTTGGTGGGAGTCGCCGTACGCCTCTTCCTCTTCCTCCACCTCAACATGGTCGTCGTCGTCGTTGAGGTTGAAACGTCTGAGTCGAGCCATACCCGCTGGCTGCTGCGAGAATTGGGAGTACCCAGATGTCGCCAGTACTTGAGAGAACCCCGGCGATTGCGAGAAGCCCGGCGCAGGCAAGAAGCCCAGCGACTGCGAGAAGCCCAACGCAGGCGAGAAGCCCGGCGACTGCGAGAAGCCCGGCGCAGGCGAGAAGCCGGCGACTGCGAGAAGCTGTAAGACGGAGGAACTTGGGAGAACCAGGCGTCTGCGAGAACCCAGCCGATGGGGGGAATTGGCCGTACCCCTGCGGCTGTGAGAACTGCGAGTACCCAATCGCCGGAGGAAATTGGGAGAAATCCGACGACGGGGAAATTGGGAGAAACCCGGCGTCTGCGAAAAAGTTGCAAACCCTGCAGGGACCGAGTATTGGCCGAAACCGGAAGAAGGGGAGAATTGGGAGGTTGGATTCGCCGGATTGGGAGATTGGTTCGGTGAATTTGAACCAAAATTTTGCGCGTACCATGAATTGAACCCGTCTTCAGCCATTTTTTTGCACAAAATAAATTGAAAGAGTGAAATTTTTTGTGGAGAAGAATGAATGAAATGAAGGGATATATATAGGGAAAAATTGGAGATAACCGTTGCTCCTTCACATATATACGTTGGAGACAAAAAAAAATACAGCCGTTGCTTTCTTTATTTTTTAATCAGAAAATGAAAAAAAAAAATAGGCGCGGACCAATGGGGACACGCCATACGTGTCCCCATATTGCAGTCATGTTGAGTCGAAGGGTGTGTCGAAGGAACGACACCGCCATCGCCACCGCCATCGACACAGGGAGGTGTCGATCCCCCACTGTGGCTTCGACACAGGGTGTGTCGAGTAGGGGGTGTGTCAATCGCGTTCTACACCACCCTTCAACACCACTCTTCGTTCCTTGTAGTATATGCTCTAATAACCAAATTATCGAAACTATAAAATTGAATTATTAGTTAAAAAAATCCGTTAAATTTCTATTTTTACCTTTATTTTAAGGTCTACATAAAAATCCTTTTTTTATACATTTCCTATTGTTGTCGTTGCCTCGAGTCCTTTAATTTATTTCTAATTTTTGTATTAGGTAAAAATATCAACATCAACTTATTTTCTAATAAAATACGCTATAGTTTGGAAGGAAATGACAAAAGTGATTGAAATGAATATGGTCATTACTTCCCCTCTTTTTATTAAATTTACTTGTAAGATTAAAATATGAAGGTTTGTTCGTCATGCATGATTAGATGACGAAGTTATAGTTGATTTATGTTAAATTTTCTTAGTACGTATTTATATTGTAACAAAAATTATGTTAATTTTTAGGTATTAATTATTACTTCTACTATATATTGCTACTGTTTACTTTTTATATAGTGTTCATTTTAATAGGTAACCATCGGATAATTTAAACAAATTTGAATTTGAAAAATAATTGATTGGAGATAGTAGACCCATTATCATTCCTATTTGCACATACTAGCTAATAATATTGAAGTTAATAATAGTCAAAATTAATAATATATATTATAACTTTTTTTATTTACAAATATTTGTAATAAATTAATTATCTTAAACAAAAGTTATATGTGCAATACACGCATCTCTCTACTAGTATTTATAAAAGGCTCTTCCGAAAAATAATTATCTTATGAAATTATCGAAATTATTAATTTACACCAAGGCCTAACTCAGGACTGAAAAATATTATTATTTTAGAGAGATTATTAATTTAAGGAGGTTCTATTGTTGTGAGTTACATTAATAATCAGTACTTAGACGAGTAATGATTTATGAATAAGTTTTGTAAACGATGGGTTTTTGCCCTTTGGGATGATGCACAGTAGGCTTTGTTGGGTCATACGACATCGCTCCGACATTGGCGTGCTAATGTCTGTAGATTATTTTTAATTTTTTCAGAGATGAACATGAAGCGAGCAATTTAGAGAGTTGATGGTGGGTCACATAGTACATATAATTACTGCCAAGATAAAGGGTTGTTCCAATGGTTGGAACATATTACCAGCTTCCAACCTGCCACATCATCTTTTGTAATCCAACAGTTTTTTTCTAGTACGAATCTTCTCCAATACTTAACCCAGCTTCCAATAACACTATGGTCCCACTTCAATATATACTAGTAATTTATATCTCTATATATTTTTTTAAATTAATTTTACATAAATATTTTTTATGTTTTTGTATATCTTTGATTATATATTTAAATTTAAATTCTTAATATAACTAGTTAATAAAATAAAGTAAATTTTTGTAATTATAAATAATAATTAAAATTTCATTAATGAAATCAAATACATCACTGGAATCGAAATTACATTGCTAAAATTAAAATTACACCAGAGAGCAGTTGTCGAGTCATCTGAACTCCAGAGTTAGAAAAAGTTTCAAAAATCTTTACTAGTGTATTTCCCCACCCCACCCCACCCCACCCCACCCCTCCAGGTAACTCGTTATCGGAACCATCAAGGAGTTTGTGCAGCAGCGGCGATCAGAGTGAGAAATGGGAAGAAGATGATGATGTGTATTTATTTATGTGAATTTGTGGTATTATTTTTTTATTTTTAAATGCAAAACGACATCATTTTGGTCAAATTGCAGACAACGTCGTTTGTTTAGTCGTGGCGAGTTGCCATATAAGCAACTCCGACGTTCACATCACATAGTAGACCCATTATCATTCCTATTTGCACATACTAGCTAATAATATTGAAGTTAATAATAGTCAAAATTAATAATATATAGTATAACTTTTTTTATTTACAAATATTTGTAATAAATTAATTATCTTAAACAAAAAGTTATACGTGCAACACACGTATCTCTCTACTAGTATTTATAAAAGGGTCTTCCGAAAAATAATTATCTTATGAAATTATCGAAATTATTAATTTACACCCAAGGCCTAACTCAGGACTGAAAAATATTATTATTTTAGAGAAATTATTAATTTAAGGAGGTTCTATTGTAGCGAGTTACATTAATAATCAGTACTTAGACGCGTAGTATGATTTATGAATAAGTTTTTTAAACGATGGGTTTTTGCCCTTTGTGATGATGCACAGTAGGCTTTGTTGGGTCTTACGACATCGCTCCGACATTGGCACGCTAATGTCTGTAGATTATTTTTAATTTTTTCAGAGATGAACATGAAGCGAGCAATTTAGAGAGTTGATGGTGGGTCACATAGTACATATAATTACTGCCAAGATAAAGGGTTGTTCCAATGGTTGGAACATATTTCCAGCTTCCAACCTGCCACATCATCTTTTGTAATTCAACAGTTTTTTTCTAGTACGAATCTTCTCCAATACTTAACCCAGCTTCCAATAACACTATAGTCCCACTTCAATATATACTAGTAATTTATATCTCTATATATTTTTTTAAATTAATTTTACATAAATATTTTTTATGTTTTTGTATATCTTTGATTATATATTTAAATTTAAATTCTTAATATAACTAGTTAATAAAATAAAGTAAATTTTTGTAATTATAAATAATAATTAAAATTGCATTAATGAAATCAAATACATCACTGGAATCGAAATTACATTGCTAAAATTAAAATTACACCAGAGAGCAGTTGTCGAGTCATCTGAACTCCAGAGTTAGAAAAAGTTTCAAAAATCTTTACTGGTGTATTTCCCCACCCCACCCCACCCCCCCTAGGTAACTCGTTATCGGAACCATCAAGGAGTTTGTGCAGCAGCGGCGGTCAGAGTGAGAAATGGGAAGAAGATGATGATGTGTATTTATTTATGTGAATTTGTGGTATTATTTTTTTATTTTTAAATGCAAAACGACATCATTTTAGTCAAATTGCAGACAACGTCGTTTGTTTAGTCGTGGCGAGTTGCCATATAAACAACTCCGACGTTCACATCATCATTAATTTTGGGGAAAATGAACCCAGGATAAAATTGAGAGAAATTGACTGATGAGGAATTGTCACAAATTTTGAAAAGATGAGAACATAAACGAATTTAGTATAAAATGGGGAATTTGTATGCAATTTCGCCTTAATTTTTTGGCCTTTCATAAATTCTTTGGATTTTGGTATGTTTCATGTATTGTCTTTTAATAATTCGTTGGAATTAGTATTAAATAAATATTGAGAATTTTTTAAACTAATTAGTTAATCTAAAATAATAAACAAGTTCAACAATGGTTGCATCATAATCATTCAATAATTGATCACTTTATTAAACTTTCATACAAATGTAAGCCATCAATGCCAAATTGCAGGACACATATGTACTTTTTCTTAAAATGTGTAAGAAAAAAGGATGAATACCAGCTTTTGTAAAACTTGAGTGTGTATTTTTCATTAGTACGAGGAGAGTGTATTTTTTATTTGTGCAAATGCAAAGTGTGCATTCTTATGAATTAAAGAGTATTGTATACTCTAGTTTTTCAGATATTAGAGCAATTACTGCGGGAGTCGAAGGGGGGTGTCGAAGGTGGTGTCGAGTGGATCGACACCCCCCCCCCCACTCGACACACCCTTATGTCGAGGGGTGTGTCGATGGCGGGTTCGAATTTTTGACACACCGCTCGACTCCATGATGATGTAATATGAGGACACTTGTCGTGTCCCCATTGGTCCAGTCCATTTTTTTTTAATAAAAAATTAATAAACATCAACGGTTATATTTTTTCGTCTACAACGTATATTTTGCTACCATCAACGGCTATTCCCATTTTTTCCCTATATATATCCTACCACACCACTACATCAATTCATCCATACCACACCACCACATCAATTCATTCAATTCATTCATCATACAATTCACTCGTTTTTTCAAAAAAAAAAATTATGAGTTGGCCGGGTGCGAGCTACAATCTTGAAGAGGCGGAGGCGCACCGCCGCCAACGTATGCAACGAGCCAGGAAGCTTTACCAAATAGTGGTTGAGTCTGATTCGTCAGACGACGACGAGGAGGATACGAGGACGTACCTGTACCGGAATCGTGAGGAGGCCGAACAACGCCTCCGACGAGATTATTTTGTCAACCACCCTATATGGGGTGATGCTGTCTTCCGCCGACGGTTTCGAATGAGCAAGCGCCTATTCTTGAGAATTGCTCAAACTCTTAAGGATCGGGAGCATTTTTTTCAGCAACACCCGGATGCCATTGGAAGATTGGGGTTCCACCCCTGGGTCAAGTACACCGTTGCTCTGAGGCAACTAGCCAATGGTGGAGCAGCCGATCAGTACGACGAATATCTGTACTGTGGCAATACAACAGGCAATAACATCCTCAAAAATTTCTGTCGGGCCATCAGATCTGCTTTCGACGACGTATATTTGAGGCGGCCAAATGAGGCTGACATCGCCCGGATCACTGCATTGCACGAGAGGACGCACGACTTTCCCGGAATGCTTGGAAACATCGACTGTATGAACTGGCAATGGAAGAATTGTCCAACTGCTTGGAGAGGAATGTACACTGGACGAAATAAATCTCCAACCCTCGTCCTTGAAGCTGTCGCCTCCCAAGATTTGTGGATTTAGCATGCTTTTTTCGGTGTCGCCGGCTCTCTGAACGACATCAACGTGCTCAATCAGTCATCTGTCTTCGCCGACGTCATCAATGGTAGAGCGCCGTCAACCGCTTTCACTGCAAACGGCTGCCCGCACCGTATGGGATATTATCTCGCCGACGGCATCTATCCGAAGTGGGCCTCTTTCGTGAAGACACTCCATGCGCCAACAAATCCGAAGAGACAGCGATTCGCTCGGATGCAAGAAGTTGCGCGTAAAGACGTTGAAAGGGCTTTCGGCGTCCTGCAAGCTCGTTGGGCAATCATAAAGGGCCCTGCTCGCATGTTCTTTCGGGAGCATTTATGTGATGTCATGTATGCATGCATCATTCTGCATAACATGATTATTGAAGATGAAGGACCGAGGGCAACTGAATTCCATGCTGAATCGAGCGCAAGAGGCGATGCAAACGTGAACAGGGCACCAGTCCAACAAGGGGCGCCAGTGCCACTCCGCCAAGTTATTTAGAGACACGACTGCCTTATGGAGGATATGATTGAAGAGATTTGGGCACGTTTTGGTCCACTCCGCGTGTAGTTGTTGTGCTTTTATTTATTTCCTAATTCTCTTCCCAGTGTTTAGACCTAGGTCTTACTCAACCCCATTATAGTGGGAAAATCAACCTATGTCTAACTAAATACCACCAATCATTAAAATCACGTTTCTCAGTGCTTCAACCTACGTCTAACTAAATACCCGTAATAAGTGCTCTTATATTTAGTTAACCTATCATGTAATGACCACCACTACATCAAAATGTTCGAGAAGTTACATACTACTATATTTATCATAATCTTTCAAAAATTATGTCACTAAAATAAAATTGTGATGTAATGAGTAACTATTCATTATCTCTCCATTAAAAAATTGCACACTTTTTCATAAATTACAAATAAAATGATATTACAAAATTGAGTGACATTTGATCGTGTGATTAGTTGTAATATTTCTAAATGAAACAAAATTGAATAATTTTATTCATAGCCCCCAGTTTACTTTTTGTAGTCTTGTTATTTAATAAATTAACAAAAATATTAGTTAAAGTACTGTTTTACACTAATAATTCTTTAATTATCTACTCCCTCCGTTCGAGCACAAGTGTTCACTTTGCTACAGTACGAGTGTTCGAGCACAAGTGTTCACTTTGCTTTTTTATACAATTATACCCTCATACTTTTCCTTTATTTACTACCATTTGCCATTGATGACCCTACCTTACAACAACTTTATTCCTACTTTTTGGCCATCACATCAACTTTATTCCTACTTTTTGGTTAATACCACCACCTTTTTATCAATACCACTGTTTTTTTGTCATTATCCCACTACCTCTATATTTTAACTTTTACCCTACTAAAAACAACTTTATCAGCTTTCTTAATCTCCGTGCCCAGCACAAACTGGACACTTGTGCTCGAACGGAGGGAGTAATAAATTATATTTCTTTCTATTGCTATAGCCACAAAACTTGTACGCAGACGCAGCCAAGCTAGGCAGATGAAAAATCGAACATTTTTCTCATTTGTCATTCCTATCTCTATCGCTTTCAGCTTTCTCACATTTTTTTTTGCAGACAAATCAAAAATTCAATATGTAATTTCTCACAAAATTATTTCACCTCCTCACCTTCACCGTGAACTGAAATATATTCAACTCATCGGACTCGATTCCTCACGATGGACGCATAAGAGATCCATCACCGCTGGGCATGCGTGGTCGCTCATTGACTTTATACCAATAGACCATTTCGTTGTTAATATGCTTTAAGACTATCTATAATGGTAATGTCTCCATTGAGAGTGATATAGATAGAAACAGTCACCCGCAGTGGAACTGTCTCTATGTTATCTCCATCTAATTAGTTTCTGAATATTAATTTTGTATTAATTTTAAAAAATTTGAAATTTTCATTAATTAAAATACAAATAAAAAATTGTATTAATCCGAAAATGAAAAACTACTATTTTTTTATTCAGAAACATATTAAAAATGAAAACTAAAAAAGTGAAAAAAAGAAAGAAGAAAAATCAAAGAAGAAAAAAAAAGAAAAGAATGCAAAGAAAATTCAAAAAAGGAAAAAACTGAAAAAACAAAATGAAAAGAAAGAAAGGAAAAAAAAAACTGAAGAAAAGGAGAAAGAATGAAGAAGAAAAAAAATAATACATTTGTTCTAAGGGGGATTCGAACCCCTTCCCTCCCCTCCCCCATGTCAAAGAAGATAGATGCAATAACCATGCCACTAGGCTCTAATGTCAATCTTTTGACATCTTTTACTTATTATAATATATATACGATTTAACAATTTTATTTTTTAAACTGGATCGAGACTGTTTCGATGTTACGAGATGCTCTTGAGCTGCTGCATTGAATTATCTCCATGAATTGGTTGTCTCGAGACACCCATAAAGACAGTCATTGTGTTTAGTCTAATTATCAAAAATCATCTATTGACTTTATCAGTTCTATGAATTTACAGAAATTAGAAGTAGATAGGTCTCAAGGGTAATTCAATTTATTGATTTAGTTGAAGTGAGAAACTTTATGTAACTAAATTTTATATTATATTGAAGTATAATTAATTTTATGATATTTCTCCTGATTTCATTAAATTATGTCAATATTAAATATTTCTATGTAATCGCACATGTTAAAAGTACTACCTGCAATCAATTTTTTTGGTAAAATAACTTCTTTATTTTTTGGCAATGAGCCAAATTGAAGGGACATGCGCTCGAGAATAAACTTGCGCGTGTTTCGCTTGTTTTCATTTAATTAGTAAACACTTTTTTTTAGGGAATTAATAAACTCATATATTGAAGATTATATGTGTATGTATATAATACGTGTGGGGTGGTAGAATTTGTATTTTGAAAAGTGGATTGGCCTCTGCACAACCGTTTATAATATGTGCATCGAGCGAGTAGATTAAAGATTGAAAATTATAAGTTCAAATCCTACGTTAGGAAATGTTTAATTTTACTTGCCTATTATTCCTTAAATCTTAGGTTAATATCATTGACTCTAATTTGTCTCATGAATACGATTAAACTGAACATCCATAGCAAGAGATTGTTCACCAATTAAAAATTTATTCGTCCACATTCATTCCACACTCAGTTTTTTAGCAGGAAAAGGAATTATAGAGCTTAATCTATAATATGCTTTTCCTATAACTATGTATCAATACCTTTATAATGTTCCCCCGACTTACACATGATTTGGAGGCCCAATTTCAAATTCTATTTTACAACAATGTCATACTTTGCTTGCAAGTGTGCATGGAAGTTTGTCTATCAATTCAATTTTTTTGTAAATTTCAATCGAAGCTACGCAACCTTTAATAAAATATTTAAATCTCCAGTTTTTTTTTGTAATTTTGCAATTCAAAACATCCACTTATTCATGTGTTACGATGACACTATTGTCGATAAAATAGAGTATAAAAATTGAAGTATGAGATACTCTATTTTTCATGAGTTGTACTAGAAAACATTCTCACAAAGTTTATCATATTCTACTTCGTCACACAACAAACTATCAGCTCTAAAAACAACTTGACAAGATATAAAATATTTTTGGATCCGAAACTCTTAATCAAGATCTAACTTTTGTCTTGTCAATAAGATCCTCTTAAATTTGTAACTGTTGAGTGATTCTGATTTACTTAGTATTATTTATAATTTGTTTCTTACGCATGATGGTAGTATTACCTCATGGGAAAATATTACTAGCGACAATATGTTTGGAAGCATTATATCGTCTTTGTACCAACTAAAGCTGCTTACATTTGAAAATAAAATAAAATAAAATAAAGAAAAAGTCGTGGTAGTAGTAGCCCCCTCTTATGTCTTTTTTCTCAAAGTATTTGAGCCACAACCCTTCTAAAACGAGGAACGTTCTCTCTCTCTCTCTCTCAACGCCACCGACACTTTGATACCGCAGGATTACAACCCTGTACACGTGGCGTCTTACAAGCCGTGGATTGGACTCCGGAGGCTTCAAGAATGGGAAGGAAAAAGGACATTCTGTGTCCACGTATTCCGATAGAGACTCTACAACAAAACAGGGGCGGCCGTTTTGTTGACCATCTTAAGTCTTAACGATTAATTATATGTTTATTACTAAATGAATTTCAAACTCCGACCAAATATTCAAATTTTGTCTTTCTTTTTTGGGAGTTTTGAAGACAGTGTACCGACACTTTGGATGCCACATTGAAACTTCTTTAGACGTATTGTAATTTATTCCATTCTTTTTTTAATATTCATTTGTTGCAAACATACTACTAGTATTTGTTTATTTTTTAGGTAGTTTGCTTAAATAAAGGAGCCTCACAGATTGTAATCATCAAGATTTGCGTCCTCCAATCTATTTTTGAGGAATTTGGTATCACGGTCTTGGCAAATAACAAAGCCAGAGATGAAAAAACTAAGTGGAAAAAAAAATCCTTATAAGTGTAGACAATCTTATTTTGGTCGATATAATTAAGAGGTCTACTTTTCTCAAAATGTTTAAGATTCCTCTTTTTTTTTCTTCTTGGTGGGAGGGAGAGCGGTGAGATTTGAACTCTAAATCTCATTGCTTATAGAATGAAGTTGCATGGTCTGGACGATTAGATTCTTATAAATCAATAAGAATATACTATATTCATATAGCGGTTGATTCACATATAAAGTATTTTTCTCGTTAAAAATAAAAATAAAACATGTTATGTACTAAAATAGTGCATCTTATGATATCATAATGTATCATCATAATAGTGCATTTTTGAATTACTATAATGCATTGTTATGTTAATGTGTTCTATGTTCAATAATAATACGTGTTGGTTAAACTATACCTGTAAACTTATAAAAATTAGTAATATTTTAAACCGCTTCTTATTTCTTTTGAGAAAATTAATTTAGATATGATCTTAAAAAAATAGAAACTACTCCCTTCGAGACATTGGAGTCGTGCAATCCTACGAAACCCCACGAGGACCAGTTTCCCTCCAAAATACCAACTCGAGTATGTATATATTTTGACATTATTAAATCAAATTTTTTTAACAGAGGGGAGTAAATGGACCAATAAAAATAGAGGAATACTGTGTGTGTTAGTCTAGTGATAGAGTAGTTAATGTCGGAACCAAACGTCACGAGTTCGAATCCACGATCGCATATTATTTAATTTTTTTTGTAATATATTATTAAAAAAATAATAAAATAATAATAGGGGGATACATCTAACATGATAGATTCAACAAAGTTACAGTCAAAAGATATTCTGATGAGAATTAAATATTGTAATTCCAAAAAACGCCCCTCCTTTTGTTTTATTGATATTTCTTGTACTTTGATGTTATACTTCTGTAAGAAAAAATAACAGAAAATCAAGGAAGAGCGAGAGTCGGGAATGCGCAATTATTTGTGTTATTTTAGTTGTTTGTGGATGATGTTTTTTTTTTTTTTTTTTTTTTTTTCAGTAAAGAGTAAGGACTCGGTGCAACGTGTCCCACAGTATGAGACCACATTTTTTGCAATAAATTCATATGCACACCATCATATATTCATATGCACTGCACTTTATGTTGATATACACACTGAAAAGTATTAATATGCACCAACCTTTTTCAAATTTTTTTTTCCAATTCTTTTTATTTACGTTTTTTTTTTCTTTATTTTTTTTTTCCGGCGGAGCCTTCTGCTCCGATTTTACGGCTCCACATTCGCTCCGATTACTAATATAAGGATAATCGTCGGGCAACAATTTGGATTGTTTGGCTCGCTCCACGGCCTTCGGATCCCCTCGCTCGAATCTTGACCAAAGAAGAAGCGGCAAACAAAACGAAGAGGCAAAAAAAAAATGAGTGCAAAATAAATTTGGAGATTTAAAAAACAAAAATCGGAAAAAAAACTGGAGAAAAGTGGGTGCATATCAATACTTTTCGGTGTGCATATCAACATAAAGTGCAGTGCATATGAATATATGGTGATGTACATATGAGCTTATTGCAAAAAAAAAAAAAAACGAAAAAAAGAGGCCCGTGCACTACACGCGCCACGCGTGTATCTCACAGCGTGAGACGCGTCTCACGAGAGAATTTGCCAGTATTTTTTTTATTACTATGATTTGTCGGGAAAGGTTTGTAATTAATTCAGAATGTGTTAATAGTTTTTTGATTATGAATGGTGGAGTGTGTTTTCAATTGTAATCAAAGTCTATCCTTTTTTTATTGCAAGTATGGTGGTTAGAACGTATTAAAAAAAGTGAATGATTATATTTTGAAAAATAAAAAATTCAGTCCACATAAACAAACTCCCTAAATATACTTGTGCTCCAACTTTTGCAAATGCATGCATTAAACTTCATGATGTAATGGCGTGAAGTGCATGGCGCGAAAAAAATCAGCGAATATATATAAATATATACATATCTTATTAAATACTGTGAACAGATTATGCACTAATTACAAATGTGTTGACTAAAATTATTTTCCTTGACAAATTAACAAATAATTGAACTATATAATAAACCATAAGTATGATATTGTGATAACACCTTGAATATAATATGTTTCCTTCCACCTACCAGCTGTATCCACAATTAACACGATGCGGTCTAAATTTGTCATGACGTCTATTCCACTAACTAGGCCACTCTAATATAACTGGAAGTGAAGGACCTAGCAAAATCTCCCCTTATATTACAATAATTATCAAAAAATATAATATGGTAAAATTATAATCAAATTTATGACTTTTGGATAATTATATTTTTATTATAGGGTGGAAGTTTATACACCATTTCATTATTTTCTCCCACCCATTTTATTTCACGTCAGTTTTTTTTATCTCTCTAAAACTTTTCCCACCCATTTTCACTCCCACCATTTTACTCCCCCATTTCACGTCATTCATAGAAAACCCTACCTCCTCCTCCACCATTTTCTCCCCCACCGCCTCCATCATGGCTTCGAACAGTGAGATCGAGGAAGAAGCCATCCAAACCGGCAGAGAAGAAGAAGTCGCCGCCGTTGATTTGGGCGACGATATACAGTCGGATTCCGGCGACCAAGCAAGACGAGAGAGAAAGAAGAAGAGAAAAGAAGATACAGCCGGCGAAGCCCAACCGTCGAAGAAGAAAAAAACGAAAGAAAAGAGAAAAGGGAAGAGAAAGGAAGGAGAAGAAGAAGAAGAGGAGGAAGGAGAGGTAAAATTTGAATTTCTCTTTCTCAGATCTGTCTGTTCAGATCTGAAATTCGTAACATGTTTGCTGGAATTTTGGTAAAATAACATGTTACGAAATTACAATTTCGTAACATGTTTATGGCAATTTGAATGTTTCGAATACATGTTACGAATTTCACAATTCGCAACATCATATACAAATTTCGTATATAGTGTTACGAATTGTGAAATTCGTAACTAACTGTGCATTTTAATTCGGTAATTTGAAGTTACGAAATTATAATTTAGCAACATGTTTGAGGCTTTTTGAATGTTTCAAATCTGAAATTTTTAGGTGTATAATGTTGCGAATTTCACAATTAGTAACACAATTCGTATATAGTGTAGCGAATTGTGAAATTCGTAACTACCTGTGCATTTTCATTCGTTTATTTGACGTTACGAAATTACAATTTCGCAACACGTTTGGGACTATTCGAAGGTTCCGAAACTAAAATTTTTAAGAATATAATGTTGCGAATTTAACAATTCGCAACAAAATATACGAATTTCGTATTGAATAATCTGTTGCTAATTCATATTTTCGTGTCACGTTTTTGGAATTTTGGTTATAACATGTTACGAAATTACAATTTCGTTACATGTTTGTGTCTATTTGTTAAGTATATGATGTTGCGAATTTCACAGTTCACAACAAAAATATACGAATTTCGTATAAAGTGTAGCGAATTGTGAATTCATAACTACCTGTGCATTTTCGTTCGTTTATTAGACATTACGAAATTACAATTTCGCAACACGTTTGAGACTATTTGAAGGTTCCGAAACTAAAATTTTTAAGAATATAATGTTGCGAATTTAACAATTCGCAACAAAATATATGAATTTTGTATTGAATAATATCTTGTTAATTCATATTTTCGTATCACGTTTTTGGAATTTTTTGTTATAACATGTTACGAAATTACAATTTCATTACATGTTTGTGTCTATTTGTTAAGTATATGATGTTGCGAATTTCATAGTTCGCAACAAAAATATACGAATTTCGTATAAAGTGTAGCGAATTGTGAATTCATAACTACCTGTGCATTTTCATTCGTTTATTTGACGTTACGAAATTACAATTTCGCAACACGTTTGGGACTATTTGAAGGTTTCGAAACTAAAATTTTAAAAAAATATAATGTTGCGAATTTAACAATTCGCAACAAAATATACGAATTTCGTATTGAATAATCTGTTGCTAGTTCATATTTTCGTATCACGTTTTTGGAATTTCGGCTATAACATGTTACGAAATTACAATTTCGTTACATGTTTGTGTCTATTTGTTAAGTATATGATGTTGCGAATTTCACAGTTCACAACAAAAATATACGAGTTTCGTATATAGTATTACGAATTGTGAAATTCGTAACTAACTATGCATTTTGATTCGTTAATTTGAAGTTACGAATTTACAATTTCGCAACATATTTGTGGCTATTTGAAGGTTTCGAAACTGAAATTGTTAAGTATATGATGTTGCGAATTGTGAAATTCGTAACTAACTTTGCATTTTTATATGTTTATTTGAAGTTATAAAATTATAATTTCGTAACATGTGTTACATGTTCTGAATTACTGAATTGATTTAATTGTTTGTTTATTGTAGATCGAATGGACATTCAAGAGAAAGAATCTTGCAGTCAAGCACCACCGGATCATGCTAACCGGTGGTGAGTGCACAGTGAACGATATTAGGTCTGTGTTTGAATCCTTCGACAACAAATCTATCCGGACGTTGAAGCAATCAACAATGAATTCGTGTCACAGTCATAATTCATTGTTACGAATTAACGCTTTCGTATCACATTGTTATGATTTCATGTTATGATTTAATGTTACGATTTAATGTTACGAAATCACAATTTCGTATCAATCATGTCATAATTCAATGTTACAAATTTACGGTTTCGTATCATTTTGTCATATTTCCACGATTTCGTATCACTTTGTCATAATTTCATGTTTACAAATTCAACTTTTCGTTTCAATCGTGTCATGATCTCTTGTTACGAATTTCATATTTCGTATCAATGTTTGTAGGAAGTTTAATTTCTTATGTGTTACTCCGTTGCGAAAGTCATAATTAAGCACGATGGACTCATCTGTATAAAAGGAGTAAGATTTAAATTTGTTACAGTGTTACGAAATTAACAAATCGTAACACAAAACCAAAATTGTAAAAATTCATTCTGTTTACGAAATAAGTAAATCGTAACCAAAAAATTCATAAACATTTGTTTCGTTACGAAATTAAAGAATCGTAATACACTAAATTGTACGAAATGTTAAATTCGTAACATATTAATCAAATCTTAACAATTACAAAAATCGTAACACCACATTACATGATTCGTAACATAACATGTTACGAAATTCGACTTTCGTAACTTCAAATAAACTTATAAAAATGAACAGTTAGTTACGAAATTTATAATTCGCAACACTATATATGAAATTCATATTTTATGTTGCGAATTGTGAAATTCGTAACATGTATACTTAAAAAAATCAGTTTCTAAACCTTTAAATAGGCACAAACATGTAACACATGTTACGAAATTTTACTTTCGTAACTTCAAATAAACTTATGAAAATGCAAAGTTAGTTACGAAATTCATAATTCGCAACATTATATACGAAATTCGTATAATATGTTGCGAATTGTGAAATTCGTAACATGTATACTTCAAAAATTCAACATTCGTATTACTATGCCTTGATTCCGTGTAAAGATTTTGTCATTTCGTATTACTATGCCTTAATTTCATGTTACGATTTTGTCATTTCGTATCACTATGCCTTGACTTTCTGTTAAAATTTTATCATTTCGTATCAGTTCCATGTTACGAATTTTACATTTCGTACTTGTTTCTCTGTTACGAATTTTACATTTCGTATCAATATGCCTTGTTTCTCTATTACGAATTTATGATTTCGTATCACTTTGTCATAATTCCATGTTACGATTTTGACATTTCGTATCAAACCCATGTTACGAATTTGACATTTCGTATCAATATGTCTTGCTTCTCTGTTACGAATTTATAATTTCGTATCTTAACAAAATCGCAAAATATAGAAAAAACACAACGAAATACAAAAGCTGCAAGACACAGAGAGAGAGAGACAGACAGAGAAATAGTGCATCAGCCAGAAAAGTTGAGGGATTGACGGCGGCGGCGACGGAGGCGGAGATAATAGAGAAGATCGAGGGCGGCGGCGACGGGAGGGGCGACAGAGGCGGCGATAACAGATCTAGAGAGAGAGCGACGGCGACGGGAAGAAGAGAGAGAGAGCGGCGACGACGGGGCAACGGAGGCGGCGATAACAGATCTCTAGAGAGAGAGCGATGACGACGGGAAGAAGAGAGAGAGCGACGACGACGGGATGATGGAGACGGCGACGGGAGGGGCGGCGGCGACGGAAGGAAGAAGACAAGAAAAAAAAAATGAAGAAGAAAAGTAGCAGCAGAAGAAACGCGGTTCAGATAGAGAAGAAAAAAGAGAAGAAAGAGAAAGATGAAAAGAGATGAGGGAGAAAAGGAGAAAAAGTGAAACGTAAGGGTATTTTGGTCCAAAAAACACATCTTTGACTAGAATTAACCATATTATGTTCATTGACAACTATTGCAGTCAATCTAGTCAAAATGGCTATATGGATGAATTACCTCTAGAACTCAGGCCAAATATGTATATAAGAGCATTTTCAACGTTTGTACTATTATACAGTGAAAGATTCATAAATATACAACAAAAACACTAAGACATTTCCAGCAGTCTCCTTTATATTTTTAACAAAAATTAAATATTTTAGAATATTCTGTTAGTTTGATTTAATAATTAAATATATAAATTATTTATGAAAATTAATGAAGAATAGTAACAAGATTAGTTAATAAATAAATATAATCATAAAATCTAATGAAATTCATTAAAACCCTCTCAAAAATAGGAAAAAGAGTACTCCCACATTATTACAAAACAAACATAAGTTATAATTCTATAAATTAAAATAATCATCCTTCGCAATCATTAACCAATGCATTTTGAAGTGTGATATGAGCATGATTGTCATTAATCTTTTTGAACCTAAGCTACATAAAAAAATATAATATTAGGAAAATAATTGTATCGACTTCACGTTTTATGTACGTAATTGTGCTCAATTTTGATTTCTTTTTATTTTAGCTTCCATTTTATGTAATTGTATTTTTTCAGTAGTTTTAATCTTGGTGTAATATGTCTAGAAATATAAATAGAATAAAATATTCTAGGATGAAATAATTAAAACAATTCAAAACATATAAATAAACAAAGAAAGCAAAGCAATAAAAAGTAGAGCACTAAATAGTAATGTTCCACTTTTAGAGCAATATTGTTCAATCCATACAAAATGACGCAGGAAATAGAGATAGGCTGGGGCGTGGAGAGCAAAAATGCTCCAAATTTGACATTTGCAAGCATTTTAGTGCTGGAGTGGAGATGCTCTAAAGTCCCTTCTTGCCAAATTCATTGCAATTAGACACGTGCATGCATACATGCCTATGCTCTTTAATTTGTACGGTGAGAACGTTTACTAAACGGGATAAGCATGATAGATAAAAATAATATAGCAAATTCTTGTGTAAGACCGGTCTCACATTGTGAGACTGGGCCAGCGGCCGCTAGAATTCGGCATTTCCAGCAATCCTAGCCGGCGCAGGTTTTTTTTTTTTCTTTTTTTCTTTTTCTATTCTCAGCTCATATGCACTGTAATGTGTATTCATATACACTACACCATATCATGATATGAACAACTAAGTATATTGAGATGCACCAATTTTTAATTTTTATTATTTTTCCCTATTTTTTTAGATGCACCATATAGTGTATCCATATGCACAACCATGTTTATCGAGATGCACCACGCTGTGTTTCCATATGCACAACTACTTTTTTCGCTTTTTTAAAATTTTCAGATTTATTTTTCCCTTTTTTTTGCCTCTTCATTTTTTTGTTTGTCACTTCTTCTTTGGTCAAGATTCGAGCGAGGGAAAACGAAGGCCTCGGAGCGAGCCGAAAAATCCGAATTGTTGCCCGGCGATTATCCTTATATTAATAATTGGAGCGAAGACGGAGCCGTAAAGTCGGAGGCTCCGTCGGGAAAAAAAAATGTAAATAAAAATAAAACTTGAAAAAAAGTGTTTATCAATACTCTACGATGTGCATATCATTATATAGTGCAGTGCATATAAACTGGAAAAAAAAAAAAAAAACAGCGCCGGCTGGGATTGTTTGACGTGCCGAATTCCAGCGGTCGTTGGCCCGGTCTCACAATGTGAGACCGGTTGTACAGGAGAATAACTCAAATAATATAGACCAATCAAACGTTTACTTTTTAGAAATTAAATTCAAAGATATCTCATAGCACATGATCATTGTTCATATTTAAAACTACACATGTGGAATTAAAGAAATTATGAGATAAAAATATTCAATCTCATCCTATTTAGTAAACCTCTTAAGTATTAAACATAGTATTAATCCGCTATGAAATCCTACTTGGCTTCCGATGGGTGGTTTGGTTAAATTGTGATAATCATTATGTTTTTTGATTGAGAAGTTCAATTATAACAATTGGAGTTTAATTGATTAACGAGGAAGGGTAATTAAGAAAACGGGATAATCATGAATCCATATGATCATTCTCTGAATATAATTAATTAATAACTAGTGTGTAACTCGTCGAAATTCGACGCATTCACTTAATATTGATGGTCCCGATACGAGTTCTGGTGTATTGGGGGGGGGGGAATACACCAGATAAGACTTTTTAAAATAACCCCCTAAAAATAACTCAACCGAGTAAAGAAGCTCAGTTGAAATCACAACCGAGTAAGAAACACTCGGTTGGAAGTGATGTGCTGTGCGGAATGTGGTGGAAATTAACTCGTATAAAATTTACTCACGCTTTTGTGCACGGTTGGTCAATAACCAAAACAGTTGATGAATAAACCAGTTTGTATGCAGGTTAGAGAGTCAGTTGAATATGCAATAAGATAACTGAAAATAAACGCAACGCACAAAGATTTAACGTGGTTCGGAGAGAACTCCTACGTCCACGGGGAGTTATGAGTCCACACAACTCAGTTCAAGTTCTTCTGGACAAACCACAAAGCTTACGCGGGCTTTGCAACCGTTGAGATAAGTTTACGGGTACTTATCAACCTTACAGTTTAGTTTTCGGGTACTAAACAACCTATCTACTCAGTTACGAGAAGAGTAGGGTCCTAAAACCTTTTCAGTTATGAAAGATTGAGTTCCAACTAATAGCTCGAACAAGAAGTGAGCTATGATCTAACACTCTACGAACTCTCACAAAGTGATGTTCTCAAGGTTGGATCTAAAGACACTCAGACAAAATCTAACACTCTAGAACTCTCAACAAGTGATGTTCTAAGAGACTAAATCTAATTCAGCTCGAGTAAGGAATTTAGTTCTTTCTTTCACTCTTTGCTTTTTTCTGTCTCGTCTCGTGTGTGTCTTATATCTTGTGAGTGAATGAATGCCTCTATTATAGGCGGAGAGAATCAACTAGCCGTTGGAAGAGCTATTGATCTCTGTTCTTTGATAGCGATGGCTTGTCTCTCATCTCTGCAGACTTTCCGGATTTGGCAACTGCATGCTTCTGCTTTCCATCTGAGACAGCCTTGTGTTGGGCCAAATGAGGTAATGACAGAGAGTCAAACCTTCACGTGACTTCCTAATTTGAAATTCAAATCTCAACGTCAGACTTTCATCAAGGAGAGGTTGGTTGAGATATTCGATCTACATCTGACTGGTTCTTCAGCTGATGTTCTGTCTGAATGCTAACAGTTGAACTCTCAGCTGATCTGAACTTCATGCTGTTGATCTTCTTGGATTGAGGTCCTACAACTGATGTTCTGAAACTGAACGCTCAGTTGTCCTTCTTGTATCCGATCAGTTGGGTTCGAACGCTCGGATGACTTTCTTTCATCTGATGTTCTCTTCCCCTATCTACTTCTCATCTGATGAACGCTCAGTTGTCTTCCTTACAACTGATGTTCAATTGCAACTTCTCTTGAACGTAACTTCCCTCTTTTTCAATGCTTAGATGACTTTTGCATCTTCCACTTTGAATGCTCATCTTATGAACGCTCAGTTGTCTTCCTCACAACTGATGTTCTATCTGAGTGAGGCCTTGTTGCCGTCTTCAGCTGGAGTCCTGTAAAGATAAAATCTTAACAATGCTCAAACAACGAGCCTAACTACTAACATTAGGATCTGGCAACATCTACTCGGTTGGGGTCAGTTGGTTTTGGAATCAATCAAAACTTTAATAAATTTTCCAACAATTTTCCCCTTTTTGATGATGCCAAAACCCTTTATAAGAATTCTAAAACCCTTACAGAACACAACTGATCTAAATCTAACTGACTTATCTAAAATCTCAGCTGAAATTCTAGACTGTCCATAAGATGAAAACATCAAAGGGTTAGCACAGTTATAACATGGTATTGAAATAACTTTGCGATTCAGAGCTTGGACAATGAGAGATTGTTCATCAAGGTGAATCTTATAACTGAATAGTTTTCATTACAACTGATTGTTACAAAGATAAGCACAAAAACCAAAAATTACATCAGTTGCTCAAAAACTATCTGAGCTAAAATTGTAGCCCATACTTGCTAAATATTCTTACAAAAATTTCTCTCTTAGCAGCTGACTCCTTGGAAATGTCCACCCCATGCTCTTTGCAAACCTGCCTTGCCTCGGCTGCAATCTTCGTCCGGTTGGGGGTGCGGGAGTCTGGGAGGAAAAGAGGCTTGTAAGTGACCCTCTTAGGAACCGGAACTGTGTTCAAGTCCAGTTTAGATTCGATCATAGCACGCCTGAACTGGCTGAACATGCCCGGGTCCCCAGAGTGCAACTCGGTCAGGGCTTCCTTGAACGCTTTCCTCGGGTCATCGGTTGCGTAAACCTTCCTATAGTAGAAGTCGTTTACGAACTCCTGCTTGAAGAGTTCCCATTCCTCATTCCATTCGGTCGGCATCCACTTATCAACATGCCTGAACCGACTCTCAACCTTGGACTTCCCTGGCAACCTTTGTTGCTTCAACCGAGCTTCAGCCTTTGTTTGATGTTTGTTGATGCGGCGTTGGCTGCGGGAGGCAACGTTGCGGTCCAAGTTCTGGGTTATTTTCTTCAGCTCCTCTTCAAACTGGTTCACCCTTCTGGCCTAGCTGGCGGCGAACTTCTTGATCCAACTTGGGTTCATATAATCTTTTTCTTCAACATCCATAGCCTTGGCAGCTGCAATGCACTCTTCGGTTGTGATACCGTCGAGTTCAGAATCCAGCTCGGCTGCGATCTCGGCTATGGAGTTGTAAGAAACTCCGAACTTCTCTGCCTGCTCCAAGTCTTTTGACATTTGAGCTCCACCGACTTCGGTTGACTTGGGAGCAGCAGACTTCCTCCTCAGCTGGGATTTTGCAGCTGGCACCTCCTTCTCAGCTTGGGTCTCTTCTTCTTCCTGCACCACAATATTCGCCTCCTTCTCTTCCCCCTTTTTGGCATCAGCAACAAGGCTTGCTACTAAACCATCCTGAGAGGTGAGTTGTTGCTCGGCTATATGAATGCGGTTAAAGAGTTCATCGACCGCGCACTCGAGCTCCACCTTCTTCGCCAGTGCAGAGTCCTGGCACTCTTGTTCGGCTTTCTTCAATGCAGAGAGGTTCTCGATAACCTCAGTTTGAAAAGCAGCGAACTCAGCCCATCGCGACTCGAACCGAGATTCCCATTCTACATCTTGAGTTTATTGGGACTTGGCGAGATTGGAGTCGGACAAGGACTTGATGACGTTCAGCTCAGACTTGAATCCCAGAAGAGTTGTCTTCACTTTAGAAATGTCATGGCTGGTGGAGGAGGAGAATTCGTCCAACTTTGTCTTCATTGCAACATTCTCCTCCACCAGCTGCTAGTTCTTCACTTCTTGTGCTTCCAACAACCTCAACTGATCTTCTTTGTGTTGTTGGAGGTTGGCAAGAATCTTGATTCGCAGCTGGTTCACCCTCTCAGCTATCAGCTCGCAGATTTCTTCAGAGGAGGGAGGTGGCTAATCAGCTGGAGGGGCTTGTTCAATCAAAGCAGGTTGCCCAACTGTCACCATGGCTTGTGGGTTAACCAGGTACAGCTGCAGCTCTTGTTCTTCATCCTTAGTTGCGGCGGCGGCTGCGTCCAAATCATCGAGGAAGTCAGCTGACTTGATCAGCATGCTGTCGAGAAAATCAATGCAATCCTGTCCAGCTGCCTCCCTGGTGTCTGTCCCTTCTGCCTTGCTCTGGTCCAGACGACGAGTGAGCAACGCAACCTTGTTGTTGTAAGCCACTTCCAGATTTGAGTAGTTGAAGTAGGCTCGGATGCGAGACTCATCTGACTTCAGCCTGTCTCAGTTGTGCACCCTGATTGTATCTTCCTTCACGTACCAGTGACTGAAGATCAGGTGGAACTGGTACAACAGCTCGGTTCCAAGAGTGGCGAAGACCGGCATGTCGCGAGCCTCTTGGAACATGCCTATCAGCTTCTGGAAGCAATAGGCCACCTTGCCTTCATGCTCCAGTGCGATGGCCTGAGCGTCAGCTTCTTCATCAATTGGCGAGGGAGATAGATTCTCGAAAGGCAAAGGTTCAAAGTCTTCATCAATGTTGGCCAAAGAATCGGTCACAACATCGGCATCGAGCTGGGAGCTCGGAATATTGGATTCAGTTGGGAGGGGGGTTTCAATTGTTTCCTCAACATTGGCCGAAGGAGCGGTCACAATGTTGGCATCGAGCAATGTGCTCGGAACATTTGGCTGTGTTTGTTCGACTGAAAGAGCAAGAGGCTCTGGGGGCGGTACGGCATCAACTCCTGCCGTGGGGGAGGTTGGATCGTGTTCGATTTCCTCAGACGAGGAGGATGCATCCGACGTTATGTCTGTCTCTATCTTGTCTGCCTCATCAGCTCCGGTGGCACGAGGGACGATCTCGAAAGAAGCGGCCTCAGCTGAGTGGCTCGACTCGGATGGCTCCTCAGCTGGTATCGCCTCCTTAGTTGGTGCATCCACATCTGGTAGCTCCTCTTCAGCTGGAGCTTGCTCCTCAGCTGGTACCTCAACTGGCTCCTCAGTTGGCTCTCCAGCTGGCACCTCAGTTGGCTCATCAGCTGGCTTCTCAATCGTCTTCTTGAACCGTACCCTCAGCTTTTTCTGGGCAGGCTCCTCAGCTGTTTCCTTCTCCGACTCAGCTCGTCGGCGTGCCGCTTTGGATTTGGTGGGGTGAACGACAGCTGGTTCCCCCTCAGCTGTGGGCTCAACAGACTTCGCAACCTCCTTCTTCTCCTTAGGAGTGTAGACACTCCTAAGCACCTCCTGTGCCTTCTTAGCTGTTGGGAACAACATCAGCTTCTTGACAGGCATCTCCTCACAGTCATTCCAGACCATGTTGCGATCCTTGGTCGCGAGCAAGATCAGGGCTGAAATCTTGCAGCCGAAGTTGAGTGTTCCTTTCACATTCAACAGTTTCTCTCCCGAGTCTGTTGTTGTCTCGGAGATCTTCGACTTCTCCACCATCAGCTGGTTCAAAAAGTATTGACAGCAGTCGATCTCATGCTTGTGCTCCAAAGCCACCAACTGCTTTAACTTTGGTCGCTGATGTCACCGAAGGCACCGCTGTAGCCGAACACCACCTTGGACACAACATCGAACAGGAGTCGATGTTCTGGCTTCAGCTTCGTCCTCTGCATATTGCTTCTTAACTTCTCCGGAGTGATCAGAGCACTCTCCAGAAACTCATCTGCGTGCTCGTCGGTTATGTTCTCCAGAAGTTCTGTGGTGGTGTGGTTGATGGAGATGATGTGGTGGAGGACGTCGGAAACTGCTATGGGAAACGTGACACCGCGAATGGTCCTTGCCGGAACATAGCGTTGGCGGCAGGAAACTTCCGTTGTAACTTCTTCTCTGCTGTCGATGGACGACTGCAGATTCACGTAAAATTCGCCGACCTGGCGCCTGAGCAGGTGGGTGGGGCAGAGCTTCGCCCATTCCAAGAGCCCGTTTTCCCTGAGTGTATTGGCGAGGGGAGCCAACACCGGCGACTCCAATTCCTCGTCGGAGAGTATCTGTTCGAAGTGGATCTTCGACACCAGCATGTCGAATGATTCTTCATATGAGGTGGGGACATGGGAAGATCCTGAAGAGGCCATTTTCTTGTTTTTAGGAGCCATTTATGATCACTGCGAAGGTATATATATAAGAAGTAAGGGAAATCTTTTGCAGAAAATAGTTAGACAATTTCTGAGAAGACGATGAACAGTTATTGCAGATAGATACGAATGAGGAAGGTAAGAGATCACTTCCTGATTTTCCGCTATATATAGGTTTTTGACTCGGTTGAGATCGACGGCTGGGGTTAAATGGCGCGAATCCATCAACGGCTGAGATCACGCGACTGTTGACTATCTTTGACTTGACGTCATGCACCGAGTTCCAACCCGCGCGTGAGAAGGTGTACAGTTTTTCTTGTCAGTCCAGTCGCACTATAAAGTAGGCTATAGATGATCAGCTGTACTTTACATTTAATGCGACATGATGGCTATTTTAATGTAACTGACTTGCTCAGGAATGTTTGAATTTATTTCAAACATTCTCATTTAAGAACATAACACCTTCAGCCTTAAATGTTACCTGCCAGCTGATGTCGGAATCAGCTGTGTTCCCATGTTGCGGCAAACCATCAGCTGACTCGAGTTCGTCTGTTCAACTGACGTCTGATCTAACGTTGCAGCATACCATCAGCTGACTCGAATCCGTCTGTTCAGCTGACGTCTGATGTCTTCGGTTGGCAATCCGCATCTGAGATTCCCCCTTCATTTGAGCTTCCCCCTCAGATGGATATCTATCTCTTCACCTCAGCTGGTTCCTCATCTGATGGATCCAGCAATCCGAGTAAATCACATAACATCTTGAACCGTGCTTCGGCTAGAGGTTTGGTGAAGATATCTGCTCTCTGAATCTCAGTTGGAATCTTCTCCATGGATACGTCCTTCTTCTCAATATGGTATCGGATGAAATGATGTCGGATGTCAATGTGCTTTGTCCGAGAGTGGTGAACAGGATTCAAAGAGATAGCAATGGCACTGGAGCTATCGCAATGAATGGGAACCTGTCCAGTTGCAACTTCATAGTCTCTCAGCTGTTGCTTGAGCCACAACACTTGCATGCAGCAGCTACCGACAGCCATATACTCTGACTCGGTTGTAGAAGTGACAACACATGCTTGTTTCTTGGAGAACCACGAAACTAGCTTGCTTCCCATGAAGTGACAGTGTCCAGATGTGGACTTCTTGTCCAACCGATCTCCGGCTAGATCTGCATCTGAGTATCCGGTCAGTTGAATGTTATCGTCGGTTGGATACCACAACCCAACATTTACAGTTCCCTTCAGATATTTGATGATATTCTTTGCTGCCAACATGTGAGCTTCCCTCGGTTGAACTTGGAACCGGGCACACACTCCAACCGCGTAAGATATGTCTGGCCGATTGGCGGTTAGATAGAGCAAAGAACCGATGATCCCTCTATACTTATTGGCATCCACGAGCTTTCCCTCAGTTCCAGGTTCAATCTTCCAGTTAGTATTCATCGGGATCCTTGTTGTCTTACTTGTCTGCAATCCGAACTTGGTGATGAGCTCCTTAGTATACTTGGACTGATTGATGAAAATCTCTTCTGGTGACTGCTTCACTTGAAGTCCAAGAAAGTAGTTCATCTCGTCCATCATCGACATCTCGAACTTCTCCTTCATGAGATTTGAGAATTTTTCACACAGTTCCTCCGACTTAGAACCGAATATGATGTCGTCGACGTAGATTTGCACAACAAGTATATCTTCTCTAACTTTGATGGTGAACAGGGTTTTGTCAACTGACCCTCGTTTGAACCCCGAGTTCAGAAGAAAACCACAAAGAGTGTCATACCAAGCCCTGGGTGCTTGTTTCAAACCATAGATTGCTTTCTTCAACTTGTACACTCTTCCATCTCCAATTTCAAAACTGGGAGGCTGTTCAACGTA
Source organism: Schizonepeta tenuifolia (assembly GCA_029490685.1). Lineage (NCBI taxonomy): Eukaryota > Viridiplantae > Streptophyta > Magnoliopsida > Lamiales > Lamiaceae > Schizonepeta > Schizonepeta tenuifolia. Next base: position 13,367,964 of record CM055955.1, on the reverse strand, counting down.
TACATCTTCCTTGATATCTCCGTTGAGGAATGCACACTTCACATCCATCTGATAGACCTTGAACTTGTGAAATGCATCATAGGCTAGAAAGATTCGGATGGCTTCCAGCCTTGCAACCGGCGCGAATGAGTCCTCGAAATCGATTCCTTCTTGTTGGCAATATCCCTGAGCTACCAACCTTGCCTTATTCCTTACGATGAATCCAATGGCGTCTCTCTTGTTCTTGAAAATCCATTTTAATCCAATGACTTTGACACCATTTGGTCTTTCTACCAACTCCCATACACAGTTGCGTAGAAATTCATTCAGTTCTTCTTGCATGGCTGTTGTCCAGTGAACACAGTTGAGAGCTTCCACAACATTCTTCGGTTCTGGCATATCAGCTACGAAGCAAGAAATCATGGCAACATCTCCAGCTTGCTCAAACTCCTCAAGGACTGCCAACTCCTCAGCATATTGGGCATAAGTGTTGGAATCTTCCTCAGTTGAATCTTGAGTCGCAACTCTGCTTCTTGTACGTACACCTTCGGTTGGATCTCCGATGATGTTGTCAGTGAAATGATCTTCATACCATCTTCGGTTGCGTCTTCCTTCTTCTTCCAACTGTGGCTGTTCCGTGATCTAAGCTGTGGGAGATGTTGGACTTTTCTGAGCTGGTGATTTATCAGTTGTTGAGTCTGGATCCTCAACATTGATAACATTTTGAACCGGGCTTGGTTGGGCTTCGGATGCTGATGCAGTTGGAGAGGCATCAGCTGGAGTTCCCCCTTGAGATGAGCTGGGGTCCTCGCATTCATCTTCAGAGGAGTATGGATCATCATCCTCGGTTGCCCATACCAATGGTTCAGCTAGATTCTTTTCCCTTAGTGCTTGCGATCTGGTGAAAGCAGGTGGAACTTGTGGATCAGCCTGTTGTCCTTTAGCCTGTTCCCTGCACTCAAAAGTAGATTCATCAAAACTAACATGAGGTGTTATCTCCACAACACGAGAGCTATTGTTGAAAACTCTGTATGCCTTGATCCGAGCAGCATATCCAAGAACTATGCCTTTCAAAGCCTTGGCATCAAAAGTTTTCAACCGAGTCTTCCCATTGTTGTGAATATAACACTTAGAACCAAAAACGTGAAAATATGAAATATCTGGTTTCCTGCGTCTCCATAGCTCGTATGGCGTCTTTCCCAACCGTTTGGTTAGAAGAGACCGGTTCTGGGTGTAGCATGCTGTGTTGATGGCCTCAGCCCAAAATCTCTTTGGCAGAGCTGAGCTTGTCAACATGGATGTAGCTGCATCTTTCAGTGTTCGGTTTCTTCGCTCAGCTACTCCATTCTGTTGCGGAGTACGCGCAGCTGATGTCTGATGAGTAATTCCATGCTTCTCGCAGTACTCGATGATGGTTTCATTTAGAAACTCGGTTCCACGATCTGATCGGATGGAAATGATTTTCATCTCTTGCTGGTTTGATATCCGATCCATCAACTTGGGTAGCTCATCTCGGGTTTCACTCTTGTGTCGCATGAAAATGGTCCACGTGTATCTGGAAAAGTCATCAGTTACAACAAGTGTATACTCGTTACCATTCATGCTTTTTAGTGTGACTGGCCCAAAGAGATTCATGTGGATCAGCTGTAACACTCGGTCGGTTGAGGGAGTTGTCTTCAACCGGAAGGAGGATCTAGCGAGCTTTCCCAACTGGCATGCACTGCAGATATGTGTTGTTAAAAATACTCGGTTAGGTATGCCTTTTGCATGTTCTTGTTTGGCAAGTCGATTCATAGTCTTGAAGTTCAGATGGTTGAGCCTTTTATGCCACAACCAGCTCACATCTGAACTGCTCTTAGATAACAGGCAGGTGTCAGGAAGACTACTGTTCCAGTCAGCATAGTAGACATTTCCGGTTGGCGATCGATTTCCCAACAATATGACCTGCTTTGATCCGACATTTTTAACCCTGCAACCCTGTGCATCAAACTTGACAGAGAAACCATTATCACAGAATTGGCTGATGGAAAGCAAGTTATGCTTCAATCCATCAACATAAGAAACATTAGAAATCGAAACATGATTGGTTTCAAGGGTACCGTAACCTCTGGTGTGACCTTTTGAGTTGTCACCAAAGGTAACTGAGGGTCCTTCTTTCTCCACGAAACTCCCAAGCAAATCCTTCAGATTTGTCATGTGTTTCGAACATCCACTATCCATCACCCATATTGTTGTTGATGCTTTATTCTTCCTCAGCTGTTTTTCCTGTTCCTCAGTATCATCTTGATCGGTTCCAAGTGCCATGAGGCATTGATCCTGACTGATGGCGTTGTTGGTGGAAGTCAGCTCATCCTCATCTTCAGTGTCAGTGAATATGTCCATGTCATCAGCTGCTTCTTCTGCAACCATGGCCTTGTTCTTTCCAGCTTGCTTGGCCCTCAACGCTTCTCTCTCTTTCTTCGAGAGGTCTGGACAATCTGCTTTGAAATGTCCTTCCTTGCCGCATTCAAAGCAACCGTTGTTCACAGGCTTTGAATTGTCTCGAGTTCGGTTAGATTTGTAGAACCTCTTATATTTTCCGAACCGAGTGTCCATGTCAGCTAGCTTCTTTGACAGGGCGGCTATGTTCTGTTGCAGCTCCTCTCTGCTTGGCTCCTTTGCAGCTGTGTCCGCTGATCTTGTTGGCCTTGATGTTCGCGGCTTTGAGTAGTCAGCTCGGAGCGCTACTGACTTGATGGCTGAACCAACATCCTCATGTCTACTCGTCTGAACCGAAGACTGAGATTTTCGTCGGTTCACCTTGTACTCATTTCCCTTTAGAATTGAGAACAATCTTTCAGTTCTCATCTCACCAAGGTCAGCTCGGATCTCGTGGATATTAGTGAAGGTATCCCATTCAGCCGGTAGAGCTTGTAACACTTTGAGATTGATTTCTCTCAAAGTGTATTTTCCTCTTCGGATGGACTGGATCCTTCTGATGATGTCCATAAACCGGGGCTCTAGCTGATCGATGGTTTCATCAGTTCTCAGGCAGAAGTTGTCGAAATATTGACAGGCATGTGAGAACTTGTTCTCCTTTGTCTCGTCGTTTCCTTCACTCAGCGATGCCAAGATATCTCACATTTCTTTGGCAGTTTCGCACTCTTCTATCCAAGGGAGGTAATCTTGTCCAATTGTGGACATGATCGTGCTCTGAGCCCAGATGTCCAACTGGCTCACTTTCGCTTCCTCTGGAGTGTAGTCTTCTGGATTTTTCTCCACTAACTCCACTGTTGCATCCCCATCGTTGGGATTAGTAGGAGTGCGAGTGATTCTTTCTCTGATGATGATCGGTCTGGATGTCAGTACTTGTTGCATCCGATGATGCTTTGACAGTAAGATCTTTTTTATCCATGTCCTCCAGGATGTATAATTTACTACCGAGAACATGACCACGATCTTGTCCTTGACGTCCATCTGCACACAATAGCAAACGAAAGATGCAAGCAGATATGCACTAGCGTGAAAAATAGATCTGTTCAGTTGACCACTGAAGAAACTTTCTCGAATTCACACCTTGTGAAACAAAGTCAGCAGTCTTTTAAACCACTGCTCTGATACCACTTGATGGTCCCGATACGAGTTCTGGTGTATGGGGGGGGGGGGGAATACACCAGATAAGACTTTTTAAAACAACCACCTAAAAATAACTCAACCGAGTAAAGAAGCTCAGTTGGAATCACAACCGAGTAAGAAACACTCGGTTGGAAGTGATGTGCTGTGCGGAATGTGGTGGAAATTAACTCGTATAAAATTTACTCACGCTTTTGTGCACGGTTGGTTAATAACCAAAATAGTTGATGAATAAACCAGTTTGTATGCAGGTTAGAGAGTCAGTTGAATATGCAATAAGATAACTGAAAATAAACGCAACACACAAAGATTTAACGTGGTTCGGAGAGAACTCCTACGTCCACGGGGAGTTGTGAGTTCACACAACTCAGTCCAAGTTCTTCTGGACAAACCATAAAGCTTACGCGGGCATTGCAACCGTTGAGATAAGTTTACGGGTACTTATCAACCTTACAGTTTAGTTTTCGGGTACTAAACAACCTATCTACTCAGTTACGGGAAGAGTAGGGTCCTAAAACCTTTTCAGTTATGAAAGATTGGGTTCCAACTAATAGCTCGAACAAGAAGTGAGCTATGATCTAACACTCTACGAACTCTCACAAAGTGATGTTCTCAAGGTTGGATCTAAAGACACTCAGACAAAATCTAACACTCTAGAACTCTCAACAAGTGATGTTCTAAGAGACTAAATCTAATTCAGCTCGAGTAAGGAATTTAGTTCTTTCTTTCGCTCTTTGCTTTTGTCTGTCTCGTCTCGTGTGTGTCTTATATCTTGTGAGTGAATGAATGCCTCTATTTATAGGCGGAGAGAATCAACTAGCCGTTGGAAGAGCTGTTGATCTCTGTTCTTTGATAGCGATGACTTGTCTCTCATCTCTGCAGACTTTTCGGATTTGGCAACTGCATGCTTCTGCTTTCCATCTGAGACAGCCTTGTGTTGGGCCAAATGAGGTAATGACAGAGAGTCAAACCTTCACGTGACTTCCTAATTTGAAATTCAAATCTCAACGTCAGACTTTCATCAAGGAGAAGTTGGTTGAGATATTCGATCTACATCTGACTGGTTCTTCAGCTGATGTTCTGTCTGAATGCTAACAGTTGAACTCTCAGCTGATCTGAACTTCATGCTGTTAATCTTCTTGGATTGAGGTCCTACAACTGATGTTCTGAAACTGAACGCTCAGTTGTCCTTCTTGTATCCGATCAGTTGGGTTCGAACGCTCGGATGACTTTCTTTCATCTGATGTTCTCTTCCCCTATCTACTTCTCATCTGATGAACGCTCAGTTGTCTTCCTTACAACTGATGTTCAATTGCAACTTCTCTTGAACGTAACTTTCCCCTTTTTCAATGCTTAGATGACTTTTGCATCTTCCACTTTGAATGCTCATCTTATGAACGCTCAGTTGTCTTCCTCACAACTGATATTCTATCCGAGTGAGGCCTTGTTGCCGTCTTCAGCTGGAGTCCTGTAAAGATAAAATCTTAACAATGCTCAAACAGCGAGCCTAACTACTAACATTAAGATCTGGCAACATCTACTCGGTTGGGGTCAGTTGGTTTTGGAATCAATCAAAACTTTAATAAATTTCCCAACAAATATTATAATATTTTATTTTTAAAAATATTATAAAATAATTTGTTTAAAGTTATAGTACGACTACGAATCGCTAAAAGAATTATTAAAGTACATAAAAATAAAAAGAATTCAAGTGAAAAGAGGGTCCAGATCCACTCAATCACCAACTTCTTTCAGCTGCAAGGAAATCAAAGGAAATCAAAGGAAACACATGAATAAATAAAAGTAATCAATTTTTTAAATAATTAATTTTGTAATTACCTCACCATTAGTCGAAAATTTCACCATAAACCACATTAGTTGTTATATAATGCGTCTTACTGTCATCGTCACGAGTAGGTATATTTTTTTTGTCCGTCGAACATCGATGGAATTTCTCATATTTTATATAATATTTATAAAAAAATTAGACCCAAAATCCGTATAGGAATAAATACCCGTTAGTTAATCTCATCCAAATATATATACACATACTCGTTCATATCCAATTAATAAAATTAAGTTTGTTCACATATTTAGCTCGTAAAATAATGTTGTCATATTTTATAAATACTATTATCATAAAGTAAAACCAACTGAAGACGATATGTCAAAATCTTATACACTATCACAAACTATAATAAGGTTGGTACCTTTATACGGGATAAATGTAAAATAAAAAGTGGATAAAAATTGCATGCAATTAAGTTAAACAAATAGCACTGCATTCTCAACATGTGCTCCCTTTCCCATCTCGCTATTAATTTCACTATTTAAAAAAGATTTATTTAAAAAGAAAATGGTAGTAATATAAAATGAATCTTAATTAATATTAATATTATATTAATTGTATAAATACATGTATATGTATATATTCATTTTTATATATACCCATTTCATATACACGTCACACGTCTCAAATCTTTAATATATAATTTTACATCTTGTTCTCATTCAAACTCACATAATAAAACGCAGTCTAGCCCTGAATATTATAAAGAAAATATTGACAAAACAAAGTACGTTTCAAGTATAATCTTAAAAATTATACTACAATTTACGAAAATCGTCTCAAGTCCGATTAAGATGTAATTTCACTACTTGTTCCCGTCACAACACTAATAGTAATGTTCGCTATCTCATAACTTGACTTATTTTTTATATACATGCACCCATTTCTTTGGGAGTTCAAAAGTAACAATTTGTTCACGACTTAAACCTGCATAGTAATTCTCGCTATAAACTTAAATATTACAAAGTAAACATTATAAATTTTCAAAAATTGCAAAAAACATAAAAATTAATTTTCATGTATTAAATCAAAAATTATACTATAATATACCAAATTAGTTTGAAATCATACTCGACGCGAAATATATTTCTAAATTAATCTTGCTATTTGTTCGCATCATAAACTACTCATTCATTTCTCAAACTCGAATAACAATAACCAAACTAACATGATACCCATTTATATATATTTGAAATAAATTTTATAATTTGTTATTGTCTCAAAAGCATCATTACTAAACTTATGATATTAACGAAATATAACATGAACATAAGATTTGAAAATTAAGTCTAAATTAGAAAATTATAATACGCTTTATAAAAAAACTCATCCCGAATATGATTAAGAAGTTATTAACTACATGTTCCGACCATAATCTGTATCGAAAAATTTGCTAATAGCCTCGAACCCTGTTAAATTTAGAAAATATCTACATAAAATCTTTAAAATTTAAGAATCAAATATATATTATACTATAAATTATATAGTCTTGTAGTCATATTCTTCAAAGAAAAAAACACAAAATTATACCCTATTTGTCATTCTTAAAAAACAATATCTCTATTAACTATTCTTTACAAAGGGAAACATTGACAATTCAAATATTAAAAATTAAGTATCAAGTATAAATTTGAAAATTATACACTTTAAGAAACCCATCTCCATCCTAATTGAGTGACAAAACAAAAATAGTATTTGTTCTTGCCACAACATGAATAGTAGTGTCCGCTAATAACTCGAACCCCTTTATTTATATATGTACACAATTCATTTCGCTTAAAAAATACTACAACTTGTTAACGTCTTAAATCGACATAGTTATACTTGCTATAATTTAACTTTAATATTTTAGAATAATTTATTATAATTATTATATTAATTTAGATTTAACACACAATTATTAATTAAAGAGTATGTATCCAAACAAATCCTAAATTTTTAGGATTATCCTAAAATATCCTAAAGTTTCAAAAAAAATAAAAAAAATTGAAAACTCAGAATCACTTGAAAGAGTATACATATTCATTTAATGATTACTTCAACAAAAATTAATAAAGAATAAACAATATGTATTTTCATTATAAAAATATTAGATAAGCTTATGAATAAATGTTATATTTGAATTAGAGTAATACGGCTAGTACAAGGTGATGCATCAATTTTTAGGAATTTTCTTATTTATACATGAAAATAGGGAAAAAGGTGTGTGTTTTTTTTTAAACTTTTTGTGACACGGCAGTTGGCGGGGCAGCAACCGAATTCGGGTGTTACTTTTTTGATAAAGCTATCAATGTTCGAGAGGGTGGTTTGTGATTAAGAGATCCACCAAAGTGATTCAATAAAATATGAATATATTATTAGAAAGAAAATTGGATGGGTGTGATTGCTTCAACTCTCCTTCAAACTAACACAAACTTTAACAAAATAACATTACGTTCGACAAAATAAACAAAAGCCAACCAGTGTTTTGCCCTTCCTAATAAATGGACAAAAAACAAATTACATCACTATAGAAGCCAAATCTTTTTTGCGGATATTTAAATCTCATAATCTTGTTATTTGTGAAAGTTTCATCTTGCAACATCCGTTCATTATTGATGTGCATGGCATGAATTCCATTTCTTAGAATTGCAATCGATAAAGAAACAAATCGAATTACGAACACTTCCAAATCTCACGACGATGGAGGTGTAGATTCTTCTTCTATCACCTCGTAGTTTTGTTGAAGCTTCTTTACCTTTAAGCAAAATTCATGGGAAAATTCATTAGATTTGTAATAGATATTAATCAAATATGTACATGAATTATCACTTGTATTCATGTTATAAGAGATATAGAATTTACATGTCTGAACTAAATCAATATTATTTTATTATTGCTTTCTTTTATCATATTATAATTTATTAATTTGAGAAATACCAATTTGGATTGATCCATCAGTTTCATCGCTAAATTCACATATTTATATATATCTGCTCATTTAGGAATCACAATGGCTCGGTTACCCTCCATTAAATATTTTCCACTATGAATGAATATTTCTTTATCTGTACTATCCGTACGCTACAAAGAACATTAACTACTAAAATATCTATTAAAAATCTTAATAAATGTTTAATTCTAACTTCTAACTCTTTATTTATTTTGAATAATATTTGTCCATACTTAATTTTGAGCGTTTGATGTAGGACATTTTAAAGAAATTTTAAACATAAACATATATTTTTCAAAAGTACAAACCAACATTACAATAAAACTAAGCCAATCGAGAGCCAAATCATTATATACAACTGCAAAGCGGACATTGAAAGCTCGACGTCATCAAATTCTCTATTGTTATCGTATCATACTTCTCCTCTTACTCCAATATCATACTCTACCGGCGTAATTACTTCTCTCTCTAATTCGAATTTGTAACATTGATTGCAATGCTCTCGCCGTGAAACCTCTTTCATATAAAAACTGTGCATCCTTGATCGATTAATGTTAAATGAAGGAGCACAGAAGAGGTGAGGTGTAAGTGTTCTCGGCAACAAAATTTCAGATTATATTGGTACAAAACACAATTAAAATAAGAAAGAAATTATTCTTTTTTTCCATGATTTATGTTTTTTTAACAACTATTATTAAATGGTTGATTGAAAATCATAATGTACAATTATGATATACAATTTAAATATATTATTTCTAGAAATGAATAATGAATTGTTTAATTTTTAAATTAATGAATAATTGAGACATACCAAATGTAAATTAAAAGTTGAGATTTTTAAATAAATATAAAAGAAAATCCTTAAAATATCACTTTGTATTGAGGATGAATATGATGACTTGAATATGTTTTGTTAGTAGGAATTAAAAGTATTTAACTCAAAATATATTTACACTAAATAAAAAATATATTCATAAAGTATATATATGTATGTATCATAGTTCATATATATACTTGTAACACTAAGTAACGTTTTTTTTATTTTTTTTACAATTTTGATTTTGTAACCCTTTTTTTAAAGGAATTATGTAACATTCCGCAAAACCGGTCTAGAAAAAGCCTGAGTAAATTAAAAAATTTAAGATAAGTCCTTTATCCCGGAGTTTTAAAAGAAGATAATATTTCTCTTATTGATAAGATAAAGACTTTGAATTGCTTGATTTCATTTGAATTTCTTAATTTCATTGAGATTGGAGGGTGCTTCATCAACGTCTGAATTCCGGCAGTCGCGATCGCGACAGCCTTCTCTCCTTCATTTGCTGGGTAAGCAGCTTGCTGCTCTTTCTTCCAAGGGCTCCATGCCTTCAGCTTCGACAGAGGTTGCATTCTTTGGGTTTGCAACTTCAACTCCGGTAACTTTGTTGCAGTTTCCGGCAACTTTGCTGCAACTATATAGCTCTTTTTACGGTTGTTGTTTCGGCGTCATTCTGATGCCTAATCCTTGCTTTGATCTAGCATCTTTCGAATGTGAGGGATGTTGCACGACGAGGGACACATTGCTTTTGCAATTTCATTTCCGGCAATTATAGTCGTTCAGATTTTCTACTTCATTAGGCCTTGCTTGATGAGCAAGGAATTCCTAATTTTCAAAGCAGATGGTGCGAACATGATCACATCTTATGCCCCACTAAATTTTCTTCTCGATTGGACGAGTTTCTTCAATATAGTGGCGGAGTTTGTTGCTTATTTTGGGCTATTGTTTTGTTGAATATCTAGTCGTTATAGTGACAGAGACGGTTAGATTATTTTTATTTTTCTTTTCTTCTTTTTATTAATCCCTCTCCTTTTAGATAGGTTTCTCTTTTTTGTTTTTTGTTTTCCTTTTTCTTGTAATTTTCTTTTATTCTATTTAATAATAATCTCAAAATTAAGATAAGATAAAGACTTTGTTTACAAGTGAAGAGAGTTTTCGATTTTGTGATTTCAAATAAATGCAATCCTCACATTTACGAACGAGCACGAGCATGAGCACGACACGACATATATTTAAATGAGAAATTCATCTCATACGTTGCATTTTATTTATCCAAGCATGAGCATATATATTTCGCTAAATAATTCCTTAGCTCAAATTATAAAATACGGGTTGAACAAGATAGATCGTACACGGATAAGTAATACGAGATGAATAAAATGTGTATGTCTATACATGTGAGTGTGATGTGTGTATCTATATGAGTATGTAGTTATTTACCCACTACTTCTCGTACCATCCAATGAGACACTAGATGTCAAGTGGAAAATAAAATAATTAAGAGAAGGAGAAGAGAGTGAAGGAGTTATCCTCTTTTTCCAACTCCTCACATGTGCAAAGAAGACTAATAATTGCACCTACACCCATTTGGTCACTCCCTTTTGAATTGGCCAATGCATGGCTCCCACCTCACTACACCCACACTCACCCACACAAGAAAGCCATCATTTTCACCCTTTTTTATAACCAAAACTAGCAGCCCTTCCTACCACTTCCACTTCAATAGTTCATCTCCATCATCTTTCATTTTCTCTCTCAAACTACAAGCTTCCATCTTCTTCCTTCTCCATCTCTTTCCTCCACATCTTTCCACCATCACCACCACCATTTCTACACCATCTAAGAGAGCTTAAGGAGATGAAAATGAGCATGACTAAGGATCTAGAAGATCATGGAAGAGAAGGAATCGAAAGTGAGGGAGAGAAAAAGGAAAAAGCTAGGTATAATGTTTGATCTTCAATTTTATACTTTTTTCTTAGAATTTCTCCTAGGAAAATCATGTTATCTGGTATAGAAGTGTTTGCATGTTGGTTTTGAAGCATTATTAAGGTTGAAAGAGAGGCTTAGCTCTCAATTTTTCATGGGGTTTGATGATTTTTGCTTGATTTCTTGATATCTATTCATTTCTATGCTCTAGGTGTGTTTTAGACAAATTGCATGTTAAGATTTACTCTTGATTTGAGATTTATGTTATAACCATGATGTATGTGTAGAGCTAGGGCTTATAAGTTCGATTTATGATGTTTGAGATGCAAAGATGTTAGATCTCCAAGTGTTAGAAATTTTCAGCGTGATCTTTGTTAATTTGATTTAGGGTAGAAGGTAAAACCCTATCAAATGAACTCCGATTGCCTCAAAATGTTACTAAGATGTAGCTCTTGATGTCTTCTACAACATATCCAACATTCAGAATTTTGCTTCTAGCCAAATGCCCTCTGCAAACCGATCTTTGCCACTGCCCTGTTTTAAACCTTTAATCTGGACAGTTTCACTACACCAGACAATATCTCCATTATTTCTCAACATTCTTGTGCTTTTCTTTTTAGAATCATAAAGTAGACATATCAAGGTTTCCAAAGACATAAAGAAGTCAATTTTTCATCAAATAATACATCCTCTATGAATTTTCTTGTGAAACCCTTGTGTAGAAATTTCAATAAAAATTTCCAGAAAATGTTTACTATTGAATCTACCCAAAAACGTGTTTTTGATGAATTTAGGAGTTTGTAAAATGATTTCCATTACCTTGAAATGTTATTATGGTCAGTTGGAAGTGTTGTTTTAAAAGGCCAAGTCGACCGAAGATCGTTTGCTATTTTTACGAAGCTCGTTGATATTTTCGTGCAATAAAATAATTTCCAGAAATTATTTTTATTATTTTTATGGCTTAAAAATGTCTTTCATGAAGTAAAATGTGTATTTTTTCAAAAAATAATTATTTACAAGTTAAGGAGATGATTTATGATTTATTGAATTGATTAAAAGCACTTTTCTAAGTATAAATGTGATTAATTTTGAAAATGGGCTCTTATGCCAAATTGTTTGGACTTAAATAATTATTTACTTGGAGACTAAAGATGTTGAGCCCAACTTCTATAAATTATAACTATACTTACATGTGGGCTTATTTCAATTCTTAAGTGTTTGGCCTTATTCAGATTTTTGCTAAGTGGGTCAAATTAAGTGTTGGATTGTCTTGTGATTATTTGTAGATAAATTATTAAAACCCAATATGTCTAGGTTAAGTCATTGGACCCTTATGTGTTAATAAATTATTGAGCTCGACTCTAGTATTATGTGATATTCCAATGTGATTTACTTATTTGACCTATATGGTTATAATTGTTGAGCCAAATATGATTTATTATTTATTTTCTTATACTCTAGTATGTGGGCCTTGAGCCATACTTGTTTAATTAATTAAGTTGACTAATTAAAATTAGTCAAAGGTCCAAAATAAATTAACTAAGTTAATTATTAATTAACTAATTAATATGATGACTAACATGCACTTAAGTTATATAATTTGATTAAGTATAATGTGTTTAAGTATGTTGATTAACGTATGCTAATTAATTCATTATTATTTAATTAATTATAGTACTAATTATATGATTAATTAATCATGATGAAATTAATTATTTAAGCTTAATAACGTGTTATTATATGATCAATTGTTCATAGCTAAGCTAACGATGATTATTAATTAATTAAAATTAACTAAGTAAGTTATATGATGCTATATGTGCTAAATTGCTGAAGTATATATATGTTAAAGAATGACATGATTAAAGTTATGATATATATATGCATATGTTAATTGCATAAGTATAGTATAAATGATTTACATGATGAACAATGTGACATGCATACTTATATGAATCGCGATGAAGAATGACATGGCATATCATGGCACAACATAGTTTTCAAAATCAAGTTTTGAATAACGGTCTAATATGCATGTTTTAAACAAAGGATCATAGATCCAATTTCTCTAAGTTAAAAATCTCCCGTCGATGCTTTGTTGGATTCTCAACTCCAAATGATAAAGACCGGGAATATGTTGACCTTTAGGTTAACAGGATAATTAACCTTGATTAGTATGATGCCTAAGTGTATAGACTGTCTTATAGGAGACACCAAGTATTAGGGAAGCAAGATGATACTGCACATTCGACAAGGACAAGAGGTAGGTTCCTATTTTCAAATTATGGGTTATAACTTATAAGCCCCAGGGAGGTAACATTTCGAGTTAATAAGCCTTAACTGCTTTTATAAAAAGTGATATGCATGCTAAAATGTTAAATGCTCTTTACTCATGTTTATCATTATGAATGAGCTTTATGTCAGATGTTATTACGATCGGCCTTGGGATCCGATCACCCCAAAGTAGTGCACACAAGGTATTTATGACGGTTCGGAGAGTGGGAGTGGCTCCCCTCTCGAAGAACCGGGGAAGGTAACACGGTAGGTGAGTTAAGTGCCGACAAAGTTATGATAAAATATTTTCGCATGTGCATGGGATAAAATATTTTCTCTTCAAGTATCTCCCTTGTATATGAATGTGAGCATGCTATATTTTTCAACTGTTTTTGCAAAACATTTTCAAAAAGGGGCACGGACCTCACTGAGTACCAAAGTACTCAGCCCAAAAATATTTTCTTTTCAAAACAGGTTGAGTGACGAACGAGATGAAGGTGTGTTGGCATCGAAGATGTTTTAGATGACGATCATTCGGATCGTCATCTCCTCTTTCATTGAATATTTGTATGTTTTGATCCAAGTACAAGACGATCAAACTAGGGTAATGAAGACAAGTTGACGAAGATTCCTCGATTTCTTTGAAGCCAAGACTTTTGTATTTCCATATTTTTATGAAGTCAACTTGTAAAGTCAACGATTTATTAACAGTCCGATCATTTTTATAGGCCGGGTACCGGGCTGTTACAAATTATTTTATTGTAACTTATTTTGTATCAATTGTATAAATTAATGAGTAATTGAGATATACCAAAATTAAGCTAAAAGTTGAGATTTTTAGATAAATAAGAAAGAAAATTCCTAAAAATGCTACCTAGGATTGAAGATGAATAAGGTGGCTCCAAAAAATTTAGCAATTATATATTGATTATTTCTAGAGATGTATAATGAATTGTTTAATTCTATATTAATGAATAATTGAGACATACTAATAAATATGGATTTTCTCATCTTTATAAGTTTATTTGATGTCAATTTGTATTGGGAAATCATGTTCGGAATGAGTTTTGTGCTTAAGTATTGTTATTTTGTGAAATATGATACTCGTCCGTACTTTGTTTGATTTTGCAGACATTTAGACTTGATATTATGCAAATTGAGTATGATAGGATGAAAGTACAGTTCGATAGGCGTTGTAAGCAAAAACGGATCCAAAATTGGAGTTATAACGAAGGAGAACGGGCCAAAACAAAAACGTTGCGCTCTAGCCCGGAGTGACACGCGACAGTGCGAGAATTTTCGGGAATTTTCCTATTTTTAGTTATTTTCTCCTATTTTAGTTATTTCCTACTCCTATTAAGATACAACCATGTAGTCCCCACACCTATATATATATATATATATATATATGTCCTCCAAAACACATCTAGGCATCTCATCTTTTTGTGTGAGGGCTTTAATCTTAGGATCTTTTTGGAGTTACTTGCTTATGATGTTTGTCGGAGACAAAAACCCATTGAGTAATCCACAGTTAGGCACTACGAGAGTAAGTTTAAACTAAATTTGTGATTGTCTTAGTAAGAGTCTACTCTGACAAACCAATTGATTGATTGAATTGAATTTGAATTTAAGTGTTCATTGAAATCGAAGCCTTGGGATAATCTTTTTCTTATTCTAATCCAAATTAGTTTTCCTTACTTTTGGTTTTGGTTTTGTTATTTTTATTTAATTATTTGCAAAATTAGTTTAATTAATCTAAAGTCCGAAAGTCTAAATAGAGGAAGAACAATTGAAAGTAGTATTCATTGAAATTAATACAATCTCTGTGAAATACGGCCTTGCTTCCCTGTGCTCAATTATACCCGTGCATTTACGGTGTGAAAGAAATTAGCGAACACATATCAAATGTAAATTAAAAGTTGAGATTTTTAGATAAATATAAAAGAAAAATCCTTAAAATGTCACTTTAGATTAAGGATGATGATGACTTGAATATGTTTTGTTAGTAGAAAATTAATAGTATTTAATTCAAAATATATTTACACTAAATAAAAAATATATTCATAAAAGTATATATATATGTATGTATCATAGTTCATATATTTACTTGTAACACTAAGTAAGGAATTATTTTATTATAACTTATTTTGTATTAATTGTATTAATTAACGAGTAATTGAGACATACTAATTTTAAACTAAAAGTTAAAATTTTTAGATAAATAAGAAAGAAAATTTCTAAAAATGCCACCTAAGATTGAAGATGAATAAGGTGATTCCAAAAAATTTAGCAATTATATATTGATTGATTAATCTTCATTAATATATATGACTACCCCTTGATCTCATTCCTTAATTTCCCTATATATCTCAAGTCTACCATTAATATTGCATGCATTTTAAAATTATTGATACAAACTTTTTAGGTTATATATAGAGAAAATGGGGTCAAATAATCAATATGGGGAGTAAATTAAATTCTGTCAAGTCACTTAGTTTTTATAAATTCTATCATTCGTAGTATGAAATGTATGTATTCGTACCATGAGAACCACAGTTAAATTCTGTTAAGCCATTTAGTTTTTATAAATTCTGTCATTACGAAATGTACGTATTCGTACTATTAGTACCACAGCTGGTTCGATTTGTACCAATAGGATATATACTCTTAGTATGAAATTTACATATTCGTACCATAAGTACCACAATTATATCAACAAATAAACTAAATTAACTTCACCTGATAGCTGTTGTGGCATGCGAACATGGGATCATGTCGAGATCAAACAAGAGACATGAGCACTTCCGAGCAAAAATATCAACAATATTGCTCTTGATATGATGTATTCGTACTAGAGTACCACTTTTGATCATAGCATTCTGGTACGAATATGGCAGTTCTGTACGGAATGACCACACCCAAAATCACATAATATTCAGATATATAATGTAGGTTCAAATTAATTTACCAAGAACAAAATCATATGTAACATGATATTCTGGTACGGATATGCATATTTGTACTAATCGTACCACTAAGAGTATATATCTTATTGGTACAAATCGTACCAATCTCACTAGTGTTAATTTAGTTTATTTGTTGAAAACAGTGGTACTCAATTTATTGAAAAAATCGTACGAACACGAACATTTCTTACTACGAATGATATAATTTATAAAAACTAAGTGGCTTGACAAATTTAATTTTTACACCCAATATTGATTATTTGACATTATATATATATATATATATATATCTTATTTAAATCCATTTTCCCGTAAGAAATAAGAAGCGATCTGGACAATTGATCTTTGTAGATCTACGATTGAGATTGATCGATGCATTATAACTGAACACGGAATATATTATCATAACAATACACTGTAGTGATCCAAAAATGCATTATTATGAGCATGCATTGTAATAATACCCAAAATACATTATTATAATGTATAAAATGCATTATTTTTATTTTTTAAGGGAAAAGTGCTTTGTACGTGAACCAACCTATATATATATACACACACACGACAAACACTTGAGTGCGACCGTGCATGGCGCGTGCACAACACGCGCTGCGAGTGGGAAGTGCGCATGTGTTGTGCAACCGCCTATTTTTTTTCAATTTTTTTTAATTCAGTTTCTTTTTTTTTATAATTTTTGATTTTTTTAATTTCAATTTTTAATTATTTTCAATTTTTTAATTATTTTCAATTTTTATTTTTTAAAATATTCCACATTTTTTTCCCTCCTTTTTTTTGTTTGCCTCTTCGTTTTTTTGTTTGTCTATTCTTTTTTGGTCAAAATTCGAGTAAGGGGAGCCGAAGGCCTTGGAACGAGCTAAAAAAATCCAAATTATTGCCCGAAGATTATCGTTATATTAATAATTGGAGCGAAGGCAGAGCCGTAAAATCGGAGCCAAAGACTGAGCCGGAAAAAAAAATCTAGAAATTTTTAAAAAATATTAAAAAAATTATACTCCCTATGTCCCGTTCATAATGTAACATATTCCTTTTTGGGGTGTCCCATTCATCTTGCAACGTTTCCTTTTATAGAAATAATTAGAAAATAACTTTATCTAGTTTATTTACTTTAAAACCACTTTATATCACATCAGTAACATTTTCTTCACTTTAAAATCACTTTATATCACATCAACAACACTTTATTTACTTTAAAAATATTTTATATCACTTTTAATACACTAATCACCATCTTTACTCTTAATACTTTTTTTCTTAATACCCGTGCCGAAAAAAAATGTTGCATTATGAACGGGACGGAGGGAGTATTTATATATACAGGCACGTGTAAAACACGCGTCGCGCGTAGGAAGCGCGCTCACTCGCCACGCGCGGTTGCGCAGCTTGCGGCTCCGCCACACAAGAGAGCTTATATATATATATATATATATATATATATATATATATATATATATATATACTCACCTGATGCCAAGTTTTAAAAAACCGAACCGGCGAGGTTTCCGGTCATGGTTCAACCGATTCAACCGTGATTGAACCGTTCAATAACAAAAATTGGAGTTTAATAGTCTTTAGAACTAAGCATAATAATAATAGTCAAATAAGTAACAAATACCTTGTTGGTGGAGTGGTGAGAGCTCCTTGGCTTGTTAGACGTCCCGTGTTCAATCCTCTTACCCAATAACTTCGATTATCGGTCAACAAAATTGACTCGGGCGGGTTTCAAAAACCGGCACCGATTTTTTGTTCTTTTCGGTTCAGTGCGATTTTCGCCAGTTCAACCCGATTTTTACCGGTTTTGATCCATTCCGGGTTAATAGGCACTAACCCGACCGGTACCAGGTCCGGTTCAATCAGTTGAACCGATCGGTCCGGTCCGGGTTTTAAAACATTGCCTCATACTCTTCCTATATAGGGTAGGGATTTCGTGAGAATAAATTTTATGAGATTGTGAGAGTAATATTTTAATGTATGTTTATCACATCGAAAATGCATATATATAAAAAATGTAATGCATAAAATGCAATAATTTAAAGTATTAATATCATAATGCATAAATTACAATAACTTAATGTATCGTTAAATCTGAACCATTGATTTAGAAAGATCAAGGGTCCAGATTTATTCTCATTTCTCACCTAAAATAGCATTCTTACCTGATTCTCTTCCTATATATATAGATATTCATATAAATACGATGATCGTCAATTACAATAATTCAACAATACATAAATATATGGAGAAATTTCGTTACAATATATCTCGCCTTCGCCGATCGGGTCCTCTATTAGACTCTCCACCGTGGGTGTCTCGTCGGAGGGGTTCGAGACACCCACGCCCATGAGACACCCCGCTGCAGAGTCCGTCGTCTCGAGCCTGTCTCATGGCTCCGAGACGGTCTCAATCCGGTGCGTGTAATTCACGCGCTGGACTTTTTTTTAATTATGACGCGTGCATTCTGACCAAAAAAAAAAAATTGGCAACGGCTAAAATTTGAAGGCAAACGGCTATATGCCGATTTTTCTATTTTTTTATTCAAATTTTACCTATAAATATCACCTTAATTTCACCATTTTCACACCATTTCTCACACAATTATCATTTTTCCACAATTTTTCACACAATCACTTCTCATAAATGGATCAAAATAATCCGTGGTGCCCCCCTGAAATGGCGGACGAAGCATACATCGCATACACTCTGACGGGGCTTGATTCTATCAACCTCAACTCGTCCGTCGGCGAGTCCTTCCAGAATGTCATGGGAGCAGACGAGAGTCCCTCGTCCTAGGCGGCACAGGCCACGGAGAGTGGCAAGAGGGCGGCCAAAGGAAAGGGCAAGGCACGGGCCGATCTCACCCTTGAAAACGTCGTTCCTCCTCCTCCGATCGAAGGCGTCAAACCATCGACGAAGCGGTGCAATTACACGGTTGAACAAGGCACCACCGTCGCTTATATCTGGAAAGAGGAGACGTGCAACTTCATTCTCAGCAAAGATCAACATGTTGAGAAGTACTGGGAGAAAGTGGCATAGAGGTACAACGCCATGTTCGACGATGACCTCAACCCAAAGACAATGAAGAGTTTTTTTGGACGGATCTCTGCCTGAGTGAAGGAGTGGATGGTCGCTTACGTCAGGGCGATGAAGAAAAGGCCCAGCGGCGCCTCCGACAAAATAGTGATTGAGTCTGCCCAACAGATATACGCCAATCATCAAGTAGGGAGCGGCGTCCGGTTCAACTGGTTGAACCAGTCGGTCCGGTCCGGGTTTTAAAACATTGCCTCATACTCTTCCTATATAGGGTAGGAATCTCGTGAGAATAAATTTTATGAGATTGTGAGAGGGATATATTTTAATGTATGTTTATCACATCGAAAATGCATATATTGCAAAAATGTAATGCATAAATTGCAATAATTTATTGTAATAACATCATAATACATAAATTACAATAACTTAATGTATCATTAAATCTGAACCATTGATTTAGAAAGATCAAGGGTCCAAATTTGTCCTCTTTTGTCACCTAAAATAGCATTCTCTCTCTCTCTCTCTCTCTCTCTCTCTTATTTATATATATATATATATATATATTATAAATGCGACGATCGTCAATTACAATAATTCAATATGTCGCGTGCATTTTGACCGAAAAAAAATAAAAATCGACAACGGCTAAATTTATAGGCAAACGGCTATATGCTGATATTTATATTTTTTTTGTTCAAATTTTACCTATAAATATCACCTTAATTTTCACCATTTTCACACCATTTCTCACACAATTATCATTTTTCCACAATTTTTCACACAATCACTTCTCATAAATGAATCAAATAATCCGTGGTCGTCGTCGTGGTGTCCCCCCGAAATGGCGGACGAAGCATACAACACATACACGCTAACGGGGCTTGATTCTATCAACCTCAACTCGTCCGTCGGCGAATTCTTCCAGAATGTCATGGGCGCAGACGAGAGTCCCTCATCCGAGGCGGCACAGGCCACGACGAGTAGCAAGAGGGAGGCCAAAGGAAAGAGCATGGCACGGGCCGATCTTACCCTCGCAAACGTCGTTCCTCCTCCTCCGGTCGAAGGCGCCAAACCATCGACGAAGCGGTGCAATTACACGGTTGAACAAGGCACCGCCGTCGCTCATATATGGAAAGAGGAGACGTGCAATTCCATTCTCGGCAAAGATCAACATGGCGAGAAGCACTGGGAGAAAGTGGCGCAGAGGTACAACAACATGTTCGACGATGACCTCAACCCAAAGATAGTGAAGAGTTTTTTTGGATGGATCTCCGCCTGGGTGAAGGAGTGGATGATTGCTTAAGCCAAGGCGACGAAGAAAAGGCCCAGCGGCGCCTCCGACAACATGGTGATCGAGTTTGCCCAGCAGATATATGCCAACCATCAAGGAGGGTGTTGCTTCAAGCACTTTGGCGTCTGGGAAATCTTGCAGGACTATCCCAAATTCTTCCATTAATAATTTTCCAACGTTCCGTCCATGAAGCGGACGAAGAATACGGAGGAAGGCGCCTACACCTTATCTAGAACGCCCCACAGACAGAGTGAGGCGACAGAAGGGGAAAGCAAAGCTCCCCCGCCCACATGGACGAGACGCGGCAAAGGCGGCGGCGAGGGCGTCAAAAGGAAAGGGGAAAAAGAAGGCGACCGAGGAGGCGGAGTTCGGGTCGTTGGTCGACTCAACAAATATCCGGCTAAACGGCATGATCGAGGCAAAGAACAACCTCGCTGATGCAATGAGGGAGCGTTGATGGTCCCGATACGAGTTCTGGTATATGGGGGGAATACACCAGAAAGGAATTTTAAAAACAACCCCCTGAAAATTACCACAACTGAGTAAGAGGACTCAGTTGGAATCACAACTGAGTAAGAAAACTCAGCTGGAAGAGTGGTGCTGTGCGGAATGTGGTGGAAACAACAATAACTCGTATAAAACAACTCACGCTCAGATGCAAGGTCGATCAACAACCAAATCAGTTGAAATGTAAAGATGCAGTTTTGAGTGCTGGTTAGTTGGTCAGTTGGATATGCAAAAAGTAACTGAACTGAAAACACAACACAAAGGAATTACGTGGTTCGGAGAGAACTCCTACGTCCACGGGGAGTTGTGAATCCACACAACTCAGTCCAAATTCTTTAGGACAGCTACCACAAAGCTTACGCGAGCTTTGCAACCGTTCAGATAAGTTTGCGGGTACTTATCAACCTTACAGATAAGTTTGCAGGTACTTATCAACCTTTCTACTCAATTTCGGGAAGAGCAGGATCCTAACATCCTTTTTAGGGGATGTGTATAAGGGTGGGTTTTCCAACTACTAGCTCTAACAAAGAAGTGAGTTAGGATCTAAGCTTGAACGAAGGAAGACTCAAACTAAGATCGAAAACACCAAGACATATTCTAACACTCTAGGAACTCTCAGCTGGTGATGTTCTTAGAGAATAATTTCAGTTAAGCTTGTGTGCAGTATATCGTCGTTCTTTCGCTCGTCTGCCTCTTTTCTGTCTTATATTCTATCCGAGTAAAGCCATGTTGTCGTCTTCACCTGGAGTCCTGTAAAGATAAAATCTGAACATTGCTCAAACAGCGAGCCTAAAGACTAACATTAGGAAATGGCAACATCTACTCGGTTGGGGTCAGTTGGTTTTTGAATCAATCAAAACTTTACTAAATTTCCCAACAAGTGTGCTCGGGCGAAATAAGACGCCACCGATGCAAGGTTCATCAACACGGATACGTCACACATGACGCCAGAGTAGTACCAGCTGCATATGATGATGGTTGCCGACGTCAAGCGACGTCGAGGATGGACATAGTTTTTTTTCCCCTACCAACGACTATGTTTTTTTATTTCTAGTAATATATTTTTTTTTTCTAGTAATGTAATTTTTTTTTCTAGTAATATTTTTTTTATTTGTAGTAATGTATTATTTTTATTTATATTAATGAAATTAGAATTTTCTTATTAAAATTAATGCAAAATACAAATTTAAAAATTAGATAGAGACACTTCATAAAAATAATTTTAGTGTAGCTTAGTGTCTCTATCTTCATCACACTTTCATAGAGACACTCCACTAAAACACCCCACTGAAAAGAGTCTTAGTCCTCCCAGCATCTTAATTAATTACTGTAATCGATGTTGATTCCCGTAATTGGCATTACTGACGTTCCAATTAAGAATATATAGTAGATTTTCATCAAAAGAAAAAGAACTATAGATTTTAACAAGCATGATTAACCTTCTTTCTTTGTCCTAATAATATATTAAATGACGTGACTTTAACTAGAGTCCACAGAAATTTAAAAATTCATTGCAACTCTCCAACCAAAACTAGTGAAAAGTCTATTTAGTCGCTCATAAAAAAATAAGAAATCTTAATTAATTATGAAAATGAGAAGCCAACAGCCACGAGAAAACGAAAATGCAACCGCCGAATAAATCAAAGGAAACTAATATAGATTGTGATATGATGGTAGGTGTATAGAGCTCCAGAATTATTTTGCGAGTTAAAACGTCTTATTTAAACTAAAAATTTGTCTATGAGATCACCTAGTCTTCACTGAAGGAGTTAAAATAGTTTACCAAACTAACCAAGGTAATATGAATGTCACAACTCCAATTTCGGACCATGCAGCTTGTAGATTAAGTTATGTTTAAAATTTTATCAAAACATAAAATTAAAACAATTCGCCACTCGGACGTTTCTCCTATCACCCCTAAGAGGAGGAAAAAAAAACCATCTTGTTTTTATTGTGAAAATCCACAATTACTACTTTCGTTGCGCTGCATTTAATGGGTGTTTGACTGAATTTAAAAATTCCTTAAAACAGCTTGAAAGTTCCTAAATTCTTAATAATAAATAGCTTATAAGCTTTTTGAATGAGCTTAAAAGTTCAGTCAAACATCCTCTTAGTAAACAACTTATGAGTTGATGCTTTTCCTTTACGAATATCATTTTGTAATGATGACGATCCGAAATAAATATGACTCAGAAATGAGTTTGATTGTATTAGTCTCAATAATATGAGTATTAGTTTTCCTTGGTGTCCCTCGTTTAGTTTTGTCCTGTATATTGAAGTGGAAATTAAATTATATATTTGGTATTTGATCTAAATCCAGTTGGTCAAAACTCTTTTTCATTAATCTACTCTGCAACTATATAATGCATAAAATTTCATAAATATTTAAACACAACCTGCTACATGATTTTATATTTTACTATTATGTAACCGGTCGATTGAGAATCACATTAATTATGCTTTAATTTGTAAGTATGTACTCATAAATGTAATATTATGAGAGTAATATTTTTTTTAACAATTCAATACATAAGAAGTTTTACAAAGAGAGAAAAATGGAAATGTCCATTCTCAAAAGTAAAAGATGAATTCTGTCACTTCCAAAAAGAAAGAGTTATAATGTCCCCTTTGGTATTTTTATACCATTTATACCCTTATACAATAGGCTAACTTTAATTTGAATCATACACGAAGTCTAACTTCATGTATGAATCATATATGCATCATACATGAAGACTAACATTCATGTATGCATCATACATGAAGACTAACATTCATGTATGCATCATACACGAAAATTTCCGACAAAAATTTCAATCATACACGAAGCCTAACTTCACATATACATCATACACGAAGATTAACATTCATGTATGCATCATACACGAAGACTAACATTCATATATGCATCATACATGAAAATTTTCGCAGCAAAAAATTTTAAATTTGTATCATACACGAAGATTAGTTTTCATGTATGACGCATACACAAAGATTAGTTTTTATGTATGATGCATACATGATGAAGTTATGCTTCGTGTATGATTCAAATTTTCGCCAAAAATTTTTGTCTGAAATTTTTCACCGGCGATCGCACCACCACGCCACTGCCGGTGTCTGAAAATTTTACCGTCGAAAATTCATAATGAAGTTAGTCTTCATGTATGATTCAAATTAAAGTTAGTCTTCTTGTATTCTCATTAAGGATATAATAGACTTTTAACAAACTAAAGTGCTATTTGGACATTTTTATTTTATAAGTGACATTTTAGTATTTTTTGTTAGAAAAAGGATTTTATGTACCTTTCTCGTTAATTCCAAAATCTCAGTACTAGCTTCTCCTCCTCTCGTAGCATAGTATCAACATTCACTTCTGAAAAGTTAAAGATAAAAATCAATAGAAAATAAATTTTATATAATAATTAATTAAAACTAATTCCACTACAATATGCGAAATTAATTTTGTAATTAATTTAGTATATGAGAATTCTTACAAAAGTAATGGAACTATTTTGTGTACCTTTCCATAAATTCCAAAATCTCTTTATTAGCTTATCCTCTACTGGCAACAACTTCAGCTGCATTAAACCTTTAACATTACCAATATTCATTCACTCCTAAAAAGTTAAAGAAGAAACATTATTAGCATTAAATCCATTATGATTGAGTAATATTATTTCAACAAATTGGAATTAGAATTTTAAAAAATAATTTAATAGTTTATTCAAATGTTATAGTATGTTCAAATTTATTAGAAAAAGTGTTACATGATACATAAAAATATAATAAAAAGTAGATTAATAAGGGATGTTGTTTCTTGGATTGTCATAGCCATTTTGTATTACAATCATCAATTGTTCAAACGATGGTGGGATATGGCGAAGCATGCGGAGATAGTTGAACTATCACCGTTATTATTTTTCTGAGATTCATATAAAGAATAGGTCAATGAAGATAGTGTTTCTATGATGGTTGTAGCTATTACATATTTCAATTACTCGTAGTTGATTGCTCGATTCACTAGCAAATAAACAACAATTTATCAGTGTAATTGTAGTAAATAGGCAAGTCGAGTATCGTATCCTCGAGGATTATTATCCGAAAATAATGTGCAAACAAAATTCAAACACGTTCATACTATTCAAGTTTTAAAGGGGAGCATGATTTGGTTTTCAAAGATTAGAAACAAGACATTAACAATTAAAAGCAACATAATTGAAATAAATGCAATAAACGATCAAATAGAACAATAAGGAACGTTGGTTGATTCTAGAAACTTTGCTCAACTCAGGGGCGATGGGGAGTTAAGCTATTGATCTATTTAGCCAAATTTAATTTAATTCAAGTAAATGAATAACACAAATATGCACACTCTCTCTCTTTCGAAACGAAGGCACAAGTTGATTAATCACTCATCTATTTCGATTAAGACTCAAGACAAGGAATTAACTCCCAAAAGCATACAAGAGTTAGAACCTTCTATGAACAAATTATTCTCCGCTAGAACTCATAATCATTCACATCATGCAAGCTTGAATTCAATGAACATAAAAATCAGCATTTTTATGAATACTTGGCACACAAATATAGAGGCCACCTATATTAACATGAGAAACAAGCACCAAGATGCACAAAATGTAAATTGGTATGTCAAATAGCATCAATAAGGAAATCCCACCATCAATTTGAGTCTCACAATTTCCTAAAATCAATTAAAGATTTAGCTAGACATAATAGCAAAATCAACACAAGAGATAAGTAAGCATAGTAAATGACACTACTCCTGGAACCAAAGTGGAAATCTTCAATAAATGTCTTGAATCTCTTCAATCACAAGTCTTGAATCTTCCAAAATGCATAAAAACAAAAAGTAGAAGGCTAGGGTTTATCCCAAGATGTTTAGGTAGAGTGTTGTTTCCAAAATATGAGGTTGGAGTCTATTTATACATTTAGTTTGAAAAACCTAGGGGAAAATCCGAAATAAATGCAAAAATAACTAAATCGGCTACGAATTCGGCGGTCCAGCCCGTGGAGTGCTGAAAATGGCCAAAACTAGCGGTCAAAGGCATTGATCGCTAGTTTGGTAGCCGGAAAGTGCAAAATGGCTGAGGCTTAAGGTTTTCTTAGCGGTAAAAATGGAGGGCGCCAACTTGCCCTCCGGATTCCTTCAATGGAATGCCTGAATTTGCGGTCCAATCCATGAGTCGCCGATTTTGGCACTTTCTTCCCTTGTTCCATCTTTTCGCTCGTTTTTGCTCGTTTCTTTGACCCGACTTTTCTCTTGCTCGATCATAAACCTCAACTTCAAGCTTTATATCGCTCCAAAACACTTCAATCTACCTACACACTTGCACAACTAACTAAAACGTGACACAATTCTGAAAGTAGAGAAATCATACCAAACCATATCACTATTTAGCATAAGTTTTGCAAAATGAGTAAACTACTTAAATTGTTACAAAATGAGTGCTTATCAATAGTCGAATAATCTCTCTTCTTTTAAAAGAATCATATTTTCGACGAAAAATATTATGTTTATAGATATCTATCAATATAATCCAAGTCAATGACTCTCATATATCAAATATTAAATTAATTAGATAAATGTAATACACTTATCTCAACCAAATGGCCAAAGAAATGAATGCTTAATTTACATATTTGAGCTCTTCTATTATATTTAGCTGACTCCAAAATGTTTGGATTACGTTAAAGTTTTACAAAATATTTGAACTATGATGTTTTTATTTTTCCTAATCTGTATTTTTCTAATATTTTTCACAAATTGATTATTGCTACGGTTTTTAAACGATTAATTCATCCTATATATTTTATTGATGGTCTCGGTAACGAGTAACTGGTGTATGGGGGGAGAGGGGAATCACCAGTAGCAATTTTCGTTTTGCTAAATGTCTTTTCACTGAGATATACTGCTCAGGTCAATTTACTCACAACTGGAAGAGACAGTTAGAGTAGCTCTTCAACTGAGTTGCTCAGTTAGAGCCAATCACACAGTTGGTAGCTCAGCTGGCTCGTATGCCAGAAATACAGCTGTATGTACCAACTGAGGTTTCAAACAGTTTTGCAATGCGGAAGATGGTGGAAGATAAGTTTGTTACAAAAATGGAAACCTTAGTGAAAGGAGAATGTTAAGTTCCCAAATTAGTGCAGGTTAGGTACTGAATTTAAAATGTTGAATGCAAAATACAGAAAGTAAGTATACAATATTTTAACGTGGTTTGGAGATTCCTCTCCTACGTCCACGACTTCTTTTTTGGGGAAGTAATCCACTAGATAAGCTTACGCGTGCTAACCAAACGCCTCACTTGGATTCCAGGTTCCAAGCAAACCTAACCAGTTCGATTTCTGGTTCGAACAAGTGATGAACCCATATTTGTGTCCATCTTTTCTTGTGTTTTTCATGTGTTTTTAGTCTTTATCGAGTCAAAGTGTGTTTGGGAGGATACAAAGTCGAGAGATGGTGTGCAGGGAAGAACAGGTGGGATGTTGGGCAAATTCAGTGGAAATCTGTTGTTGAGATGCTGAAATGGCGATACGATGCAAATGGGCATAGGGCTGGAGGCTTGTAGCTGGGAAACAACGTTTTACATGCTCTACAAGTCAGGAAGTACCTCCCCATATCCTTGAAGCCAACAGACAGAGTACCCGAATGAGCCAGGATCTTGGTCAACACATGAAGCAATCCAGGATGCAGATATCGAGGGCAAGAAGCGAGTCGAACCAGCAGCAGATTTCTTTTCCTTCAAGGAAGAGGATAAGGATCGGATCTTTCTTTCCTTATCCTAGCCGGACCTAATCAAAGAAGATATCTACCAAGCAAGGAAAGAGGATCGTGGCTGCATGCATGAGAGAGAAAGGCGGATATGCATGGAAGAGTCCTTCATCAACAAGGAAGCTTCCCTAAACCCTAATTTCCATCGCCTATATATATGGCCCACTCCCTTATGTAATGCGTGCCGGTTTTTATTCTTAGTTCTGCATTCTTAGTTTGAGAGGAAGTGAGGAAGAAACAAGTCCTACGAGCAATTTACTTTTACGTTCATTTTATATTTTCTGCAGTAGTTTAATTGTTGGCGTGAAGCCAAGACCTTGGTTGCTAACTACGTTTTTGGGCAGTAACCCGTTTTCAGTTTTATGATAAGTATGTTTTCCTTTATATATTTTGTGCTTTCGTTTACTAATATGTCTAGCTAAATTTATCGTTTGGGTTGGATGTAGATGAAGTGATCGTAAATTACTCGTTCTAAACTCGTGAGGTCGAATTGTGTTAATTCGTTAATTGATTTTGTTCCCGAACCACTTAGGAATAATTCTAAACTTAATTGATATTGACATATGATTGATCACCATCTAGATATTGATATTAAGGCATTAACAGGAATTATGATTTAACTCGAGAGTGTCTTTCGTGCCCAAGAAGGTAAAGAGTGTTGGAGAGCAGTCGGTATTGACTTACCCCTTGGCTGTCTTGGATCTGTTTATTCTTACTGCCTGTTGGGCAGCATCGTTACTGAAGTGTCTTCGTGACTTTGTTGATCAAGAGAGGAGATCTTGTCGTCTAGTCAAGATCTGTAAAATTGGATAGACATAGGCTAAGTGTGTTTATATCGTGACTTCGTGACCTTTAGGTATAAACTAATCTTTGTCTTAAACCAAGTAATGAGATCAGTTAATTGAATATCTTTGCACCAATGAACGAGTGATGAGTAATTAGGATCATGGATTCGAAACCCAATCCAAACTCTTTTGTTATTTGATATTGTTACTTGTTGAGTTACATAATACATTGCAGTCAAAACCCCTTTTGTTGAGTTCGACTTGAAGAGCAGATCTACGCCAAGTCCCTTGGGATCGACCTCACTTGTCATTAACTACTATCTTGTTGGGCAAAAGGTGTTTATAAATTTATTTGTGCGAAGGGTGTAACGACAGCGCTTCGTCAACAAGACCCCACAACACTTTTCCATGCAAGTGCTCAACCAGTTTTAGATTTTGGGTTCTAAGGGACCCCACAACACTTTTTCGGGCAAGTGCTCAGCCAGTCTTAGATTCCAAGTTCTAAAGGACCTTTTCTTGGATTCCGGGTTCCAAGGAACCTATTCTTGGATTACAGATCCAAGAGACCGGGTATTGGATTACGGGTTCCAAGGGACCTTGTGACTTTGATTCTGGGTTCAAAGTCAGACCTGGGATTTGGATTTGGAGGGAGAATCCAACAAGGAAGCCTTCAACACTTTAGGGGAGTGGAGGCTTCAACCCAAGGCTAAGAACTCAATCTCTTGTTAAGAAAGAGTTCTGAGGAGATATAAAACAAGTAACGACCAAGTCGCTAGCCTCAATCAGGAAGGGGAACTTCTGAGAGACTAGGGAGAAGAACAGGAAAGAAATCACTCTTCTCCTTCTACACCAGTCGTCTTGCTTGGAGAGAGAGAGAGAGAGAGGTGAAAAGCTGCTTGCGCCGCTTCACTCTTTGTGTTGTCTCTCGGCACTTTGGCGTGCTTTTTCTCTACTTGTATCGCCCTCATTTTAGCCTTGTTGTGGAGACCTCTATTTAAAGAGGAAGGTCAAGCTAGCTGTTGGAAAGAGCCATTTGACCTCTGCCAAAAGCATGACACTCCACATGCTTCACTGGCAACTTTTCAGAGATGGTACCCACGACTTTTGCTTTTTGCACATCACTGTTGTCGCCCCATTATGAAAATTTCCAGCTGACTTGTGCTCCCGAGTAGATTCAAAATCTGGTCTACAACTCCTCTATTTTTGGTGACTTTTCTTCTCCGCTTCGAGATGTCTTGACTTTGACACAACTTTTCTTCACGCTAACTGTATGCCTTCAGTTGCGTGGTTCAGTTGTGGAGTCAACTGAGCTGCTGTCCAACCGAGTCCATGCTTCAGTTGGGATTGATGTCCCAACTGACCTTGAGTCTCAACTGAGTGTGATCTCTCAGTTGAACTGGATCTCAGCTAAGTTTGAACCTCATCTGAGTTCTTCCACGAACCTCCTTCTTTAGTCTGGTTAACTTCTTCTGCTTGACTCTTGTAAAGATAAAATCTCTACGCTCAAACAGTGAGCTCTGGCTAAAACAGACTAAAGGCAATCATCTACTCAATTGAGGTTAGTTGAGTTTTAGGCATCTTTTGAAACCTTAATAATTTTCCCAGCACTTATAATCTTAGCTTATTTTATGATGATTTATGAAACCATAACAATTAAACAAAAATGCAACTCATATATATATACATGAAAAATTACTCACCTTAAAATAAAATCTTTCACTTTTTGAATGTCAAGTAAATAAAAAATCTGCTTGCGTTCTTCATTGTAGCAATTTTTCTTTTATTTGAAATTAAAGACTTTCAAGTTTAATTTACATAGTGAATACATATGAGAATTGTAATCAATTAATGGAAATTAAACCTTTGAATATGGTCATCATAGCAAATTGAAGTGCCATTATTTCTGGCTCTTTATCTTGGCTTGACTTGGTGTCCATAAATACTTTAAATTCATTGATAACTGAACCCCAGAATGCGCACATTAAATCTTTTCCACTTTTATAAAGATAATAAATAATTAAATTTCAAATAAAATTGTAAATGATCAATAAATCAATAGTTGGAAATCATAATCTGCATCAACTAATTCAATTTCACACGTGCTAGAATTGTCATTCTTGAAACATAAGAAGAATTTGATCAAATCATCCATATAAATACTCATAACATGTCTAAGACAGAAAACAACCTCAAAATTGCAACCACCCTCAAACTTCATTGAACTAAACAAAATCCATTAAGAAACAAATTGATGTCTAGAATTTTGTCAACTTAAAACCTACGCAGAAACGGTATAGACAACTTGGAAAGCTAATTAAACACATAGTCAATCAATGCACGTCTAAGAAAAGGCTTAACAATCTCAAAAAAATAACACAATTCAAATTTTGAAGAGTATCCTTCAAAGTAGGGTTAATTATCACTTATGGCCCAACCTTTCACCACATAGTTATTTTATGTCTTGACCTTTCAAAAAATACAAATTCGACCCGACCTTTGCTATATTGTGACAATTATGGCACGGGAGCAAAAATCCAGCGACGTAATGATGAATGGGATGATCAGACACTGATGTGGACAATGAAAAATAAAAGTAACGTGATAGCAGAGATTTTCGTTGGATTGAAATGCCTAGGTAATGGATTCTGGTGGCAGCGCACAGTCTTGAGATCAGAATCTTCTAGTCGCCACAACATGGTCTTTCAATGATTAATTTAGCTTCACATGCCGCCTCCATTTCAATCAATGTTTTATTTCTTCAAATAGCTTATTTTATCAATGATTGATATGGATTTTTTTTTGGGTTTTGAGCTAGGGGAGAGATTAGAGAGCGACAATAATATGGATTTGGCATATCGAAGGTTGATAAAAAGGGCGGGGATACCGAGGGGGAGATGAGGTGAAAAGGGTCTGATAATCTCATTCATCATTTGTCACCGGATTTTTGCTCTCGTGCCAAAAGTGTCATAATAATGCAAAGATCAGACTAAATTTGTATTTTTTGAAAGCTCGAGCCATAAAGTAACTATGAGATGAAAAGTTGGGTCATAAGTGATAGTTAACTCTTAAAAGTACTAAGCAAAAGTTGTAAGAAATTTGCAAGTAATTTGTATTTCTTGCTGGAACTTGTTCGAAACCATAGGTTTCGAATAATACTTATATAGAATAAGACAATCATATAAATATATTTAGAGATTTCTTGATGTACACACAAATAAAATAGTATATAATATTCTTAAGCTTAATTTGATTTTTCTTGCGTATAATGTTGATGTCCTTTCTTAGAAATATACTCCCTCCGCCCCCGTTAGTATGGTGCGGGGGCCATGCACAAGTTTTAAGAAAAAGTAGATAAATATTTGGTAGGGATAGTTTAAGTGGAGGAAGAGACCCACTTATGATGTGTTGTTAATTTTTTAGTGGATGGAGAAACTTTATTGGAGTAAATATGTTGAACTTTTAAGGGTAAAAAGGTAAAAGACATGTCTTAAAATGAAAACACCATACTAACCAGGGACGGCTAAAAAAGGAAAGTAACCATACTAACCTGGGACGGAGGGAGTAATATTCTATAGCTATATTTAAATAGATCTCATATACATGATCGCTAGTTTTACTAGCAATAAAACCACAACTATTCTGTACTATTATAGCAATGTAGCAAATCGAGTATCGTATCCTAGACTATTATCCGAAAATAATGTGTAAACAAAATTTAGATACTATCCTACTATTCAAGCTAGAGGGGTTGCGATTCGGTTTTCAATGACTAGAAACAAGAAATCAACAATTCAAGAGCAAGCAATTGAAATAAAAAGCAATAAACGATCAAATAGAATGATAATAGACAAGTGTTGATTATAGGGAAATGTTTTGACTCGAGATGATGATGAAATTAACTTTCTAATTCACATAACCGTATTTAATCTCAATCAAGAGGAGCAATCACAATATATTTACTAAACCTCTCTCAATAGCTA
This sequence comes from Schizonepeta tenuifolia, assembly GCA_029490685.1. Taxonomy (NCBI): domain Eukaryota; kingdom Viridiplantae; phylum Streptophyta; class Magnoliopsida; order Lamiales; family Lamiaceae; genus Schizonepeta; species Schizonepeta tenuifolia. The sequence continues at coordinate 13,335,208 of CM055955.1, read as the reverse complement.
ATAAAAGTAGATCAATCTCTCAACTATCTCGGCTAAGACTCAAGACGAGAGACTAACTCCCAAAAGCACATGAAGATTAAGGCTCCCACACATAAATTCATCACTTACTAAGTCTAAACATGCATGTTGTGCAATTTTGATGTCAATGCTCATAAAAACCTATTAAGAATTTTTACAAACACTTGAAATGCAAGAAAGATGATCAATAATTCTCACACAAAATTAAGATCCAAAACTACAATCAAGAAGGGAGAAGGTGAATAGAATTGGAGAATAAAGATCTTCAATATTAATGAGTCTTCACAAATCCATAAAATAAACTAGAGAATTTAGCTAGAAATAGAAAAAGAAATGACAAAGGAAAAGGAAAATATAACCATAAAATAAAGAAACTATTGATATCCCAAGGTATATCTTCAATCAATATCTTACAAAATGGGGGAAGATCCTCTTTAAATAAAAAAATAAACTAGAGTAACCCACAAGGTTTAAGTTGAGGGTAAGATAGTCATTTTTGTCCAAGACGTGAAAGAGCGTTCAAGGAGGGTTGAGATGCGGGTGCTCGAGGAAGAGCAGTTAGGTGATCGAAAAATGCTGCCTCAACAGCTAGCCGCTCCAGAAGGCGCAGCCGCATGTGGCGGCGCGGGTAACTGCTGCTGTGCGCGATGTTTTTGTTTCGCCTCATTCTTCCTCGTTCAAACTCCGAATTGATCTCTATTTTTTCCTATGACTTTGTATCGAACTCCTCTTTAATGTCTCATGATCATTTCACTCTAATTTGAAACCTGCATTTTGGTTAAAACTTGCAAACAAATGTAAAATCTCATAAAACAAGCAAAGTCAAACCAAATGCTTATTTCAATCATGATTTTCACCAACAAATAGTATCAAATGAATCTTAAGCAATGTAGAAAACCATTCTTATCAATGCATCAAATCGATAGCCACCATTATTAAATATATAATAATAATATTAATTTATGAATTAAAAATGTATAAAATACGCAAAGGTTGGAAGAAATTATTTGCAAGTAATTTGTATTTCTTGCACGAACTTGTTTGAAACCCTAGGTCTCGAATAATACTTATATAGAATAAGAATCATATAGATATATTTAGAGATTTCTAGATGTACACAGAAATAAAATATATAATATTTTTAAGCTTAGTTGGATTTTTCTTGCGTTTATTAATGTTAATGTCCTTTCTTAGAAATATAATATTCTATTGTCATATTTAAAAAGATCTCATAAATATCAAATCGATAACCACCATTATTAAAGATATATAATAATATTATTTATGATTTAAAAATGTATAAAATGAGAATTTGAGATAAATAGGAATACCCAATGGAGAAAGCGTCACCTAGAACCTCGAATTAAGGAGAGACCTCGAATCCACAATGATTTTAATAATATATAGATAGATAGATGATAGAGAGAGAATAATATTTATGATTTTATATTTGAATAGTATATCATAAATATTGAAATATTTAATCATAAAGTATAGATTAAGAAGTTTTTTTAAAAATCATGAAACATAAATAAAGTAATGATCAGTTGCAATGGTACTAGAAAAATATAGAAATAGAGTACAATTTAAAGAACAATATTGTCCGCATGCATCATAAATTTACTGAGACAATTGGAATCACCTGTCGAATTAGTACTGGGGAAGGAATAGAGAGCGTCACCCCAATTATCATAAATAAAGAGAGAACTCACTTCTTTCTTTTCTAACGGAGTTCCGCACCAGGACTCAAACCATACCTCGAGGAGAAGGTAGCTTCAAGAGCTTAATTCAATTGTAGCTTGGAGTTCTTTATTAGAGGACATATACTTGTTTAATATCTACCCTAGGGACTTGTTTAACCGAAGCTACTGTAACGACTTCCATCTGAGTGCATCCGAAGATAGAAGGAGTGGCTTGGCGTCCCGACCATTTCATCATCCGATGAGGAAATGGAATAAGGGACTACCTTTCTTGCAGCTACCCGCCATATTTTTTTCTTGACAGAAAAATAAGATAAGGAGATGGCTCCATGTGCTCTGATTCATTATTTTGGATTCTAATTCAGGAGCACTACCAAAGTGTTTCAAAGGTGAAGTTATTTTGACGTAGGTCTGCCTTTGGCCTCGAATTTGAAGTTAAATGAGGTCTCTGCCGTTCGGCTTAAAAAATCCAATATGAAACTTCATACACCTTCAAGTTCATAGGACGAAAAGAGATTTTTTGAGTGATTGTTACGACCACGAAGAAACGACAAATCCCAACTACGGATATATAAGAGCCAAAACTGCGATAAATAGATCCGGTTAGTGATTCCAGGCCTAGATGCCTAAAGATTTGTATGAGCTAGGAGGTTAAGATTCCCAGGCAGAGAAGGATTCCGAGCATTCGTTTATGATCCATAGCTAGTGAACAACAAGCAACACAAGAATACAGAGAATTTTCCCTAAAGGCTCATCTCTCAGAAATGCTTGAGGATACTTGTCGTATTCTTCCCCCCCCCCCATTAAGAAGGAGCTCGGCAAAAAAGATATATATACGTCATATGGTTGTTTTCATACACCGATGTACTGAAATCATTGATAAAACATAGGAATTTAGGGCTTAAAACAAGCATCTAAGAGGGGTTTAAGGTGGCTATTTTACCTCTTATTCTCCGTACAGAGATGAAGGGGTGGATCAAACTACTGAATAGGTTGCCCATGCCGTCAACAAGTGGTTATTTTCGTAACTAATAAACTTCTACAAGATGTAGAGTCTTATAAGGTAGTATTTGGAGGAAGTCTCTACTTTGATAGTAGTCAAAATGGTTACTATCAATGGTCTATACAAAGTCGAAAAGATGTTATCATGATGCTAGATTACTTTAAATCAAATACTTTCCGAAGTCATAAATCACGACGTTATTGAGGAATATTACAGTCTTTACGATCTCAAAGCATTTAAACGTTACCAAAGTCACGAATCGAACAAAGGAAGTTCACTGGGTAAATATATCGTTTTCGTTTAGCCCGGGGTGCTGGTTCGAATCCAATCCAGCTCGTGACTCCTTACTTCTCTACTTTGGCGGGGATCAAAGAGTTCTTAAAATACGAATTCTATCTCTATAAAGTTTTATGTCTTAAAGATAGAACAAGGGATTCCATAGTGGATGGAGAAAGAATCAAGATACACAAGTGTCTTCTTATAGAAAGCTCGTTCCACTCTTCTCTTGGTTAGCTTCCTATCCCATATGGTCTAGCACTTTCACCCAAACATCACATGCCAGCAGATGTGGTCACCATCATAGGTACTCAAGATATTGTGTCTGGAGAGGTGGATAGATAGGACTAGTACTTTCTCGATCAGGACCCTAGCTTTATTGCGAGCCAAAAACAAAGGATGAGTCCTTTTTCCTTCTCGCGAACCGCGGGAGCGCCTAGCACCCAGAAGAGCAAAGCTCATTTTCCTTTCAGGGTAAACCGGCGCATAAAAAAGGGCTGGTCCGTCAAAAGTCCGGTTTCTTCGCGAACGAAGTTCAGAATCAACAAGGGTTCGTAGAACGAAGGGAGTGTACAACTGGGGAAAAAAACCACTTTTTTGTTCGTAACGAGGGAGAGATAGAATTGAGTTCTTCACGAAGTTCGAAAGAAAGGAATAAAAAAGAGTTTCTCTATAGCCTCCTCGTTTTGAGACATTATGGCTTTTGGGTCGACCCCTGTAAATTTAGGCCAAAATACCAAATGAAAGTCGATCGTTTTTTTTTCATTCCCGAGGAAGTGTATATATTACCTGGATCTTCTTCCCTAATGGTACAGAACAATAGTATCATTGGGGTGGATACACAAATTACTTTAAATATAAGAAGCCGAGTGGGCGGGTTGGTCCGAGTGGAGAGAAAAAAAAAAGAATTGAACTTAAAATATTTTCTGGAGATATCCATTTTCCTGGCGAGACAGATAAGATATCCCGACATAGTGGTGTTTTGATACCACCGGGAACAGGAAAACAAAATACCAAGGAATCCCTCTCTGGTGTCATCTACTGGCTGACTGCACAGCCTTACTATGGCTTTTAGAAAGCAAGATCGAGGCCGGAAGGCGAAACCGCCGCACCCCTAGGCGTTCTTCCCCTAATTAGGTAAGGTTTCCATTCAAACCACAAGGACTGGAAGAGGTTCCCTAGTTCAAGTTCGGCTAAAGCGCCACTAAAAGGCCTTAAAACAAGACTTTCAATCCTCTTTAATCCCACGTGGACGGTTAATAACTAGCGAGAAAAGCCTCGCCAATCACCCTAGGGACTGTTTGTACCTCAGGAATCGAGTTATCCCTTTTAGATTAACCGTCTAAATGGCTTTCCTTTGAGATTCCCTGCTCTTGGATGTTTAAGATCCGATTTAAGCCCTCGTTACCGACCCCTGGTATCTGCCTTTAGAGATTTCAATGGAAAGATTTAGCCTTCTCCAAGAATCTAGGACGAACGCCTTCTTAGCAACGAATCTAGAGCTACAAGCCAGGGCTACAAATCTTAAGCATCCTAAGCCAGGATCTAAACAAGTTCTTTGTCTTTTGTTAGTGGGGATCTACTCCGATGCTTACTGGAGATAGACTCCTATGCTAAGTTAAGTGTCTTTGTTTGGTTTTATTTGTTATGTTTGTATGTATGGTATGGGAAAACCCCTAGTGTAAAATGTTGACTACTTTAATGCTATGCTAATAGTTGAATTTAGAAAGACGAATTCGTAAAAATGTGCTGAAAATGAATGTGAAAGTTGAAATAAGGTGTAAGCTAAGTGTACTACTGAAGATGTGCGCCTTTCCAGCTCTGAAGCTTCCTTCTTCGGGTAACCAAAATTCCAGTCGCATTCAAAGATAGCCTAGTCTGACTCATCGAAGAGAGATCCCTACTCTGATTGCTTAAAAGCGAGTTCAGTCACCCGAGGAGAGAGGCAACTCACTAAGCGAAGAAGAAGACGGTGCTTGCTATAGAATACCTTCTTTGAGGAATAAACCCGGTGTCGTCTAAGCTCTCGGAGAATACCAGGGGAGATCACACTCTTGTTCAAACGAGAATGGCCATAACTAAGCCCAAAGAAAACAAAGGCGCGAAACGAAGGGATTCCGATATTATACTGATTTTCTTGCTTTCGTATCGTAAGTAAAGAGAGCTCCCTGGCCCACTCCGCGGTGCAGGCAGAAAAGTGTTTGTTGGTGGAAATGTATTCAGCTCAAAGATTCGTGACTTTCCAGGCTCCCTCGTGGTATCGTGCTGCTTGCGGATGTGGGTTTAGCTGCTGCTTTTCAAGTATTTGATATTTCTTAATTCCAGACCAATCCCTAGAGATTAGCTTGGTACTTTCGCATGATCGGTACAAGCATCCGGTAGAGTTAGAGAGGAAGACCTATCCGATAAAGTAAAGTGCAGTTGGTTTCGCTTTATCCAAATAGTTTGGCAGGAGCAACTCCCTAACCGCGTAGAGGTTTCTTATGGCATCGAGTGATATCTGCCTTAAGAGTGTTGTGTGTGGTTAAAAGCCTAAATATGAGGGTCTCTGATCCCGAGCGATGATGCAGGGATCTGCTAACCAATGCAACCGGTAGGGGTTTTGTAGAAGGATGGGTTACCATCTTCCTTCAGTCTTTCGTTTGTCTTACAGGTCTCTTTGTACTGTGCGTCAAAGTTTTGGTTGATAGAGTCCGACTGGGACCCGTGTGAATCAATTGCTGTTGGTTAAGGTTTATAGTACGAAGCTAAGACAAACCCAGATCAAGAATAGAATAAAAAGAATTACTGTACTACGAAATAAAAGATAAAGAAGAGTGCATAAATGAAGGAATTCGAGCTTATTGTTCCTGAGCTGGCAGTTAAAAAGAATAAATCCATAGGTAGAGAACAAGTCATGAGTACGAGAATTGATGAGTCCCTGAGCTAAGACAAAGCATACTATCTCATTTATGATTACAATGCAAATACTTAGGAGTTTAATATGTCATATAACTATTATGGGCATTAAAACACAATATTTAGTTCATCTCTTTAAAAGTATAAATTTTGGTCAATATTTGCATTTTAGAACGAATTTAGCCTTAATGAATAGTGCACGGCAAGAGTCAGTCAACAGATAGATTTGACACATTTGACACTTTTAAGGTTATGTTTGTACTATTTGTACCAAATCGCGAATAATTTCAGATTATTAATTTTTATTAAACAATTTAATTTTGTTTTATTTAATGATTTTTAGGTTGATTTGATGATATTTTTTACTATGTTAATGACTTTTATTATTTTTGTTTTTTGGTACAATCAGGATGATTGATCTAATTAGTTCTAATTGTGCAAAATTATGACTATTGCACTGTGGTATAGTTGGCACGAATGGTCTAATTAATTTCAATTGTGCGAAGATTTTGGTACAGTTGGCACTAATTAAATTCATTTTGTGTCAAATGTGCCAAATCGTGAACAACAAAACCATATTTCCCGATTTATTAATTGCAATGACGGTAGTGACTGCGACGAACGATAATGATAACAGAAATAGATCTAAAGGGTGTGTGTGTGTGTGTGTGTGTGTGTGTGTGTGTGTGTGTGAGAGAGAGAGAGAGAGAGAGAGAGAGAGCAGATCTGGATGCTATACACTAGAGGGAAGAAGCTAATCACAAAGATCTAGAGGCGGCGGAGGCAGATCAGTAAAATTTCTTAGATCCGCTGCCGCGTTGCTGTGTTTGACGTACTCATCATATAAATAGACGTAAGAGAGCCGCAGCGGCATCGTTTTGGCGGCAAAGAAGGAACAACATGAAAATTATGATATTGTCGATGAGTAAAATGATGTGGTTGTTGAAGAGGTAAGTGGAGAACTCAACAGCGTAGAGAGCGGCGACGGCGGCGAAGCATAAATAGATAAATTAGACATAGAGAGAGAGAGAATGGAATGAATATCATATTGGAGTGGCGGTTGAGGGGGTTAGATTAGGGTTTTTTTTTTTTTTTTTAACTACGCTTTGACCCTGCCTTCACTAAGGATAATTTCTTCCCAAATCGTAAATAATGGTTATAATTTATAATTATAAAGAGGATAGATTAAATATTGTATTTTAATGCTATTTTAACTAATTTTAAAAGTTCTCTCAATACTTATTATCACGCTCAAAATATGCATATCATTCCTTAGAAATACTACTACTATTTATCGTAATATATCTTACATATTTAACCAAATATTAAAAAGAGAGCCCATTAGTCAATACTTATCTAGATGTATATAGTATATAATTTTTACGTAAGACGAAATATTATACATATAGCTCATGTTCTACAGTTGAAAACCATACGCGACATTTTCAACCAGTAGAAAACATTGACGAGATTCAAACCTTTTTCTTGTGGGTGGGTATGTTGTAAAGTAGCCTTTTTTAAAAAAAAAAAAAAGAAAAAAATTCAAAATGTCACCTCCATTTTTTTAGTTTTAAAATAGTAATTTGAGTTTTAAAATGTCTATTATATTCTTAATAAATATACAAGAAGACTAACTTTCATTTGAATCACATACGAAGATTAATTTCATATATGAATTTCCGACGAAATTTTCCGGTGAAAAAATTCCAACGAAAAATTTCCGATCAACAATTCCGGCAAAAATTTGAATCATACACGAAGCTTAACATTCATGTATGCATTATACATGAAGTTGGGCTTCGTGTATGATTCAAATTTTCGCCGGATATTTATCACCGGCGATCACACCACTGCACCACTGTCGGCGTCGGAAAATTTTACCGTCGGAGATTCATACATGAAGTTAGTCTTCGTTTATGATACAAATTAAAGTTAACCTTCTTATATACATGAAGGGTATAAAAGTCACAAACAAACTTAAAAGACTATTTGAGTTTTTTTTCCCCTCAAAATGACATAATTCATCTTTTATGTTTGAGAAGGACTATTTCAATGTTTCACTCTTCTTATATAACCTGACAAAACCTCATGTGCGACTCAACTACACCATGAGACTGCATGTGGGGTGCACGCACCCGCACCTACGTGCGATGTGTGGAGTGCACACACCCGTATTATTATTATTATTATTATTATTATTATTATTATTATTATTATTATTATTTAGTTATTTATTTTTTAATTTCCAGATTTTTTTTTTTCTCTTGTTTTTGTTTGTCTCTTCTTCTTTTGTCAAGAATCGAGCGAGGGAAGCCGAAGGCTCCAAATTGTTGTTACTAAAAATATTTTTAGATTGAGATCAAAGCCGAAGGTAGAGCCGGAAAAAAATCTAAAAATTAAAAAAATAATTAAAAATAAATAAAATACGGGCGCAAGGAAAGCACGTGCGTACAATTCACGCGCCACGCGCTATCGCAAGTTATGTGACGCGTCGCAAGGAGAGCTTCTGATATCACCATATAATTTATTTTACTATATTATGGATATTTTACGTAATATCCATAATATTACTATAGATATAGCTCATGTTCCACACTTGAAACCATACACGACATGTGTTCAACCAGTAGAAACATTGATGAGATATTTGGACCTCATTCTCATCTGACCGTATAAATAATACTAGTATATTAAAATGAGGCTAACAATTGGATGGTTATATATTGATGGATAATTTTAAGTATAGTTATTTTACTCTTTATAGTTTCAAATAAAAGAAATTGTAATTATATTATTTTATCCTTATAATCTCCAAAATTATAATTAATTTAAAATATTAAGAATTATATGTATATTATAGCCCCTAAATTTATAGCACCCGATTCAACTGCAATCAACACATTTTTTGTAAATTCTTCAACCTTACCACTGCTTGCAAAAAAAGTCTTCCAAGTAAAGGCATTAAATAGAAGCCTCTATCAACGGATTCAGGCGACGATTGGAGAATGTTACAACAAAAATCAAAAAATCGAAAAGGGGAAATGAAGAAAAAAAGTGAGAAGGAAAAAAAAGGGTGAAGAATCACAGTTTCATTACGAAATTAACGAAACTCATTGATCCTAAATTTCAATGCACATTTAAACAACTACATAAAATATATGCTTTCAAAAAAACTACATAAAATATATAAATGACAAATATGTTGAATTCATTCCATCTCTTCCACCGCATAGGGCCCTTCATCACCACACATTAAACACTAGAAAATAAAATACAAAAGATAGAAATTAACACAACACAAAGAAGAAGAAAAAAGTATGAAATGGTCTGAAATTGGAAGAATAATGAGGAATTATTGTTTCTAGCCTACAATAAATCGTAATTGAATTTAACAATTAAGTGTTATACAATAACTATCTTAATTGGGTGTATAACACTTAATTGGCGGTAGGATCAATAAGATAGGCAGAGTTGGAAAATCTGCTTGGCTTGGCTCCCACGAGAGAGGTTGCGTGCTTCAAGCATTTGCTCATGAGTTGGTGGACTATAGTATGTAATTATTAATTTATTATAATTTTGGATTTATAGGGTTAGAATAGTATAGTTAATAATAAATTTTATTATATTTTTAGTAGGGGCTATAGAGAGTAAAATAGGGGCTATGTTTACCTATATTTATTAGTGCATTAGTTTTGTGTCAATTCACACAACTTTGAATTTTTAGTGTCGTTGGATTGAAGATGCCTCGAACTTGGACCAGCCCGAATACTAATGTCCACTTTGAGTTCACATGCCAATAGATTGGATTGAACTATATAGTATGCTACTATATGTTTAAACTGGGCCCAACACACAAATATAGATATATACACACATATGAACGTTTTGGGCTAAAAGGCTACTTAATTCAAGTGCAGAAACCATCTTATTAAAAATTTAGTTAATTTTCAATTATATTTAAGTGAAATATTAAGATTTTGTAATTCGAATAATGAATTTCTATTTTCTATCTTGAATAATGGATATGATGACACTATAGTTGAGCTTAATACTATGAATGCATCAAAAAATAAAGTCCCTCTATCCTGGATTAGTATGACTTCTTTCCATTTCAGTCGTTCCAACTTAATATGATGTTTTCTTTTTAGTACATATTTTTTACTTTTTTACCCTTAAAAATTCAATATATTGATTTATATAAAATTTCTTCATTCATTAATAAATTAACAATACATTTAAACTAGGTTCTTTTCTCCGTTTAAAATTATCTTACTAAATATTTATCTATTTTTATTTAAAATTTATGTACGACTCGCGCACCATACCAAATGGGGACGGACGAATAACTGTACTAGACTACTAGTGCGAACCCGTGTTGGGTTTGGTATCGAAAAATCCTAAACATCAAAAAAATATCCCAAGCCCTCTTCGGCAGAAGGCGGAGGCCAAGCAATAATTCCAAGACCCAATAGGCTCTCGCCACGTATACCTTGGACAGACGATCTCGCTTGATTTTTCCACAGACTAAACATCTTTATTCGACACGTGTGTGTTACCGCCTGCAACCGGTGATCCAATATTTTCGACTGGCTGTAGCCCATAACCCCCCCTTTTCCTTCCCGCTAGGTACCCGAGCACCGATCACCAGCTTCAACTTGCTTTCCATTTCTTTTATGTAATTGTAAATGTAAACTTCTCTCTCCATTTATCTCAGTCATCTCTTACAACAAGTAAGTTTTACTAGTAATTTTTCCGCTGTGAAGCTGACATTTCGACTATTGAGTTCTGATTTTTGTTGCCTTCCCGAATCTGGGTTGATTGTGAATTTTTAATTTCTGGTTATGATATGTGCCTTCAGAGATGAACTAATTTGCAGCTTATTTGAGAATTTTTAACTCATAATTATAGTTGCTTGAGGAAACTCAAATTAATTAACTTGAAATTGTTTTCGATCAGTCCTTTGTTTTTCCGATTGAAATTTCCTGGGCTACGAGCTGGGTTTTCCCTGGCTAGGTTGGGTAGTAGCTAGGTTGAGTGCGCAATTAGTTGGTACTTCTGCTTTGCTTCTACTCTTTAATTACAAAAGTTTTATGCTTTAATGAATTTGTGTTAAATTTTGGTGCTTGAAAATTAGGGTTTGGTGAAAATAATTGGAAGGATTTGCTTGAAGTTCCAGTGTGCTATGCAGATTGCTATTTACTTGTGCTCTGTGCTATCCATGTACTGATACTCTCCTTTACAGTTGCAAAAAAATAACTTTGAGCTCCCTGGTTGAGCGGGTTTACTGCTGGGTCACGCAACCGGCTGCAGCTGAAAAAACTGGCACGTATGACGACAGAAATTTTGGGGATATCTGTCTAGCTGGTTTGAGCTGTTCTCTTCATCGTGTTAGTCTCTAATTTTTAGTTACTGAAACTGATTGCTACTGGGATCTCGGTTGCGGATGGTGCCTTCAAGGGTGACTGGAGGAACGGCACAATCATCTTCTAGCTCGGGAATTTTCTTTCAAGGGGATGGGCAAGCCCATGTTCCAGGAAATTCCCATTTCAGTTCAAATTTTGGGAATTCGTCGAGTTCATTACCTGGACGTCAGGCATACACGGGTCATTTTTCTGGGGATGTCAGCAATACAGTCTTAAATAGTCTGGCAAGCTCTGGCCCCAGTGTTGGGGCAAGTTCTTTGGTTACTGATGCCAACTCAGGACTTTCGGGAGGCCCCAATCTTCAAAGAAGTGCTAGTGTTAATACAGAATCTTACATGCGCTTGCCTGCCTCGCCTATGTCATTCTCATCTAATAATATAAGCAGCTCTTCTGTCATGGATGGATCCTCAGTTGTACAACAAACGTCCAATCAAGATCCTGTTTCACAGCAGAGGCAGCAGCATCAGGGAGTTTCTAGTGCCTCGTCTTTGCCTCGCACGGGGCAACTTCAGTTCCCTGGTAGTGCGAGGGTGCCCAATTCTTTAGCCCAGGACCCAACTAATAAAAAACCCCGATTGGATATCAAGCAGGAAGATATTGTACAACAGCAGGTTTTGCAACAGCTATTGCAGAGACAAGATTCCATACATTTACAGAACTCTAATCCTCAATTGCAAGCTTTAATCCAGCAACAGAGGCTAAGGCAGCAGCAAGAGCAACAGATTCTACAGGCTATGCCACCAATGCAGCGGGTTCAGTTATTGCAGCAACAGCAGCAGTTACAGTTAAGACAGCAGCTTCAAATGCAGGGAATGCCATCTACAACTGCAATTAAACGGCCTTACGATGGTGGTGTATGCTCGCGTCGATTAATGCAATATTTGTATCATCAGAGACAACGGCCTGCTGTGAGTACTTTAATCGCATGTGATTTTAACTTGTGGTTTTCTTGTTGATATATACCTCATATATCATTGATACAGAAATTATTTCTGACCTGTGCTTGTTATGATGGTTTGACCTACTTGATTCTTATTAGGACAATACTATTGCTTACTGGAGGAAATTTGTGGCTGAGTATTACTCTCCACGTGCGAAGACGAGATGGTGTCTATCCCTGTATGATAATGTTGGGCACCATTCACTAGGGGTGTTTCCTCAGGCAGCCATGGTATTGTTTTCTTATTCTATCGACTATTTACTTATTTTCTTTATCCTTTGACTTATAAGGAAACACAGCATCCCTGATAAATTCATGTACTTTCTCTTCTTTGTCTGTGACTTGTTATTGTTCTTGTTCCTGTTCCTCCTTCAGCTTTTCTGTTTTTTGATGTTCTTCAGAGCTGAAACTGTAACCGGTTTGCTTTTGTTCTACAGGATGCATGGCACTGCGACATTTGTGGCTCAAAATCTGGAAGGGGGTTTGGTGCGTTTTAATCTCAATCCATATGTATTGCTTAGTAGGATGTCTAGTTTCTGTTGTCTTGGCGATTGACCTAAGAGAGCATGATTCTTGCTGAGAATTTTAAGACATTCAAATGCATATCTTGTGTATTATCTGCCCATTGGATTAGAATTAGTCATCTCTTTCAAATGGCATTGAGCTAAAATCTCAACTGAGGTTTCGGAAAAGTTGTGTAAGGCAGTTCATCTATTTGATTGCAAGATAATATTACTCTACTAAAATTATAAGTAGAGCCAAATTATTTCGATTTGCCCTTCTTATCATGAAAATGTAAATACCTTAAGAAACAAAAGAATTTGGCATGCGTGTTAACAAGTGTAACCTATCAACATTCATTGTACACATGCTCAGTCTTGTATTTATGCACATAATCAGCCTTCTAAAAGTCTCCTGTTACCATCAAGCCATCAAACATAGATAAGTGTTTTGTACTTTCTGAAACATGTTTTCAACACTTGTGCTATTCAGAGCTTCACTTCCTGGGAAACAAAGGTTAGCCTAAAAAATAAATAAATTCTGAGAGCACAAAAACGTCCAAAATATGATTGAACACTTCAAATCATATCTCGTAGTTTTTCCTTCCTTGAGGTAAGCAATAAAGATGTCTATCCAGTATCCATAATCAGAAACTTTGAAAATCTTCAAGCTTGCTTAGTTGGGTAAGTAACTTGTGAGTCAGCCAGCTTTTTAGTGCTCTGAAGGCCTTTATTTGGTTTTAACAGAGGCAACTTTTGAAGTGCTCCCTAGACTCAATGAGATCAAATTTGCCAGTGGTATAATCGACGAGCTTCTATTTCTGGACTTGCCTCGTGAGTGTAGATTCCCTTCTGGAATAATGATGCTGGAGTATGCGAAGGCAGTTCAAGAAAGTGTATATGAGCAACTCCGTGTGGTTCGCGAGGGTCATCTTCGCATTTTTTTCACTCCTGATTTAAAGGTGAACTGCAAATATTGCTTGACATGAAAGTTCTGTTGGGATTTCTTGTTCGTGTTTTTAATTTAATTAACACTTGCCACACCATAATTTGTTTAGATTTTGTCTTGGGAGTTTTGTGCTCAGCGTCATGAAGAACTTCTTCCTCGTAGATTTGTTGCACCCCAGGTAGACATCTTTTGACTGAATTTGTGTGGCTTGAAGGGCTGAGCTCTCAATTACAATTGTGTTGCCAGCATGAGACATCATATTTTCCGTATTGCTACGCTACTGACTTAATTTTCATTTAATGAGTTCTCTGTTGCCTGTACTTGGATTCCTTGTCATAATGTGATCCTTTATTCATTTAACGCTAATAAACTATAGAAATGAATCATCTCCATGCCACAATGGCAGTTGGGTTTATCTCCCACACGCTTCTGCAGTACTCTTATTGGGTTGCAGGTCGCTGCTATACTGTAGTAGCAACCGCATTCATCTCAAAATTTCATGCCATCTAATGTCTGATTAATGTGTTAAGTACAACAGCCTCAATGAATATTTGCTTGGTTGTTTGACATTGTTGACATGTCTGCACTATATGTCCTCTTGAGAATTTGATATTTTCTTTTCGTTGTGTCAATATCTGAAAGCCTGTATAGGATTAGCGTAAAAGAGAAACAGTATATGCGGAAAAGATTATGCATGATAGTACATTGTTACATATAGGCCATGGAGCTTATAGAACAAATTTCTACTGCAGGTTAATCAATTGCTACAGGTTGCCCAGAAATGTCAGAGCACAATATCTGAGAGCGGAGCTGATGGTGTTTCTCAGCCAGATTTACAGGCAAACAGCGCTATGTGAGTCAAGAATTAAGGACTTTGATTGTGTAGAGTTTCTTTCTCCTTTGGTTAGTGTACAGACGTCCAAAGTAAACAGGATTTTGCTTGATGCACCATATCTTGAATTCTTGATTATGTGACTCATTGGTGCTTAAAATAATTATAGCCATGTCATCTTTTCAGTGCCCACTGATTGTGATAGATTTAGTGCTTCGTTTATTTAAATACATTATTGATTAGGTAAAAAAAAGATGTTTGTATATTTATGGTGAAAATGCTTGGCGACACAAGTCAAGTCAGGGACTGGTAGTTGCAGCAAGAATATAGGATATTAATTCATTCGTCTTTAATGGTTATTAACCCTTTTAACATCATATTTGAATTCTTTAAAAAAAAAAAAAAAACCATCATATTTGAATTTGTGGTACTTAATTGTGATGTAGAAAGTACTTGTAATATAGTCATTCTTTAGTGCAGATGCTTAAAACTGCAGTAGTTGCATTCTTCTTTGTGCTGTCATATACATAAATGGTTTGCTCGTTCTAGTATAGTACTGTACTTGTAAATTCTGTGGTTTGGTTAGGCCAGCTACCTTTTACATAATTGTTAAAACGATGCCTGGCAGCTTCTTCCTTAGGATGATATAAAATGACATTTATTTTGGAAATTGATAATTCAGAAATTCAGTCCAGATCGAACTTCTGGTATGCTTGATATTAAATTAATGTTATTTTATTGCAGGGTCGTAACAGCTGGGCGTCAACTTGCTAGGAGTTTGGAATTACAGTCACTTAACGATCTTGGCTTCTCCAAGAGATATGTCCGATGCCTACAGGCATGTCTCAACCCTTACATACCTTTTAATGCTCATATTCCATGTCATCTGATTTTCATATTCGTAACAGATAGCTGATGTCGTTAATAGCATGAAAGATTTAATGGATTTCTGCAGGGACCAAAAGAAAGGCCCCATGGGTAAGTAGTTTACCTACGCTTCTTATTATATACATTGTTCGTTCATGTCAATTGGTCTTGTGCTATTTATTGGGTAATAACATAGATATCCATAGTTTAAACCCATGTAAGATTGAATAACCATTTAGTGATCATCATTGCAATTCTATTTGCAGAGGGCTTGAACAGCTTTCCAAGATATGCTACTGCACCCACACCCCGCGCCCAGATGCAAGAAGCAGAACAAATGGGAGGACTTCAGGGTCTTCCAACTGACCGCAACATGCTCAACAAGCTCATGGCAATGCATCCTGGGCTTAATAGCCAATTCAACAGCAGCCAACATGCAGGGGGTCGCGGAGGAGGAGCTTTGACTGGATCAGCACATGGTGCTCTTGCAATGACTAACTACCAGAATTTGCTGATGAGACAGAACTCATTCAACTCGAGTAATAGTGTAAATCAGCATGAGGGTTCCTCTCCTTTCAATACTTCCAGTCCAGGATCTTCAGGTGCTATGCCAGGAATGTTGCAGAATCCGCAGACGAGCAGCTTTTCTGGTCACCAACAGCAATCCCAGTTGCAGCCGCCAAATGGAAATGGCTTCATAAAGCAAGGTCAACCTCTGCTCCCGCAAAACAGCCAGTCGTTACAACATCAGATGATTCAGCAGTTTCTACATGACATGAGTAAAAAGAATAATGGGGGAGCAGTTAATCAGCAGCAGCAGCAGCAGCAGGCCTACTCCATTCAAAATCAGGGCAATTGTATATCTGCAGGCGCGCTTGGCATTAGAAATTCTCCAGCAACATCAGCAGCTGGGAACGGGGATGGAGCTGGCAAAGTGCAGCTTCCAAGCAGAAGCAATAGTTTTAAAGCTGCTTCGATCAAGAGTGAAGCTCCAGCAACACCTGTTGGTCATATGGGATATGGCCAGAAATCATCGTATTTTCCCGAGAGCCTTCATTCCTCTGATGAAATGGTTCCGGATATTGCCCACCACTTCATCGAAAATGGCTTCTTTAACAATGATCTTGATGAAAGCATGAACTTCAGTTGGAAGGGTTAACTAATTCTGCATCTTTTGTTATATTCTGAAGTGGAACATTAAGAATGTGATTGTATAGGCTGTTCTACGACTTCTTTTCCTCGTTTTTTTTAATGCTCCTCAATCTTCTGGAGGTTTCTTCGTTCGCGTGTGACGTTTTATTTATGTTCTGTTGAACTTGCTATGGATATTTGGGGGGGGGGGGGGGGGGTCATCATTGAATTGCAATAAATTGAAAATTCATTAACTACATTTCTGAATGTAAAAAAGTATCAACCAAATCCCCAAAAAAAAAATGATTGTTTTTTTAAAGAACATGAACACGAAAGAAAATGTTTCTCTAAAGTAAAACTGTTTTGTTGAGTGTTAAAAGATGTGTGCGAGTGTTTTTTTGTTTTTGGATTTGTTCTGTAAGAAAGTTGAGGCCGCATGTCGGTGGAACCACCCTGTTATCAGGCTAACACACGCACACTTAAAAGCTGTATTTATTTATATAATGCACTGCATCTGACATTAGTGAAACTCCATATAGACATAGATGATGATATAATGGAAGTCAGAATAGTTTACAATAAAAGTTGCAAACTTGAACTATAGAAGAGGAGTTTATATTACTACATAAATGATGCGATATTCTTCGTCTTCTTTCTCTGCATATAACTACTCGTCTCGCACCTCTTTTTGACAAATCGGGCATTGCTGAACCAATAATAAAAACTGGTTACCTCTATGCTAAGAATGGTAAGATATCCATGAAATTTGGAAAACTTTTACCTTATTTTGCTCCAACCAAGTGGTGATACAGGTTGAATGATACTGGTGTGCACAAGGCAAGGTGGTCATCTTAGCTCCATACTTGTATCCGTCCCGGCATATCACACACCTGAAAGAGGAAGGCATAAACAACCAAAATGTAGACAACAACTGTCTTTATCTTTTTAATGGATTTAAGTTGAAAGATCATAAAAATCAATATAATGTTTGAATACGTGTTCATCTTTCTAAATGTGCACATGCAAATATTTCGAAATTCGTAACTCTTTAGCGCACACCATACATCTACTCAAAAAGAGTTCTTCAAAACTTAGAGGTTGTTATTTACTAAAATTCTATGTCATCTTCCTGAGGTTTTACCGAAATGATCCACACACACACACACAAAAACAGAGTATGCATTCGCCATTTTTTCTAAGCAGTTCATTGCCATCCGGCATAGTGAAAGGAAACGGAAAAACACACAGAAACACACAGAAACACACAGAAATAGTTGAACATATGTGATAATGGGAAGTATGATGGGACATATCCTTTATTAACAGTTATCTACTACATTTTGAGTTACAGAAATCATACTCTTCTGTTTCTTTCTTTTTCTTTGAGAACAAGCCAGACTTGTTCGATTTATATCTGAATGTTGGTAACCGTGAGATGAGGTCCGCTGAAAGTCCTCTGCTCTCGCTCCCAACAGATTCTCCCAGTGATTGCAATTCCTAAAGGTGAAATCAAATTGAAGAAAGATATCCATGGATTATGACACTTTTACAATTCTGAAGCAAAAAACTTTCATATTGACGAAAAAAGTACTCCCTCCAACTCACTCATATTGTTATCCTTTCCTTATTTAGGTGTCTCACTCATATTGTCATATTTCAAATAAGAAAAGTTTTAACCTTTCAAAACCCCTCAAAAGTGATGAGACCTGCCAACTTTCTATCTTTTTACCCTTATTCTTAATCTCCGTGCCGAACACTAACATGACAATATCAGTGGGTCAGATGGAGTAATAAAGTTTCATACAAGTTGCATGCCAACCTCGTAAGTCATTGTATCGGGATCAAAGTCATCTTGCCTCATGTTTCGACTCCCACCCTGCATAGAATGAGGCACAGTTAATTATGATACAAAATAATGAGGGAGGTGGAGAATAGAGAAGTACCCTGCTAGGCGTGGCTCTTATAGTTGATCTTGTGTTATCTGTAGATTAAATTCGACCACTCTTAGCAAATAATAAGAATTCCAACAAGCAATCAATACAGGAGAATGCAGAATAAGTTAAATGTGGTAACCACTGCTCCCGCCCCCAAAATAATTACTTCTTTAAGAGGCATATAGCCAAATGACATCTTATTATCTCGGGAGATGGTACAAAATCAGTCAGCACTCCCTCTAATTTTCAGCATCTTAGACATGTTCATTAGCTTTTTATTTCTTTGTTGTTTATTTTCTTAGGTCGGGGGTAATTTTTCTAATACATTGTTTATCAGAACTTGTTAAATAAAGAATTCTCGAAGTACACTGCTGAGGGCTTTTGCATCATTATGAAAAATGCAGATATAGCCATTCCTTTTAAAAGTTGCATGCACTGCCCAACATGTCACTTTAGGCTGTTCATAGAATCATACAATGCAGTTTCATGCAAGTCTCGTGCCAATTAGATAGAACGATAGATAAGTCGGAAGAGAAAGAGAATTGCATGTAGGACTAATAAAGGTTTAAAATCAGTAATTAAAAAAAAAAAAAAAAAGAATGCATAGCAAGACAAAATATTTACAAGTCCATAAAATATTTTGAGCTTAAAAAGAGCACATTCAGGCCTAATTCAAGCTCATATAACATAAGCATTGTTAAAAAAAACTAAGAAAATAACTCAAACAACAGAGCAAATTTTCATAGATTTCATTTTCACAATTTAAAGAGCAAATTTTAGAGGGAATGTTTTACCAACTGCACTAGCAGCATCCTCATTAACAGATAAATAGTTGAAGTCATCCCCATCCCCCAGTGATAGGGCTCTTGCTAAGGCTTCATCGAGCGCCAATTGGTGCTCAATACTTCCTCCATGCGAGAGTTCGTTCTCATGTTCCAAAATTAAACTGCCTTCACTAGTTTCACCATGGCTGGAGGCTGTATCCCTGTTCTGATTATTATTCTGAATGTATTGAAAGGCACTTTCCTGTTGTTTGGGAAAAAGTAAATGTCAGTGAATTTCTTAGAGAAAAGATGTTCCTCAGCTATCCATAAAGCAGCCTTAAAAAATTCAATCTACCTGCACTAAGAGAAGTTCTTCAACATTTAGATCACCGAATTCTGGGCAACTATCTTTAAGATGTTCGGCAATTTCAGCGGGTGTCATACAAGTTAAATAATGATTAAGAACCTCACTGTCCATCACTGGTGCTTCAGCCATCATGGAATGATATCTTTTCAAATTGATTCTTTAGGTCTCCTAAGTTTATCCTCTCTTCCAAAGTAAGTTCAGTAAAACAATATGGCCTTCCTGCAAAGGACAATACAACAAATCAGTTCAAGATCAGTCCAAAGGAAATCTGTCCATAAACAGAGGACGCAATTAATACTCCAAATCTGTTTCATATCATGCACCTCTAGCCTACTGCCATTGAAGCCCTTTGAGTTAATTAGAAGTTAATATCAATTAGTGATATAACAATCAGCTAAAAAAATATTAAAGAAATCATGATAAAATCAAGCTACAACCACATATTACCTTGGACATGAAAGAGATCATTTTAAGATAATGGATCAACGTCAAGGACAAGATTTCAGTGATTAATCATTGCCAGGGGTCAAAAGATTAGAATCTACAAAAATGAGATTGTTGTCTTATTGTTAAGTATGAGAAAGCAACCGTGAGATAATGAAGCACAAAAGAATGAGTCAACTTTGTATAATTTCTTATTTAAATACATCAAGTTGACCCAAAGGTCTTTCTTCGAAGCTAAAATAAATAAAATAAACGATATAACCAACTGATTCTTGCAAACAAAAACAATTTTTCTTCGAGTTCTAAATGCATTAAAGAAAAAAGTAATATCTCAGAACACCACATCCACAGTGCATAAATTCATAACCTTTATTCCCACAAGAATAAATTACATTTAAACTGGAAAATACCCACACTTCACTGAATTCATCAATCATTAAGAACAAATTACCGCAATGTATATTAATTATTCCCATTGCAGCACAGAAGTAAGGGCTTCATAAGTAAAGATTGACTTTACACCTCGAGAAAACACGCATTGAAAATTTGAAAAAAAATCATAGAAAACGAAAAATAAAAGATCTTGCTCATATAATCCTCAGATCAGAATTCATAACGGCGTTTCCCAAGAACGAACAAGAAATTGCCAATAAAAGCAAAATACTACACAGCAAAACTAAAACAAGTAATCCAAAAAAACAAAAGGGTGCTTGAAGTAAAACAAACAATTGCAGAAATGCTGTAGCGAAAAAGGAGTCACCTCTCGCAATTGACTGAGGAAGACGAAAATGGGTTGTTGCTCTCTCTTTGCTTCTCACTCCAAAGTCCCCCTTCCTCGGCCCTCACCTCACCTCACCTCACACACTCAAGTAAAAACAGTGAAGTAAAAGGCATAACTGAAGAAATAAAAAAAGAAGACGTTTTTATATGTGTGAGCTGGTGGGAAAGTAAGAAAAATTTGGGTCCCACCTGACGTTGTCTTGGAAAAAGAATTGCGGCCTACCGATTTCAGCTGCTCTTAATGTGGAATCTAATCTTTCTTGTTACAAATTAATGATAAAAAATGTTGACATATCTTACTTCCATCTAGCTTTTAGCAAGCAACTTTATTCGCTAGAGGGAGAAAAAATCATTCATCTAGCTATCTCTAGTTCACTAGTTGCATCCTTATTTTTAATTTTTTTTGGCGTGAATAATTTTGTTCCCGTTCTCTCTATTAGCCATTACTGTTGTTTGTTATCTAGCTCTCCCATAAATGGGCCATCTGTTGTCTTTGTAATGTTCATAATTTTTTCTGTCCATTTCTCTTTGTACATTTTAAAGATATTTTTATAACTATATGTGAAATTATAGTTTAAACGATTACGATATTATGAGTCATAGTGTGTTGACTGCGTATGGTTGGTTGGAAACTCTCTCTATTACTATTGTAAAAGTAAGCATTTGTTTGCAACGAGGTCTAGCTCAAATAGTTAGTTGAGGTATCATAAGTTTCTTTTTAATGAAAAGTTGGATTGAATCCTAGCCTATTACTGAAGCACCACAAATTTTTTCTTAATGAGAGATTTTCGGTTCAATGCTTGCATGTGATGTAGTATATTCTCACCTTGGTGGTGTAATGAACATATCTGTAATCATCCTCCTTTTTATTTTTACGATAATTTAATGCATTTCATCAAATGCAAGTTGGCCCTCAATATAATGATCCTCCTTTTTTATTTTTACGATAATTTAATGCATTTCATCAAATGCAAGTTGGCCCTCAATATAAGACATTTTCTCCACTCTAACAATCACTTTACATGATTTTATAAAACCCTTGCCAATCCATTCACTAAAAGTAATTTTTTCATGGAGGAAGAGTATAATCTATATCTATATCTATATTTATATTTATATCTATACTTATAAAAAGAGTCTTATTTTATAAAATTTGAATCGCCTAAAATATCCTTATTACTTATCAAAATTAAGGGCAATAGCGTGATATAAGATATAATATATAATATGTCATAAGAAATACAAACTTACCTTATTGATAATATATACTCCCTCCGTCCTCATTTTAAAGTCTCATTTAGGGTTCGACACGGAAACTAAGAAAGCTGAAAAAGTTGGTTTGAGTGGGGTAAAAGTTAGAAAGTAGGGGTAGTGTTAATCTTTGTTTACTTTTTGCTAATTTTTGTAGGTTTCTTTATTGTTTAAATTTGGTGAGTGGAATTCATTCTTTCTTCATTTCTGCCTTTATTTAATTTTTGGTTCATTCTTTCTTCATTTTGATTGAATTATTGTTTGTATTTCCATTTAATTGTTTCAATTAATTTAAGTTTGTTCGATTAAAAACCTGTTCGATTCATTTTTATTAAGCCAAGAAATGTTGCTTTTTTCGATTCATTTTGGTAAATTGATGAACCATTCAGCTAATCCAAAGTAATGAAATGACTTAAAGAAATGAAAAGGAAGAAGAATCTGCAGCAGAAAATTTGGAGGCAAAACAATTAGAGTTGGAGCCAAAATCACTTTTCATTCATTAAAATAAGCAAGTAAAGTACAATGAATTGATCAAAAAATTTGGGGGGAATTTTAAACTACACAACACCCCAAAAAGAGCAATAAATACAGCATTTAGACCTCATTCATTCCTCTCAACCACAAATCAGCAGCAGCAGCAGCAGCAACATTTATAGTTCGATGTCACATTCTAATTCAACTAGAAAACTGACAGAAGAAGGAAAAAATATAGTGGCACAATGGTTACTTCAACACAACTCAGAAGGCAAGCTGGAGTATGGAGCAAAAAAGGAGGCAGCAGCCAAATTCCACCTTTCTTTGAGGACCATTTGGAGGATTTGGCAAGCTGTGGCAGCTCAACTAAGCCTTGGAATTCATGTGCACCTGCAATAAAAAAGAGTAGGTAAGCAATACAAAAACAAGAAAGAATTAGATGAAGAAAAAGTGAAGTCACTGTCTCTGCAGCTCAGAACTTCCCTGAGGATTATGGCACCTAATCTTGGTATTAGTAAGTCTGCACTTCACAGATTTGTCAAAGCAGAGAAGATTACACCACACACATCTGCCATCAAACCATTATTAACAGAGAAGAATAAGCTTTCTAGACTCAGATGGAGTCTTAGTCAGCTTCAAACACATGCAGTGGCAGGTAATTTCAAATTTTAGTCTATGTTCAACACAATTCACAAAGATGAGAAGTGGTTTTACCTAAAGAATGAGAAGGAGAGATACTACCTTGTAAAAAAGGTGAGCAAGAACCACATAGGAGCTGTAAATCCAAGAGACATATTCCCAAGATTATGTTCAATTGTGCAGTTTCAAGACCAATAATAGATGAAAACAGAAATGTGTTGTTTGATGGAAAGTTTGAAATCTTTCCATTCATCACACATGAACCAGCAAAGAGAAACTTAAAAAACAGATCAAAAAGCACAATTGAAGTCAAGCCAATAGCAGCAATCACAAAACCAATCACCAAAGACAGTCTACTCAATCAGGTTAGTTTTTCTAACTTCTCAATGCTAATCTGTAACTGATTCATCTTATAGCCTTGCATATGTTTTCATGCATATGATACCAGTTTTTAAGGCTAAGTGGCCAACACATCTGTTAGGCAACCATATTTTTATCCAACAGGATAATATGAAGCCACATATTAAACCTGATGATCCAGACTTCCTAGCTATTGCAAATTCTGATGGATTCAATTTCCAACTAATCTGTCAACCACCAAACTCCCCAGATACCAATGTAAATGATCTAGGTTTTTTTAGAGCTATACAATCTTTGAAGGATCAACAACAAACCAACAATCTAGATGACCTCATCCAGAATGTGAAGACTGCATGTGACAATTATGAACTAGAGAAGATCAATCATGTTTTCCTTACTCTTCATAACTGCTACAAGGAAATCATGAAGAGTAAGGGAGACAACAAGTACAAGATTCATCACATGAATAAGGAAAGATTGAAGAGGATGGGAATACTGCCAGAATGCATGGAAGTGGAAGAGGAAGTGGTTAAGGAATGCTTAGAATTCCTAAACAGTGAAAGGGTTGAAGGGACAACAAGCTACAATCTGGATGACATTGTGTTAGGGTTGCAACAAGTGAGAATCTAGAATTAAGGCCACAGGTGGTCTGTTTTTTGCTTTAGTTTACAGGGACAGATATTTGTGACTCATGTTTCTATCCTGTTTGGAATGTAAACTATTTTTTGCTTAACTAGTCTCAGCATTGCATCATTGACTAAAGCAATTTACCTCTAAGCTGCCTAATTCAACCTCCAAAACTAGGCAATGCTAGTGGTGACATCATTAAGGCAATCACATAAGTCACTCACAAATTTCAATCACAACAGGATGCATCAAGGCAATAATTAGAATGCATCATTATGTAAATATGCATTCATCATCCCTCAGAGCATTATCATTACAGGGATTAGACTAATTCAAATGTAATGGAGCATTCATTCATAATTCACAATGCATCATCATGTAAATAAGCATTGTCCAGTCAAATTCGCATCAAGCAGCAGAGGAATCACCAATCAAGTAGCATCCATCATCAATTAGAGCATTATCATCACATAATGCATCATCAAGTAAATAAGCAAGCAACAGAGACAAATTATCATCAAGCAGCAGAAACAAATAAACATCAAGCGTCATAAATGGCATCACTAGCCGATCACCAGCCCATCACAGAATTTAATCACAACATAATGGCATCACCAACCCACCCACTTAAACACAAGAAATAAGAATAGAATCACCTCATCACCAGTATCGAGTATATTCTCTATCTCACTTGGCGGCGATGGAGTTTCAGGAACCATCATCGGGAAATCCTCAGATTGAGTTTCCGGCACCATCTGCTCCGTCTCAGAGAGTGACATCAAATCAGCCAAATCACCAGATTGAGAATCGAAGATCCCCAATTCGGTAATTGGAATCTCAGAATCGGCCTCCGTCACTGATTTCTCCGGCACCAAGGAACCAAAATTAGCAGATCCTCCTTTCAGTTCTCGAGCCTTCCTTGATTTGTAAAGCTGAAACCATTCAGTATAGAAGATCGCAAAAATTTCTGGTATAGTCCCAAAATCGATCTCCCTCACTGAATTCTCCAGCACGAAGGAACTCAGATCTACTGATTTGGCCGGCGTCACAGAAGAGCCACCAGCTTCAGAATCGAACATGGAACTCGACTCTATTTTAGAGTCCTTCGATTGAGAGTAATTTTCCATGGAGAAGATGAGAGAGATAAAAAAATCAGAGTGAAAATCGATCTAGAGAGGAAATTGATTCAGAGATAGCGGCGCAACTTTTAGGGTTTTCGATGAGAGGGTGATGGATTCACAGAGAATCGAGAGAGAGATATGGAATCAAAGAGTAATTTTCCATGGAGAAGATGAGAGAGATAAAAAATCAGAGAGGAAATCGATTCAGAGATAGCGGCGCAACTTTTAAGGTTTTCGATGAGAGAGTGATGGATTCACAGAGAATCGAAAGAGAGATATGGAATCAGAGAGTAATTTTCCATGGAGAAGATGATAGAGATCAAAAATCATAGAGAGAATCAATCTAAAATGAAAATTGATTTAGAGGATAGCGGCGCAGTTCTAGGGTTTTCTTAAAGAGAATGGTGGATTCACAGAGAGAGAGAGAGAGAGAGAGAGAGAGAGAGAGAGAGAGAGGATTGATTTGTGGGTTGAGTGGCGAGAGAGAGAAAATGGGCTAATATTAGTGGGTTAGATTAAGGAATAATTAGAAGTTTAATTAAGTTTGGTTTAAATTTGGGGTAGGGTCTTTAGTGATAAAGAGTAGTAATTTAGGGGGAAAAAAGGGGTATAGATGTCCAAAAAGTAGAGTGGGACTTTAAATCGAGGACAAATTTTGGAGAGCAAATGGGACTTTAAAATGGGAACGGAGGGAGTATTATTTACCTTATATAATATTATGATTTGAAAGAAATATATTATTAATATATCTATCATTTGTTTATATCCTTGTTAATATGTGATACTAATCTTATTATTACGTCCATACGTGCTTTTACTCACGTTATTGTGCAGCCTTTTTTTCTTTACTTTTGCAACTTCAAGTTGCCTCCAATCTTCCAACAGGGCAACTTAAAATTCTTAAATATTTTTGAGGTTCAATCAATTCGTGTAAATTATTTAATATTTTCGAGGTAACAAAATTTGGTGTTGATTCTATTCCCACTCATGGTCCATCAAAAAGGTTGACTACATCTGCATATTTCAAAACGTATAGTGTATATTCATGATAAATCATAATTGAATATAAATCATATTAAGGTAATTTCTCTATATATATACTTGTGCGATATACTTATCTATTATTTTTGTTAATATATTTTTTTTATTCTCGACAGAAGCGAGAAAAAGCCACTTTATTAATGCGAAGAAAGCAGCGATGAAAAAAAAATTACTTTATTAAATTATATATATATATAGGAGATAGATCATATGAGAATGGATTTTATCCTAAGAAATGAGAATAGATCTTCATCATAGATCTATTGGTGATGGAGGGTCAAGATTTGGCCAAGTCAAAGCGGGTCAAACCCGGGTCAACCCGGTCAACCCGTTGACTTTTTTTTCGTTTTTTTTTTTTAATAAACTGTCACCTAAGATGCACAACTTCACATATTCGGATGCACCACTCTATATAACTAGATGCACCACTAAGTGCATTTAGATGCACAAGATTTTCAGTTTTTTTTTCAATTTTTTTTTAAACTGTCATCCAAGATGCACAACTTCACATATTCGGATGCACCACTCTATATAACTAGATGCACCACTAAGTGCATTTAGATGCACAAGATTTAAGTTTTTTTTTTTTCAATTTTTTTTTTAAAACAGTCAACCAAGATGCACCATTTCACATATTCGGATGCACCACTATACATAATGAGATGCACCGAATTTGTAAAAAAAAAAAAAAAAAAAATGAAAAAATATTGGATGCACCACAATGCGTAACTAGATGCACCACACAGTGTAACTAGATGCACCACACAGTGTAACTAGATGCACCACATAGTGTAACTAGATGCACAATGTTTTACGAAAATAAAAAAAACGAAAACAAAACTAGTGCATTTTAATGCACTTAGTGGTGCATCTCATTATATGGTGTGGTGCATATGAATACATGATGTGGTGCATATGACATAACCTTAAAAAAAAACATAAAAAAAAACTTAAAATCATGTGCATCTCAATACACTTAGTTGTGCATCCGAATATGTGAATTGGTGCATCTGAATATGTGAAGTTGTGCATCTTGTGTGACAGTATATATATATATATTCCAAAAAAAAATATCAACGGGTTGACCCGGGTTTGACCCGCTTTGACCAAGCTAAATCTTGACCCTTCATGTAGATAAGATCAATGGTGGAGATTAATTCATATTTCTCACTTTAAGGGGAGTTTGCATGGGAATCACTCCATATATATATATATATATATATATATATATATATATATATATATATATATATAATTTAATAAAGTAATTTGATGAAGAGTCATATATCTTTATGATTGAATTGTCAAGGTTTCATTTTCTAAGATAAGTTGCTTTTTTTTTTCTTTCTCGATTTTGTTTGTTATTGATAACCTTTTTTCTTTTGGATTATGTTGTATGATTGTTCAAAATTTGATTTAATGAGTTTAATTTTGAAAGAACAAAAAAAGTGAAAGCTTAGGATTTGTTCTTTTTTTACTTTAGGAAGATTAACATGATATACATTGTATGAGATGAACGATTTATTTATGTCTAAAGATTATAGAGATAACTGCATTTTTCTTTTGTTCTATGTTATTAGAAGTTGACAATATAAATGATTATGTGACACCATATAACGTTGTTTTACATGACTAGACAATTCTAAACATTCTTACAAGCCGAGATAAAAATAAAATAATTGTGTGAGTATCATAAGTTGGCATCAAGTATTCTTTTGCTTAAAGATATGAATGGAATTTAATTTGCTCAACGTTCTTCTTTCATTTTAATATTAGCATGCATTTTATGGTCTGCATTGTGCCGTAGTTAAAGCCATCTAGAACGACATGAAGAGATTGAAATTAATTTTATGTTCTTAATTAATATAATGATGAATTGACATATAGTATAAAAAATTTTGAAATTAGACAATGATTGTGATACCCCGAGTTTTTATATCTTTAGAGAGCGTCTAATTAATCGAGTAAGTTCAAAGATGAGAATTTAGGAGTAAAATTTTTCTTTTCTAATCGAAGAGATTTGAATAAAACGTTTATTGCCTTGTGAATCTTGTGTGAATTTATCTGTTCTATTTATCTGAGATGATGATGATGTGATATGCTTGTTGAGTTGTTTATATGAAAATGAGTATGAGATTAAGTTCCGGAAAAATCCCGAGACGTTTGTTTAATTAAGATAACATAACGTTAATCGCCGAGAAATATGTTTACGCCGACGAGACTAGAATAGAATTGAATTAGAACCTTCGAACCTAGAATTTCTTTTAAGATCACTGAGATAGGGTAAGAACTTATCCGAGAATTGAGAAGAGAAATGAGACATTAGTCTTGAGAAGGATTAATAAACGAATTAATAAGCCGATTAAATTCTTTTAAAATTTAAAAGACTAAAATGATCGAAACCTTTAATCCTTAAAATTGAGACGTGAAATAGGATTGAGATGAGTTAGTGTGAAAAGTGAGACGAGAAGAGGATAGACCCGTTAAGAGAACAAAACGGAATTAATACGAAACGTTTTATCCGGAAAACCTTTACGATCGGATAATTAATACCCGTAACGACACGACGACGACACGTGTCATCCACCTCTCTCCCTCTCTCGCCACCTCACACCTCCTCTCCCATCATCCCTCAATTTCCAAGACTAAAACATCATGATCATGTCTTATGCATGGATTATCTAAAGTATGCATACAAGTTAAGATCACATCACCTATCAAGTCTTGTCTTCTACAACTTCCAACAAATACACCTTTTCCCTTTATTGGATTTCAATTTTATTCATCTAAGACAAGAAAGGAAGACAACAATTCATTCATAACATTCCATCTCTCTCTCTCCATTTCGATCTCTCTCTCTCTCTAGCAAGAAAGAAAACAATCTCTCAAACTCTCCCAAGCTCTCTCTCTCGGCAATATCTCTCTCTCCCTCATACTTGATTTTTCTTCACATGCAACCATGGATTCAAACTCTCCATCCATGAAAATGAAGTAGAAGTTATCAATCTCCATCCATTTCATCCATATTTTCAAAGAAAGGTAAGAATCTTCCAAGTTCTTGAAGTTGAATTCAAGAATTATCCAACACTTTTCTTTATTTTGATTCCTAAAACCTATGGATGATTAATCCCATATTATTTCTTTTTCTTTGAGGATTCAAGAAGACATCCTTCTTCCTTTCAAGTTCAAGCTTTGAAGCTACCATTTCCATTCATTTCAATTTCAAAGAGCCAAGAGAAGAATTCCCATTTAATTAAGTATGAAATTCATTTGATTAAGTTGTAAATATGTATGTCTATAAGTTCTAAAGGAAAGATCTATGCATGCATGTTATTTAATTTATGTTTAGGCAAACTTAGGATATACATGTGCTAATCGAGTGAGAAGAATTCGTTAGGAGAATCGAGCATTAGATATTAATCGGTGAAATAAGAGAAGAAAAAGAAATTAAAACCCTAAAACTAAGATGAATACCGAAAATTATAAGAAAAATAGGAAAAATGTGAATCTTTGAATTATTGTTGTTGTGATGCTTGATTTATTATTTTTATCATGTTAGTAATGAGATTATTTGCATGAAAAATTGAGAAATAAAATGCACAAAATGTGTATGTGTGTGCCGTGACTTTTGAGAAAAAAATAGAGGTTTCATTTTGTTGATTTTGTTGTTGAATTGAGTGTTGTTTTGATCAATGGAAGGATTGTATGTTATGTTAATATGATTATACATGTGTGTAAATTAAGAAAATAAGTTTGCATGTTGAAGTTTTGAAAGAATTTAATTGTAGAAATAATAAAAAAGGATTGAATGTTTAAGTATGTATTAATGCTAATTTGAATATGGAATAAAGATAGAAGTTTTGATAAAAAGATTTAAAGTTGAAAAGCTTTTAATTAAATAAAAGATGAAAAGATGTATGAAAAGATATATTAATTAAATGTCTTGCATTAAAATTTAAAGACTTGAAATTTTTACTAAAACTACAACAAAAAGATCGTTTATAATGTAATTAAAAAAATGAGCTAGTTCATAAAAATGTGTATCAAAAGATAAAGAAATTATTTAGTAAGAAATGGCTTAAGTTAAAGACAAATAAAGAAGAAATTATTAAAGAAATAAGCAAAAATAGAGAAAACCGAGTTTAAGAAGAATTAATCGATAAGAAATAAAAAGGAAGTTAAATTGAGTAAAGAAAAGATGCTAGACGAGTTAAGATAAATACTCGTATAAGTCGATTGAGGAAATAAGAATAAAGTAAGAAGTCGAGAATTAAATGGAAAGAAGATTAATAAATTGAGTACATCATTTCTAACCAAACGAATAAAAGATAAACCGAGATAATAATTAGATAAACAATGGTCGAGATAAGAAATAAGGATCGAATTAAAGATGAATAAGAAAATCCTAATTTTATACGAGTTAATAATAATTAGAGAGAAATTTTGTTAATTGAATAAAAGTTATAAAATGCCTTATAAGATAACGGATGTAAAACAAAGCATTATCTATATAAGTAAGAAAAATAGAATGAATAGTTTGAGCCTTCATAAAAAGAAACGCATAATCAAGTTAGATTGTAAGGTCCAAATGGAATAAATGTTAATGTGTCTTGAAATATGTTTGATTTATATGATTTCATTATATGTTTGAATAAATGTTTAAATGCATGATAGTATTATAATGTGAAAGATGATTGAACTATTATATGCAAGATGATTGATTGTTAAATTGAGAATGAACTAAAGTCTTTGAAAGAAAGCTCAAGTAATAGAATGATAATAATGAAGTTATTAATTAGAACGAGAAAAGTCTACGATGTTAAGTAGTAAAGTTAACCAATTCGAATAGAGTTAATAATTTAAAGACGAGAACGCGAGATCTTTTAGAAAAGTTAGAGCAAAGAGAGAAACGACTCAAATAGAATTCCGTCAGTTAAAGTCCAACACCTTTGTGTCCGTCTTTCATATATCTTACCTATCGATGTCGAACTATGAAGGATCGAGCCGGACGGATCGTTAAGCGAGGACAAATAGCCCTAGACCACCTAGCTAGTTATTCGGAAGTCAGGTGGGCTTTTCTGAACCAAAACTATCGATGCAAATTAGTTATGCTATTGAGTATTATAATATGTTTTCAAATGTGATTGACTTGCCATTTTATTAAAGTTAGTATGTGTTATCACCTATTTATATGAAGATGTGATTATCCTGTGAAAAGTAGGAACCCACGTGTGGTATATGTTGAGGTGACTGTGAGCCTTGCTTCGGTTGGGCCGGTCACAGTGTTTGAGAAGAAGGCCTACTTCTCGGCACAGTGAAGTTATTTGTGATAGATGATACATGCTGTTATATTATGTTATTTGACTGCGCAGTCTGTTTTAAAGAAAATGTTTTGACATGCACAAGTAAAACCGTTTTTAAAACTGCTTATATACTTGTGATGTTTGGCAAGGCAAGTTCAATTATTATAGCTTTAAGAAGCATTTTTATTCAAATGTTTTGGCTTGTGTTCACTGAGTACGAAGTACTCAGCCCTGTGTGTGTTTCAAAACATGCAGGTTGACTGGATGGCGATGGCGTGGATACTTGGTGGTGTGGTTTGGTTTTGTTGGTTAATTTTAGTAGAATTTCGGACTGGCATTTGTACGTCTTCATACGTGCAAGTTTTGGGAGTTGATGCTAATTTCCGCTGCAATCCTTTTGATCTAATGTCTGTTGATGCTAGTACTCTAATATTCATGTTTTTTATTCCGAGCGTTGTGCTCGAAGACTTTGAATGCTTGTTGAATTCGTAACCCATTTAACTTGTAATCCCGAGCGATGGGCTCGTAACTTGATTTGTTGTTGAACATGATCCCTTATCTTGATGTATATATATTCGTATGAATTCTCTTTTTGTTGGAATTCCTTTCCCATCAGCATGAATTACTTGTTTGAATTCCTGTTTAAAGTGAAGTTAAGATGCTCGGTTATTAATTCATTATGCTTTTGAAAAACCAAATTCGATTGCCTTATATTCCATCTTTGTTTTCCCCGAGCATGTTCCCTTTATTTGAGTTAGTTGTTAGTTGTTTAGGTTTGTTGTTGTTCGTAAGTCGCACCTCGAGAGTCGGGGCGTGACAATGATAATAATGTATTTTTTTGTAGAATGTATTTTCTTCATGCAACGAATGCAAAAATAGCGATATCAATTTATTTGGAGAGAATAGTTTCTTTTTCAGAGTAAGCACTTGATAAGATTTGCTATTTTATTTTGGCTAATAAGTGTGAATTATGAACTTTATTTTAAATTTTATAATAATAATTATTTTTAACCTGCGAGTACATGTTAATTATACTAGTATTATGAAAATAACATTATATTCAACTAGTACATATACGAAGCATAAAATAACATTATATTCAACTAGTACATATACGAAGCATAAAAAGGAGAAAGAATTACTCCCTCCATCCTTTTGAGTGTTTTGTGCAGAGCGCGAAACGAGTTTTCATAAATATATAGATAGATGAGCCATAAATTATTGATGAGTCAGTGTTAGCGAGTTAATAAGTGGTGATGTTTGTCTAAATATGGAGATATTATAAGTTTCAAAAATAAGAAGTGAAATAAGATCATATCCTCAAGTGAAAGCAACATGAACTCAAAAACAAAAACAAAAGAAAATTGAAATACCACACTTATGAGAGACATCCCAAAATGACAAAATAAAACACGGGGAACAAAGGGAGTATGAAGTAGGTGGGGAAGATTTACGCCAGGTTTTGGGGATGAAATCTTAATTTTATGTCCCAGTTATATTGTATCATCTCAAAATAGTATTTTAATAGTAATACTAGTTATTATGACAATGCTTGAATGCTTTGAGTGAAGGTGTCGTCTGGCCCGTAGGTAGATTCACGCCCTCCTACAGCAACAACGTAGTCAATAATCATGATCAATATTTATTAACTAAAAGGTGAAGCTCGTAAAAAGGATTACTGAGTGTCTAGAGTGTAGCCCAATAGTCCAACCCACATTAAGAGTAACTAAATCCCAAAGCCCAATCTCTTAATTTTTTAGATTCGGACACACACGTCTTAGTAAAATCTAAACCCACCTTCTTAAACCCAACACATTTTAAACAAATTCTCTCTTGAAATTTGGAAACTCCTTTTATCATATGAGCTGCCTAAATTTCTAGTACACACCATGCTCTTAAATTGAAAATTCCTTGTTTTAGCTTCTAGTAACTCAACTATTAAATTTTAAGATTATATTATTTCTTTTTACATGATATTACGTTTCAAACGAAAAATAAATTAAATTCATGATATAAATTACTTTAAATTGCATCTGTATTTATGTAAGTGTCAATCCATAAATATATACGTTTGGCAAGATAACAAATTAGTTATGTACGGCTGAAAAGAAATAAATTAGTTATGTACGCCTAAGTGCCACCAAACTTTTGTGACATTCCAAAGTGTCTCAATAACTCATTGACTTTATATTTGGGATTTGTGTGCCAAATAACATGAAATTCACACCAAAATACCGTATGCGTAAAATTATTTAATTAATAATTAATCATGCTAAATAATGAATTTCTCTATTTTGCTCCGAAGTCCACGCTCTCCAAATTGGTATCAGAGCCCTAGACTTATTTAGGAATTATATTTAATTTATTATTTAATATAACTGATATTTCTAACAGATGAGACATCTAAGTCTACATGGATCCGGACAATTGTCCAAGATGCGAGTGTTACAGGAACTATCTTGAATATTTCAAGATAGATAAGGAGGAATTACATGAGGCTTTAGCCTACTAGGAAGAACGCTTTAACCAAAGCGTTAGAAATTGAGATTCCGAAGATACTATACGGAATCATCACATGAAGGAAAAATGTCGACAATGTCTCTTTGTTAATGCTTATCTCACAAAAACATTGACAACACTGATGATCCAAGAACATCAATTTCATAATTGATGGCTCAACAGTTCCAGAAGGAAAAGGGAATAGCTAATGTTCCCAACTACCAAGATATCGCCCCAAATACATCGAAGATATCAACTGATCTAAGGGAGATACAGAAGACGGTGCAACATTATGGCAATGGCCTCTATGGAGTACCAAAGGATTTGCATAGGATATCGATGACGCTGAATGAAATCAAAAATATCATCACAGATATCCAAACGCGAAGAGAAGCTGAAGCAGCAACCCCGTTCCGATTGACTTAGAAGAAATTCTTTCATCAATGAACCTACCTATCCAACAATGGTGGAAGAAGGGAAGAAGGATCCACGAAGTGACGCTCTAGGTGGAAAATCATGAATAACTCCGAAAGACTAAATCTTGAAGATCTACAGGAATTGGCACAATCTTTTGCCAATCTAAAAGTGGACGATCTAAAGATGAATCAGCACGACCATCAGTTAGTTGCAGCTCAAGGACAACAAGGACCACAGATGGAAATCCTAGAGAGGCAACAAACTCATGAAGAACATATGAGAGATGCTCGTGACTATCATGTCGGAGCAAGATTTGATCCAGTTACACCAGATGATGCCCACATGACGGTCAGAAGAACAAAAAGAAGGCAACCTAGGCTGCAGGATACACCTGTTGAAAAGGTTACCTTGGATCCTATTCATCCATACGGAGTAATGCTCGATATCGATGAAATCAACTTCATAGATCGAGAATCTGTAATAGATGAATGGGCTTCAACTATGAGGATCGCAGCAGCAATGCTCGATCTTGACAAAGATGGGTTTATCAAAATCCTTGAGACATGTCTCCCAGGAGTGGTGAAGATAGCATGGAAAGGTATTCCGATGGAAACCAAACGTCTATGCTTTGCCGACATTAATTCCTTCACCGAAATGCTTAAGAATATGGAAATGCTCATCAAAAATCATTTCCTTGGAGAAGGATATTTTGAAGGATACGATGAAGAGAAAAAGAAGAAATACTTGATGGCTTTGTATAATTTAAGACTTGCAGTCTTGAATCAATAAACGCTAAACAAGTTTTTGCAGCTCTTCACCCTTTATCAGCACCAATCAAAAGCTGATGAAAGGATCGCAATGGAAATCTTCTTCCTAAAATTTCCAAGCCCATAGAAGGAGATGCTAATTCAAGATTACAAACCACGGGATCTCGATAATGTAGCAAAACGGATGTCATATGTACATCAAAAGCTCTCAGAGTGGTGTCAGCAAGCCACAACTTTGAGAAACATGAAGAAGCTGGGGAGAATCAATAAAGCAACTCCTCTAGGATGTGATGACAATGATCTTCCGACAACCAAGGGTAAAAGAAGTAAAAAATATAGATTTCGGCCCTACTATAAAGGTGGAAAACCAAGAAGGAATTCTTGGAGACCAAGAACAATGTGGACACGACAGAAGGCAAGATTTTACAAATCTGGCCAAAGAAGCAGTCCGAACAGGTTTTCATCCTGATGATCTAGTTCAAATATATCTTAAGAAAAGACACCAGCCTAGAAGACTTTCAGGCGGACTCATACTAGAGTCAATGAAAGTTTTAAAGATTGTAACTGCTGGACGTGCAGTACAAAGGGACATATTTCAACAAATTGTCCTGATAATGAAAGAAGGGGCATTCGGAGGTTCGAGTCAACACCAGATATTGAGGATACCATCTACTATCAGGAGCTGATACAAGTATATCAGTTCGAAGATATATCCTTAGACAAGAGTATATATGAGCAGGAAGACATCTTCAGTGAAGAAGACTCTGATTGGTCAGATGGAACTTCACAATCTGAATCCAACTGATTCCGAGGTTATTCATCAAGAGAGCGAGGATAAGAACGGGTTTTTCAAGCAAGACACTCATCTCGCCCAGAATGATGGATAAGATTATGAAAGAAAGCCTGAATATACAAAAATATCAAGGCTTTACAACAGGAGCTTTAAACCAAGTTATGAGAAACTTTTGTTTAAAAAACATGAAACATTACACCGTCTATGGCATTGCGAGACGAGAAATGTCTCTTCCAATTGAGCTCACTCTAAATCAAGTGGAAATGCAATTGATTACAGCAGACGATGTAAGAGCAGATCTGGCGAAGATGAAATCAGAAATTGCAGAAAAGATGAACAGGATTCATATTGGAGCAATCCAGTTGGTGCTCAAATCTACTCTATTCTTAGGAGTAGACGCACCAATTGATATCGCAATATGTGATAGACGAGTCAGAAGTTTAAGAGATTCCGTTATGGGGACAATTGCGGGGAATCTTTGTGCTGGACAGGTTATTGGGATTATGAATCCAAAAATCGCATATAATCTTTAAGATGTGAGTTTCAGCAAAGCTCTGACTCTATATCAAGATTTCAAGCGTAAGGATCCATTGGAAGAAGAAAATAGACCTTACTCTATCACATATCAGGTGTCATATGCTTTTTCCAACTCACATCATACTGATCTATCTTTGGAAAAGTCATTTATTGAGATACCAAATATATTCAAGAAGGTGTCGACGGCAGATAGAATGGAAATCCCTCGATTAAGAGAGATTGACATTCAAATTAGAGAGAAAGAAGTTATGAGGCATGATCAAAGCCTCAATATAAATACAGGAAGATTATCTTTCCAAGGCGACAGAATTATGTCACAACCATTTGGAAAGAATCTAATCCAAGATTCTCATCTTCAGACATCTCGGAGCAAAAAAGTAGCAGTAAATTTGCAATGCCCTGAAGGATGGAGAGGAGTTACAGTTAAATTTGACACTACAAGATGAGAAACCAACTTCCCTTGTAATGTCTTATACTATCTGCAGCAACCAGAGCTCAACCATTATAGAGGAATCCTCGAAATAGGAGGAATCCAATTGGAAATCAAAGGAAGAGCGGGAAGAGAACCAGACATACTGGTACTAGGACTTGATTTCCTTGAGAAACACAAGCCCTAGAGAAGCATGGACGAAGGAGTAGAGATTACAGTCAATAATATCATATTATTGATATAATGACAAGTCCATTCTCCATATACATCTCTGTTGGGATGTTATATGAAAAATATAAAGCAGAATATTTTGCTGCTTATATTGATTCAGGAGCAGGAATCTGCACAGCAAAATAAGGAGTCTTCCCAGAAGAAGTGGAAGATGTTCTACCTCGTATTGTCAGAAGAGACTTCTCAAAGAAAATTTTACTCTTATCAAAAGGAGTAAAAGAAACGGAGATTTTGATTGGAGGAGCAGGAAATACACCATAGTACAAGTTGAAGACTCCACCGATCTATTTCCATGATGCAGGAGCAGATATTCTGTTGGGAAACAACTTCTTACAGATGTTCAAGAGATATACATAGGATAATGAAAATCGACGATTGGTGTTCACAACCAATTGTGATCATAAAATCATTGTCCAGAGAATGCGAAGGGCATTTAACCGACAAATGCCACTGACATTCTGCAGCAAGCGTGGTGATGAAGGAAAACTTCGTCATCCAAAAGTGAAGGATCAAAGGAGATTCAATGAGGTAGTCCTAAGCTGCATCAGAGAAGAGGATCTCAAGGATGAAGAAATTCAGATCCTTAAAGTATCCTTAATATCCAATCAAGATATTAGGGAAGAAACACAAATGTCCTTGGAAGATGCTAAGAGGAAGATCAAAAGGAGTTACAACGAAAATCCTTTGACATGGTGGGATAAAACAAACTCAAAGCAACCCTGAAGGTGAAACCAGGCAAGGAGTATGAGTTTGTCAGATACAGACCAATCCTGATGAATCTTAAAGATCAATAGGATATGAAAGAAATAATCAAGGAACACCTTGATTTGGGATTGATCGAACCAAAAAACTCGCCTTACAGCAGTCCTGGATTTCTGGTAAGGAATCATAGTGAGATCAAACAAGGTAAACCCAAACTTGTTATTAATTATAAATAAATTAATGATATCCTGCAATTTGATGGATATTGTATCCCAAGCAGAGAACACCTTATTAGTTGCATCAGAAATGCTAAGGTATTCTCTAAGTTTGATTGCAAGTCAGGTTTCTACCAGATTCGCATGGAGAAGAACAACAGGAAGTTTACAGCTTTCTCTACTCCACAAAGGGCATTATGTTTGGATCGTGATGCCAATAGGGTTGGCCAACGCACCTCAAATATTCCAGAGGAAGATGGATAATCTTTTCAAAGATTATTTTTCGTTTATGTTCGTCTATATTGATGATATCTTGATAGCATCAAAAAATATGGAAGAACATGTTAAACATCTAGATATTTTTGCAGATGTTTGTCACAAAGAAGGACTTGTACTGTCTGAAAAAAAAAAGGCAGTCATTGCTACCAGAAAAATTGAGTTTCTGGGCATTCAGATCAATCAATCAGGAACATTGTTGCAGGATCATATTGTACAAGAGATCCAAGACTTTCCTGAAAATCTGAAAGAGAAGAAACAACTCCAAAGTTTCTTGGGAGTTGTTAACTTTGCAGGAGCGTTCATTAAAAATCGTGCAAAGTACAGAAAGATTTTCAGTTCATTACTGAAAAAAGATGTTCCGTGTATCTGGGCAGATGAACATAAAAAAAGAATGAGAGGGTTGAAAGATTTTTGCAAAAATCTCCTGAAACTCTCGATATCATAGGACGAAGACGACTTGGTCTTGTATATGGATGCAAGTGATTATTGGTGGGCAGCAGTCTTAACCAAGATCACTCCCAACGGAGAAGAACCATGCAGATACTGTAGTGGTTTATTCCTAGAAAGCGATGCTGTGAGATGGCATATCAACGAGAAGGAGTTCTTTACAGTGCGAAAGGCGTTCAAAAAATGGCCTTTATTTTTATTAGCAAATAAATTTACTTTGAAAGTTGATAACACACATGTTAAAGCTTTCTTAAGGAACAAGATGGAATCTAAGCAAGAAAAAGCTAGATTAATTAGATGGCAGACTGAATGCCGATATTATATTTTTGATATTGTCATTATAAAATCTCATGAAAATGTTCTTGCAGATTTTTTGACGAGAGATGGAGCCAGCTGAATCAAGATCCATCATGACAACCCAAAGGCATTTCAGAGACAATCTGGAAATACTATTTGAGGAATGGAACGAGTGCGTTCTTCATGCTGAACAAGCAGGAAGACTGCAATCTACT
This sequence comes from Schizonepeta tenuifolia, assembly GCA_029490685.1. NCBI lineage: Eukaryota > Viridiplantae > Streptophyta > Magnoliopsida > Lamiales > Lamiaceae > Schizonepeta > Schizonepeta tenuifolia. The sequence continues at coordinate 13,295,737 of CM055955.1, read as the reverse complement.
GATAAGACGAAAGTCACTAGCAGAATACAAGAATGCTTGCTTACTCAGTGTCAACTCTGGGAAGCAATGCAACTGGCCCTCCTCCGAGCTTCCAAAGAACCTTTGGAAAAATGAGAGTTTCGAGTACAGGGTTGTAAACCTGTAGTAGGGGATTCCAATTCCCTTTGCCCAAATCTTAAGTTGGTGGTTTCTTCAGAACCATTGGTCCAAAGAGAAGATGAGCTTCAGGGGTCACACCCTAAAGTTTCATGTCAACCTAGCACCTCTAGGGTTAAAGAGGGAGAGATTAATCTTTGGCCGATGACTGGTACCTCTAAGATTAATGCTGACAAGATTGAAGTGTCTTCTTCATGGCAGGTTTATCAAGCCAATTGGGAGAATCTTGTTACCAGAAGAAATATCAACCCAGAAAAAATGAAGGTTAATGTTTCGGGGAAATATCCTCGAGTGTGGACAATGCCAGGCGTTGATTCACATGAAATCAGGAGGTGGTGTGATTTTGGGGCACTAGCCTCAGTTTATACTATATCACCGTCATTCACGGAGATCAAGGGTCTACCAAAATGGATCCAAGAAGCTGTGCATGATGCATGGTTTAACAATCCATCGCTTAGCCAAGGAGATATGTTGGAGTTATACTTTATCAGTGTAGCTTCAGAACCAACAGAAAAAGGTAACCATGAAGCCTTTCATTACATAAGGCTCAGAAGACCTGATACCAGTGCCTTAGGAAGAATCAAGGCACCAATGGAAGAAGGGACTACACTAGTCTCAACTATGCCAGAAGATCTCATCTCAACCAGAAGAGCATGGGGTCTATGGGTCTATTTTACGGAGATGGACAAAGTCAAGTTTCCATTCAAGTTCTTCCAGAACTCAACGAATGGATCATTCCTGTTAAACACTATGACAGGAAAATCAACCAAATTTGCAGAGGAAGCTTTCGAAAGAAAAAGGACTTTGCTTTGGGAAAACAGGATTGCGGGGAGCAAGGAGACTCATCGCAAATATTACAACATGACTCATTTCGGGCAATGGTCTGAACACATATGTTCGGATAGTCTAAACCAGAAGGAGCTAGAATTTGGAAAGGGCTTTCTACCCAGAAGAGAAAAAGAGAAGGCTCGCTCCAATGAGTATGCAGAGCATAAGACACTGCCAAGAGCAAGGGCACCCAGGGCCCCGGGAAAAAAGTAGATTCCCAATAAAGGATAAAGGAGTCATGTGACTCTGAGCTGGAAAACCACTCACAAAAAAGAAAACGACAATGGTGGGTGGATGAACATGAATTATCCACTAAATTACAAGCGGGTAAAGCTACAGGAGGACCACTACCAGAAAAATAGTGATCCGCAAGTCACGGGAAATCATACAGGTCTATTATCTTCACGCAATAATGGAAGACATGGTGGACGAACTTCATGGGAGGTCGGATGTCCTCAAGCGATATACCTGCTTCACGAGAAGAAAAAGAGCCAAGGATGAGGAATCCAAGGCAATAATGTAGGTCACCCCAGAGCTCTATATAAACCAAGGCAAATGAAAGCAGAAGAAAGAGAGAAAAAACATACACAACAAAATCTTCTCTGCTTCATCCAAAATAATTATAGCATAATTTTCTTCTTTTCTCTTCTTTTCTTTTCTTTTCTTTATGTATTCAAATTCCGCTACTATAGGTAGCTAAACAAGTCTATCTCCTCTCAAAAAGAGATATACTTATGTTGTAATAAGTTTTATATAATTCCTAAATAAAAATTCGGGCTTTTGTTCATCCCTTTCAATATTTAAGATTTTCTTTGTGTATCGACGGAGCACCCTATGCCTCGGGTAGGAAACGAGCGAAGGCTGTGCTGGGTGTTGCTGAAGAATTATGCGGCTGGAAACCATCGGTTGCGATCGTGTGGTTGGACAAGGTCCCTAAAACTTCCGGCAGAAAAATTCGGCAGCATTACGGTAAAAAAGGTATGAAGTCGATATACGTAGAATTTATTTTATACGGAAGTGTGATGGGCCTGATAGGATTAAATCAATTATCTCCAAAATGAGAAAAGGGATTTTGATAAGCAAAGTAGAGAAATTCAGGAAAAAAAAAGACGCATACGTGTTCAAATACAAAATGCGTATAATTTACATGTTTTATTCTCCATAAAATCATATTCAAAATCTGTATAATATAAATAATAATGAGTAAAGCTAAATGGTATATTGAGAAGCAATTTTGTAAAAATGGATATAACTAATTGTATTTAATTTAGGTGTACAAATTTGTTAACTCACCAAACGTATATAACAAATTTTCTCTCGTCACGTAATTTAGAATTTTATTTGGATCCGGATCCTCTGCCGTGGCCAAAAGTACATCATGCTCTGCAGATGATTAAAAGCAACCTTTTGTTCATCAAACGCAAGTTGGCCATAATTTCTTTTTATTTTTCTTTTTCTTTACACTTTATTTTATTCTTACAATTTTTTTTCCTTGTATTACTATAAACTCTAATTTTGCTGTATTAGTTAATCATTTTAATTTTACATCATTAGTACCACTTAATAATTGTAGTATCTTTTACTTTATCTTAGTTAATCATTTTTCTAGAAATGATGATATTATAAATTAATTTCTCCGTATTTTTTCATTAAATTATTTTACTTTATTTGGACGTATCATTTCATTAAGTCAATTTCTTAAAATGGAAATGCACCATATGATAAATACTCCACTATAACTCATAAATTATCATATATGCCACTAAAAAACTACTAACTCCATTTTATCTCTTATTTGATATGATAAAAATACCCTCAAAAAGTTACCTTATCTTTTCAATTTTATTATAAACAACTCATTTTCTTAACATGTATTCCCAACCAAATGAGCTTTACTTAAAAGATACGGAGGGAGTAAAATTTAAAAGCATTTAATTTATAAATAGAGTTCCTAAAAATCTCCAAATCTAGCACTCCTTAGATAGTATTTTTAAAAACTAGCACTCCTTATAAAAACTTAAAAATTTAGCATTTTTTCTCTTTTTTACCCTCCTATACAATTTGTATTACCCATCATATCCTCACCTTTTGATTTTCAGGTCATTCTTTTTGTATTATTCACGTTTGGGATTTCTCTCTCTTAAAGTCTGGTTTCTTCTTCTTCTTCAAAGATTTTCAAAATTTGTCTGTAAAAGAAGGCTTTCAATTTCTCTTTCTAAAAGAAGTGTTTCTCCTTCTCCTTCGATGAATTTCAGAATATGCCTGGTTCTTTCATTTTCTCTCTCTAAAAGAAGGGTGTCTTTTTCTTCTTCTTTCGACGAATTTCAAAGATCCCAGTCGACAGATTTTGACTTTCGTCTACAGTATTCGGTGTTGGAGTAATTATTCTGGTGATCTTTATTTCTCTTTCTTCTTTTTCATCTGTTGTTCATCTTTTTTTGTTTATCTGTGTATCTTAACATTTTTTCTCTTTGTATTTCACTCTTACTTTTTAGTAGGGTTTTAATTCCGGCGACCAATCTTCGTGTTCCGAGCTAGTTTTCTGGTAAGCCTTTCTACAGATTCCGAGCTATATTTTCGGCGACAAACACTTTTTTCCATTCTTCATTCCCTTACACATTTTCCTTTTTTTGTTCTAATTTGTAAATCCATTCATCATTCCACATCTCCCTCTCTCTCTCTCTCCCCGCAAGCCTTCCCCTTCCCACCGCCGCTCCACTCCACCTCTCCGTCGGGCACGGTTCGCGAACAGCAACAGCAGGTTCGAATAAAGCCCAGCAAGCACCTGACCGAAGGAAAGCCCACAGGCGACGACTCCGATCTGCAATGATTGGCCGTTGAATCTAGGGATTTGAATTGGGGATTTTGTGAAATTGCAGAGAATTTGATTTGTGGTTTGAATTGTTAACTATATACAGATGTGGCGTAATTTTGAGTATGTAATAATGAATATTTGTGGAGTAACAAATTTTGAGTATGTGGCAGTGCTTTATCACTAGTTGCAGATGGATCGCAGGGAGGCGGATGAGGTATGAGGTCTTGGCTGGAGAACAGAGCTTGAAGACTAGTTGATGATGTAGTGTTGGGAATTGTTGCTTTTGGTGTTGTCTCCGGGGGTGGTGGAGGAGTGACTTCGGCAGCATCCCATGGCGGTGGTGGTGGTGATTCATGATGCGTATCATCATCAGGAGGAAGAAGCTGAGTGGTTTGGTGGAAGGCAGAGAAAGCAAATATACGAAGCACCATAAGATTGATGGTGATGATAATGGTTAGAGGAGAAGACAAGAAGCATTTGATGGAAGTGTAGAATCCTATTAAGCCGAAGAAAACAATCCATTTTTGTATTCTTTGTTTTTTTCCTTCTTTTTTGAACTCCATTGCTCATTCCTTGTATACATTTATACATTTTCTTGTTTCGATTTGCTGTGTTTTTATCCTTTTTTTCTTGAACTCCACTGATCTTTGTTATTTGAGATCCACTGCTAATTCTTAATTAGTTTTCCCTTTTTTTTATTTAAACTTGTTGGTTTTGTGTAGTAACATATTTTTCTGTTTCTCCATTTGTCTTTATTTTTGGGCCTGAAGCATTATTCTATAGTGAGCATTTCATGGCCTGTACCAATTTTTGTTCTGTACATTTATATATGAGTTTTTCTATTTGTGCTCTAACAAAATATCCCCTTTTTTGGTGCACAGTGATTGTCTATATATCTTTTGTTGTTCCCTTTTTTTTTATGAAACCATGATTTTATTCTACATGAACTTTTATGTTTTTCCTTTATTTACCCGATAGGTCATGGATAATAAGAGTTGTAAGCATGGTTTGAAGGTTGATCTTAATACATCCCGATCTTCGTCTCGTTTTTGCTCTAGGTGCACAAAATATTAATATTTTTGTGGAGTCACAAAATAAAGTTTGCTAATATTTTTTGTAGATATTTTGTGGAGTCACAAAAAAAGATTAATATTTTTGTGGAGTCACAAAATAAAGTTTACTAATTTTGTGGAGTCACAAAATAAAATTTACAGGAGTCACAATTTTTGTGTAGTCACTAAATAAAGTTTGATATTTTTGTGGACTCACAAGACAAGTTTCAAATTTTTGTGTAGTCACAAAAACAAAGCCATTTTTTTGTGTAGTCACAAAATAACTTTTTTGTGGAGTCACGAAATAGATATTTTATGGAGTCACAAAATAATGTTTGCTAATTTTGAGGAGTCACAAAATAAAGTTTGTTATTTTTGTGCAGTCACAAAACAAATATCAACTTTATGTGTAGTCATAAAAACAAATACATTAGCCACAAAACAAATATTTTGTGGAGTCACAAAACAAATATTTTATGGAGTCACGAATTAGATAATTTGTACAATCAGAAAAAAAGATTAATATTTTTGTGGAGTCACAAAAAAACATTCAATTTTTTTTGTAGTCACAAATAAAATTTCAATTTTTTTTTGGAGTAAAAAAAAAGTTTCAAAGCTTTCTCAAACATAATCAAACAAGTATCAAACAACTATCAAACAAGTATTATATATATATATATATATATATATATATATATATATATATATGTTTGAGTCGCAAACAACTATTCAAATTTTGGGTGTTCAGAAACACTCAAACAAGTATATCTGATTTGATACACGAACATAATACAACATATTTCAAGCTCATGGAATATACTTAACCCATTCCAAATTTGAGCAATAACAAAAACGAAGATAAATATTTACATCACAAACATACAAAATAACATACACATATGAAATCATGTTCTATGGGAACCAAAACGTCTCCCATTTAAAATCTTCCACCACAAGACTATGCCAAAACGCATAAATTACGTGCGCTATCACATCAACTTCCCAACTCTTAACCCAAAAAATATTTAGTTTAAAAATCCAACTCCATGAAACCAACACATACATCAATTGTTTTTTGAACATCCAACAACTTAACAACTGCGCAGCACTATGTTGACGAGCCAGCTTGCATACTTCCGTCCGTACTGTACTTGAAAATTCTTAGTCCAACAGCCTTCCTATGGTCCACCATGTCCTTCTTAACGAAGCTCGGTGGGAACGACCTCTCCATAATGATGATTGGCCCTTTGAATAACTCCTTGCATCCTAGGCCGCTTATACCTCCAGCCATCCTACAGACACCAATACGATATATTAAACAGTAATATATTATTTGCTTTCCTTTGAAGTAACAAAAACCAATAACAGAGTATTTTCTTTGCAGCTTTCGCATGTTATAACCAATAATAGATGCCCAACTTTTGTGGAGTAACAAAATTAATGTCAACTTTTGTGGAGTAACAAAAACAACAAGATTTTTTTTAACACCTAACAAGAAATCACCATATCATAACAACATATCACAAGAAGACAAAACTTTTTATGGCTTCAAAAATTAAGAAATATGTTTACAGGATCAAGTTTTGTTAAGTAACAAAAATTCCAAGACTATTGTCTAGCATTAAAACTAAGTAACAAAAACCAATAATAGAGATTTTTCTTTGCAGCTTTCGCCTCTTATAACTAATAACAGATGCCTAACTTTTGTGGAGTAACAAATTTAATGTCAAGTTTTGTGGAGTAACAAAAACAACAAGAATTTTTTTAAACAAGTAACAAGAAAACACCATCTCATAACAGCAGATCACAAGAAGACAAAACTTTTTATGGATTAAAAAAATAACAAATATGTTTATAGGATCAAGTTTTGTTAAGTAACAAAACTTCCAAGACTAATTTTTAGTCTCCATCTTCTACCTTTTGCTGAAGCACTACTTTTCAAACGTGCATCTTCATTTTCAGATGTCAACATCTGATATTCTTTGTTGTAATCAGAGAAATATTTCGACAACAAAATAACCTAAAAACCATGAGATTTCACAAATAAATCGACAAAACGATGTAAACTACACCTTTTTATCCAATATCGTCGCTCGGTAATTGAGATTTCAAACTGTAACCATCGTCGAAGAATAAGCAGAAACCCTGGTTTTAGAGAGAGAAAATGGAAGGAAGTTTTGATTTAATCTGATTTCTGTAGGATAGAGAAACACCTAGATAGAAATTGATATCGACAAAAGGAAATACACTATACCTAAACACTGAATGTTGGTCTGATTTCGCAGGCTTCCCACCCAAAGTTTCGTCGAAGAAGAAGAGAAACCAGGTTTTGTAGAGAGAGAAAATGACACATGAGCAGTTTGAATGATTTTGAATTCTGGAAGAAAATGGAACCGTGTAATTGCTCTTTTGTTTCTGTACAATTAAAATGGTTAATTCATGAGGTAAGGGTAAAATTGTCAACAAGTGCTATTTTTTCAAGGATTTATGAGGGGTGCTAGTTTTTAAAAAAACTATCTTAGAAGTGCTACTCTTAAAATCTTCTCTTTTTGTAATTGATTTGAAACTGTTTTTTATAGTGATATTATACGTAATAGAATAAAATTGTAAAGAAAAACAAATTGTGGCCAACTTGCATTTGATGAATAAAATGCCGCGTTTAATCCACTGCCGGGCATGTTGTGCTTTTGGCCACAGTAGAGCAGAGGATTCGGATCCGTTCTCTTTCGAACCAAAACAATAAGATCAATTAAAGATTGTGGGGATAATTTACTAAAAATATATCTTTTACAAGATAAACATAGTGATATTTCCTACATAAAAGTGAAGGTCTTAACTCTCAATTCAATATAATATGTATGTATAAAATGTAAAGTATGAGAATATATGATAATCAAAACAAACTTATCCTAAACTATTTGTGGGTCTATGTGTTGGTCGAACTTATAATTAATTAATTTAATTTAATTCCTCTTGCCGATATTTTGTCTAACGTTTTTACTAATTAATCACATGCCTTCTTTTTTTTTTTTGGGGAGGGGGGGGGGGGGGGAGTTTTCAATTTGAATAACCAAGTGAATCAGGAATTTTTGTGAATTGTGATACCGAGCGGTAATCTGCTGCACGTATTTCAAAATTTATAATAATAAAATTAACACTCTTCCATGAAGTAATAAATGAAATTCGTTCAACTCCAAAAAAATAAGTGAATTTCGTTAATGCCACGACGAGATTAATGAGAACGTGATTTGACAAATCAGTATTAATTTCTTTTTTGAGGAAACAAATCAGTATTAATTAAGTCATCGCGTTGGGATATACGTATGTACAAGGCTATCTGCAACCCTTAGAGCATCCTTAGGGTGCTCTAAGGGGTGTTCTAGCACTAGAGCACCCTTAGAGCACTCTACCCCTATAATTCAAGGGTGCTCTATCTTTAATATTAAACAATTCCTCATTTTCATTTATTAAATTAATTCATCTATTTGTAAATAAATTAAAATATACTAAAAAATAAATAATACGAATTTTCCATTAATATTTGAAAATTGAAAAATTTTACATAAATTAAAATACAGTAATTAATTAAAAAAACACTACATCCGACGAATAAAACTACGCCCACCCCCGACGTAGCTTCACCTCCTCCACCATCTTCCGGTGAACTTCCTGCTGCTCCGGCATCATAAATATCGTGTCCCTAGAGACAACTTCCAAGTTGGTCATATCACATCTCTGCTGAACATATTCGGCCCGGATGCGTGCATTTTCTAGCTTCGCTCGAGTTGATTCACGCATCGCCACCGCGATCTCATGCTTGGCCTCGGCGAACCGGGTAAGTCGGTCGCCATATCGATCCAAGACGGACTCGAACTGGGACGAGCCCTCTACCGGCTTCTTTCCTTTGGACCTTGCCCTGGCCCTTGCCGCATCTCGACCCTCCGGCCGGGCAAGCGCGCTTTCTCCTTCGGTGGACTGGGCCTCCTTCGCAGACGGCTGGGACTGAGAAGAAGTGTAGTTGCCCTCCGCCGTAGTCTTCGTCCTCTTCATGGACGGTACGTCTGAGAAATTAGCGAGGACGAATTTGGGGTTGTCTTTGAGAATGTCCCAGGCTGTGAAATAGCGGAAAGCAGGTCCCTGGGTATTGGACTGGTAGATGGCTTGGGCCTGGGCAATCACATACCCGTCATCAGTGCCGCTTGGCCGGCGAGATTGGGCTTTCTGGAAAGCAGTAATCCAGGCTTTAACGACAGTCTGAATGCGGCCGAAGAAGCTCCTAACGGCTTTCTTGTTGAGCTCCAAGTTGAACTTCCTATTGAAGCGCTCTTGGATAGCGCCCCAATATCTTTCGCCGGACTGGTCGCATCCGACGATGGAGTTGCAGGTCTCCTCCACCCAAATCTGTGCCATGTAGCTGACTTGTTCGTCGGTGTAGTTGTGCCGCTTTGCCCGAACGGGTTCCGAGTCATCTTCGTCGGAAGCGACGACAGAGGTGGCGATGGCTTTGCCCTTCCCCTTCTTTTTTCTTCCTCCAGCAGCAGGCTGGGACGGCGGCGGTGCCACAATGAGGCGATCCTCTGTGTTTGTCGTCGGACTGTCGGCGTCGGGGGAGAAGAGAATGACGGGTAGGATTCGGCGGAGGTCGGAGTGTTGAGGTTGATTGAATCAAGCCCCGCCCCCGTGAAATAGTTCATGTCGTCGGCATTGTCGCCGAACCAGTTGTATGGATTATTGGGATCCATAATTTTTTTGGGGATGAATTTGTTGGAGAAATTAAGGAGATGAAAAAAAATTGAGAGATGAAAGGAATGAGAGGTGTGAAAATGAGGGAAATGAAATGAGTATTTATAGGTAAAATAAAAAAAATAAAAAAAATAAAAAACAAAAAACCAGCCAACTAGCCGTTGCCGGAAAAAATACAGCCGTTGCATTTCAAATTTTTTATTTTTATTTTTCAAAAATCGTCGCGCGCGTGTGGCCACGCGCCATGCTCGAGCATGGCTCGAGCTCTTCCCCTCCGCCACGCACCTATCTCGAGCCCCCCCTGCTCGATACCGGCTCGAGCACCCTTACTCGAGCCCGGTTACAGACAGCCTAATAACCATTGCTTCCGGCCAGAACTTTAAATTATTAATTAAGTAGGGCCAAGATCTGTGTGATAATAATAAAATAAAGTAGTAATTCGAGATTATAATTAGTACTTTGTTAATTGTTAATAGTATTTTCTCTAGGGGGTGGGGGAATTTGCTGGAATGGTTATAGGTTTAGGTCTAATTTTCTTGCCAGATTTGTAGATCTTGAAATTATTTGATGACTTCCCTCAAACAAAAAAAAGAAAGAAAGGAAATTGTTTGATGACTTTATTAGAATTAATTTTGTTTTGTTTTAGTGATGTAGCCAAACGCACGTCGGCAGCCATGGTCCCGTATGTTACTTTTTTTTTTTTTTTTTTATTATAACTAGGGATATATTTATATAATCAATAATGCTACACCACGATATAGGTGGGACATTTACACTACAATATGAGACTATTACACCACTATACCGGGTGAAAAAACTACTCACCATAAGGTGGAAAATAAACTACACCACTTACAAGTAGAATTAAATCCAACACCTCTCATTAAAAAAAAATTTATGGTATCTCAGTCTGCCAATTGAACTAGGCTTCATCCCATATGTTTTTTTAATGAACCAGTCGCCTAAAAAAAATTAGGCCAAATTGTAATATTGAATTCAAAGTATTACTTTTTCTTTTCTTTTTTAAAGTTGAACATCTGCAATATTATCTATTTAAGTCTTGTAAGCCACGTGTTAGAGATATTGCATAAACATGATCATTCTACATATATCAAATTTACATGGCCCTAGATATATGTTTTGAGACCAAAGGAAAATTAATGCATGTTGAGATTATTATTAGAGGCAAATGGTGATATGTCATTACCCTACATGGTAATATCAAATTTTGTCAAAAGTTCACTTTTGACAAATATTGGGTAAAATTGTATCCAATTTGACTGAAATACCCTTATAGGGTAGTGGGTGTATATTTATTACTGTTTTTCTCTCTCTTCCCTCTCATTCTCGCTCCCGCTTTTCTCTCTCTCTCCATTTTCTTCTCCAGCACGGCGATTCCTCTTCCTCTTCCTCTCACTCCGCCGTCACCTCTCTCCGCGGCGTCGAGCAAAGCCGCCGCACCGAGCAAAACCGCCGCGAGCAAGCACCAAAGCCGCGACGAAGCAGAGCACCGCCGCAACGCAACCGACGAAAGCCGCCACAAAACTAGGTCTTCCGTTCTTCGTTCATCCCCACTCATTTCCGCCGCCGTCTGCATCATCCAGAACCACTACACCAACTATTGTCGCCGGAAATTCATAGATCTCGCCGGAAAGTCATAGATCTAAAATTGGGGTAATGGGTTTATTTGAATTTTTTTTCAATTCATGATTTTTTTAGCCTTGTTTTTACTCATTTATAGGTTTTTCGTTGAGTTTCTGATGATTTCTAGTGTATTTGGGTTGAATTCCGAGCGATTTCGATGTATTTGTGTAGATCTGATGTTGCTGTAAATTTCCGGCGACGGAATTTTCTGGTTCAGGGTTGGTACGTTTTCGTAATTGCGTACTGGTGCGTACCAAGTTTACCTGGTACGCAGTTCGTATTTACCAGTACATACCAAGTGTACTTCGTACGCAGTACGCATTTATTAATGCGTACCAAGTTTACTGGGTACGCAGTACGCATTTATTAATGCGTACCAAGTTTACTCAGTACGCAGTACGTATTTGTAAATGTGTACTGCGTACCTAATAAACTTGTTATGTTTTTGTAAATACGTACAGAGTTGTCAAGTAAAATACAGGTACTATGTTTGATTATCACTTGATTTCTTCGATTTCGCGGGTTTACTATGTTTTGAATGTCGATTGCGTACCCAGTTTGTTGAGTAGAATGGAAATTAGGGTACAATTTACAGATTTGGCAGGAAATTGTACTGGTACACCGAGTACGTTTTGTGAAATACGTACCGATAATTCCAGATCTGTAATTTCTGAAATCGTGGATAGCTTCTTGTTGAATTTCTGAAACTATTTATGCATAATGTATTTTCGCATTCGGTTCATTTGAATATGGCAATGTATGCTTAAAATTGGTACGATTTTCGCAAATACGTACCAAGAAAACTAGTGTGTTTCTAGTACACTCGGTACGCATTGTGAAAAACGTAACGAGTGTACCAGTATTTCATTTAAATATAGGTACGTATTTAAAAAAGCGTACCTACTTTACTGGTACACTTGGTACGCATTTTAAAAAACGTACCGAGTGTACCAGTATTTCATTAAAATGTAGGTACGTTTTCACAAAAGCGTACCTACTTTACTGGTACACTTGGTACGCATTGTGAAAAACGTACCGAGTGTACCAGTATTTCATTATTTTCAAGTACGTATTTGCAAATGCGTACCTATTTGACAAGTACATTAGGTACGCATTAGTAAAAACGTACCAAGCGTACCTAGAGGTTTAGTACGTATTTGTCAAAGTTTACCAGTTTTACCAAGAAGATTATGACTAAACAGTGAATATGTATTTGTTATTGAATTATTTTTGTTTCTCATTGCAGCACAGATGGAAATACAAGAGGCAAATGAAGGCAAATGAATGAAAAGTGAATTCGTATTAATATTTTGTGCATGATGGATAGTATTTTGTAAATCCATAAACATTAGTATATTTTGGTATAAACATTAATATCAACAAATATATTGGTATTATTTATAAGATAACTATGTATTTGAATTCTCGTACGCACAGTACGCAAATGTAATTTCTTTACATTCTCAACACCACAAAAGGCTCTGATATTCCTCCTGTTTTCAATTAATATTACATTAATTAAACCTGGTACGCATTGTCAAAATCGTACTAGGATTACCAATTAAGAATGGTACACTTGGTAAGTATTGCGAAAATCGTACCGAGCTTACCACTTGCAATATGGTACACCTGGTACGTTTTTACAAAATCGTACCGAGTTTACCAATTCTACACTGGTACACCTGGTACGCATTGATAAAATCGTAACGAGTTTACTAATTCAACACTGTAAACTTTGATATTATAAGCTGAAAAGATTAACTTACAGTGGAGCTTCATCTAAGGTCAACCAATGCTCAAATGTACCAAAATTTACTTCAAAAAGTACAAAGATTTACAATAATATTTGACACAATATTGATTAAAACGTTAAAAATTTCAAACAAAAACCATGACAAACACTACACAGCTAATAAAATTAAATAAATTCCCAATTATCAACCAAATCTATGTGGATCTTGACATGTTTGGCGAGTATGACCCGCAACGCCACAAATTCCACATTTCTTCGTTTTGCGGGTTCTCGTTTTGATGTTTGGTTGGTTGCTACTCCATTCTTCTTCCGGATTAATCAAGCGGCGTCTTAGAGAACATGTACTCATATAATGACCTTTCTCATGACACCACAAACATCTCCGACTGCGTGTGGTATGGGATCCAGCTGGAATCCTCTTTGTACGCTTAGGTTCCTTAGGTGTAAGAACAATCCTTGAAGCAACATGTGGCGGCACACACGACGAATCTTTATCCGGAATAGACATCATCAGCATAAATCTCACGCCACGTCGCAGTAGAATACTATTCAAGCACATATAACAGTGGGGATTCCTTCTTAAACCTAAAAATGTTACGTTTGGTACGAAATTAGAAAATCGTACCAAGTTTTCCAAGAGCTTATACTTATATTTGGAAAACTTGGTACGATTTTCTAATTTCGTACCAAGTTTTACCAGTTCGATTTGTTACGTTTGGTACGAAATTAGGAAATCGTACCAAGTTTTCCAAGAGCTTATACTTATATTTGGAAAACTTGGTACGATTTTCTAATTTCGTACCAAGTTTTACCAGTTCGATCTGTTACGTTTGGTACGAAATTAGGAAATCGTACCAAGTTTTCCAAGAGCTTATACTTATATTTGGAAAACTTGGTACGATTTTCTAATTTCGTACCAATTTTTACCAGTTCGATACAATCGCCGGAAATTACATCCATAGCTTAAAATCGCAACCACAAATCGCCGGAAAATTACAATTGAACCAACGTAACACTTTCTAAACAAAAATAAAATAATAAAACACAGCAAAATCGCATAAAAATTTGCAGAATAAAAAAAATCACAAATAAAAAATTCTCCAAAAATCACAGTAAAAACATATAAACGACGGCGACGATGAAGCTAATCGCGACCACAAAAGCAGAAGCTCCGGCGACGACGAAAAAGACGTCGACGATGATGGAGGAAAAATATGGAGACGACAGAGATGACTGCGCAACGATGCCGAGCAGCGGTGACGGCAACGTCGACGACAACAGCGACCACGACGATGGAGAGAGATCAACAATGGAGAAATCAGCAGACAGAAAAACTTGAGGAAGAAGAACAGAAAAAAAAACGAGAGAGAGAGAGAAAGACGTAGCTGAGGGAATGAGAGGAAGAGAGAGAAAAAAGAAAGAGAAAAAGGAGAGAGGAAAATAAAGTGAAAAAGTAGGAGAGAGAATGTGTTAGGATGGAATAAGGTATAAAGTATAAGGGTATAAATGTCCAAAAAGTAAACATATGACAAAAATTGATAAAATTTGAACTAGTGATCCTTTTTTATATTACAATTCAGCTAATGACATATGAGTGCATTTCCTCCTATTATTATTATTATTATTATTATTATTATTATTATTATTATTTAGTTTGGTACTTTATTTGTGTTAAAAAAGGAAATAATTAACTTGTATTATTTGCATAACTAGGACTACAAATTTTACGGGAATAAACTTCTAGGAACTTATCAAATTATTATTTTGCTATTGTTGATTATTTGTATATCCTTAATCTTTTCTTGGAGAATAATTAAACGAAATTTGTGTTTATCTTTTCTTCATGATTTTTAAGTATAAATAAAGGGTTCTATCATTCTTTTCTCACACTAAATTCACGATTCCTACGCATATAGAGACATTCCTTGTCCCTTTTTGTTCTCCTAATCATTTGTAAGTCGAACAATTTTATTTACCTCTTTTTCCTCTATTCTTTTCTTTATTGTTGAAAAAGTAAAAAGTTTGATCGTCTCTTGTATTCAAGAGTTTTTGTTCCAATTGTCCTACTTTTCTGCATATGATATAGATATACATAGTGAGAATGTATTTTAAAATACCTTTTTATAAAACATACAAGTTTTTTGCACTCATTCATAAGACTATAAGTTTTCTATACCAAAATGAGTTAAAAGACTAAAATACTCTTAAATAAAAGTTGATTTGTTTTTTTTTTCCGCTGATTTTGTCTTTTTCTTTCTCTTTCTCTTTCTTCTTCCTCTAATAAACCCTAAACTAAATAATATCACCAACCAACCTTAATGACATTAAATTTTGAATAAAGCTCATTTATATTTTGGAAGAGAGGTTGTTTGCTCTCATTAAACACACAACAACTACTACAATTGTGTAGTGCAAAATTCTCAAACACACGAAATTGAAACTCACGACATAGAGAAGAAGAGAGAAGTTGGTCTCTAAGAAAAAAACTCACGATAGTTAAAAAGAAGAAGGAGGTAAAGCTCAAACGGAAGGCTTTCGTATTTTTGGGGTAGAAAGAAGGTATGCAACTATATTCACCAGGTAAAATATGATTTTTTCAACGAGTTTTTATACCCACGATGGACTCATTTTTGCACACGATGAAAGAAAATTTTCATGTACATGAATTATATGTTGATATTTAGTCATAAGAGAGTATATTTGCATGTTTAGAAACATTTTTAGAAGTAAAATAGCCTAAAAATATATCCACTGTCGTGTGTATGAGAATTCTGCATGTTCTGGGTCCATTTTTTGCAACCCACGATGGCCCATCGTGGGTTGCCCCATCGTGGGTTGCCACCGTGGACACCTTTTTAGGCAACCCACTGTGGCTACCCACCGTGGCAACCCACGATGGCCCATCGTTGGTTGCCCCATCGTGGGTAGCCACCGTGGGTTGCCTAAAAAGGTGTCCACGGTGGACACCAACGATGGTTACCACAGTGGCAACCAACGATCGTGTGTGTATCCATCGTGGGTAGGCAGTAGATCCATTAGAAACGCGTTTGATCCGATTTTTTATAATTTCTTGGCTATTTTATATTTTTCAGATGTTGTGGGAACGTGTTTTGATACATCACAGCGGTCGTTGGGATCGATCGACTTATATAGATGAGGTTCTTCTTTTATCTTCATCGATAGTGCCACAGTGAACCGTGCAAGCCTTGTTGAACTTATTGGAGAAGGGTTGGGAAATATAAATCCGACCGACTACACGTTGTGGTACTTGATACGCATGAGCAACGGAAACAAAGTAAAAGTTTTATTGCGGAGTGATATCGAGTTACTGCGTATGTTAATTGAACAGAAAGACGATCCAGAGGTTTACGTTGATTACGGCGGCTCATCCGTCCCCGGGGTTAACTTTGGTGGTAACAGCTCCGGATTTGAGCACCACGACATTGACAACCGCATGCCTTACTCACATGAGCAATATGAAAAAGATGAGGAAGATGAGGATGAAGATGGTGACTACGACGAAAATGAAGAAGATGAGGCGAGTTCGTCCGAAGACGAAGCAGGTGATCGACTTAAAGAATTGCTTGATTCGCTATCCTTTCTTGCTTGGATGCGACAGTTGACACAAATAGATAGGGTATTTGGTCATTGTTAGAAGACGAAGCCGGTGGTGGCTTGACTAACCGACCTTATGAAGAGGCGGTTCGGATTTTGGAGGAAATGTCGGCCAATAGTTTTCATTGGCCACAAGAGAGAAGTTCTTCAAAGAGAGTTGCTTCCATTTCTGATGAGAAGTATGATGATCTTCTTGAGCAATTCACCTTGCTCAAGAAAGACTACGAGGCCGAAAGAAAAGGAAGATTGGATGTGAAGATGGTGGCTCAACAATGCATCAAGAAGGGGAAGAGTATTCACAAGTTGAGGATGCCAACTATGTCAATCAACGGGGGTATAGTAACTACAACCGTTCGAGTTATCCTCCAGGGAATCAAGCCTATAATCCTAATTATAGGAATTCAAATTTGTCGTATGCTAATCCGAACAATGCTATCATTCCACCACCCGGATTCTCGGTTTCTCAAGGGATGATCAATGAGCCGAAGAAGCCCATGCCGACCATGGAAGAAATGATGCAACAACTTCTCCAAAACCAAAATACTTTTATGGGAGCAACCGGGCAAAAGGTTACAAGTTTGGAAGGGACCGTGTCGGCTTTGTCTAAATCGGTGAAGATGTTGGAAGGGCAAGTGAGTTAAATAGCTAATCAAGCGGCTTCTCAACATAAGCCGGGGCAATTTCCAAGCAATACGGAGGTGAATCTGAAGAATCAATGCAATGCCATTCAATTGAGGAGTGGAACTACTTACAAGAACTACCCGGAGTTGGAAAATCAAGATGAAGGGGTTAATGAAGAGTTGGAAGTAGAGGAGCCCGTACCTCGAGAGAAGAAATCTAAAGAGTCAATCAAGGAGCCTTTAATCCCAAAATAGGTGACCCCCAAGGTTGTTCAACCAAGCAAGGATGCGGTTCTTAAAGCCCCATATACTCAAAGATTGGCTAAAGCAAAGATGGATGAAAAGCTTGCTAAATTCATGGAGATATTCCAAAAGGTACAAATCAACATTCCTTTACTTGATGCTTTATGAGACATGCCCGGTTATGCAAAATTTTTGAAAGATGCGGTCTCGAGAAAGAGGAAACTTGAGAGATTTGAGACCATAAGCTTGTCGGAGGAATGTAGTGCCGTGTTGCAAAGGAAATTGCCTTTGAAGCAAAAGGATCCGGGGAGCTTTGTTATTGCATGTGTTATAGGAGGTGAAACTTTTGGAAGAGTCTTGTGTGAGTTGGGGGCTAGTATAAATCTCATGCCCCTTTCGATCTTTAGAAGGTTGGAAATCGGGGAGATGAAGCCTACGTCGATTGCCTTGCAAATGGCCGACCGCTCTATTTCTTACCCGAGAGGAATAGTGGAAGATGTGCTCGTCAAGGTAGAAGAATTTATATTCCCTGAGGATTTTGTAGTACTTGACATGCCCGAAGACGACAATACTCCACTTATTCTTGGCCGTCCATTCTTGGCAACCAGGAGGGCATTGATTGATGTTTAAGATGGGGAGCTAACATTCCATTATAATGATGAGAAGATGACTATTTCGATCTATGAAGCCATGAAGAAACCTCAAGAGTTGGAGCTTGAACAATGTAAGTTCATTGACTCTATTTCATCTTATTCTCAAGATCCATTGGAGCATTGCATTGTTGATTCTATTCACTCATATTCGGAATTGGATGAGGCATGTGATGAATTGTTGGAGTCTATTGCCTATTTGGATACTAATCAAGGAGTTCTTTTGGAGAATTTGGCTTATCTAGATCTCTATACACCTATTGATGGAGGAATGCCAGAAGGAGCACCCAAGCCGAGTTCTTCTTCGACTTTGGAGTTGAAGCCTCTACCCGATCACCTTAAGTATGCATTTTTGGGTAAGGATGAAACTTTCCCGGTCATTGTCTCTTCATTTCTTAAAGATGAGGAGTTGGATAAGTTATTGAGGGTATTGAGGAAGTATAAATCTTCTATTGGATGGTCTATTGCCGATATTAAGGGAATTAACCCTTCTATTTGTATGCACCGGATCTTATTGGAGGATGATGCAAAGCCGAAGGTCCAACCTCAACGTCGTTTGAATCCGGTTATGCAAGAGGTTGTGAGAAAAGATGTCTTGAAGTTATTTGATGCCGGAATTATCTATGTCATCTCCGATAGTGAGTGGGTTAGCCCGACTCAAGTGGTTGCCAAAAAAGATGGGGTCACCGTTGTAGAAGACGAGAGTGGCGAACAAATAGCCACTCGTTTGCAAACGGGTTGGAGAGTGTGCATCGACTATAGGGCGTTGAATGCGGCAACAAGGAAGGATCATTTTCCTCTTCCTTTTATCGATCAAATGCTTGATAGGCTAGCCATTTATGAGTATTATTGCTTCTTGGATGGGTATTCCGGCTACAACCAAATTGCCATAGCTCCGGAGGACCAACACAAGACGGCCTTCACTTGTCCTTATGGAATATTTGCTTGTCGACGGATGTCGTTTGATCTTTGCAATGCACCGGCCACTTTCCAAAGATGCATGATGGCGATCTTCCACGGACTCATCGAGAAGATTATAGAGGTATTCATGGATGATTTTTCCGTCTTTGGTTCTTCCTTTGATAATTGTTTGGAGAATCTTTCTCAAGTTTTGCAAAGATGTGAGGAAACCTCTCTATGTCTCAATTGGGAGAAATGTCATTTTATGGTAAGAGAGGGCATTGTTTTGGGACATAAGATGTCTAAAGATGGGTTAGAAGTGGATAGAGCAAAAATAGTGGCAATTGAGAAGTTACCTCTACCGACAAACGTGAAGTCCATTCGGAGTTTCCTTGGTCATGCGGGATTCTATAGGCGTTTCATCAAAGATTTTTCCAAGGTATCAAAGCCTCTTTGCTCATTATTGGAAAAGGATTCAAAGTTTGAATTTTCTAGTGCTTGCCTTGATTCGTTTGAGAGGTTGAAGAAGGCACTTGTGTCTACGCCCGTGTTGATTACTCCGGATTGGACGGAGCCATTTGTATTGATGTGCGACGCTAGCGATTGGGCCGTTGGTGCCGTGTTGGGGCAAAAGCAAGACAAGCTCTTCCGAGTGATTTATTATGTTAGCAAGATATTGGACTCGGCTCAATTGAACTATACCACCACCGAAAAGGAATTACTAGCCATGGTGTATGCCTTCGACAAATTCCGTCCATATCTAGTTGGAACACATTCTATTGTTTATACGGATCACGCCGCGATCCGTTACCTTTTTGCCAAGAAGGATGCCAAGCCCCGTTTGATTCGTTGGATTTTATTGCTCCAAGAATTTGATATGGAAATTCGAGATAGAAAGGGATGTGAAAATGTTGTTGCCGATCACCTATCCCGTCTTGAGCATCCAGTTGAAGGAGAAGATCCGAAGGTGCAGATAAATGAGTGTTTTCCCAATGAGCAAGTCTTGAAGTTGGTGGATTATACTCCTTGGTTTGAGGACTATGTGAATTTTCTAATTATTGGTGAAGTGCCGGGTGATCTTACTCATTATCAAAAGAAGAAATTCTTGCATGATGTGAAGTTTTACTATTGGGAGGATCCAAATCTTTATCGTCGATGTGCCGATGGCATCATTCGGAAGTGTGTGAAGCAAACGGATTGGGTGCGAATCATGGAGGAATGTCATAGCTCTCCAAGTGGAGGTCATTTTGGTGCCCATCGGACCGCTATCAAAGTTTTCCATTCCGGGTTTTATTGGCCAACTATCTTCAAGGATTGCATTGCTTTTGTGAAATCGTGTGATAGGTGTCAAAGAATGGGAAACATTTCCAAGAGAGACGAGATGCCACAAAATATTTTGGTGGAAGTTGAATTGTTTGATGTGTGGGGCATAGACTTCATGGGACCCTTTCCCAAGTCTCAAGGGTATACTTATATCTTGCTTGCGGTTGAGTACGTGTCTCGATGGGTAGAAGCAATTCCAACGGTCAAGAATGATTTAAAGGCGGTGCTTAAGTTCTTGCAAAAGAATATCCTCACTCGTTTTGGCACCTCAAGGGCATTGATAAGTGATGGAGGGTCGCATTTCAACAACAAGTGGCTTGGAAGCTTGCTTGCTAAATATGGGGTAAAGCATAAAGTAGCCACTCCATACCGTCCTCAAGGGAATGGCCAAGCCGAGTTGGCCAATCGAGAGATTAAGTAAATCCTAGAAAAATCGGTGGCACATCGAAAAGATTGGGCAAGTCACTTGGATAATGCATTGTGGGCGTATCGCACCGCTTACAAGACTCCTATTGGTATGTCGCCATTTCAACTTGTCTTTGGGAAGTCATGTCATTTGCCGGTTGAACTTGAGCACAAGGCGTATTGGGCCACGAGACGGATTAATCTTGAGTTTAAAGAGGCTGGGTATATAAGGCTTGAAAAGCTTCTTGAACTTGATGAGTGGAGAAATGAGGCGTTTGAGAGCTCTCAGGTTTACAAGGAGAGGGTGAAGAAATTTCATGACCGAGCTATTCGTTCCAAAGATTTTGCCCTCGAAGATGAGGTTCTTCTCTATAACTCTCGTCTCCGTCTCTTTCCGGGCAAGGTGGACGGGTCCCTATGTCATCTATAAGAGCAATGGAAATGACACATATCATCTTCTCAAAGCCGATGGCGAGACCTTCTTGGTGAATGGGCATCGACTCAAGCCGTATCTCAATTGTGAGTCGGACCGGAACGTGATGGTCACACTTCTAAATGACCCTTGAAAGTTGAGGTATCGTCTAGCTTTAGACGTTAAACAAAGCGCTTGTTGGGAGGCACCCCAACATTTTACTTGTTTTTGGTTTTTCTTTTTGTTTTGAGCTTGTGTTGCTTGTTTTGGTGGTGTTAGATTTGGTTGTGAATATGTGTTGTTTGGCTTGGTTTTGTTTGGTTGAGTTTGGTGGTTGTTGTTGTTTTGGTATTGTCGTTTGTTGGAAGTTGAGTTTGCCTCCTAGTTTCTTATATCTTTGTCTATTCATTTGAATGAGCTCGGTTTGATGAGAAATTGGTTGGCATGCTCGTTTGGTTTAGTATGTTGATTGTTGTTTGGTTGTGTTCAAGTTGAGTGTTTGTTTTTGCTTTGATTTGGTAGTTGAATGTTGGAGTTTCTTTCTCGTTCTCTTCGCCGTTGTTTGTCTCCCTTGTTAGAGCTCGTTTTAGTTGAAGTTTCATGCTCGTTTTGTTGCTTATTTTGTGGTGTTAAGCTTTGTTTTAGATTTCATTTCGTTTCAGTCTTTTGTTAAAAAAAAATTTGAAATTGCGTGTAAAAGGTAAATCGGCGGTCCGGACCGGCGGTTTAAGGCCGGACCGCCGAAAAGGTGTCCAGCCCGCGGAAGTAACCTCCGAAAGTTACTGGATTCGCAACCTCTTCACAAATGCAAAACCGGCAGTCAGACCGGCGGTTCATGCCCAGACCGCCGATTTTGGCTCTGGACCGCCGAAATCGCTCTTCAAACTGCCGAATCGTGCGGATTTTCTCTTTTCTTCTATTTTTCTTCCTTCTTTCTTCCCTTTTCACTTATTCTTTTCTTCCCTCTTCAAAAACACACGCAAATTTCATCTTTTCCACCTCAAATTCCTCCCTCAATCCTCCATAACTCCCAAAATCCTTCCACACACCTCATACCCATCACCTAATCTACACTTCCATCCAAGTATTTGTGGTTTTCATCCAGCCAAATCCTCACACCCAAGTTTTGGAGTTCTTGCCCTCTTCTTGTTTAAATTTTCGAATTTAAGGTATTTTGCTTCTTTATTTCTTGTTTTTATGGTTTTTATGCTTAGTTTTTGTAGTTAGTTTGTGTAATTTTCATTTTTAGGTTTGGGTAATTTTTCTAGGGCTTTAATTTCAAAATTTTTGGGGATTTTGTACTTAATTGTCTAATTAATCATGCTGCATTGTGAATTGGCTAAGAATTGAGCATGTTAGTGAATTACTTGAGGATATTTATTGATTGTGATGGTATTTTGGTGCCCTTAAGTGATTTCTAACATAGTTTGTGGAGGTTATGGTGCAAATATAGCATGATTACTTGTTTAGGAGGTTTGGTGATGAAGCTTTAGGGTCTAAATTTTGGATTGATAGTTGTAGTTGAGCTTGAATTGATTGATGTTAGTGATATGGGTGATGTTATATTGTGCTTCATTTGTCTAGATATACATAGATGGAAGGATTGTTGTGATGTATTAATTACTTGGAACTTGTCTTCATATTTAGTTGTGGTTGAGCTAATATTGATGTTGTTTTGGAGATTGAAAACTAAACCACATTGATTGAGTATAAGTACAATGGGTCGAAGCAAGGCGGATAAGCGCCCACGTATTGAGGATTCTCCTCCCAAGGGTAGGAGCAAAGGAAAGGAGAAGGAGAAGCAAAAACCCACTTCATCCCGTAGGCAAGCGGATGATGGTCCATACCACCCTTCCATCTTTGGGGTGTCTAACCTTCAAGAAGAGCACAAGAGGTTATTTATTCATTTAGCTCGACGAGGAGCTCAAAAAGGCCTCGCTTCTTGCAGGTACCCGGATGAACAGGTCCTCAAGGATCTTGGCCTATGGGATAATGTCAAAGAGATGTTCGACCGGATTGGATGGGGTTCAATCTTGACGGGCATGTGGCCTATATGTCCACGGGCTTCATATGAGCTTCTATCTACCTTGGTCATCCCAACCGCTCAAGTAAAGCATCCTCAAACGGTGTATTTCCGGTTGGGAAATGCGACACATTCTTTATCCATGAGACAAGTAAACGAGATTTTCAATTGCCCGAATGAAGGAGATTGTGAGAAGCCAAGGGGGTTCAAACCAAAGGTGCTATGGAAAGAGATGACTTTTGCGACTCAAGTTTACTCTTCGGGGAAGTCAAAGTCCACCCTACTCCGCAACCCCGTCTTTCGGGTCATTCAAAGAATACTTGCCCATACGGTGTTCCAACGGGGTGAGAATAGCTCATGCCGGAGCGTTGAGCTTCAAGTTTTGTGGTGCATGCTCAATTACACAAGGCTCAACTTGGGGCAATTTCTCTTCCGCCAACTTTGGGCCCAAAAGCATCAACAGTCGGGAGTCCTTTGTTGTGGTGGATTAATATCAGCTATAGCTCAATATCTTTGCCCTGAATACGACGAGTGGGAGAAGCTCAATGACAACTTAGTCATGGACTTGAACATGTTGAAGAATATAAAGGTTCTTGTCTCCACTTCTCGGCCTTATCTTTTCCGCCAAAGCAAGGAGTACCGGCCCCGAAAGGGAGAAAAAGAGGTAGTGGAGATCTTCCCATTGCCCGATCCCGTCCTTACCGAGATTACCACTTTTAATCAACGAACAAATTAGAAGATGGATACGCCAATTCATGAGATGACTATCCTAGCGGCCGGCAATCCAAGGGTAGAAGTGGAGGCGAGTGGTAGTAGTGGGGAAGAAGAGGGAGAGGATGGTGAAGGAGAAGATGGAGACACCAACAATGAGGATGATGATGAAGCGGAAGAGCAAGCAAGAAGGGAAGCCCGTCTTGACGAAGGCAAGAGTTGAGAAGAGGCCGAGGGCATCAAGCCTTTGAGCAAGGTCAAGGCTCCCAAGGAGGCTCTCAAGGGCGGTTCCAAGGTGGCTCTCAAGGGGGGTTCCAAGGTGGTTTTCAAGGCTTTGGGGGGTCCTTCGGACCCTATAACATGTATAGCGGACCGGCGGGACCCGGAACCTTCTATGGTGAAGAATTTGCGAGTATGCCGGAGCAAGTGGCGCATATCGACAACTATTGCACTCAGTGAGATAGTGAGTTCGCCGTCATGAGGCACGATATCCAAGCCAACCGTCTTTGGCAACAAGACATGCTCGAATGACAACAAATGCAATTGGAGAACCAAAGAGCCTTTCAAGATGAGATGTATGCTCGCTACGACCAATTCAGGGACGATCTATATGCTCGACAAGACACCTTTCACCAAGAACAAAGGGCCGATTGGCAAAATTATCAACAACAACACCGAGCCGATTTCCAAAGCTTTCAACAAGATCTCTATGATCGTCAAGAGCGGTTTCAACAAGAGCAACGGTCGGAGCAACAAGCGTTTCAACAACAATGGTTCGATCGGCATGATACGTTCAGTCAAGAATTATTTGAACTCCAAGATTGTTACCATCAGGAGGACCTCGTCAACGAACAAGAGTTGTTGGACCTTGTTCACCGCTTTGAAGCTTCTCAACTTGAGGAAGGCCATGCATGGCCCCCGCTTCCGCCCCCCAGTGAAGAAAGAGGTATCCCCGTCTTTGTATTTATTTTTTCCCTTCAAACTTCTTCAGTTCCTTCGGTTTTAAATAAGTTTGGGGGAGGCGGGAGATGAATACAAAGACGTTTGTAAATATGTGTGTGTTTTGCTTGGGTTGTTGAGGTTGGTTTGCTTTAAGTAGTTTTTGTGTGCTTGGTGGAAACTTTTTGGAAATATTTGTAGAAATTTGAGAAAAATTTGAAAATTTGGAGTGTTAGTTGCTATGATTTTGGTTGTGTGTTGCTCATGTAACTGTGATGAGATGCTTATGAAGATATTGTTTTGTTTTTGAGAAAAGTGGGTTGGAATTGAGCATGCTTGATTGGTTTTGCATAGGTTGATGGCTTGATGATTTTGATTCTTCGATTTTTGAACAAAACCCGTGAGACTTGAGCTTTATTATGCCAAATGGTGCACCTTTATTCTTGTGGGTTGGATCATACATGCATTTTTACTCCTATAACTTGCGTTGGATCTATGTTGAGAATGTTAGGTTGTGCAAGAACTTGGAAATGACCTTAGGCCATCTTTGTTAGCCACTTCATATCCTAAACACATCCTTGTGCTTTATATTGTCCATTGTTAACCCATTTGAGCTTGATTTGGCCTTTCTTTGACAAACCGGAGTAAAGGGGGTTGTGGTTGTGTAAGGGTATCCGGGGTGGGTTGTAAAATGAAGAAAAAAATGATGATTTAATGATGGTTTGGATAGTTGTAATGGACTTGATGCATTGATTAAGAAGAAACTTTTTCCCATAAGCTCAATGATGAAAGAAAGAAAGAAAAAAAAAAAGAAAAGAAAAATGATGAGTGAAGAAGAGAAAAGAATGTGGAAGTGAAGCAAAAATGTGTCTCATTGTGTATTAGAATGTCTTTCACTTGAAAATTGAGAATGAATTGTAAAAGAAAGAAAATTTGAGCATAAGGGAATGAAATTGTTGTTTGAAGTCCATTGAATTGGTAGTGCATGGTAGGGGAGGAAGATAGAATGATTCTATGTATGTGTTGAAGTAGAGATAAGGTTGGTGAATGAACTTGTTAAGTCACTCAGCCAAATTTCCCCTCCTAAACCAACGTGCTTACATTGCAACCTAAGAAAAAGCCCTTTGTGATCCTTGTTCTTGCATGACACGTGTCGCAATAGAGATACTAGACGATATGCAAGCCTATGGTGAGTAGAGTGCATTGTATGAATTCGATGAGTGCATAACCATACATTTTGAGGGTTGAGAGATACACTTCCATGTGAGGTTAATTGATTGAAGAGTTGAGATTGATATGCCTGTGACTTGTGTGGAATCATGACGGTTTGCTTGGTTTGGCTTTCAAGTTGTTTTGTGTAATCTGAGGCATCTAGGATCCAAAGTTGCTACTCCATGCGATGTTTATGTTCTTTATTTGAATATATTGTTCGGACGAACAATGCTTAAGTTTGGGGGAGTGATAAACATCTATTTTGTAGCAACTAAACATGTTATCATAGCACAATTTGTCTTGTTTTGCCCTTAAAAGTGATTGGTTTGGTATTGCTTTCACTATTTTGGATTATTTTCACATTTTAGTAGTACTTGTGCATGTGTGTAGGTTGAGCATATGAGGCTAAGTCGAGAGGGAAAGGTCATAGAAGAGCGGAGACGAAGAAACGGGACGAAAAGGTGGAAAACGGGACGGAACGGAGCGAATCAGTGAAAACCGGCAGTCCAGGCGTGATTTCCGGCGGTTCAGCCATGGACCGCCGAAAATCAAGCTCAACCGCCGATCCGCCCTCCGAAAGTTACTGGAATTCAAGCCAAGAAGAAACTCCAAACCGGCGGTCAAGTCGGCGGTCCAGACCGCCGAAAAACAGGGGCAAACCGCCGAAAAATCCTATTTTTGCCCAAACTCGTGTTTTTCTCCTCTTTTCGTGATTTTAACATGTAATAGCACTTTCTACCTCCTATATAAACCTCTTGGCAGCCCCAAAACGTGGAGAACACACCTCCTACACTAAATTCCATTTCAAATAGTTTCCAATTAGGGTTCTAAACACATTTTAATTGATTGTATTAGTGATTTAAGCTTGGATTTGAAGACTTTGTGAAGATTTCAACATTGTGTTCCTAGTTTTTCATCTATGCTATCATTTCTCTTTTGTTTATTGTTGATTTTCATTATGTCTAGCTAGATTTCTTGTTGGTTTTAGGGGTTTGTAATGATTTGTTGATGGTTTGATCATAACTTGTTGAATCTACTATCCTTCTTCTTCTTACTTGTGAATTTGGTGCTTTGATTCATGTGGGAATTGTTGGTCACCTTTCTTGCATGGTTAGTGTTTGTGAAAACTCCTAATAGGTTTTTGCTTGCATGGAATCCCATTTTCACTTCATGTTTTGGCTTGAGACTTAGTAGGTTATTGTTCAATGCATGGTAGCTTATGATCCTTGTGCTTTTGGGAGTTGTTTGATTGACTTGAGTCTTAATAAGAGATAGTTGATTGAATGATCCTCTTTTACTAATTGTCGAGAGAGATTAGTGGATAATTGTATGGATTGCTTCCTAAGTTGAGGATTAAATGTGGTTTGAATGATTTAGCAAGTGTTGATCAAGCTATCTAGAATTAAAATGAATCCCTAGAACCAACTCTTTCCCTTATTTGTTCCTTATTTGGTTGTTTGATCTTTTGTTTGTCATTTTTGCATGTTCTTGTCTCATAATTGCTCATTTAGCTTTGATTTCTTGTTTAAGAGTTTGTATGAATCCTAAATCACTTTGTCTAAAAGCTTGAATAGTAGGAATGTGCACGAATTTCATTTCCACTAAAAACTCGGCTAATAGTCCTTGAGGATACGATAACTCGTTATTTTATACTACAATAACCCGATAAAGTGCGGTTAATATTGCTTGGTAGAAAATTAGCGATCAATATTCAATAAATCGAACATAAACACACACTTAGAAGCATATATTTTCAAACCCAACATTCAATTTCGTGTGAAATTTTAGCACTAACCGGTGGTTCATTGTCGACGAATCTTACTTGCTCCTCGTCCGGAATAGATGTCGACGCCCTTGACTCCCCATCGTGGTCGGATTGATCACTCATTGCCGTCGTATGTGTGTATATGCGTCGTCGTGTATATCGATGGTTAAGGGAGAGAGAGAGAGATAGAAAGTGATGTGTGGTGGGGTGGGAAAGTGGGGGACCGCATATGATAGGATTTTTTTAATTTTTTTTTGTCTTTTCTTATTTGTTTATTAAAAGTAAGGGTATTTTAGTCTTTTAAGTGATTTTAATATAGAAAACTTATACTTTTATAAAAGAGTGTAAAAAACTTCTACCTTTTATCAAAAGATATTTATAAAGAGTTTGTCCATATACATGTGTGTGTTTATTTATATGAAATAACATGAAGATTTTGTATATAAAAATTAATAAGTCTTAGTTAGGTGGTTTGTTCTTTAATTTATGTATATTACAATATATTAACATATATGTTTAATTATGTTGTATTTGATGAAGTCGGTGGGTTTTCGCTAGGTACTATGTATCGTATAAATATGTATAGATTTTAACTAAGTTTTAATTTGTTGGTTTCTATTCTTATTAAAAACCATGCATATTGACATAAATGAGTTTGATTGTTTTCTGTGTATGTATCGTATAAGCATGTATAGGTTTTACTGGAGTAAGTTTTAATTCGTTGGTTTCTATTCTTATTAAAAACCATGCACATTGACATAGATAATCATTTATAGGATCGGCGCGTGGACTTAACTATTTAATTGAGATTCGAGCCGAGTTAAAAAGGTTAAGGTGAGGTTTAAAGTTGCATTTGATGTTTATCCTTATTTTATATTTTGCGATGTACATACGTGTGATATGCAGGTACAACCCTCAGGCTATATGATAACGAGTTTTAGTCTTCGGACTACAAGATAAAGCGAGGTATAGCTTTCGCACTACAAGATAAAGCTTCGGGCTACGAGGAAGTGAAACATTGCTTTCGGGCGATGTAATGATATTGACGGTTTTTCCATGTATCATGTTGTCGTAATTTATATAATCTGGATAAATGCACCCCACTGAGTTTGAAGTACTCACCCCAAACTATTAATCTTTTTTGGAGAAGACTCGGGCGTGGCATCGATATATGAGTTTAAGAACAAATAATTTGAGTTTGATTTAGTTTAAAAGCATTATGACATTATTCAGTTTAAAAGCACAATGTGACCGGTTGCACAGGAGTGATAATAATTCCTACTAGATGATAAGTTCCTAAAAGTTTATTCTCGTAAAACTTGTAGTCCTAGTTATGCAAATAATGTAAGTTAATTATTTCCTTGTTTAACACAAATAAAGTACACAAACTAAATAATAATAATAATAATAATAATAATAATAATCTGAACATGCATTAATTTCCTTGGGTCTCAAAACGTATATCTAGGCCATGCAAATTTGATATACGTAGAATCATGATCATACTTATGCAACATTTCTAAACACGGCTTACAAGATTTAAATAAATAATTACGTAAGATATAATACAGTTCTTTTAAAAAGTAAATCGGTATATAAAACTTTGGGTAGTTACAATAAGAAACCCATCATTTCTTATATGAGTGAAAAAAGAATAGGAAAACATTATGTTTCTTTTGAGATTAATTTTAGTACCTAGTACTAAGGACTATGCGAAAGTCTATATCCGCAAACTGAATTGCACTTTGCAGTTCACATGTTCTTAATCGATACGAGTTGAAGAATGGACATATTTTTTTAAACGGTAACAATTCAAAAAAGGAAAAGAAAAAAAAAGAAAAAAAAACTGAATTTCAGTATCAAACTTGGGCCGATACATTTTAATGAGAATGAATTGAATAGACCGAGAGAGGTTCGATACTCGATAAAATAAAAAAGATTCATTTTCCTAGAAGAGAAGTAGTGGAGTAGTAATATTAGCAAACAAATGTGGAAATTTAGGACCATGAAGAACTGAGAAGCTACTGAATCTAAGACTAAGAGTGACAATGGTGATAACGACAAGGTAGTAAACAGATCTATATCTATTTAAAGTTTAACATATGCCCTCACTGTGTGTGGGCCCATCTCATTTCCCCATTCATATACTAGTAGTATTTATTTATCAGTTTTTGGTCCAAAGCCCACGATATGAGGACCATTTCATTTCTTACACATACATATTTAGCCTTTTTCCTGAAATAATATTTGAATGCATAGTAACGTGGTAGTAAAATTTGGTAGTAATAAATAAACACAGCCCTGACTGCCACCCGTTGTACGCGCATAAAATAATTAGTGATCTACAATAGGAAAAAAGATTATAAATTATTTCAACCCTGCTGCTCTGTCATTTTCTTTCCTATTTTATTGTAGTACTCCATATGATATATGGCATTTGCATTATTGAGGTCAAATCTCTCCTCACTTAGACAATTACAATCTAGCCTCCCCCATGCCATTCCATTGCATTAATAATAAGATTTATTTTTCTATAATTCCAAAAGTTTCCAAATACGAAATAAATCTTGAATTAAATTGGGATACAAACTGTGAACGAGATAAGGTCATAACATAAGGTGGACTCTTCAAGTAGCCTTATTTTAAATCTCTCTCTTAAAACTCACGCACAATAGTTGCACAACCTTACCTGTTACCCCGGTCCCGGAGGCACTCTCTCTCTCAAAACACACACACACACACACCTGTCACATGTAGTGTAGGAGTTGATTTCTCCCACATCTGAAATCACGAAGAAGCCATAAATAATAGTCGTGCTAGAATAAATTCATATTCACAGAACAAACTCTGGTGTATTGCAAGTAAGTACACAGAGAGAGAGAGAGAGAGAGAGAGAGAGAGAGAGGCCAAAGCCAAATATGAAGGGGCCAAATTCAACCCCCCCACACTACACTCCCCTGGATAAACCCACGTCCAACAACACCGCCGCCTCTTTCCTCAAAAAACCCAAACTCTACTCCTTCGCCGCCGTCGCCATCCTCTGCTCCCTCTTCTACCTCCTCGGCGTCTGGCAGCACGCTGCCACCAACTCTCCCTCAGCCACCCTCGACACCGCCGCCCCTTGTTTCTTTATCACCCACAACACCACCACCACCACCAAGCAATCCTACTCCTCCACCGCACAGCTAGACTTCAACAGCCACCACAACGCGGCAGATGGCGGCGGCGGCAGCCTCTCCTCCGCCGTGAAAGTGTACCCCCCATGCAGCAGCAAGTACAGCGAGTACACCCCATGTGAGGACCAGAAGAGATCGCTGAAATTCCCGAGAGAGAGATTGATATACAGAGAGAGGCACTGCCCCTCCAAGAACGAGCTCCTCAAATGCCGGATTCCGGCGCCCTACGGCTACAAGAATCCCTTCAAGTGGCCTCTCAGCCGGGATCTGGCCTGGTACGCCAATGTCCCCCACAAGGAGCTCACCGTCGAGAAGGCCGTCCAGAACTGGATACGCTTCGAGGGCGACCGCTTCAGGTTCCCCGGCGGCGGCACTATGTTCCCCAACGGCGCCTCCGCCTACATTGATGACATCGGGAAGTTGATCAATTTGAAAGATGGCTCCATTAGAACTGCCATCGATACTGGCTGCGGGGTAAATCAACCATTTTCATTATTATTTATTTTACCGTTGCTTTTTAAATTATTTCATTTGCCAATAATTTTGAAATGATTATACAATCCTTTTCAGACTAAAATCAATTCATGCTGCTTTTTGGTGCATATATGCTTTTATTACGGTGCTGCTAGCTTTCCTTTTAACACTCTTTCTCTCTATTCATGGCTTTTGTTTCCATTTTTTTATTCCAGATTTCAGTTTTCGTGGTACCGCCATATTTGGTTAGATTGTCACACGCACGAAACTTAGTTTATTTGCAGAGCTCAATTTCTTTTCAGTGTTTGTTTCACTTTCTGGCATGGCGATGGCGCCCATGCAAATTGTCTTTTTCCCAGGCCATTATCTTGGTCCCAGACACTTTCAGTTCCCTTCTTTCCTGGCTCTATTCTTAATACGAGGATTCTCCAATAATAAAATTGGGGATGAATTGAAATGCAACCGGAGTAAAAATGATGATGCGAGTAATCGAACGATTGTGGAGTAACTTTAGCGGTGCAAATGAAATGTACAGGTAGCGAGCTGGGGAGCCTATCTTATATCTAGAAATATCCTTCCAATATCGTTTGCACCAAGGGATACACACGAAGCGCAGGTGCAATTTGCTTTGGAGCGAGGAGTTCCTGCCTTGATCGGTGTCATCGCCTCCAAGAGGCTTCCATATCCTTCTAGAGCTTTCGACATGGCTCATTGTTCTCGCTGCCTCATTCCCTGGGGTCAACATGGTAATGTATACCACACTCCGTTGCATATATCATGCAACATTCTTCTTTGCTTTCAGTTCTATTCTTTTCAACTGAAAAAGTTATTAATTTTGATGTGCATATATAGATGGAGCTTACTTGATTGAAGTGGATCGGGTGTTGAGGCCGGGTGGATACTGGATCCTCTCGGGCCCCCCAATCCGGTGGAGGAAACACTGGAAGGGTTGGGAACGGTCGAGAGAGGATCTGAATGCAGAGCAGATGCAGATTGAGAATATAACCTCAAGCCTGTGCTGGAAGAAGGTGGTTGAGAAGGATGATATTGCCATTTGGCAGAAACCACTCAATCACTTCAACTGCAGAACCAAAAATATCTGCACTTCTCATGATTCTGATAAGGCTTGGTTCGTGCTACTGACGCAGCCATATTAAACTTGCTAGCTCTTGCCTCATTCTTTAATGGATATGATGGTGGCTTTTGCAGGTACACCAGCTTGGAAACTTGTCTGACCCCATTGCCTCAAGTTTCCGACAGAGACGAGGTTGCTGGTGGAGAATTGCAGAAATGGCCGAAAAGATTAAACTCCGTACCCCCCAGGATCAGTCGGGGAAGTATAGATGGAGTGACCTCTGAAATGTTTCAGCAAGATTTGCGGCTTTGGAAGAAGAGAGTTGCGTATTACAAAAATGTTAATAGCCAACTTGGGCAAAAGGGGAGGTATCGAAACATCTTGGACATGAATGCTTTCTTGGGTGGATTTGCTGCTACTTTGGTTAAGGATCCACTTTGGGTGATGAACGTAGTCCCGGTAGAGGCTAAGTTCAACACGCTTGGTGCTATATACGAGCGAGGATTGATCGGAACATATCAGAGCTGGTATATATATATATATAATCCAATATTTTATATACTACTATTTGAATCTAATGCAGGTTAATTAAGGCTAAATTTGGTGCAGGTGTGAGGCAATGTCAACATATCCTAGAACCTATGATCTCATCCATGCTGATTCAGTATTTACACTCTACAAGGACAGGTAAAATATAGTACTACTATATCTCTCTGTTAATTAAGCCCCTTTTTTTTTTTTTACATAGGCGGTTGTTTAAGACAGATGTTGTTTGTGATATATATGTAGGTGTGAAATGGAAGATATAATGTTGGAGATTGATAGAATTTTGAGACCAGAAGGAAGTATAATTATTCGAGACGATGTAGATATGCTGGTGAAGGTGAAGAGGATTGGTGATGGACTCAAGTGGGAGAGTCAGATTGTAGATCATGAGGATGGGCCTTTAAAGAGGGAAAAGCTTTTGTTTGCAGTGAAGTTGTATTGGACATCTCCAGCTTCTGCCCATCACCAATCTTAAGGCTTTTTTTCAGACATTTCATCCTTTTTTGCTTTCTACCAAAAGTGTAGTATTCATCATGTCACAATACTAATTCCATTGTATTTTCTGCTCATTCTTTATCGTATCTAGCCTATAAAGCCAACTCAGTCGTTAACTCTCTCTCTCTCTCTCTCTCTCTCTCTCTCTCTCTCTCTCTCTCTCTCTCGATACTTGCAATTAAAAACAAATTAAGAATTCATTTTAAAATGGTTTGTGCCAAGGCACAGATGTGATGACACACCCATAATTAGGTTGGTCATGCAAATTAAACTTAAGCAATAGAGGGTCTATAAATTGATAGTGATGGCTAGTGGCTAGAAATACAAGAGCAGAGGTGAGATAAAACAACAAAGCAAGAAGTAATATAGCAGCAATGAAGTGTGTTTATGGAGTGATGCTGGTGATCATGGTGGTGAGTGTGAACCATGTAATGGTTGAATCCCAGGTACAAAGCACGTGCTCCACCTCCCTCTCAAGTTTGAACGTGTGCACGCCCTTTGTGGTGCCCGGTGCAGCCACCAACCCGAGCCCCGACTGCTGTGGGGCCCTTCAGGCCGTCGACCATGACTGTCTGTGCAGCACTCTCAGGATCGCCTCCCGTATCCCTGCTCAGTGCAACCTTCCTCCCCTCTCTTGTGGTACTCTTTCAATTCAAAAATACTCATCATATATATAACGTTCCATGTCTTGTTATTTCAATGTTAGTTTTAACATTTTGCATTTATTCTGATGCAGCAAATTGAGGTTGGAGTTTGGATCGCCAAATAATCCCACAAACTTGGACTCCTTTTCGATTTTCTCTTTTTTTATTTTTAGGTGTGTTTTGTTTGTGAGTGTCTGCTCTGCTTCAGCCTTTCTAGTGTTAAGCAATTCCATGTAATGAAATGTTAGGTGAAGAAAGAGCAAAGTGTCAACAAATAACCTACAAAGATGGTTTCCATTTTTGAGGAATAAAACTAGATGTTTTTAACTAGCCAGCCTAATTTACATTATTGCAGAATACTGAAATCTGATTATTTTCAATACCTGTTGGTCATGGAGAGAGGAAAAAAAGTGGAAATTGGATCTGTGGGTGATTAATTTCAATTTGACCTCTTATCCAATTTATTGTCTCATTGCTCTAATTTATGAGATGGGCTTAAACGCGGTATGATGGACTCAACCTGATCTCAGTTATTAACTATAGTATAAAAATAATCTGTAGACTAACATACTTAACACACCCAATAATTCAATATTTCGCTAATATAAGGTTTTTTCAATTGATTTTATGTTCTTATAGTCATCCAATCCAACCACAAATTCCTAATGAAAATAAATATATAAAATAAACCCACCTTTTTTCTGTAATACACCTCATCATCGTAGTAAAAAAGAAATTTATTAAGAGTCAATTAAAAGCATTTTAAGACAACACATTTAATTCTATTTACATCCCTTTGAATATGTATCAAAATCATAACTAACTTTTCAATTAGTTGTAACTGGGATCACTCTAATAGATAATGAAGTGAATTCAAGTGTAACATTAGCGGAAAAAATAACTGATTTGATAAACTCGTAAGAAAAGACCCAACGGTATGAACTGTAGAATAAAAATGATCTAATGAAATGCAAAAAGAAATTGTAGAATAACCTAACAAAAAATAAAATAAAAATCAAAGTAGGAGGAAATGAAAACGTGTTCCACCTAAAACCAATTTAACAGGTAAATCAACCATTTGCTAACTTGTCAAAAATGGTAAAAGCACTCACGAATTTTATTACTCTGGAAATATTTGTCCATTCGGGAAAAAATGATTGAGTTTAAGCTTATATAATGGTAAACTCATACTGGAAATGACCTCAATATCAGTTTACTTTGGTTAACTATTTTTGGGCCACGCAGATTCAATAGTAATAAGGGTAGTGATAATCGGCCACTTAATGGCCAGCTACCACCGATTTTTTTTGCCCAAACCGGTTATTTGGTCCGGTTTTATTTGGACCGATTTTTTTTTTAATTAATTGGGAAGACAATTCTAACCTTGATTAATTAAGGTAAATAATGACTAAATATTTTTTGAATGGACCGAAAATTTTATCCTATTAATTAGGGATAATTTCAAATCTGCATAACAATCAATCCATTAAATTCAAATCTCTAATTATGGCGTATAATTTCAAATCTGCATAATTATACCCGTATACTTGCGGCGTGTAAATAAAATAACGAACAAGTGGCAGATTTTTTTAGTGTGAGAAATGTGGTAATAAAAAAATTGCAGATGAAAATAAAAGAGAGGATTAAATAAAAGGAAAAAAACAGTAAAGGAGATATAAAAGTGTGAAAAAAGGAGGAGGTAAAGTTGTCAAGAAGTACTAGAAGAAGTTGAGTAGAGCGTTTTTTTAGGACCGTAACTTTTATCATTTTTCAATTGTAGGCCAAAATTTTGCAGGCTTTCAAATTTAGGACAATATCTAAAAAAAATGATCATATTCAGGAAAAATTTGAGCCCGATCGGGCTAAGTCGCACATGAGGTCGAAAATTCGGCCCGATGTATACTTGACGTTTTTACAAACATTTGGTGTAAAAAAATTATAAATCTTCGACCAATGTCAAAAAATAAAAAATAAAAATGTAAAGGAGAATTGGGGCGAACTAGTTACTAGCTACTACTAACAGATGTAATAAGGTGGAGATTCAAGTAGTGCGGTGTTAGCTGCATGTTGACGCTATGATTTCTATAGAACTCATGCTTCCCGTCGGCGTGTAACCAGCGCTGTCCTCGCCTCCTGGTCGAAGCAAACGTCATTGGTGGAGACGCTATTTTCTTTGAGTATTCCGGCGAGCATGTGCTCGAACTCGTCGTCGCCTAGCTTCCCCACGAAGGCAGTGGTTTCGCCCAACCTCGCCGCTGCTATGGCCACGTTACACGAAAGTCGGTGCCTCCGCTAGCGACATGTCGGTCACCATTGGCACGAAGTCGAGAACAAATTCAAGCCATTAGGTGATGAGCACTTTTTTGTTTTCCTTACAAACAACTTGATTCAAAATTTTTCCATGAATTGATTTACAGATTTGTGTACGCAAACTGTTTGTAAAAACGTCAAGTAGGTATCGGGCCGAATTATTGAGCTCATGTGCGACTTAGCCCGATCGAGCTCAAATTTATCGTGAATATGGTAATTTTTTTAGATATTGTCCCAAAATTATAAGCCCGCAAAATTTTGACCTACAATTGAAAAACGGTAAAAATTACAGTCCTAAAAAAACACTCTACCCCAAAGAATTAAAAATGTGGGTCAGGGTCGTCCGGTATTCGGGTCCAAGCAAACACGAATTTGGGCGGCTGGATTGTATCAGATCGAACGGACATAATTATCGGAATCTGAATTGCCCCATCCCCCTTTCCCCAACGACAATTCACGAATTAATTTATTTCTCACTCATTTCCCGGTGACCTCTCCGCCACCGCCACCCCATCCGCTGCCGCCGTCTCGATCCCCACCTTTATCCATTATTCGCCGCAGACACTTCGGAGTAAACTGCCCGACGTCGCCGACGGAGAGCACAATTCTCGAGGCTTCTCTTTTGGCGAGCAGCTTGTGAATTCATTGGTGCTTCTCTTCTTCATTCGTTATCTTCCTTATGCATTAAAGTTAATCTTCTGAGCTTGACTCCATTTGTCAGTCTCTCATCACTTTGTATTGCTTCAACTGCCACTGTAACTAATTATCCCAGGTATATATCTATATCTTTATATATGTTTCAATGATCTTATTCTTATGTGCGTTTTTTACTCAATTAAGAACTTAACCTTGTAATCAGAAGAGTATTATAGTTGAACTAATTATTTAAATTCATCTCCAATGATGTAGTCGACGTTACCATCTTATCTCGCCATCTGGGGTGTATTATTAGAAGCTTGGTTTGTAATAGATTTTCTTATTGAGATTCTGTACTTTTATGTTTACATCTAGTGCTAATTTCGGTCCAGGTGTATATTGTTGAAACCTTTCTGGTGACATGCCCACCCATATACTCGTTATGTTTATTTTGCATGATAAGAAAAGGCGATTAAAGGCTCGTATGATTTGATATGATTTCAAACAAAATTATGTGGTCAAAGAAGATAGTCTTCTGCTCTTCTTAGAATGATCTATATTTTTGTAAAATTTTTATATGTGGGATAGAAGCATGTAACTTGCTTGATAACTATACAGTAAAAAGATTGTGCTTCTACAAATACTTATGGTTTTGTGTTGGTCATGAAGATATCTTCCTCATCTTCTCCCAATATTATACGATATATTCAGAAGTCATCTTTTAACTAAAATTGTTAAGTCAGTGAGAGAATCCATACTTGTTTGGCTGTGTCAAGATTTCTATTATCATAATCTATGGTTATAACGTAAATCTTGTTGAGGTGGGATTTTGTTTGGATTAGCATACTAACAAGCACATAATAGAGTAGCAAAATTATTTGCCCTTTTCTTTGGATGAAAAATTATTATTCTTTACTCAGCTGGAAACATCTTATTTAGTCTCTTCCAGTGCCATTCTTTTCACTATACCTATATATTTCAGAATTTATCTTTGAGCATATGTTCAGGTACAATGATTTTCATTTCTTTTATGTGGTGAGAATGGATGCAGTTGGTGGCAGTATACATTGCATTGTCTCAGCATCTTATATAACTAAAATTATGGTCTTATGTTGATAAATTGCTAAAGCAGCAATCTATGGCTGTCCTATATGTACTGCATAAGTATAAAATTATAAATATATTATGGTCGTAAGTTTTCGTGTCTTCTATGGTATTTCTGGTAAGTCTACTAGTATATCATGTTTGAACAGAAAAGGGACAAGAGGGGAACAAAAGATAATGCATTGGAATTATTACTAGGGAGCTTTTTGATCATTCTTTCTTTCTTTTCAAAATTTGATTTTTCATGCTCACCTTTGTAGTTACTTGAAGGAGGGTCATGGATGTAAATGAGGGTGAGGAAGTTATGAACCAGAATCATGTAGACGTCAGAATGTCAAATAATTTGGACTTGAATGTGGAACATGACTGTCGTAGCCCAAAGTCATCCAATATCAATGGAGTTCGTTCTTGTCATTCTTTGAAACATGAGGTACTAAAACTGGGCACTGAGTTTGAGTCTGATGAGCAAGCATATAGATTTTATCATAAGTATGCGGAGTTGGTTGGGTTTAGTGTACGAAAGGATTGGGTCAATAGGAGCAAGGTCCATGGCCGGGTGATGTCCAGAAAGTTTACCTGTTCCAGACAAGGTCACCGGAAGAAAGACAAGAGAGATGTTAATGTGAAGAAACACCGCAAGGAAACAAGAACAGGTTGTTTGGCTTACATGGTAGTAACTCGTCAACCCAATGGAAAATATCTTGTTACTCAATTTGAGGCAGAGCACAATCATGAGGATGTGAATCTTACTAAAGCTGAGAGGTTACTGGAATCACCATCATGTGAAGGGGACTCTACTGAAGTTTCTGAAACTGACTCATTGAAGTACTCAGAGATTCAGTCAAAGCTGTCTTTTCAGATGTTAGGTATACGATTTTGCCCTCCAGAAAACTTCGATGACCTTCAAATGGATGATGAGATTTTCTTGAACTCCAGACGGACAAGAGATATGAAGGAAGGAGATGCTGCACGCCTGGTGTATTACTTCCAGAAACAGCATTTTGTAAATCCTTCATTCTTTTACTCAGTACAACTTGACATTGATGATAAGGTTAGCAATATATTTTGGGCAGATGACAATATGATCATGGAATATGGCCATTTTGGTGATGTTGTCTGTCTAGATACGTCGTGCACAAGAAACAAAAGTTTTCGTCCTCTTGTTCAGTTTGTTGGACTAAATAATCATAAGCAAGCCGTCATTTTTGGTGCTGCCTTTTTATATGATGACAGTGTTAGTTCCTTCAAATGGCTAGTTCAAACTTTTGTTGAAGCAATGTCTGGTAAAAAGCCCAAGTTCATTCTGTCAGATCAGGATGTGACGGTTGTCCAAGCTATTCATGCTGTATTACCGGAAACAAGCCACTGCATATGTGCCTGGCAGATGTATCTGATCGCCCTTAAACATCTTCGGCATGTGGTTAAGGAATATGATTCTTTTGCAATTGATTTTAGGAATTGTATCTTTGGTCATGAGGAGGAGGAAGATTTTATCCAAGCATGGGATTCTATGTTGGAGAGACATGGCTTGTGTCATAATGCATGGTTGAGATGGATGTATAGAGAGAAAGAGAAATGGGCTGTAGTGTATGGTAGAAATACTTTCTTCATTGAGAGAAATGGCATACATCTTGTAGAGCTTTTGTCCGATAAACTCAGAAGCTGCTTAGGGGCGGATGTTGATGTTCTTCAGTTTTTCAAGCATTTTCAGAATGTGGTCAATGATCAAAGGTATAGAGAGCTAGAATCAACTCTTGACATGGAAAGACATGCTCCAGTTTTAATGGCCAATGCAATCTTACTAAAGCATCCTAGTGAGAGTTATACGCCTAAGGCTTTAGAAGTATTTCAGAGAGAATACGAGAAATGTTTGAATGTCATCATTGATAAGTGTGGTGAGCGTGATTCAAAATCTGATTATAAAGCCAAAACATATGGGAAGTCTAGAGACTTCTTGGTCACATATAATTCGTTTGATGGCACTGTTTCTTGTAACTGCATGAAGTTTGAGCATGTCGGTTTTTTGTGCAGCCATGCTCTAAAAGTCCTTGATCATCAAAATATAAAGGTCGTTCCACATTATTATATCTTGAAGAGATGGGCGAAAGATGCAAGGATTTTACCAATTGGAGAAAGTCATAGTTGTACAAATGATGACAACAGAAAGATTATTGCCACTCGTTACAAAGACCTGTGTCGTAATATAATGAAAATATCTGCCAGGGCTGCTGAATCTGACCCAGCTTTCGAATATGCTGCGAGGCAACTTGATGAAGTGATGCGAGGAATTGAAAGAATCATGAGTTCTAAAACTTTAGAGGAAGCTAAACTCCCTTGTGCTTCTGATAATGAACTAGCTGATGTTGGTCTTGATAGAAATGACTTTGAGGATCAGGATGTTGATGTGATGAAAGGAACCTCTGAAGCAGAAAGTATATTACCTGATAAGGATCAACTTAGTCACCGTGGTGAACAAATACCTGGTGCGAATGGCGGTCTAAATGTTCGCCTGTCTCCACCTGAGACAGTTGTAGCTGTTGCATGTGCTCCTTCCACATATATTTCTTCTCCAAGTCCTGCGCCTTCATTGAGTCCACTTACACAGGTAGATTGGTTACATTGAAAGACATTCTAACTGGCTGTTTTCTGTGTCCTTTCTTTTTAACTCCATAATATTTTACTATGGAATTTCTTTCTACTGTAGGGATTATACACCATTGAATCCAGTCAGATGGTGCAGAGCATGTTTCAAGCATCTAACTTAGCCATTAACCAGCAAGTTCATCCTAACATGTATGAGCCTTCAAGTTTTTACTCTAACCAACATCATTCTCCCAGCCATGCTCAATTCCTTCAAGTAAGTCCATCTACGCCTACGATAAAAAATCTATTGC
This sequence comes from Schizonepeta tenuifolia, assembly GCA_029490685.1. Taxonomy (NCBI): domain Eukaryota; kingdom Viridiplantae; phylum Streptophyta; class Magnoliopsida; order Lamiales; family Lamiaceae; genus Schizonepeta; species Schizonepeta tenuifolia. The sequence continues at coordinate 13,254,574 of CM055955.1, read as the reverse complement.
ACGCTCTTCATAAATGCTCTGACCTGCTCTTGTACTCCTTTCATGCAGGAGTCGTTGATTCATAGCCAGTTTCAGGATCCTGTGTCAAATGGTAATCAATTGAAGCAGGTAAGTCTGGTTGCTAGGATAAGATGGAATGATGGGAATGATTCTTTGTTAACAAGATTTGCTTCCTGTGATGCATGTGTAGGTAATGGATGACAGCCAGCATCCACATGCATCTCCATTCATGCACTATAATCACAGATACAGAGCTGCCGGTGTTTAGAATACAAAATTGACGAGATATTGCCTTGGAGCTGTCCGAAAAATCATATTATCTGTATGCTGTAGCAGGATCTAATGTATAGTCATATACATAGTTCAGTATCCCATACTGATATTTGAGATTCAGCCAGTCTTTCCTTAGTGAGAGAGGGGCCATTAGATGATATACTGCTAAGAGAAGTCGGAGAACGAAATGCATCATTGAGGAGATTGCTTCTACTGCTCCTGGGTGTAACTAAAAGTAAATTTTCTTCCTTCTTTGGCATACGTGAGTGACTGGAAAGCATTATAAGGCAGGCCAGATTCTGTATGTTTTTGAAAGCCTGATGTTCCCTGTTTCTGATGATGCAAAGTTGAATGCTAGGTTGGCTAAGCATATATGATGAAGGGGACTGGAGTTGATGCTAGTTATTTTTCGGCTAAGCACAATATGATTACCAGGCTATTGCTGGTGCATTTTGCTAAAAAATAGCCCGGTAAGACAGACATGTATGACAGTTCTTCAATGGGTAAAAGCAAGTGTATATAATAAATGGCATCTGAGCTATGTATCCTCTGAGAATCAACTCTCACCACCTTAAATATGTCAAGTTGTCATGGTGAATATATAATTTTCATGCTGTATATTTCTTTCCTTATTTAATATGACAACTATTTTGACAATTCTCCATTTGTTTTCACTCTCCGTACAAATTATATTTCAACCAGGTAATATAAAGCCGATGATATTTCCTTTTGGGACTATTTGTTACCAGCAGGGATGCTACGAAAGACGTTGAGTGTCAAGGTTTACTGCATTTGTGTGTGTGTTGAAGGATTGAGATTAGAGGAGATGAAGGTCTGGTTTGGCGGTGCAGTAATGTGGCGATGTATCCTGTGTGTTATTTCACTTTCATAAGGGGTGGGGGACCGTGGGACTTGTGGCTCTTGATTGTTTCACCATTTTGTTTTTCCCATTACCTTTATTTTTTAGTATATCTCTAGATATATATGTGAATCATTTTGAGCACCAAAAATATTACCTAATTCTTATTACGACGCCTCTACCTATCTATCTGCTTAACGTGTGAAATTGTTTTCTTGATGCCAAATAATCATTCCTCCTCATTATTTTCAATCATCACTATTGATGCTACTTGAAGTGTAAGATTTTCACTCATTATTCCGGTTAACCCCCTTTTTTGTTCCACCATTTTCTTTATGTTTTTCTTTTTCACCGACAATCTACAGTTTTTTTTTTTTTTTTTTTTTTTTTTTTTTTTTTTTTTTTTTGGGCGCTCCCGTAAATTAAAAAACGTTGTACTATTTTATTTGATGTTCGGTGCAAGTCCTAATGAAGATGATCATTTCACCAAACTAGAACAACCTGTAACTTCATTCTTCATAAATAGAATTACTAACAACAAAGTTGAGATGCATGAAAGTCCAACTACAAAGACAGGTCACGTCTTTTTCTTCAAAAAAGAATGAACCGTAGTATTTTCTAATTACTAATCACATGAACAAATCCTAATCCATCCTATTCTATTGAAACTAAAATCCTCAAATTGGTAATTGTCTATTTTCTTTTTCCTGAGGTAGGGGATTGGGATTGAGATTTGTAGCACTTCCAGCAGTTAACTCGAAATTAATTTAAATCTAAACTAAAATAACAAAATGTGTGTTATAATGTTATCTGCGAGATCTCTTAAGTTAGTTGGGCCCCACAAAAATATTTGCATCTTCCTATATTTTTCTTTGAATTTACATCTTCGTAAATTTTCTTCTATCTCATAAATTGAGTTGGGGCCACAATTTTTATAAAATAATTAATAGGAAGTTTAAGAATTTATGTTGCGAGTGCTATATCTAGGTCCCTTCCTTATAGCATCCAAATTAATACTAATAAAGATGATTGACATTTGTGGAAATCTTAAGTATTTATTTTCAGTAACACGACATACAAATGAAAAAAAATAATATAGGTCAATCTATTAATTACTTTATTGATTATTTACTTTTATATCAAATTATCACTATTATCCAAAGTTAACACACTATTAATTTTAGTACTTTTTCCGTCCATGAAAGAGTGTACCATTTAGGTGTCGGCACAGGTTTTAAGAAAGCTGGTAAAGTTGTTGTGAGTGGAGTTAGAGTCTCACTTGTTGAGAGTGGAAGAAGTGGAATGAAAGTTAAAATTATTGAGTGGAATAAGGGCCCCACTTGTTGTAAGTGTAAAAGGTGAAATTAAATTAAAATTATTTGTGAGTGGAATTAGGGTTCCACCTATTGTGAGTGGAAAAGGTAAAATGTGTGTGGAAGTTGTTATGAATTGATATTGATGTGATTGTAAAAAGTGAAGTAGTGCACTTCTTTGTATACAAATATAAATGGGTAAGTAGAGCATTTTTTCGTAAGGATGATACTATTGTAAAAGTTTACCTTTTAGATATAGAAAGCAATTGCATACTTTAGTATTTTTTTTACAATATTAATTATATTATAACTCGAATCTTTCTATATCATAGCCAGATAATTTCACATGAAATCTAGTATCTATTATTATATAAACGAAAATGATTCTTCGTTAAAAAAAATTCTATGTGGCACACTCCAAACCCCTCCATTCTTATTTATCTAAATTCTCAATTTTTTTGAATTTAAATCAATATTTATCATATGTTAGTATATTAATTAAAATTTATATATAGTATAGATTAATAAGATCAAATCTTCGAAATTTATTGCTAGATTTGATAGTGGTCAAATTAGCAGATAAATCATAAATATGGAAACGAGAAATTTACAGCAAATTTTTTTATGATTATTATCCTAAAATTTCTAATGAATTGAAATAATGAAATATGGCCGATAGCCGTTGATAGAGTCAATATTATTATAAAGTGTTAGAAATCTTTTTTTTTTCCTGTGTGGAGTGTGGACAAAAATTCCAGCTATTTATTATATATTCTTAGATTTTTCAATTTTTAAATATAACAAAATAATAGATCTTAAATATCTACTAAAATATTATGTCCCACATCGGTTTTTCAACGAAACTTCACCCATTGAAAAGCTTATAAATATCTGGAATCAATGTGTATATTCTTATCTTTTGCACCACCAGTTTTATTTGACCAATTTATTTATTAGTTGACCGAATAAATAACTATATTTTTATAGTTAATTTAATTTGGCTGAATAAATAAATATTTTTTGTAGGGATCAATTTATTAGTTGGTCGAATAACTGGTTGCAAAATAATTTGGCTAATTTATTGGTTGCTTGAATCAAAATTTGAAATAGTCTAATAATTTTTATTTTGATAAAAAATAATTAATTTTAATTTGGCCAAAATTAATTAGGTAGACGGGTCGATTCTCAATCGACGAGTACCTCAACTCGGGATCCCACATGGCACGTCTCCTTCTTTACTCTTATTTATTTTAAATTTTTCATTTTATGCATTTTTTCCATATATATTTTCTAAAAATCTAGAATAGTCATCCATGACTTAATTTTTACATTATTTGTAGCTAAGATTTCAACTTTGCATTATTCATAAAACTAATTAGTGAATATTACTATACAGTTAAGGACGAGAATGACAGTACAATCAAATTTTTTTATTAAATTTTGGGGGTACATAAATTCTAAACGAGGTTCATAAATTACACACTTATAAATCAAAACCGTGATCAACGGACCGATTCCGACCCGAAACCGTGCCAGTAGACGGACCAATTTCCAACCTACCTCAACTCGGAATTTTTTTTTTTCATTTTATGCATTTTTTTCCCATGTATTTTCTTAATATCTAGAATCGTCATCCATTAATAATTTTTTACATTATTTGTAATTGAGTTTTCATCTTTGCATATTTTATAATTGTAATTAGCGAATATTGCTATACGGTTAACGACGAGAACGAATAATACAATCAATTTTTTTTAATTAAATTTAGGGTCTATATAAATTGTAAATCAACTTCATAAATTACACACTTATAAACCAGAGTCGTGGTCAACGGGCTGGTTCCCACTCGGAATAGTAGTTGTAGACGGGTCAATTCTCAACCGACGGGTATTGTTGTACGGATTTTTTTATGAAAGAACACATATGACTAATTTTTTTAATCTGGTTTGAAATAAGAATGAGTATATAAATTCAAACATGTTTGAATAATCTTAACACACCGTCTCGAATTGTTTGATTAATCGTCTTCGTTAGAAAACGTTGAATTTATAGGAAAATTGGCATACAAATTAATAACAATTGTCAACGGGCCAATTCCAACCCATATTTGTGCACGTAGAGTGACCGATTCAGTACCAACGGGATAATTTTATATTTTAAAATTTTATATTGAGCTCATAAAATAAGGATATTTAAAGTCACCTTTAATTCTTTTAGAAAATCACCACAAACAATATCTTTGAGAAGTAAATAGTCAGTTTTGAAAAGAAAAAAGGACTTTGAAAATTATTTATAAACATGGGTGCGAATTAGATTTAAATTTTTTATGAGTATTATTTAAAACATTAAAAAAACATTAAAAAACAATACATTCCTTATACTATCAAATATTAAATTTTATTAATTTTTATTAAATAATAATTTTACATCGATTTTCGACGAACTATACACTAGTTCTAGTAATTTATATCAGAAGATAATATAATGCCATTGTTTCTAAAGTTCAAAATCGAAACAATGACTTATGCATGACGTGAGAACGAGGCCCCGAAGTGAACTCCGTTTCTTTTTTTTTTTTTTAAAAAAAAATTGGAAATACAAATTGAATTCGGCTAGGCTCGTAAATTTTTAATTTGTCGTAGAATACATTTTTGGATCTCCACACTTTCGAGTTCCTTTAAATTATGTCCCTAACTTTTATTAGACATTAACTCGCACTTTGACCTACACTAAAATTTTAGTCATTTCGTTTCTGCTAATACCTTGCATTAAAACTTGGTCCATGTATAAAGAATTATCAATCTGTAAACGAAGAACCAAAAATAATTAATAGCAGTTGGAGAAGTTAGTGTTCACACCTATAAAAAAAAAATAGGTAAAATTGTAAAAAAATACCCTACCTTTTACCAGATTCTGGACTTATGACAAACCTTTTAATTTTAGCAAAAAATATATTCACCTTCAAATTTTTCTTAATCTTCATCCGGATTCAATTTGGGGGTAAAATTGACGATGACATGTCCAATTAATGGTGACGTGGCGTTCAAAACGACGTCGTTTTGATTTAAGAATAAAAAAATATAAAAAATTCAAATTACACCTCATGCCACATCATCTTCATCTTCTCCTTTCCCTCTCTCTTCATCTACGTCTGTCTCCTTCATTCCCCCCCTCCAACCCTCTCATTTCAGTACTAGATTCGAGAATTCCCAACGAGCCCACCTATTCCTCAACTCCGTCGTCTTCATCTCGCGGTGGCGGTGGCGTAGCTTCTACCGATGCAGGATTAGGTGAGGCTTTTTTTGTCGGAGTCCGCCGCCGCCATCCCCCGCCTCAACATCTCCGCCTACGAGTGGTGGTCGGAGACGCTGCACGACATCTCGCGGCACGGCAAGGGCGTTAGTTTCAGCGGCTCCATCAAAGCCGTCACCATGTTCCCCCAAATCATCCTCTTCGCCGCCTCTTTCGATTCCCGCATCTGGTACCGGATCGCGCAGGGTCAGTCCACTTTCCTTTGGAGGTGAGGAGGATTTGGATCAGGACCAATCGCGTGGCCTCGAAGGCGGCGGCGGAGGCAAGGAGGTTAAGGATCTGGGGTTTGGTTGGGGGGGGGGGGAGGGGCGCCGCACTCGGCATGGAAGGTTCACCAGGACTGGAGGAGGGCGGTGCCACAACCCTTGACGAGGTCAAGGTTGGGGTCGACTTCGTCGGCACCGTCAATGGCAAGGTCGATGTGCGGGTGGGCGTCGAGGGTGGAGGGGATGCCGAGTGCGGCGGCCTGCTCCTGGGTGTGCTTGGAGGTGGGGATGCCGACAATGTCGGAGAGGGCGTCGGATTTGAGGAGGGAGCCGCCGATGGATCTGAGGGAAGAAGATGAAGATGATGATGAGGTGGCTTTCATAAGTGAGGTGTAATATGATATTTTTTTTACTTATTTAATTTCTAACTCAAAACGACGTCGTTTTGATTAAAACGACGTAGTTTTAAATGCTACATCATTATGAATTGGACACATCATCGTTAATTTTTTCCCCAAATTGAATCCGGACGAACATTAAGAAAAATTGAAAGGTGACTATTATTTTTGCTAAAACTAAAAAGTTTGTCATAAGTCCAGAATTTGGTAAAAGGTCGGGTATTTTTTTGCAATTTTGCCAAAAAGGTACTACTTCGTCCCACTTAATATGTCTATGTAGTGATGAACACAGAGATTAAGAAAAAAGAATAAAAGGATAGAAAGTGTATGGATCTTAACTCATGATCCCGGTAACGAGTATATGATATTTGAGGGAGGAGGAAAATACATCAGTAGCGATTTTTACTTTCAAAATATTTTCACTGAGTTAACTACTCAGGTCAGTTCGCTCAACAACTGAGAAAGTCAGTTAGAGCTGATCACACAGATGCACGACTAACTTCTTTGGTTGAGGGTCAGCTGTGTGATCTAACTGAAGTTTCAAAGAATTAAGCTATGTGGAAGTTTGTGGAAATTTTAAAGCTCGTACATTAAACTAAAACCTTTATAAAAACGGGGAAGGTCAAGTTTCCAAAATTTAGTGTTGTTTGTAAATGTGCAGTTTGTATGCAGAGTCAGTTGGTTAGATAATTGAAAGTAAAATATTGAATGTAAATACAGAAATGTAAACGACACAGTATTTTTACGTGGTTCAGAGATTGACCTCCTACGTCCACAACTTCATTTTCGGGGAAGTAATCCACTAGATAAGCTTACGCGTGCTTATCAAACGTTCCACTTGGTTTGCAGGTACCAAGCAACCTAACCTGTTCGATTACGGGTTCGAACAAAACCTTACAACACTTTTGCGGGCAAGTGTACAGCCTTGTCTTAGGTTACGGGTTCTAAAGGACCTAGTCTTAGATTACGGGTTCTAAGGAACCTAGTGTTAGATTACGGGTTCTAAGGAATCTAATGTCTTTGATTGCAGGTTCAAAGACAGACCTGAGGTTTGGGGGTTGGGGGTTTTCCAACTATGAAGCCTTCTACATTGAGAAAAGTGGAGGCTTCTTCGTAAGGCTTAGAGACTCGATCTTTTGGGAGAGAGTGCTCAGAAATAAATAAGCAAGAACCTATATTCTATACTCGATTAAAGAAGGGGCTTTTTGAGAGGCTAGATGAAAGAACAGGAGGAGTTGTGGACACTCTACTTCTATTTGTTCTTCGACTAAGTTGTTCTTGCTGGAGAGAGGGGTGGTCTTCTACTTCACTCTGCGCGATTCGCTCTCTTTTCTCTCTCTCTCTCTCTCTCTCTCTCTCTCTCTCTCTCTCTCGCTCTCGCCGCTCTCTCATAAGCTTTGATGTGGAGACCTCTATTTATCGAGGGAGATCTAATTAGCCGTTGGAAAGAGCCGTTTGATCTCTGCCGAAAGCATGACACTCCACCTGCTTTACTGCAAACTTTCCTAAAATAGCAACTGTGACCTTCGCTTTTTGCGTGTCTCTGTTGTCGGGGTGCTTCCGAGTAGATTTGAATTTGGACTCAACTCTTCTGCCTTCAACGTCTTCAAAGTCTTCTCTTCTCAGCTTTGTGACGTCTGACTTCGACACAACTTCTCTTCGTGTTTGAGTTGCATGGTTCAGTTGAGGAGTCAATTGAGTCGTTGTCCAACTGAGTTCTCGCTTCCACTGAGTCCCTCACGAACTGTCTCTTTCAGTCTGGCTGTCTTCTTTTGCTTGAATCATGTAAAGATAAAAATCCCTACGCTCAAATAGTGAGTTTTAGCTAAGTTCAGGCTGATAGCTTTCATCTACTCAGTTGGTGTCAATTGGGTTTTGGGATAAATCAAAACCTTTACTAATTTTCCCAACACTACCATTTTTTAAGTATTTTGAAAGGTTAATCTTTTCTTATTTGGACATAAACAAGACGAGTAAGATGTCAATTTAAGGAATAGGTAGACACAATGAGTGGAGCGGAGGGAGTAATAATTTAAATTACATGATAATATGCACAAATTAAACTTTAGACTGATAAAAAACCAAAACAAAATAAAATTATATTTTACAATAAAACTATCCAATCACACATATGTACAGCCACACGCATGTGGAAAAATTAATTATAAAAATAAAAAAAATTATTCCTTCCATCCATTAAAAGTATAGTTCGGAGGAAGTGACACATGATTTAAGAAATTGAGAATTAGTGAGAGTGGCGAATGAAAAAGTATTGTGAGTGGAGATAAAACTCACTGTTATTATAGGATTTGTGGTGGAAAATTAACCAATTAAAGATTATTTGGTAAATAAAGAGACTTTTAAGGATAAAAAGGTAGAGGTTCATGTCATTTTTTTACTGAACCATACTTATTGTAGACGAGCAAAAAGATAAATCGCACCATACTTATTGTGGACGTGGGAGTATATTTTTCTTTAAAATTTACAATCCTTTAACTAGGATATATTTTCATTTCTGAACATGTTACAACTTTTACATTTTATGATTGGTAACATTTTGTTAAAATAGCATTCCGAAAAAAGTCAAAATAAAAATGACTTCTCCACATTTTTCTACAAAAAAAATTCAAAGTAAATTCCCAAGACTCCCATCCCAACAACTAGGGGTGAATAAACGGGTACCCGTGGATACCCATATCCGTATTTGCGAATACCCGTATTCAAATAAGCAAAATATGAATATCCATACCCTTTCCATTTTAGTTGAACGGGTACCCAATATCCGGCCTGGTATACCCGACCCGGGTATAGAGTACCCAGTATACCCGTTTAGAAAATAAATAAAAAAGACAAAAATATGATAATTTTTCACCCGCTCGATTTTTCGATAATTTTCAACGACAAATTAATAACCAACTATGTAACAATAACTAGACGACAACAACAAATCAATACTAAATGTAGTTTAAACATTTAAGTTCAACAAATAAATTATTATGAATATATATTATTTATAGGTTGTGTTTAGAATTATATTTCGGTTTAGGTTTTAGCTTAAAAAAGAATATATATTATGAATATATTTATAATTTATAGTATAAAAGTAGTAATTATATATAATAAATAATTGTATATTGTTGATCGGGTATTTGACCGGGTACTTAATATCCTAACGGGTATACCCGTTAGAGTATTTTTTAAAAATTTCATACTCATATCCATCCAATACCCGTAAATTATGGGTATTAGGTACCCAATACCCGACCGAATACGGTAAAGTATGGGTAACCCGGAAACCCATTTTCCATACTTTCACCCCTACCAACAACCACTGTATCAGCAGCGCGCGTCGTGTCACTCTCCGTTCCTCCCTCCCTCTCTTTCTGTGAAGAAGTTTAAACCTCCCCCACTCCAATAAATACCAGCGACTGATGTTTTTCACATCATAATCAGAATCTCAGATGCTCTCTCCTTCAAAATGCTCAATCCATCTCATCTTCAATTCATCTCTTCATCTTTACTTCCTATAATGCGCCATGGGTAAGGCGGCTAAGTGGTTCCGTTCTCTTTTCACCTCCAAAAAGCCGCCGCCGCCGCCGGCGAAGGAGAACAAGAAGACTAAGAGGCCTCTCTCCAATTCCGTCGATGCTTCGCTCAAGCTCAACAATTACGCGGAAGACCCTTTGGCTAGTCCCTACGTTGAGGGACTTGACGCCAACAAGCATGCGATAGCAGTGGCCGCCGCCACGGCGGCGGTAGCCGAGGCGGCTCTCGCGGCGGCCCAAGCCGCCGCTGAGGTAGTTAGATTGACTAGTGGAAGTGGGAGAACTGCGCCGTACGTTGCTGATCGGAGGTCCGTACTGGCTGCCATCAAGATTCAGTCGGCTTTCCGAGCTTATTTGGTTGGTAAATCTGTTTTTTTTTTTTTTTTTCGTTCAATTAACCATAAAAACTTCATGTTTGACATAATTTTGTGTTCTCGTTTAGCTCATGTGCGTGTAATCTGTTTTATTATCCAAATTAATCCGAAAAAATGTTGAAGCATTAATGCGTTTTGGACTCAAATTCATTGCCGGAAAATTTGGGGGACAGAATTAATTCTCTTGGATGAGAGTCCCTCTTCTCTTCCATTTTTCGTGGATTATATGAGGTGGTCTTTGTCAGTTGTCATGCATATCTATTTTATGTGGGGAATGACAGCAATTCAAATATGACTAGTTTGATCACACATGCAGACAACATATCGTATTATTAGATGCTCTGCAATTTTCACCTCTAATTAAAAAAACATGATTTTTGGGGAAAGTAGTAGTTGATGTTAAAGGTCATGAAGAAGGGAGTGGTGGAGTAGAAGTGGGACTCATTTTCACCAAGCTAGTGGCCTTGACACCTCACAATCACTCACAATTGGTTCCTTTGTCTTCTAACACAGTTGTTGGGAGTAATTTTTCTAGGTTGTAAAGGTTATTTCCTTTTTTTCTTTTGGGAATTTTAAATGCCTCTCTTATCTGTAGTTTATCCTTTTGTGTGTGAAAGGGGCTCAAGTGCTTTACTTTGATGGTAAAGTTTGTTAATGTCTTTTTTAGATCGACAGTGTGAGACATCAAACCACGGTCTTTAGGATAAAGACCATGTGATGCATCCCATGTGAAGTTGAACTGTTTTTGTGCCCATTCGGAACAACTTTACAGTTTGGGTTAGCACTCTCTCTGTCTTTGCATTCTAGCAATCAACAGGCCGACTTTTTTGAATCACAAGTTTTCTTACCTCTGTGCGGGTGAAAACTTGTAGTGGTGGGACTCTAGTTGTCATCAGTGACCAATTTTAAGGACAAGGACAGGCTTGGTATTTGATAATGGAATTCTAATCTAAACAGTTGCGCTTCTTAGTGAATTGACTAAGCGTGCTTACATTTGATTTGTAGAATCTTAAACTAATAAGCTCAAGCATGATATATGATTCTAGGAATCTCGTCCTGATACAAGGATTTGGCAAAAGCAATGACAATTTTCGATCCATTTGTAATGTACTTCCTTTGATTACTATGCTCAACATATGTAAGGGATTACTGGCTGAAATAATCATGTCACTAGATATGGACTGCGCCAGATTAAATTGTTCACAAAGAAACTTATATTTGTCGTGTGACAATGTATATCTAACGCGTGTTTATAGGCTAGGAGAGCTTTGAGGGCCCTTAAGGGACTAGTTAAGCTTCAAGCTCTGGTGAGAGGCCACATTGTCAGAAAGCAAAGTACGGATATGCTCTACCGCATGCAAACCATGGCTAAGATCCAGGCTCGAGCCTCTGCACATCGATCTTACATACCAGAGTCTTCTGATTCCAGAATTAACTTCTTTAATCCCAATCATACAGTGAGTCTACTTTTCCTTCACGCAGTTGCTGAAATCCCCTGTATGATGAACTACGACTCGTGGTTTCACTTTAGGACTATATTGACACACAGTTAATCGAGTCTGTATGGTCAGTAACATTCTGTTCGTGTGTGCATTTGCTTGCAGGCAATGTCAAATCTTGGAAGAAGCGAGGAGAGGTCAAATACAGTGAAACATGGTGGATCTCTTCTTAAGGTAGTTTACTGATGATAAGCCGAATGTATTAAAGAAATCAACAAAACAACATCTATTTAACGAGCCTCGTGTCTTCCTGAAAATGCTGCAGCAGCGGCCTTCAAGATCACATGTTGGCAACACAGACAAGTCGCATGTAGCTTCAAGATGGTTAAATCGTTGGATGGAACAAAATGCGTGGAACAACCTCCACGAGAGCTCCCTAGAGAACGGGCACGGTGATGATGAGAGAAATGACAAGATACTTGAAATAGATACATGGAAACCTTGCCAGAAGACCAGTGGAAACGACAGAGCAATTCCTACTTCCCACTATTTTCCATCATGGAAGAATGAGTTAGGACAGGAGCATCCAAAGAGAGTTTTGTCAAAGCTTCAAAAACCAAATCCTAGTATATCATCCGAGGAAGCAAGAACAGCTGACAACAGCCCGAGAGTACATTCAGCTTCGTCTAGACCGAGCAGCAACCTAAGAGGGCCGTTCACTCCTACGAGGAGTGAGTGTTCGAGAAGTGTTTTTGGTGATTATCTCAGTCACCCAAGTTACATGGCAAATACTGAATCATCGCGGGCTAAAGTAAGGTCTCATAGCGCTCCCAAGCAGAGAACGCAGTGTGAGGAGCTCGGCTTGAGCGCCAAGTATGGATGTGATCCTTGGAATTTGGACGCGATCTCAGAAAAGGGTTTTGCATTAAGCAACACTTATGTATACTCCGGTCTCATAAAGAGGCAAGGGACTCCTAAAAACGATGGTTTCTGCTCCGTCTATGGCCATAGGGCCTACAGATAAATTCTTTCCCTTGGTTACAGTCCGATCAACATCATTATTGTTTTCTGAAGATAATAATGGTAAGAAGTGAGAAGAGTAGTAGTTTGGAGAAAAAAGGCCAAGATTCTCTTGTTTTGTTTGTGTTCTTGCTAATGTGTTTGGGAGGATAGACGGAGCACTTGTGTTTAGAGATATTTCCATCAATAATAATCAATATTGCACATATTTGATTTGTAATTTGTGATTTATAACGTATTGTAGAACATTCTGGACCTAATAGTTGATGTCTTAAATGTTGATTCAAGGTTTGCCCGTTTTAAATTTGATTTCTTGTATAGTCCCAACTGTGGAGCTAGTCATTACTCTCTCTCTCTCTCTCTCTCTCTCTCTCTCCATACCAGTGAAGGGATAAAGTCGGAGACACGGAGAAAACCAAAGATGGAAAAGATTTCAATATTCATTACATAATGATAATGGGTAGACAATGAAGTAAAGAGAGAGCCTGTGGCCACTTTTGATTATTACTACTTGAATCTCGCAATCATTACTTCTCTTTTGACTCTAGCCCAAGTTAATGATTATGTCAATGACACTAATAAAACTATTGTATTCAAAATTTCACCAATGGTCTTTAGGAGAATACGTTTATCCATGAATGGGATTACACCCTCCCTCGAATAAGTATTATGAACCGTTAAAATGGATATATCAATATAGTTGTCAAAATGATTCTATATACACAAATGGATATATCAATCAATATAGTTGTCAAAACTAAAAAAGTAATCTTCTCGTCTCAAGTCAAAAGTTTAAACATAAAAAATTGACATAACTTTTGCATAAAAAATCTACAATATTTAGTTTATCATAAATTAATATTTATTAGTTTTTTGTAATTTCTCAAAAATTAATATTCTATCATTAATGGAAAAAAATAAAAAATAATAAAATATATAATTGTTTTTTTTTAGGAAATAAAATACTCCCTCCGTCCAAGTTTAAACGCCCCATTTGAGGGTGGGCACGGAGTTTAAGGAATGCTAAAAAAATGTAGTTGGTGGAATAAAAAAATAATAGTTGGTGGAATAAAGGTTGTTAGTGATGGGTCCATAATGAAAAAGGTAATAATAAGTGGAATAAAGTGGGTTAATGGTGGGCTCATAGTGAAAAAAGGTACTCCCTCCGTCCCTATTTCAGTGCCCCATTTCATGTTTTTCACACAGATTAAGAAAGTTGATAAAGTTAAAATGTAAGGGTAGTGGTATTGACAAAAAAATAGTGGTAATGACAAAAAGGTAGTAGTATTGACCAAAAAGTAAGAATAAAGTTGTTGGGAAGATAAAAAAGTAGGGATTAAGTTATTGTGAGGTGGGGCCATCAAGGGTAATAATGTCCAAAAAGCAGAGTAGGGCATTGAATCCGGGACACTTTTTGAAGGTCAAACAGGGCACTCAATTGGGGACGGAGGGAGTAGAAAATAGGGTGAATGAATGAGGGTATATGAGTCAATTTGTCCAAATGGGGCAATTAAGTATGGACACTTTTTTGAGGCCAAACGGGACATTTAAAATTGGACGGAGGGAGTATTTAATTGTAAAGAGCACTCTAGTTTTTTCTTATATATGCCAAATGTAACAACTATTATATATATTTTAATTCAATTATTCTACCAATGTCATTATAAAAGTACTAATAAATTGTCATTATATAAAATAAGTGAAGTCTTCTGAAAATAAATTTGGTGGCTTTTTGTCGAATGTAATATGATAAAAGAAAAAAAAAGTTTAACTCCTTCATCAACAGACATCACTCCTCTCTTTGCATTAGGAAGGTGATTTTTTGATGCTTTTGTCTAAAATAAAACAAAGAATCATATGCCCTAACTCATACTCCTATTAAAGAGTAGTAGTAATGGATGATTATATTTCTTAATAAATAAATAAATAAATAGATAAGTATACTACACAAAGTATGCATAGACAAATTACCTTAATATGGTTCATCACTAATATGCAGGATACGTTTTAAAATTGCAATATACCTTTTGATGAATCATGATTCATGAATGAGAATACAGAAAAAATTAGCGTTAAGTTCTTGTAAAAAGTGAAAGTGAAAAAGATAAAATTACCTTGATAAGATTAACTAAGTTAAACACGGATTGATTGAACCTGAAAAATATGTGGAATTTCTTGGAAGATTGAAAACGACTTTTAGTTGCAAGAGTTATGAAACAAATGACGCAAAACTAAAAAATGAAAATTGATACGAAAGAAATTTTGTTATAAAAATAAAAAAGAATGAGAATGAAATATTAATAAGTGTGTTTTAATGTCATTCTTTATTACAAAACTCTATTTCCTATAAAATTAAATAATATCAAAGCTCAACCTTTTTATAAATAAAACGCAAGTTTGATTAAAGAAAAACGTATGGACGCATGATATACCAAGTAATGTCAATGAAGTATATTTGATTTTTCTTCAAATCATGATATAAGGTAAATAATTAATTATCAATAAGGTAAATTTGTGTTTCTTGTATCTAATAATATATTATATTAACATTAGATATTATATTATACTATTGCCTTTAATTTTGATATATAGTAAGGATATTTTGAGCGATTCAAATTTTGTAAAATAAAGCTCTTTTTATATAAGTATAAGTATAAATATAGATTAGGGAACAGTTCAAATCTACCATCTATTAGACTATCTGCAACCGGTCTCGAGCAAGGGTGCTCGAGCCGGCATCGAGCAGGGGGTGGCTCGAGACGTTTGCGTGGCGGAGGGGAAGAGCCCGAGCACAGCTCGAGCACGGCGCGTGTAAACACGCGCGGGACAATTTTTAAAAAATAAAAATAAAAAACGTTTGGCGCATGTGATACACGCGCCAACGTTAAAAAATTTAAATGCAACGGGCATTTTTCGCCGGCAACGGTAATGTTGCTTTTTTCTTTTCTTTTTATTTTATTTTATTTATTTTACGTATAAATACCCATTCCATCTCCCTCATTTTCACACCTCTCATTCATTTCATCTCCCATTTTTTTTCATCTCCTTCATTTCTCCAACAAATTAATCCCCAAAAAAAATTATGGATCCCAACAACCCATTTTCGTCGGCGTGATATCCCGACATGGCCGACGACATGAACTATTTCACGGGGGCGGGGCTTGATTCAATCAACCTCAACACTCGGGCCTCCGCCGAATCCTACCCGTCGTTCTCCCCCGACGCCGACAGTCCGGCGACAAACACCGAGGATCGCCTCATTGTGGCACCGCCGCCGTCCCAGCCTGCTGCCGGAGGAAGAAAAAAGAAGGGGAAGGGCAAAGCCATCGCCACCTCTGCCGCCGCTGCCGCCGAAGATGACTCGGAACCCGTCCGGGCGAAGCGGCACAACTACACCGACGAACAAGCTAGCTACATGGCACATATTTGAGTGGAGGAGACCTGCAACTCCATTGTCGGATGCGACCAGTTCAGCGAGAGATATTGGGGCGCTATCCAAGAGCGCTTCAACAAGAAGTTCAACTTGGAGCTCAACAAGAAAGCCGTTAGGAGCTTCTTCGGCCGCATCCAAGTTCGTCCTCGCCAATTTCCCAGACGTACCGTCCATGAAGAGGACGAAGACTACGGCGGAGGGCAACTACACTTCTTCTCAGTCCCAGCCGTCTGCGGAGGAGGCCCAGTCAACTGAAGGAGAAAGCGCGCCTCCCCGACCGGAGGGTCGAGATGCGGCAAGGGCCAGGGCAAGGTCCAAAGGAAAGAAGCCGGTAGAGGGCTCGTCCCAGTTCAAATCCGTCATGGATCGATATGGCGACCGACTTACCCAGTTCGTTGAGGCCAAGCATGAGATCGCGGTGGCGTTGCGTGAATCAGCTCGAGCGAAGCTGGAAAATGCACGCATTCGGGCCGAATATGTTCAGCAGAGACGTGATGCCACCGACTTGGAAGTTGTCTCTAGGGACACGAGATTTATGACGCCGAAGCAGCAGGAAGTTCACAGGAAGATGGTGGAGGAGGTGAAGCAACGTCGGGGGTGGGCGTAGTTTTTTTTCGTATTTTTTAGTTTTATTCCAGCATGTAGTGTTTTTTTTATTAATTAGTGTATTTTAATTTATTTAAAATTTTCTAATTTTCAATTATTAATGGAAAATTCGTATTATTTATTAATTAGTGTATTTTAATTTATTTACAAATAGATGAATTAATTTAATAAATAAAAATAGAAAATTATTTAATATTAAAGATAGAGCACCCTTAGAACACCCTTGAGATGCAGAGGTAGAGGTTTCTAAAGATGCTCTAATGCAAGAGCACCCTACAGAGCACCCTAGGGTGCTCTAAGGGATGCATGCAGATAGCCTTATGTGGTAAACTTCGATTTGTCTTCATAAAACAGACCAGTTAAAAACTTAAAATAAATCCAAATAATTTCCAACATGGCATTCCTTTGTCCTTTTCTTTAGGGATAAGATTTTCATTCCTTGAAAGTGAGAGATATTCAATCATGGGCTCACGGGAAGTTTTTATTCTGTCACATGCATTTTTTTACTCAAAAGGAGATCGAAATTGAAATAACAAAAGAAGAAGGCATCCATCCCATTACGCTTGTGTTAAAAAAAAGCACACTATTTCCACTTTCTTAAAAATTTGTAGAAGCGGAATGACGAGGAGGATTATACTCTCGAACCTTCACCTCTCTAATTTCATATAATGTGTTCACCCTTAAATTAAAAAAAAAAACTAATTTCCACTTCTAGAAAATTCAAAATGTTGCATAACCCTCTCTCGCCCCCCTCTCTGTCACACTCAAACACATATTTTATGGGGACAAAAGCAAAAATAGTCGCTCCTTAAAAGTAAAGTACAATTATAGTCATTTTTAAAAAAAAAAATCAAATATGACCACTTTCTGGGATTGTTTTTGGCAAATTTACTGTTTTGTCCTCCTTACTAAATTTGGTCGTATATGCTGTTATGGTCGTGTATGCATGGCCGTGTGTGCAAATTTTTAGGCGGATTTTTCGGTGAAACATACATGACAATGATCGTGTATACATGGTCGTGTATTCTAGTTATATAAGTTCATTGTAATGATTCCAAAGTTGTTTTCCTCCTAAAAAATAGAATGTTGTGCATGAATATATATGATTGCATGAGAATGATGAAAAAGAAAATGCGTCAATGACGACTAGCATGTACGACAAATCATGTGAGTTCGAGTGTACTAGTCATGTATGCTCATTGGAATACATCCAAATTTTTTTTTGGGGGAAAATTTTAAATGCACCATATGAAAGGTGCAAAATGAGAAATACACCACATCTTCAAACACAATGAAATATACACCTTGGGTACAAAAACTGAAAATGTGTCATACACGAGTCAAATCGTGTTGACTCTAATGGGCCTTTTTTTTTGTTTTTAGTTGTCTTTCTCTCTTCCAAGTCACGAGAATACTGTTTTTTTAGACCTACTTTAATTCTCTCGCCTCCCACCTCTCATTTAACACATCCCGCATTCCTTCCTCCAGCTCACTTACTTCTTCATCCCGCTGCACTCTCTTCCCTCTCTCTAAGTTAATCCCGCTTCCACTCTCTTCCCTGAAATCTCGCTCACTCTCTTCTTTTTGTTAATAAAACATTTCCGACCTCAATACCGTGCAATCGACGGCGTGAAGTCACTTGTTAGTTTCCACAATATGGCTCATTATGGATAGGTTAGTATTTTTTTATTTCATGCGTTTGAATTTGAATCTGAAATTGCAACTGTGAATTGCAAAAATTATTTAAGATCTATGTATATAAAATCCCGCTCGAGAAACCTTAGTTATAAATATATCCCGATCGAGCGGGATCTGTCTTCTAGGAGCGGGAAATGCTTTGTTCTGTTATTTAATTAATAATAATAGTGTATAACCTCACCTAGATCCCTAATTTGCTAAATTGTTCATATTTCGTTTGTTTGATGTTTAATGTATATTAATAATTGTGATTTGGACGACTGTTGAATTGATCGCATGCGTAATTTACTGTGAATTGCAAAAATTATTTAGGATCTATGTATATGAAATCCCGCTCGAGAAATCTGAGATATAGGTATATCCCGCTCGAGCGGGATCTGTCTTCTACGAGCGAGAAATGCTTTGTTCTGTTATTTAATTAATAATAATAGTGTATAACCTCACCTAGATCCCTAATTTGCTAAATTGTTCATATTTCGTTTGTTTGATGTTTAATGTATACTAATAATTGTTATTTGGAAGACTGTTGAATTGATCGCATGCGTAATGTACTCGTAAATATTCCCTTAATTTTCACATGTCAATGGCATTAAATCCCGCTCGATTAATAGGCATAAATCCCGCTCGAGCGGGATATAGTTTTTCCGAGCGGGATATGTTTTAACCGAGCGAGATATTCTTATTTAATTTGATAATTATTGTGTATGCTTTGTATGTCATATCCCGCTCGTTGTTGTCATATCTGGCATGATATCCCGCTCGAGCGGGATTTGCTAATCTCGAGCCGGAAATGTTTAGTGAACTTGTTTAATACCGTGTATATTTTGATTTTATTATTTGTAGTTTAATTCAAATATTTAATCGTGCAGATTATTTTTAAGAGGCCTGAGACTATTGACCGGAAGTCCACGGTTAGCACGTCCTACAGGCACAGTGTTTTAGAAGACGTGCAGTCTACATTGATGGCGGTTGGGGGACAGGATCTCCTAGAGAGGTGGCTTGAAGGTTGTTTTGGCCACTTTACTTACTGGCAGCCGGGGTAAAAGTGCGGTATGGGCGTGCATCACGTATTGTCCCGGCAGGTTTCGGTTCAATGGGGCGAGCCACACGACATGTGGTTTCATATCAACGGGGCGAACCTTCGGTTTTCTTCTGCGGAGTATGCCCTGGTTATCGGATTGTCATTCGGCTCGTCTGATTTCCGACCTTCAGACGACCACGACTTACGGGGTGTGCAAGTGTATCGGTGGTTTGCCAACGGCGTGCCGATTAGTGTGGGGGACCTCCTCGATCGGTTTTCTCTGAGGCAAGTGACAGATCAGAGTGGAGAGTTGTACCTGCAGGTCGCGCACGTGTTAGTGCTGTATATGTTGTTGTTTGGTCTTGAGCAGAAGAAGTTTGTTGCGGATTGGGTGTGGAAGCTGGTGGACGATCTGGACGCATTTTCTGGGTTTCCTTGGGGCGCATACACGTATTTGCATCTGAAGCACTACATGGACAATATGCAGCAGACGAGAAAGTACCACTTCTACGGTGCAGCCTGGGCTTTCCACGTATGGTTGTTGGAGGCACTGCCAGACTTAGCCGCTGCAGTTGGGGTCCTTGATAACCCGGATGCGCGGCCCAGATGTCTAAAATGGAAGTTTAAGAAGTTAAGTGGAATAGAGCTGCAACCATTATTTTCCTTGCAGGTAAATTTTAATTTTTGCACCGTATATATTTTTAAGTATTTTTTTCATAATTCTATTTGTGTTTGATAAAATGTTTTGCGCTGCAGGTTGGTCGATTCAACCCTTTTGTACCGGATGACGCTGAAATAGAGACTTTCTATTTCCGGTCCAGTCAGTATCCAAATGCACTTGGAGTGGGCTATGTAGTGCCGCGCAATCCGTTATGTGCAGGGGAACAGTTCCCCCGTCAGCCACGCCAGTCCATAGTAATTGAAGATGAAGAGCAGGAAGAGAGACCTCCTCGAAGGAGAGCACAGAGACAGCGGGGTCAACAGAGGCAGCCTGTTAGAAATGACCAGCGAGAGGCCGAGGCAGAGGCAGAGGCAGAGGAAGAGGCAGAGGCAGAGGCAGAGGCAGAGGATCGTGATCCTGAGTACCGAGAGCCACCCAGCCGTCCAGAACACGGGAAGCGTGTTCGTCAGGCAGGATCTTCATCCTCCAGTGGTGGGGCCGATCACTTCCTACGGTCCAGTGATTGACGCTGGATTCGATCAGAGATTGCTTTAGCAGAGGATCGCATTGTAGAGAAAGTGGAGCTGAGACTGTTCCCCAAGCTGAAATCTTGGATTGAGGGCTTGTTTGACAAAGCCCGATGTGGATCTACACGCCGATCCCCTGGACGTCAGCTCACCCCATGGTCCATGCCTATACAGTCACCACGGCCCTCAGTGCGAGACCCTGCACAGGGCCAGGGCCAGGATCACCAGCCCCGCTCCTCAGTGCGAGAGGCACAGGGCCAAGGGCCAGGAACACCAGCGCCGCTCAGTGGGAGACCCTGCACAGGGGCAGAGCCAGGAAGGCCAGCGCACCCCCTTTTGTCCAGCTCGTCATTCCTTGCAAGCAGAACGTTTTTTGTCGCCCTCTTGTCCAGCTCGTCATTCCATGTACGAGCCTGGTTACCAGCCTGGACCATCGAGTGCAATGTTCGATCAGTACGGTTCGTTTATGCAAGAGGGAAGTACCAATTTCAATGCATTGTGGGACTCTCTTACTACGGTATGTAATTATGTTACATATATTAGATTATGCATTGTTCTGTTTTACGTAAGATATTGATATTTATTTTGTTTGTGCAGGGCCATGGACAGAGTTTTGAGGCACGTTTAAACGAGGTGGCGTCGCCAATTTGTGCAGTCCAATTAATCAGATGCCGTTTGTGGAAGAGCAACAGCAGTAGGAGCAGCAGCAGCAGCAACATCAACAACAACGAAGAGGGGAAAGAATTCGGAGAGCTGCTGCAGCAATACAGACGCCCATGCTTGCCCAAAGAGAACCACATCCACTTCCGCCGGGATTGACGCAATCGTTTCAACTATTTATGAGCGGTGATGGGGATGGATTCATGGTCATTCCTGAAAGCAGGGGATTTGTAGGCAAGCACTGGTGGAGGCAAATTATGCAGACTAACGCCGACATTAACTGTGAGGTAAAGACAACATTGTTTTATCGATTATGTCAGATTTAAATTTAATTAACAACCTTATTTTTTTGCCTTGTAGATCGTGGATTTGTTCATCTCCTACTTGAGAAAACGACTAATGGACCGAGTGCATGTGAAGCCCGATGTGACAAGCACAAACACTGCCATCTCTTCGGACGCATCACTGTCGGTTTGCAGCTCATAGTCTTCATCCTGAGGACCAACTGCCTCTTGATCTTCGTCATCACCATCGACCTCTTCATCATCGTCAGCATCGTCAGCATCTTCAGCACCATCTGCATCTTCATCATTGCCATAACCCTCTGCTGTCTCTGCAACTTGAGTCGACGTGGATCCGAAATAATGTGTGGATGTCGATGCATAATTACCACCAGCGGGGTATGCATCAACACTAAAAGTGGAGGAAAGCATCTGTGTTTGGATACGATCCATTTCTTCATAATAATCAGCATCGAACTCAGGCACATATACGTTCGTGTATTGGTGAGTCACGTACACAGTTGCTTCTGGCTGCGTGGCACACAAACGATAAAATTCAATGTCGGTGCTTAATGGGCACTTTACAGTACGTCCCCTCTCATTCTTCGACAGATAATGCAACTCGTACTGTGTGCTGAAGGAGTTTGCACTCAATTGACAATCAATGCTGTACCTTAGGCCGGAGAGACAGTGATCGACATCTACAAATTCATATCCGCCCGAGTACGTACAACCAGATCATGTTCCTCCGTATTTGATAATTAAATAGTGATCCATCTACACATAAGTACAAACACATAACAATTAATAAAAATAACACAAAAATACGAAATCTCGCTCGCTAACCACATAATTTCCCGCTCGAGCGTGATCTAACCTCACGAGCGGGAAGTAATTTTTTCGAGCGGGAAATTATACATATAGATACTAGATTTTTTTGGAGTCCTAATATACAAAATCCCTCTCGTAAGGCCTAAAATCCCGCTCGAGCGGAAATTTTCAATTTCGAGTGGGAAATGATAAAATTCACTTGCTATGCGAACTATACAGCATTAATATAAATTTCAAAGTTTTGATTATTAAGTGGATACTACTGGAAAAATACAAGAGAGGGAAAATACCTAAAATAATGAATTTGAATGGATGTTACTTGAAATATTGATGCTCACTATAGAATGTTATGAATTTCGAGTGGATGTTACTTCAAAGATCGCTGCCCACTATACAATGTGATGAATTTGGAAGAATGATATTGTGGGTGTGTAAAAGAGCGATGTGAATGGTAAAATATATAGAGTTGTCAATGCTATACAGATTTTTTTTTTCCGCATTTCACGTGAAAATGTACTGTCACATATCTGCACAAGCAAATAAATTCATGCCATGCACCAATCAGCCATCATTCTGTACATTGACCAGCTTTCTGACATATCTCGCTCGGATACTCTAATTTCACGCTCGACACGTGTCAAATCCCGCTCGAGCTCTAATTTCACGCTCGACACGTGTCAAATCCCGCTCGAGCGGAATGATCCCGCTCGAGCGGGATTTGACACGTGTCGAGCGTGAAATTAGAGTATCCGAGCGGGATATGCATTTTGGTTCGTTTAGTGCTTTTTAAAAAATTTTCGACTAAAATTTGTCCCTAATTAATCACGAACAGTGATACATAAAATAATTAACTTATATAATTATTGGCTAATGATTGACAAATAATGACATAATTATCATTAAATCATTGCAATGTCATATACTTTATATCACACCTCTTACACATGTGTAAGAGATGTGATATAAAGAGGTTGACAAGATGACATATTATATTATAAATATTCAAAGTGGTGTATTTTTCATTGTTGTTGAGAGGGTGGTGTATTTTTCATTTTTGCATTGTGAAAAAGTGTATTTCAATGGATTACCACTTTTTTTTTTCTCTGTAAGAATTAAAAAAAAAATAGAAAATATTATGAATGAAAGCATACGCGAGCATGCATGCTTACACGATCATGTTGGCCATATCAGCATATACAACCATGCATGCTTACACGATTATGGTTCATTTGACATAATTGATTAATTACTCTAATCGTGTCAAATGAAAATTTCGGAACTACAAACTTGATTCGTATTTGTACCACCATACCGACGCGCCCAACTCTCAAATTTTTATTTGATAGAGAGAGACCGAGATAGGAGAGAGAATAAATATAATCCGGCCCATTGTTTTACAACAATTATCACATATGAGGACGTTTGCTCATAACAAAATCGGTGTGTGATAGCTTTGTTACTTAATTGCTACTTATTTCCCACTAAAGTTCACACAAGATACACATTAATGCTACTTCCATTCTTTAGATCTTGCTTATTGAAACTTTGTGGCGAAGAAGATGAGTAATATTATTTACCGAACACTTCCATTTGTACTTACATTTTCCCTTTTAGAACTAAATAATTGAAAAAAAACATATAATTCAATATTCTAATTTTATCCACCAAACCGAAACATTATTCCAATTCTCAATTAAGGAAGGAAAAAGGAGAGCATATATTTCCAGAGTTTCCATCCCTGTTTCTTCTACTCCATCGCCACTTTACCTTCCTCCAAGCTTAGCAAATTGGTCGATGCTGCACCAAATTAATTACACACACCCACATGTTAATCAACGGTCAATCATGTAATCCACACAGAGAGAGAGAGAGAGAGAGATAGAGAGAGAGAGAGAGAGAGAGAGAGAGAGAGAGAGAGAGAGAGATAGTACTAGTCGCAGTCGGTATTAGGATCAATGGTGAATCCAAGAGAAACACCGCAGAAGCCAGGCAAGGTGGCGATTGCGGTGGCGTTAGGGTTGTAATTAGAGTTTATCAAATCCATCAAGCAGCGGCAGACGCTGCGGCGGTTGTCGCCTGAATCAGCCAGGTTGTTGAGAGTGGTCATGGCCACGCAGCAGGGAGATCCGGGTATGGGATCGGGCGACCCGTACCTCACGAAGCTGGAGCAGGTGGACACCAACGCCGTCACCGTCGTGCAGTCGGTGGACGAACCCGCCGGGAAAGCCGATAACAATATCACCGCCGCTCCCACTACTGCAAAGGCCGTCGTCCTCATCAGATTGTGAAATTCCTCTGGCATTTTATTGTAGTTTATTACTCCTATTTGTTAGTATTTCTGAAATTTTGTGTTTTGGGGGTTAGAATTAAAATCCATGAGAGATTGCTTGTTATAGTTTGGTAGTGCTGGGGGCTGGGATTGGGATTCATTTGTTTGGTGCACAACGCCAGTTGTGTGCTAGGAACTTCACAGTTTGCATGCATGACTTTAGTTTTTCTTAATAGTATTGAAAATCCTTAACTACATCAATTGACTCAAATACTTGTATTATTTCTTGCTTTAATTGCTTTCTTTTTTCTCTCTTCTTTCCTTTTTTTTTTTTCTGTACCAACAAGTCCTCCTTGATGCTCGCAAAAAAAAAAAAAAGCCTACTCAGCCATCAATAATTACTCCACTATCAATATATATATGAACAAACTATATATAAGTATTACGCAAAGAAATTAAGCATGCAAGGTTTCGTGGTGTAGTTGGTTATCACGTCAGTCTAACACACTGAAGGTCTCCGGTTGGAGTCCGGGCGAAGCCATCTTATTTATGTTATTTTCTCTCCAAGTAGAGTATTTTGTTATTTCCTTATGTCTAACGTTATGTTGTTCATTATACTACATATCTTTTAGAATATTTCTTTTACGAATAAAATAAAAATTTGAAGGATAATAAAAATCACAAAACTTAAGCTTAAAGGAAGCAAATATCAGTTTTTTTTTTTTTTTTTTTTCGGATAACAAATATCCATATAAAATAAAAGGATGAATATCCACCTATACGGTTCATTACTTTAACATTAAAAGCTTTCCGATGTCATGAGCAAATTACATAAAAATACATCATTGACAAATTTAAATATTGAGGAAATTAGCGAGGTTTCGGCCGGGGGAGACTGCATCTCCGAACAATATTAAGTTGGAGGGCCTTTATAGCAAATGATCCTGTTCTCTAACTAAAAAAATGACTAGATTTGTATACAGATACTCTCTAGTAAGGCCAATTGCCCAATTAAAATTAGGCCGATATATGTGCTACAATTTTTTCCATGCAATAATGCAAACTGATTATTCCCTCCGTCCACAAAATGGTTGTCATATTGTGAACGACACGGTTTTTAAGAAAATGATAGATAGTAGTAGTAAGTTATAGTGAGTATTCTTGTGAGTGGAATAAGGGTCCCATAATAAATATGAGTGGAGTAGTAAAAATGGCAACCATTTCGTGAACAAACTTAAGTAGCAAAAGTAGCAACTATTTCGTGGACGGAGGGAGTATTTAAATAGCTAACCATAACCTCTAATTTACCAAGGAAAAAAGGAAAAGAAGAAAGCTTAAGAGCAGTGTAGTGTATTCCCACCTTATTTGGTGGTATAATGGTCTCGTCTGTAGCGGAGTAGTGGTTCTACCTTTGTGTGGTGTTGAGGTCCCACCTATATGGTGGTGTAACAATTTATTTGATAATAGACATATATACCTCTTTGTAATTAAAAAAAAAGTATAAAAAAAGAACATTTATCTAAAAGATGACGCACAAACGAAATAAACATATTTGCCAAAAAAAAAAGTCTCAATGCATAAAAATACTCACTTTGCCTTTGGCAAAATGAAAAAGACCCACGCCCCTTGATATCAATAATTTTTGCACACTCTTTAATTTTCGATTATAATATGCCATCATGTCATCCACTATATCACATTTAAATATAAAGTTGATGACAGGTGTGGTAGTGCATGTAATCAACCATTATTTGTAATTATTTGACAATCATCATTATCCAATAATAATTGGTTTAATTATTTTTATGAATCATATAGTGATTAAGTGGAGTAGTGAATTCACTCTAAAAATTATGAACCATCATTAAACTAACCTAACTAACGTTTTCGCTCGGTGTTAATCAAATCCCGCTCGAGTGGGTTTTGCCATGTGTCGAGTGGGATTTGATTAACACCGAGCAAGAAATGGCAAAAAGTTGGTCAATATACAGAATGATGGTTGACCGGTGCATGACATGAATTACTTATGCGTGCACACATGAGACCTAGCTAAAATTGATTTAATTGCATGTACAAATAAATCACCACATGAAAAGCGTACAATTTTCACGTGAAATGCAGAAAAAATTCAGGCCACGTATTTAGTTAGGCTCTATATATATATATTTCACCATTCACTAATCTCTTTTACACACCCTCAATAAACAACCAAAATCATATAGTAAAATTCATCACATTCGAATAAGGGCAACAATATTTACAACATCAATTGAGGTATTTTTCCAACCTTGTAATTTTTCTCTCGTATCCGCATAATTTTTATTGTACGTAATAAATTAGGATAGGAGACTATTTATTATTTGAAACATTGAAATTTATATGAATTGGCATATAAATTACATTTTAAGACTATATTGTATTCGAAACATTGAAATTTATTATTTTCCGCTCGGTGTTAACTATTTCACGCTCGATTTAGTGAAATCCCGCTTGAGCTTGATTTTACTAATGGCGAGAGGGATTTGATGTATTAGAACTAAGAAAAATTCTCTATTAATTCATTTACACAATTCCCCGCTCGAGTATAGTTGTTTCCCGCTCGTGTTGTGTAATCCCCCTCGAGCGAGATTTAGTTTTGCCGATACGGATTTTGTACTTTAGAACTATAAATAATTCTACACATTCATTTATGATATTTCCCGCTCGCAAGAAGCTGTTTCCCGCTCGTGTTGTGTAATCCCGCTCGAGCTGGAAATTGATAAGTTGGCGAGCGGAATTTGTTAGTTTTGTATTATTTTTATTAATTGCTACTTCTTTTGTCCCGCTCATTTTGTCTCAGTTATTATAAATGGATGTCCCACTCATTTTCTTGTAGCCCAATAAGGAAATAATTAGCAAGAGTTTAGGGCCTTAATTAAAAAAAGAACCGACCCACTTTGAATAAGAAAACCTATCCCCCTTATTCCCTCTACCCTCTCAGCTGCACTCTCTCTCTCTCTCTCTATATTTTTTTTAACTTATCTCTTCTTCATCGACAAATTCCTCTAATTTTCCCAGTAAAAAATCGCAGTCACCATGAAATCAGAGCTATATCTTATCAGCTTTGACTCTGATTTTTCTATTGCCCACCCACATATTCTTGATACCCCATCCACTGAGATTGATTCTCAATCAATCGATGATGTGAAAAACCTAATTTTTTCACGTGACGATGAAATTGTTTTCGATGAACACCAGGCTCCTGATGGAATGATCTACGACGTAGATTACTGGACCACTGATAAACTACACGAAGGCGACACAATAGGGATCTCTCTATTTATGGTGGTCGTGCCAACTAACGGCAACAAGCCGCAGAACTCTGCGCCGACAACCACGGTGGTTTCTCTTTCTCCGACGGTGGAGGCCGCGCAGATCTCTTAGTCGTTCCATCAAGTTCTTAATTGCTGAAATATTTTGGCGCTTCACCAGATTTTTAGACAATATTTTGTTATTTGTACAACTTTTACTATTGTATCATTTTAAATAATCCAAAATAGTGATAAATTTGAAGATAATTTGCTCTAAAAAATATTCATACAAATAAATGGCTCATAAAAAAAATAATCGTCAAAAAATGAGCTCGTATTTAATTTCAATTAATAAAACCATTTATGTATGGAAAATAGCCAACGACAATACAACACATAGAAGTGGGTAATTAGTTGAATTTAAAATACATATCAAAGAAATGGGTGGACATACTTTATATACTAAACAACTTATCCTTAATCTCCGTGTCGAATAGTGAGGAGACGAAATGAGCGGGAAGGAGGGAGTATATGTTTCTACTTCTGTGTAGATGGATCACTATTTCACTATCAATTATGGAGGAAAATGGTTCAGTTGTACGTACTTGAACAGATTGAGCGCAAATTCGATAAGCACACAGTACGAGATGCATTATCTGTGTACGTGTCTCACCAATACACAGACGTATACGTTCCTACTTTTGAAGAATCGCGATCGTCTTCGTTCAGATACAAGTTTGGTGGCGATTATTATGAAGAAATGGATCATATCCAAAGACAGATGCTTTTCTCCACTTGTATTGATGATGCATACCCTTGCATCGACATCCACACATTATTTTGGATCCACGTCGACTCAAGTTCCAGAGAGAACAAATGGTTCTGACGATGATGAAGAAACAAATGGTGCTGACGATGATGAAGACGCAAATGGTTCTGATGATGACGGTTATGCATCGGAAGAACAGACAAATGACACCATGATAGAATCGGCTATGTTGGAGCGTGAAGCATGGATTCGCGTTGAAGAAATGGACCAACCCGTTGATCTAGACAGTTCGTTAGTTTCAGTGATTCCGGTGAATGCAACAAATTCAATCGTTGTACGTGAAAATGGCCTGCTAGAAGATAGTGATTTATGCATTGGTGCTACTTTTGAAAGTAAAACTCAGAGTATTACAATTTCCATCTTTAAAGTAATATGAGGTTTATATCAAGAATACAAACATGAGGACGATAGAACATGTTCTATATCATAAATAAGATACCTCAGAAACATAGTATAATGAAGGCAACAACTCAGATTATTAGAATCTATCAGTTTATCAATTATATCATAAACATAATACATATTAGAATTTATAAAGTAATATGAGGATGAATTGAAAGTGTTACTGAAATAACCAATACAAGATTATTCATAAACTCAGAAAACAAAGATAGATCCTGTTAGAAACAACTTAAGGGACAAGGGGCGGAACGACCTCTCGATCTACTTACAGCAGCCCAGGAATAAAAACGTCGTCTAGGCCTGTTACTAATGGTTTGGGAATTGGATTGGGATTTATGTTTCAATCACTGGAAAGATTATGGCTTAGGAGGGGGAATACCCCTTCAAGATAAGATTTTCGCTCTAAACTGATTCATAAGCAATTTATAGATCGAAAGTGAACGTATATAGTCGAATCTAGTTGTCTTCGTCTTGTCTTCCTGCTGCCAGAGATATAGGAACTCTAAAGATTTGCTTTCCTTGCCTCGGTCCTTTCTTATTAGAGTAAAGATCTGGGAATTCACTCTGCAAGGTTGGCCTTATTCATTAATGTTGCTAATGTATGAAGGAGTTTTATCAAGGACTTCTCTAGGAGAGATCTATGGAAATCTAGAGATCTTCTTGTGGCTGATATGCCCTTTGCAGGGCTTTCATGTTGCGTAAACCATTTAAGAAAAGACTTTCACTTTACTAGAGCGGATGGGAGGGAATTGACACCGGCTCTCTTCAAATCATATTCTACTAAAAAAAAGTAAAGTACAAATATCTCTCTTCCCTTTGAATCGTTTTTTGAACAACAAAATCCCTAATGCTAAAAAAAAGGATTCTATCTGCTTTTTTTCTTTGTCTCCCAAGAATCTTTTTAGTTTTCTCAAATTCGAATATGTAATGTAATATCAAAAATCAAGATCTGGTGATATAACCCAAGGGCTACCAAAAGTAGAACAGCTGTTAGAAGTGCGTTCGGTTGATTCAATATCCATGAATCTAGAAAAGAGGGTTGAGGGTTGGAACGAACGTATAACAAGAATTCTTGGAATGCCGTAGGAGTCTAATCAAATTGAAGTCGATCGAACCTCGGCTTAAAAGCTTTCTATTCGTAGTTATAAGCATGGGAAGTCAGCTAAGCTATAAGAATTGAAGAATTGACTAGTCGAAAAGGATCTCCAGTCTCTGCGACCTTTATTTAAATCTGGCGAGATCAAGAAGTTATCAAAAATTTTCTTTAAAACTTTTACTTCAAGGGGACAAGTAGAATCTCTTCATCACATGAGTCGACGAAATATCTCAAAAATTGTTGACGTCGAATTCATAAATGTACGTGTATGTTATGTATCAATCAAGTGAATTTTGTTTTAATAATAATAAGACCTCAATAAAAATAAAAGAAAATAAATTAGGGCCGGCCTTGTCCTCACGTTCCGTGAATAGCCGGGACATTGAGGAATATCCCTAAAGGTGATCTAAATATTGCAGCCGGCTTGTGGTACATGGAGATTGGACCAGAATACAAATGTGATGACTGTGATAAAAAAAATGTCGCAAATGGAAATGCAAGCATATGGAAACTTGTCCGTTCAAGGTGCGAGCATCATGTGGGAGATCCAGTGCTTGGAGAGTGTACAAGTTTGTTGCCGAACACACATGCACACGCCAGCTAGGACCTGTTGCTCCTAGAAAAGTTCACATGAATGTGATTGCAGCCTACATTGCTCGAAAAAGATGCAAGACGAATTTGGTGTCACCATTCTTTATGATTTGGCCGTGCGAGCATGACATGCAGCTATAGAAAGCATATACGGAGGATATGTTGATTCATTCCGGATGTTGCCGGGCTATTGAAATGCACCCGTCGTGTGGTACGATCAAAATACCTGTGTATGCCCCAGACGGACAGTACACGCTCCTATGCCCACTACCGGACTGATTAGTCTTAGCGGTAAGCTATGGTCGATCCCACGGAGAGTGATGAACCACCTTACTCTTCAGTGTACAAATCGAGTTGTCACGGTTTTAATCTGTATATCTGCACAATAAACTAAACGAAAATCAAATATAAAAGGGGGGTAAGATTTGGGGTAGGTTATGATCATTGTTAATATGTTAATTCGGTCATGGGCACACTGAAGATCCGTCCATGCTTCATATAAACTCAAGGCGTGACCAAAGACATTGGGGCGTTTCAAGAGTTCATACTCCACACTTGGGATGGTTGAATCCCTTGTTGTCGTCTTGGTCCGAAGGTCACGCTTCACCCCGGTCATAAGGTCGTGCTTCACTCCTCCTTAGATAGTAGTCATACCCGATCTCTCCAAGTATGACCCTCACCAACCTTCTCTCCCAAGCTTCCCATGTCCGCACCTACAGAGTAGACATAACTCGCGGGATATCCATTTCCGGTACTACGTCCAACCGGTCATCGATATGTCTACGATACGCGAGATGAGTCCTTTGGTCGATAACCATGGCTTGATGCCTCGTCACAGTTGATGGGTGATTGTTAGAGAAGCCCAAGACTGAAGAAGGACGCAGTATCCCCTTGTCCATTCCTCACCATCCAGATCTACAGCACCATGTCAGGTACTGCTTAGCTACTCGGTCTTGGGCACATCGAACGTTGCCGTCTGTCATGCCCTGCCTTTGCTTGACATGGTACAGCTCCAACCGAGCGGTGATCACCCGTTAAGTCAGGACTGCCCATGAGTTCTGCTCCAGTCTTTCCGGAACTACTGGACTCAACCGATGGCACAAGTGCCTCACGAATGTTTCACATATCAATAGTCAATCATTTCCCATACCCAAACCTCACCAAGTAGATTACTCACACATAATTAAATATATAATGATAAGCGAAAGAGAACACATGAATGAAAAGAAATACGAAATACTTGAATTAAAAGTACCTAAGGCAAACAGCCTTGGATTTGTTCTTCACAACGGAATGTAAATCAAAACAGATAAATTGTTTTGAACAGAAAATATAGAACTCAGAGTAAAAGTGTTTTCTCCGAACTAAGAACTGGAGAGTGATAGATTAACCAACGTTGTGCCAGCCGCTCCGGCTGGACTTTTACAGTAGCAATGGCAGCGAGCAAAACCCTAAGCGGGTAGACTGAATCGGCATGATTGGCACTTTCCATGTTGAGCGAGATTCTGATTATCTGTGATTGAATGGATTGATGATTGGAAATCTCCGATTGATTGATTTATTTAGGGTAATGCGCTGACCTCCAAATCCTTCCTTCCATAGATGCTTGGCAGATATTGTGTGAATCTTCTTCCATGCGGCTTTCCTTCTTGAGCTCTGGTGACTGACTGGCAATTGCTGTAGTGGTCAAACTAGTTGCATGTTTTATGATTTGATTCTTCGTAGGCAAGGCAGTTGCAAGATCTTCTTTGTTGTTGGGTGCATTGCGTTAATACCACGAATGCGAATGATGAACAACAACTTAGCTTCAGGGTTTACATGGAATCCTCCTTTCAACCTCGTCTCTTGCCTCAATTCATCTCCTGCTCTACATACTCCTTTGCGTAGTCCTTGCAACCGACTGAATTCACTCCAGTTCTGCTCATTCTGACCACCTTTCCTCTGTTTGACTTGGGCTGGGCTTTCTTCCTTCGAACAATAGTTTCCTTCCCCTGGACAGACATTAATGACACAAAAAGACATGAAAAATAGGGCCAAATGGCCCAAAAGTCGAAGACGCATCACACCTACACACTTAAACCATACTTGCCCTCAAGTATGTAGGTGGATTCACGAAGACACCAATAAGAAAGATGAATGAAAAAGAAATAAAACTTCAAGACACGAAAGTGCGCAATCAAATGAATCAGTTCGTGC
Source organism: Schizonepeta tenuifolia (assembly GCA_029490685.1). Classification (NCBI taxonomy): domain Eukaryota; kingdom Viridiplantae; phylum Streptophyta; class Magnoliopsida; order Lamiales; family Lamiaceae; genus Schizonepeta; species Schizonepeta tenuifolia. Next base: position 13,221,444 of record CM055955.1, on the reverse strand, counting down.
ATGCATGTATCAACCAGGTTAACATTCCACAACCCATTGAGCAAATACACCACATGATTACATTAGCAGTCTTCCTCACACACTCATGTGTATGGCTAGTGTTTACTCTCATTTCATGCTGCATTAGCTTTCCTATTAGCTTGTTTGAGGATTTATGGCTATCAGTTAGTCTGGTGTAGTTTATCAAAGGGTCTTAATTTGGTTGTAATGGGGCATACGGAGCAGGGTAAGTGATAGTGACAAAAATATCCAGGTCTCGTGGAGACCTGAATATAGCATATAACCTTTCTGAAATGTTATGTTTAGGATCTGATCATATAAAGGGAGCTGAGATCTCTCCTAAGGATTTCAGCCCAGAGATCTGTTGGGAGGTCTCTCATTCAAATCTAGTCAGATATCTGCCTGAGGTCCCTCGCTTAGGGCTCTCTATCGGGCGAAGACCTGTCGAGCTCGCAGCACTGTAATTAATGACTATGCGGTACTGTCAGAAAGTACAATCATACTATGACCAATAGAACAGTGGAACGTGTAAAGTAAAAGGCAAAAAGGAGCTGATAGTTATACAACTTCATTCACAAGAAAACAGGGGTATATATTGAAAAATCTAACACACACAAACATAATTCTTTCTTCTTCTTCAGACCTATTTTCTCCTGTTACATTCATCTCTCAAAAAGAGCTCAGAACACTGACTTAATCTTCGGAGGTGGTTCGCCGGGAAAACTCCCCGGCCCTTCTTTTCTTGTAGAGTCACGCCGAGATTCCTCCAGGGAGGACGATTCCTGCTGTTGGAGCGAAGAAAAGCTGTCGAACAGGTTAAGATCTTTCTTCATCTATCCATGTGTTCTGACTTTTTCATGATGTGTATTTTTGGACGCATCATCTGGCGCTGTTTGTGGGAACGGAGTTTTGTCTCGAAATTTTGTTCCAAAACTCTTTTTACGTGTCTGTTTAGTAATGTTTAGTTTGAGTGTAAACTTGAAAAGAAAAGTGCAGAGAAGATGGGTCTGAGCACTTTTAGCAATTTGTATTCTCATTTGCAGAAATTTTTGTCATGTTTAAAAGTAAATGAGTTGAGTGATTTTAGAATTGCCGTATTTTAAAACCTTCTCATGAATCTCGTTGTAATCTCTGGAACTTGTTGGTTTTCTGCGTTTCCGTAAGAATTCTCGTTTCATAGTATAGTTTGAAGCTAGTAACGGGACAAAAAGTAAGTAAAATTTTCTGATTGTATGGAAGAATTGTCCGAAAATATCTAATGTTGAAAAATAAATCCTATAAATCCTCACGATATGAGGGGATAGAGTGGATGAAAGTATGAAGACTTCAGAGCAAGTCTCATAAAAACCCAGCGGAGTTTGGGTATGAATGTGTATGGAAAGGGGGTACGATGCAACATATTCCCTGAATTCCTTGAGACACACCCTCGAGACCTGATAACGGTCCTTCGAGAGGGGTATTGCAGACCTGATAACGGTCTCTTGGGACCTGACGACGGTCCTAGGGCTATCTTTTGACTGATAGCTGAAAATTCTGAAATGCAGATTTAAGCATGGAGAATACATCGGTCCGAGACCGAGAATCACCACCTGAAGGAGTGGTGCGCGATGATAGCTCCTCAGAAGAACATACTGAGGAGAAGAACCAGAATGTGCTGAAAGAGGCCCTACCAAAGATAACTACCCCTCAGAAGGAAGGGGCCTCCAAATCGACCAGCCCTCGAAAAGAAGGAGGGGGCCGCAAGGGCTCAGAGGTTACGAGAGACGAACCTCAAATGCCTGCACAACAGCATGTCACCTATGCTGTGTCCATGGATCAGCTCAATGCCATGGTGAAGCAAGTTGTGTCTAAGGCTTTGGCCCCGCTGGAAGGCCAAAGCAAAAAGTCAGCCAATACGGCAAAAGGCAAAACTAAGAAGGGGGGACCTGAGGAGGAAGGTCCGTATGAAAGTGATGGGTATGAGAGCCCTCAAACTGAATCAGAAAACGATTAGTAATTGAATGGAGAAATCAGATATTGATAACATTTCTAAAGTGGTTTATTCACTAATGAAATTATGGTTACTCATTATTGCAATGAAATTTGCAGAGGACGATGCCCAAGTTGCGAGATCTCAAGATGAGGGAGCTGCCGCTGAAATTGCAGCTCTCAAGCAACAGTTAAGAGACCTTCAGAAGAAAGCCTCTTCGCCCAAGAAACCTCCTAAGAAGCCTGTTAAGACTACTAACAGCCAATCCCCTTTCACGAGAGATATCAGAGAAGATCAGCTGCCTCCGAATTTTAAGACATTGACATTGGAATATGATGGTTCCACTGACCCATATGAGCACATAATGAGATTTGAGAATGGAGCAATGCTCCACCAGTACACAGAAGAAGTGAAGTGTAGGGTTTTCCTCACAACCTTGTCAAAAATAGCTCAACAATGGTTCTCTCAGCTACCACCTAATAGCATAGGTTCATTTGCTGAGTTCAAATCTATGTTCTTACATCAGTTTGCCAGCGCGAGAAGGCATGTTAAGACCTCCTCCTCGCTCATGGCTTTGAGACAGAAACCTTCAGAGAGTTTGCGCCAATATGTGGGGCGTTTTAACGCTGAAGCGTTACAAGTACCACTAGCTTCTGACGATGTGAAGGTGCAGGCCTTAATACAGGGCTTATCTCCAGGATTGTTCTTTGATTCATTGAACAAGAAGCCTCCATTGAATTTCGAGGAACTGCTGCATAGGGCAGATAAATATGTTAACCTAGAAGAGGCTCAGGAAGCTAGAAAAGCTAAAGAGGAATCTCTCAGACCTAAGCAAGAGACCTCAGAAAGAAGGTCATCCCCAGCAGCGAGAGCTGAGAAAGACAGAGGTGGGCAAAGGCCGAAGAAAGCTCCTGAATGGTTTGATCAATATACGCCTCTCAATGCATCTCTAGTAGAGGTTATGGAAGCGGCTGCTAAGTCTCCTCACTTCAGATACCCCAGCACGCACAAGGAAGCTCCGCGTAACCCGAGATCTGAGTTGTTTTGCAAGTATCACAATGACTATGGTCATGATACCGACTCTTGTAGGCATCTGAAGGATGCTATTGAGCGACTGTTGAAGAAGGATGATACCTTGCTTCAATTTGTCAAAAAAAAGAAAGGGAAAAGGGCTACAAAAGAAAAGAGCCGGAACAAAAGAAGCCTGACCACAGGAAGAGGACCCCTCCACGACGAGAAGATCCTCCCCCAAGAAGGGGAAACATTAGCATGATAATGGGAGGAAACACTAATGGAGATTCTGGTTGAGCGCGTAAAGCTCACGTCAGCTGCAAAGGCCCAAGTGAGCGAAGAGGTTCAGCAGTTAGCGGAGACAATTGGCATGGAGATTGATTAGCAGATTCGTTTCCAGGAGAGGAAATGAACCCAGATGTATGCGTGAGTTTTGGTCCCAAAGACCTGGTAGGCGCAGCACCTCATAATGATGCGCTGGTAATTAGTGCTAATATTGCTAATTGGAGGGTGGCACGAATCTTTGTGGATACAGGAAGCGCAGCGAATGTGCTCTTCTGGGATTGTTTTCAGAAGATGAAAATTAACGCTGATTTAGCGCCAGTGAACACAGCTTTGTACGGTTTTGCTGGGGGAGAGATACAGCCCAAGGGAGGTGACCCTCCAGGTAACACTGGGTAGTGGTGAGACCTCAAATACTCGTATGGTGAAGTTTCTAGTGGTGGATACGCCATCAGCATACAACGTAATATTGGGAAGACCTGCTTTGAATGATTTCCAGGTGATGGACTCCACCTACCACATGAAAATGAAATTCCCAGCTCTCAGAGAAGGGCTGGTAGGTGAGGTCTCAGGTGACCAAGAAGTGTCGAAAGAATCTTATGTAAAATCCATAAAGCATGCCAAACGAAACGTGAAAGGAGTTCCGGTGGTAGAACGCCCACTGCAAAGCGAAAGTGCAAAGGTGAAAGGTATGGATGAAGACCTAGAGCCGAAAATGCAGCCAGTCGAAGAAGACCTGATGATGATAGAACTGTTTCCAGAAAAAACAGGCTTTACCACGAAGATGGGAAAACAAATGACTGAGGAACAAAGAGAGGCGATAATTAGATGCCTGCGGAAGAATGCAGATCTGTTCGCATTCAGTCTAGAGGACATGAAAGGGGTAGACCCTGCTGTAGCTCTACATTATCTGAATGTGGACCCTAAAAAGAAACCAGTAAGACAGAAAAAGAGGTCCTTCGGGCCGGAGAAAGAGAAGGTAATCAGAGAGGAGATCAGACGGCTGTTAGATGCTGGTCATATGGTTAGAATTCAGTACTCTGAATGGTTGTCAAATGCAGTAATGGTAGCTAAAAGCAATGGCAGCTGGAGGATGTGTATAGATTTCAGAGACCTGAATAAGGCATGCCCAAAAGACCACTACCCATTGCCTTGTATCGATCAGTTGGTTGATTCAACTTCGGGATGTGAGTTATTATCCATGCTTGACGCTTACCAGGGGTATCATCAGATACAGATGGCCCCTGAGGACGTGGTAAAGACAGCTTTTGTAACCATATGTGGCACGTTCGCTTATATAAGAATGCCTTTTGGCCTGAAAAATGCTGGAGCTACTTATCAGAGAATAATGGATGCGATATTCGAGGACCAGATAGGGAGAATCCTGGAGGTATATGTAGACGATATACTTGTGAAGAGTTTGAAAGCAGACCACCATGCTAGAGACCTGGAGGAGGTCCTGACGGTGGTAAGAAAGTATGACCTGCGCCTGAATCCGGCAAAGTGCACATTCGGGGTCAGGTCAGGGAAATTCTTGGGGTATATGGTGACTCCTAGAGGAATTGAAGTGAATCAAGATAAAGTACGAGCTGTACTGGAAATGGCCGCTCCCACCAATGTGAGGGAGGTGCAACGGCTGAATGGAAGAATCACTGCACTTAGCCGTTTCATATCTACTTCGGCGGAGAGAAGTTATCCGTTCTTTAAAGTGTTGAAGAAGGCCAACAAATTTGAGTGGAGTGAGAGCTTCCAGAAAGCATTTGAAGAGCTGAAAGCTCATTTAGCAAGTTTGCCTGTATTGACTAAGCCTACCCCGGGGAAAACTCTATACATGTACATATCTGTTGGAGATCATTCTTTGAGTGCAGTCCTCATACAAGAGGAGAGCTCCGTACAGAAGCCCATTTACTACATCAGCAAAGCTTTGCAAGGAGCTGAGTACAGATACTCAGAAGTGGAGAGAGCTGTTTTAGCTGTGATGACAGCAACAAGGAGGTTGAGATTATACTTCCCAGCCCACAAGGTGGTGGTAAAAACTAATTTTCCCTTCAAAAGATACTGAGCAAACCAGATCTCTCAGGGAGGATGGTGAAATGGAGTATTGAGCTGAGGGAATACGAAGTGGAATTTGAGCCACGCACAGCCGTTAAGGCGCAAGCCCTAGCAGATTTTATTCAGGAAACTACTCAGCCCATGCAATAGCCTGAATGGAAAGTCTTTGTTGATGGGTCGGTGACAATGGAAAGTTATGGTGCTGGAATCGTTGTAATAACACCGGATCAGGACGAACTTAGCTTTGCGATGAAGTTTGAATTTAAAGTTTCTAACAACGAAGCTGAGTACGAAGCGTTCGTTAGAGGGCTGGACATGGCAGCTGAATTGGGAGCCCAGAAGGTGGTCATCCACTCTGATTCCCAGCTAGTGGTCCAGCAGGTCTCAGGAAATTATGAGATCAAAGAAGAAAGAATGATCAGGTATGTGGAGCAGATCAGAGACCTGAGTAAGCAATTTCAGCATCTAGAGGTGAAACAGATACCTCGAGACCTCAACGTGCAGGCAGATCGCCTTGCAAGGTTGGCTAGTTCTCTGAATATGCTGGTTCCTGAAAAAGTGACATTGTTGAAAATGACAAACAGTCGCATGGAAGAGAGTGTTCATGAAATAGATGAGAGAAGCGATTAGAGAATGCCTATTCTACATTTCCTAAGAACAGGGAAAGTGTTAGAAGGCGAGAAAAGAGATAAGAAGAGAATCTATGCCAGGTACTGTTTGGTAGGAGGACACCTGTTCAGGAAGGCTTACTCACAACCTTTGCTTAGGTGTGTAACAGAGGCAGAGGGCTTGCAGATAATTAAAGAAGCACATCAAGGAATAGCGGGATGTCATACCGGATTCAGAGACCTGATCCGGCGAGTGCTGAGAGCTGGATACTATTGGCCCTCTTTGAAGAAGGATGCTGAGGCCTTTGTAAAAAAATGTGACAGATGCCAGAAGCATGGCCTATTGATCCATAGGCCCGCAGAAGAGCTGGGAGTTCAATACGCAGAATGCCTGTTTGATAAATGGGGTATAGATCTTGTCGGCAAGCTTCCCATGGCAGCAGGGAAGAAATGCCACATTATTGTAGCGGTGGACTACTTTAGCAAGTGGGTTGAAGCTGAGCCCCTATCTTCAGTAACGGAGGAAAATATTATAAAGTTCATATGGAAACACATTTGCTACAGGTATGGCTTACCTAGAGTGCTGATTTCCGATAATGGGACGCAATTCTTTGGAAAAAGAACTCAGGCTTGGTGCAAAGCTAGAGGAACCGAGCAGAGATTTGCTGCTGTTGCTCACCCGGAAACTTGTGGGCAAGTTGAGGTCACTAATCGAACCATAGTGAATGGCATAAAGGCAAGGCTAGAAAAAGAGAGATCTCTATGGGTAGAGGAGCTAAGCTCAGTGTTATGGGCGTATAGAACCGGACAGAAAACAGCCACAGGGCAATCCCCTTTCTGTTTGGTGTATGGCGCTGATGCCGTTATGCCAATGGAAGTAAAGATTCCAACACGTAGAATCCGATCTTACAATGAGGACCTGAACAGAGAGCTGAGGGCTGAAAGCTTAGACCTGGTTGATGAGGTACGTGAAGAAGCACACCAGCGAGCTCTGATCTACAAGGCCCGCGTGAAAGCTGCGTATGATCCAAAGGTAAAAACCAGGAGGTTTCGGGAAGGAGACCTGGTGCTCAAGAGGGTTGATGTGATGCACCCGGTGAGAAAGTTTGAACCAAATTGGGAGGGGCTCTTTGTGGTCACCAAAGTGCTCCCCGGTGGAGCATATGAGCTTACCACACATGAAGGATACGTGGAACCAAGGTCGTGGAATGTCAGCAACCTGAAGAAGTACTATGCATAGAAATATGTTATGGAAAATTTTTGCTTTTTAAGACGGGAGGAGATCTACGTGCCAGGTCTCATTCCCACCTTTTTTGATAGGATGCTTGCTTAGCTAGACAAGTATTCCTGTAAGGGCACGAAGAGAACTTGTCGCAAATAAATAAATGCTGAGAAGTTTTGTTTCTTTAATTTGCGTTTGTGCACATATATTGTCGTAGCATGATAAACAAAATTGTGAAATCGTAAGGAAACAGTAATTACATCACATAGCAAGTGAAGTGAAGTACTTACTCTAAATGGTTTTTAGTAATGAGATGAAACCATCTAGAGTAGGGGGGAGTAGGGGTGTACCTTACACCCCTAGGGGGGACCCACAATACCCCATGAAAATGTAAAATGAAGGAAATATGTAGATGAACAATAGCAAAATAGACACACTATATTAACCTGCTGAGCAGGGAATACAGTGCTGGCAAAGCAAACAGAAATATGGAAATTGTTCAAACTCCAAAATACAAAAAGAAATTGTTTTAGTACAAAGCTAGATAAAAGTGTCGTTGGGAACATAAACCATGTAAGCAACTAAGCTAAAAAGTTGGTAGAATCATCATCAGGGTCAGCCCTCGCAGCATCAGCAGATTCATTTCTGGGGACATTCTCCAGCCCTCCTGATCCATCACCAAGGACTTGTGGGGTCCTACTGGTTGCAGGCACATCTAAAAGAAGGAGATAGAAAACGAAATGTTAAGATAACAAATCTTAAAAATGAGTGCATGGAAGTGGAACAGAGCAGGGGATACCTAACAACTTGACAGTTGGGAGGAAGTTTTTTGGAAAGAAGTCATAGATGGGCTCAGGTAGGTCAGAAAAGACTGCCTGCAAGTTACAAGGGGCGATGAGGGCCTCAAATGCTTCCCGCATAACAGGAAGCCACCAAGCTGTTCCTAAAGGAGCAGGGGAAACGCCCTGGAAGGAAGGAGGTGGAGGAAGGTGCTTGACGATCTGGTCTACGTCTATAGGCTCAGTAAAACCCAAGTTGTGGGCTTTAGCTAACACTGTCATGCCACACCTCTTTGCAAGAAATGCAATGTCCTGTCGGATGGACAACAAATATTCAGAAGAGGCTTGGAAAGACTCTAGAAGCCCTCGATGGAGGATTTGCAACGCCTGCTGGCCCAGGGAAGTGCGGAGGATGCGGTGACGGCAATGATGAACTCCTTCAGTATACCCCGACTGGTAAGAAAGATTGGAGGCTTGAAGAAGATTTCTGGCCTCCTCAAGTTCCTTACTAACTTGAAAAAGATGATTACTGAGATCGGTGTTAGCACCACTGAGAGATGCATTCTCTTCGGATAAAGCAGACACCTTCTCGTGAGACATGAGAAGCTCATGATTCCTCCTTTTCAAATCATCGTTGGCTAGAGAAAGCCTGCTACTTGTGTCCAAGATGTCGCGATTCTGATGCTGCAAATCCTCATTTGCTGTGGTTAGCTCTTGCAGCTGCACTTGACTGGCCACCAACGCCTCCCTGAGTTTCGCCATCTCCTTCTCATGGGCAGCATTTTGAAATTGTAATAGGCGTCTATGAGAGCTGATCAGCTGTGATGTTATCAAGGAAAAGAAAGAGAAGCATCAGACAAATAAAAGTAAAGCCGCGGTGGTATTCGAAGATAGAATAATTTGTGAGAGCAAGGGTATAATGCTAATAATACCTGCACCAAATCATGGGCACTCTCTTCTTGAAGCTGATGTAGAGAAGGAGGGCTAATTTCAGCCTCTTCGTCTGAAAGAGGAATGGCTGTTAGCAACGAAAGGCACTCAGGAGGAGGTAACTTGCGAAGTGAGCTGGAAGTCTGGCCTCTGAAAGCATAACCAGATGAGTCGGTGCTCTTAGGAGGAAGGTTGCTGGAAAAAGGAGTGTGTTTTAACTTCTTGGCAGCACCGGGAGGAGGTAGAGAAAAAGCTGGCCTCTTGAGGGTGGCAGAGGCGTCCACTCGAGCTTTTTCCTTGAGAGACGAGGAAGAAGGCTTAGTGGAAATAGCCTGGTTCTTGCTGAGGCCTTGAGAAGAAACATCTAGGCTGAGTGATCTAGTGGCTGTGGGCTTAATGATAACCCCCGAAGTCGTAGCAGGAGCTAGCTGTGGTGGTGTGGATACTGCAGCATGAGGGGAAGCTTGATGAAGAGGACGAGAAGTCTGGTGATCTTGAGATTCCAGTCGTGCTTGCTCCTCCAACAGAATGGCAAAGTCGAAATCTTTGTCATCAGGAAGTTTCACATCCTGAATCCAGCTTGTGCCTGCACCAAGCAAGGTGCGAAGAATGAAATTCATATTAGTAAGGCTAGAAAAACAAAAGAGGGAAAGATGAAAAGATAGCTGAAACCCACCCTCGATGGAAAAGGAATGAACTCCTCGAGGTGCCAACCCGAAGAAGGAAAGAACACTAGGATTAGTCAACAAGGAATTGAATGGGAAAGGCTCAAGTCGTGCCCTTTGAGACAACAGTGATAATACTTTGAGGTTAATATCGGAGATACTTGTAACAGCAGGGCGGGGTTGCTTCAAACGAAGTGTGTGCCATTGGGGATAAACGAAAGGCCAATAACCCTGCTTGAGAGTGACAATGAAGTATTTATCCTTCCACTCTTTGCCCGTTGTATGGGGTACACAGATATACCGAGCGGGACCTTTGGGCCTAACACTAGCATAATAAAAGGCACCATGGGGTTTCACATCGTATACCGTTTGAAAAAGAGAAGGGGTCGGGACTCCCCCATTACCACGAAGTAGAATGAAGAAGGTCAACAAAATTTTGACAAAGGAAGGATGAAGCTGATTGGGCCACAAGCCATACAAGTCACAAACTTGAGTCACAAAGTCGGGAAGGGGAAACCTTAAGCCTGACTCTACCTGCTGGTACCAAAATGCTACCGAGAGATATTCTAAAAGCTGGGGACGGTCATGCTCTTCTGGCATACTAATGTCAAATAGCTCATCACAGTTTAACATCGACTTCATTAATGCTAGTTCTGTAGGAGTTAGAGAGGATTCACCTGATATAGCGTCCGGAGCCATAACTGGGGGCGCAGAAATGCCCGCTGAAGGAAGAGAGAAGTCTGTCTCTTTAACCCCCTAACCAGAAGAAGGTGAACCTTCGGTCAAGATAATAACTTCGTCTGCATTAGAGGAGGGAACCGCGCTGGAAGGGATTTGAACAGCTATTCGCCGAGAACGGCGAGCACCAACCTTCTTCTTTCTAGCTTGAGTGCGAGCAGATGTATTTGATTGAGAATCTTCAAGTGAAGAGGGTGGAGGCTGAATGTTAGACCCCCGAAGCCCGTGTTGGTCGGAGGTGGTATGTTCCTCAGAATGGGAAGAAGTTTGCGCCATGGTGAAGATTGTGGTAAAAAATTGGAAGAAATGACTAAAGTAAAAGAGGATAAAGGTAAAACCCTGATATGAGAGAGAGAAAGAGAACGGTTGAATAAAGTAGGGAAGTTGCAGAGTTTTCCCCCAAATTTGTCATTTAATAAAATAATGGCCCTCAGAGACCTGATTTGAAAAATTGAAGTGATTAAGTGCTTACAAAGAAAGACCAGGCCCTTAAAGGTGGGCCCCTGCGGTGTCAGCTGTATTAAGACTTTTACTCTGAATTTCTCAAAAGAAGACCCTCCGAAATGCAGAGTAGGGGGGAGTAGATGATAGTGACAAAAATATCCAGGTCTCGTGGAGACCTGAATATAGCATATAACCTTTCTGAAATGTTATGTCTAGGATCTGATCATATAAAGGGAGCTGAGATCTCTCCTAAGGATTTCAGCCCAGAGATCTGTTGAGAGGTCTCTCATTCAAATCTAGTCAGATATCTGCCTGAGGTCCCTCGCTTAGGGCTCTCTATCGAGCGAAGACCTGTCGAGCTCGCAGCACCGTAATTAATGACTATGCGGTACTGTCAAAAAGTACAGTCATACTATGGCCAATAGAACAGTGGAACGTGTAAAGTAAAAGGCAAAAAGGAGCTGATAGTTATACAACTTCATTCACAAGAAAACAGGGGTATATATTGAAAAATCTAACACACACAAACACAATTCTTTCTTCTTCTTCAGACCTATTTTCTCCTGTTACATTCATCTCTCAAAAAGAGCTCAGAACACTGACTTAATCTTGGGAGGTGGTTCGCCGGGAAAACTCCCCGGCCCTTCTTTTCTTGTAGAGTCACGCCGAGATTCCTCCAGGGAGGACGATTCCGGCTGTTGGAGCGAAAAAAAGCTGTCGAACAGGTTAAGATCTTTCTTCATCTATTCATGTGTTCTAACTTTTTCATGATGTGTATTTTTGGACGCATCAGTAAGGATTTCTGGATAATGAGTTAAAACCTGATTCCAGTCATATTGACTACTCTTTCAATGCCGGTGCTCCCACTACTCCTCATACTCTTTTCTTTCCTTGGGGTTTATTTCTTTCTTAGGCATATATATTGTTCTTTTGATCACACTTAGAATTTCCATTCTTTTCATTTATGCCTTTTTCTTAAACACTGACTACCCCTTTTGTTACCCCTCTTTTTACTTGTGTTTTTCCACTTAGAGCATCTATGTACCCCTTCTTATCTTGTATGGTGTGGAAGACACACTATTAATCAAATATCATTACAAGGGCTTATGAAAGAAAAAGTGCTTCGGCTCAAAGTGGTTAGCAATGGTTTATCATGCTCAGCCAGATAATTCTAGGGCTTCTAATCATGAATAAACTGCCCTTATCCTTTAATCTACACCACCAGCTAAAATCCACTAACAAGTTCTAGGATTACTAAGCAGCATGAACAAACAGAAGATAGAAATAAATAGGCTCAATTCTCACAGGTATGGACTTCTGTATTCCCTCTACTGCTATACATGCAATGTTGCTCAGCATACCATTCAAACCAGTCAAACCAAACAACATGCACACATTCCCCTAATCCATATATCATGCGCACACACAGACTCATAGACTTACTTTACACTAGACTCCAGCTGACACAAAACGTAAAAGTCAGAAATGAAAAGAACAAAAAGAAAAATAAAACCTAAACTACAGATAGGGGAAAGGTAACTTATTCATTCTGGTCGGAGGCATCCTCCTCCTCTCCGTCTGCTTTTGCCATCAACGCCTCAAAGCCTTTCTTCATGCTAGTATTGATTGCCGTCATCTCTGCCCTCAGTATTGCTACTTCTGCACGTAACTCTTTCAGTTCTGCCAGTACAGCCACCATCTCGCTATTTGAGCGGCGCGGAACCGCCTGCTCATTCGCCTTGCTCGGCTCTGCTCTGCCTTCTGGGTGGACCAGAGAGTAATTCCTCCATGCTCGTCCACCTCAACAATCCTCCATCTCACGAAGCGCCCTTGGTCCAGAAATCTTGTATCAGCAACTGCGAGATCATCTGGCTTCTCAAGTCGAAATTGGTGAGATTCTTTGCAAGAATCGTCGCCAAAGGGCAGAGTGAGAGGTGTTTGTTGTGGTGGGTCACGCCAAACTGAAACTGCTGCGCTGCTATGAACCCGAAGTTCACCCGTTTCTTCTCCATCATGCACCATCAAATGAACAGCTCCTGTTGAGTCACCACGTTGGACCCCTCCAAACGCCCGTAGAGGTTGTAAGCCAGCCACCTGTGGCAAATCTGTAGCGCTGGATCTCTGATCTCATTGGACTTGCTGTTGTTCTTCACATAGCGATTCCTGGTGGAGATGATTGACCAGTAGTGGTCAATCTGAGACTTCCATTCATCTGAGGCCACCGTCTCTGCCTCCTTATACTCATCCTCATACACCTCCCGCGGCTCGAGTACTCCGAGTTGAATGTTCAACTCATTGATGGAGAGAGGGAACATCCTGCCCCGCAGTTGAAAGCGCAGGGTGCCCGGAGTCTCGATATCGTATTTTCCGTGGGGTTTGAACTCCACTGTCCCCTTGAATTCCTCCGACAGCTTACGCAGGGTAGTTCCATTCCAAAACCTTTCCCCAGCCGATACCCTTGAAGTATCCCTCCACCTTCTCTTTGATTCCAAATGCTTCCAAGCTTTCTGTCAACAGGTAGTACCAAGGGAGGATCTCCCTGTTTTGCAGGATGACATACTGCTGGCTGTCTCGCGGTATGGTTGCTCCAGATGATGCAAGTCGTAGTACGCCTTTTCTCTTGGTTCCTGATTTCGTGGTGGTGACACTGGGTGTAGACTTCACAGGCGCTTGAATCTCCCCCGAGTTAGAGCTGTCGATGATCTCCACTCTCTCTATTTCTTCCTCTTCGATTTCCTTTGCTTCTCCTTCTTTTTCTCCTTCCTTTGCCTTCCCTTTTTCCTCAGCTGTAACCCTCCTCACCGTGCTCGTAGTACCAACCTTGCCCCCTAATTTGCTCTGTTTGGACTTCTGCGATAAGGGGGCTTTCGAGGTTTCGAGCTTTTTCTTTGCTCCCACCCCTTTCTTCTTGCTTTGCGGGGTGATATCTTCCTGGGCCTGCACGGGAATGCTTTTTTCTGTCTCCTCCTCTCCAACTGGCTCTCCCCCTTGCTGGCCTTCTTGTTCCTTCTCTTCGTGGTCAGACGTGGTCAGACCACCCTCCTTTGATTGAGATTGGGAGCGGGAAGAACTGGGGTCTGGAGTAGGCTCCTTTGGTGGAGGATTGGCTACTTTCTTTCCGGCGGTCTTCTTCTTCGCTGTTGCTGCGGTAGTGGTGTCCTTGACCGCAGGTTTCTTCTTCTCTTTCTTCCTAGGCGGTTGAACATCTGGTTCTTCCTCGACCTGTACCTGCTCTTGGTCACCCGCAGCGTCTCCTTCTCCGGTGGGTTGCTTCTCCGACGAGGGAATCTTCTCCTGTTCCTCTTCTTCCATACCCCGAGTAGGTGTGGTCTTTTTCTGAACTGTGTACAGGAGTTTTCTCGGAGGTGGTGCTGCGCGTTTTTCTCTTCTCCCCTACCGGTACAGATTTTGTAGCGGTTGGGCCTTTGGTTTGAGTACTGTCGGAGGCGGCGACACTTTTGTTTGTTCTTTTGTGCACGGCTTTCTTGATTCTGGCCATGGTGATGGTTGGAACTTTGGGGTTTTCAGAAAGACGGCGAAGGCTGGTGAAGGTATGTGGAGTGAGAACTGGGTCTGCGTGTTTAAATGGCAGATTTGTGGACGACGATTATGGCGAAGTGGAGAAAGTGGCTGAGTGTATGGCGGTTATGGAGGCTGTGAGGGTTAATGGAGGAGGGTTTTCTCCTTTTAACTGATGGAGTGGTGAGGTGACAGTTATGGAAAGTCGAAACAATCAAGGGAATAAAATCATTACAAAATTTGAAATTCAAATTTCGTGCGAAATCCCAAGCGCCGCAGTTATATCCAGCCGTCCTTGTTAGATGCGCCTCCACGTCATTTCCTGGTTAGACCGTCCCCATTCCACACACCGGTTTGCCACCTACACACTTTGCATCGCAAAGTGGGTTCACAATTCATCCTGGACCTCCACCTACACACTTTGCATCGCAAAGTGGGTTCGAATCTCAAAATAAACTCTAAAAACACCTTGGCCCACATTTTCCAACTCTGACTTAGTCCAATACTCACTTAACTCAAAACAATTCTTTAATAACTAATTAAGGGAAAACGGTTGTGGTCTTACCGACGACCACTCCTGGGTTGCCTCCCAGTCAGCGCTCTTGTTTAATGTCTTGAGCTCGACTTCCAGCTTTGGCTCTTACTGATAAATAGGATCCAGTAAAGAACATTTCTCCTTAGTCTTCTTCAACTCTAAATAATCGAAGTACGGTTTCAAGCGATGACCGTTCACCACAAAAGTATCCTTTCCATTCAAATCGTAAACTTCGACACTTCCATTTGGGAATAACTCCTTCACGATGTAAGGTCCTCCCCATTTTAATCTAGGCTTCCCACTCATCAACTTAAATCGAGAGTTGAATAACAACACCTTTTGGCCAGACCAAAATTCCTTCTTCCTAAGCTTTGCATCGTGGATTCTCCTCGTTCTTTCCTTGTTCAAAACTGCATTGTCATATGACTCCAACCGAAGTTCCTCCAATTCATTCATTTGCAACTTCCTTTCTTCTCCAGCCCTGGTCATACTGAAGTTGATTCTTTTGATTGCCTAGTAAGCTTTGTGTTCCACTTCTACTGGTAAATGGCATCTTTTTCCGAACACAAGCCTGAATGGTGACATGCCAATTGGAGTCTTATAGGCAGTGCGGTATGCCCATAACGCATCTCTCAGATAATTGCTCCAATCTTTACGATTGGGATGAACCACCTTCTCCAATATGCCCTTGATCTCCTTGTTAGAAATTTCAGCCTGCCCATTGGCCTGGGGGTGATATGCAGTCGTGACTTTATGTTTCACCCCCATTCTTTTGGTGAGAACTCTAATGGTGGCATTGCAGAAATGAGATCCTTGGTCGCTGATGAGGATTTTTGGAACTCCAAATCTATTAAACACCTGCTCTCTCAAAAATTCTGCCACCGTATGAGCATCATTACTAGTTGTAGCCTTTGCCTCGACCCATTTGGATACGTAATCGACTGCTAAATGTATTCATAATTTCCTGACTTAGAGAGTGGTCCTATAAAGTCGATTCCCCATACATCGAAGATTTCCACAGGCATAATAGGCATTTGAGGCATTTCATCTCTTGCGGTGATACCCCCTACCATCTGACACTTCGGGCAGCCCTGTACCCATTTCTTGGCATCAGCAAAGATTGTAGGCCAATAGAATCCACTATCCAATATTCTTTGCGTTGTTCTTCTTCCACCGAAATGGCCACTGCATGCTGTGCTATGACACATCTCCAATATCTGAGCATGTTCAATCTCCGGAATGCACCTCCGTATGATTTGATCAGTGCCAATCTTCCATAAATGCGGTGCTTCCCAAAAATAAGAGCTAGCATGTGTTACCAATTTCTGTCTCTCGAACTTGGTCTTCCCTGGTGGCCCTTCCTTAGTGAAAAGATAATTTGCTATGTCTGCAAACCAGGGCTCCTTCTCGGTCAGGGCATACAGATTCTCCATCTCCATATGATCTCGTACGGCGTACAACCTCTCATCCGGAATAGTGTCTTCTATTGGTTCGCCATCATCCTTTCCCATTTGTAGCCTGCTTAGATGATCAACTACTAGGTTGGCTGCTCCCTTCTTATCTCTTATTTCTAAGTCGAACTCTTGGAGCAGCAATATCCACCGGATAAGTTATGGTTTTGATTCTTTCTTCGCCATGAGGTATTTTAAAACAGCGTGATCGGTGTAAATGATCGCTTTTGTGCCCAGAAGGTATGATCTGAATTTCTCGATTGCGAAAACCACTGCCAATAATTCCTTCTCAGTTGTGGTGTAGCTACACTGAGCTGGATTCAAAGTCTTCGAGGCGTAGTATATAACGTGGCTTTCCTTACCTTTCTTCTGCCCCAGTATTGCTCCAACCGCGTAATTGCTGGCATCACACATGATTTCGAATGGTATCTCCCAATCTGGCGGTTGAATAATAGGGGCTGATACCAATCTGTCCCGTAGATTCAGAAATGCCTCCTTACATTCGTCATCAAAGTCGAACTGTACATCTTGTTGTAACAAACGGGTCATGGGTTGATCAACCTTTGCGAAATCCTTTATGAATCTGCGGTAAACTCCTGCGTGGCCAAGGAATGCCCGTATGTGCTTGACCATAGTTGGATACGGCAACTTGGCGATGAAATCGATTTTTTCCTTGTCCACTTCGATCCCCCTCTCCGATATGACATGGCCCAGTACGATGCCTTCCTTCACCATAAAATGGCATTTTTCATAATTGAGTACCAGGGTTTTCTCCACGCATCTTTTAAATACTAGCTCCAAATGATTATGGCATGTGTCGAACGAATCACCATACACCGTGAAATCATCCATAAACACCTCTATGCAATTTTCCAATAAATCTGAAAAAAATGCTCATCATGCACCGTTTGAAGGTTCCAGGTGTATTACAAAGACCAAATGGCATTCTTCGGTAGGCGAAAGTCCCGTACACGCAAGTGAACGTGGTCTTTTCTTGATCTTCTTGAGCTACGAATATTTGCATATATCCTGAATATCCGTCCAGGAAACAGTAATAGGCATTACCAGCTAGCCGTTCCAGCATTTGGTCGATAAAGGGTAATGGAAAATGGTCCATCTGTGTGACCATATTCAGCTTCCGATAGTCTATACAGACTCTCCACCCAGTTTGTAGCCTTGTTGGAACAAACTCGCCTTTGTCATTCTCCACAACCTGTATCCCAGATTTCTTCGGCACGACGTGAACCGGGCTGACCCATTGGCTGTCGGATATAGGATAAATTATGCCCAACTCCAAAAGCTTTAGGATCTCCTTAAGTACCACCTCTTTCATGACAGGATTCATTTTCCTCTGCGAATCCCGTACTGGTCGTGCTCCTTCCTCCAAATATATATGGTGCATACACTCTGTTGGACTGATACCCTTTATATCTGTCAGGGTCCAACCAATGGCTTCCATGTTCTCTCTTAATACTCTGATTAGTCTTTCTTCCTGCACCATGGTTAAATCAGAACTGATAATCACTGGAAGAGTTTCCTCCGGTCCCAAGTAAGCATATTGCAAGTGTTTTGGTAGCTTCTTTAATTCTAAGACTGGAGCTTTCACAATCGATGGCATCAGTTTCTCGTGTTGCCCATACTGAGAGAACAACTCCGGTTTGCCATGTCCCGATTCTCCGATGGAGTACACTTCCAAGATAATATCTTTAATCTTCCTGTCAACTTCCACTGCTTCCAAAGTGCTTTCCTTTAAAGAGTACAATTCCATGATGGCCTCCTTCATCTCGAGGTCCTCTGTTTGCACAGCATCTCGATCGGTCAGTCCGGCTTGTATCACCCTTTATGTGGTGTCGCTTGAGCTGAATTCCAGGTTTTGCTCTTGCACCAATGGTTCGAATATGTCAATCATTTCTACAGACTCTAGTTCAGGTTTCCTTCTCATGACTTCATAAATGTTGAATTCTTCTACCACGCCATCAAACTCACACGATAGAATTCCAGTCTTCATGTCCAGTTTAGTCCCTGCAGTCATCATGAATGGTCTGCCCAGCAGAATGGAGTTCTCCTTTGCTTCTGAACCGGTATCCAGCACGTAGAAGTCAGCAGGAAAAATCAGCTCTCCTACTTTGATCAGCACATCTTCGATAACACCTTCTGGATACGCGTTTGACCTGTCTGCTAATTGTATGACAACTCGGGTGTTCCGTAGTTCCCCCAAGTTGAGCATGTTGAAAACTGCTAGCGGCATAA
Source organism: Schizonepeta tenuifolia (assembly GCA_029490685.1). Classification (NCBI taxonomy): domain Eukaryota; kingdom Viridiplantae; phylum Streptophyta; class Magnoliopsida; order Lamiales; family Lamiaceae; genus Schizonepeta; species Schizonepeta tenuifolia. Next base: position 13,202,989 of record CM055955.1, on the reverse strand, counting down.
CGTTTATAGATGCCCCGAAGTCCATCATGGCTTTGTCCATGTTCCTGCCCGCGATGTTGCAAGGGATAGTGAACATCCCCGGATCTTTCTTCTTCGGTGGCAGTTTTTGTTGTATAATGGCTGACACACTCTCTCCCATAATATATCGAACATCTTCATCAATCTTCACCTTCCTTGAGCAGAGATCTTTAAGGAACTTGGCATACTTTGGAATTTGCTTAATCGCGTCTGTTGGAAAATTTATTAGTAAGAGTTTTGATGAATTCCAAAACCGACTGACCCCAACCGAGTAGATGTTGCCAGAACCTAATGATAGAAGTTAGGCTCTCTGCTTGAGCAAAGTTAAGATTTTATCTTTACAGGTCTCCAGCTGAAGATGGTAACAAGGCATCAATCAGACAGATCAGTTGTCAAGAAATACAACTGAGAGCTCATATGATCAGATGCAAAAAGGGAGAAGTCTTCAGAACATCAGTTGTAAGGAAAACAACTGAGCGTTCATCAGATGAGAAGCAGTAAAGGGGAAGAGAACATCAGATGAAAGAAAGCCATCTGAGCGTTCGAACCCAACTGACCAGATACAAGGAAGACAACTGAGTGTTCAGTTTCAGAACATCAGTTGTAGAACTCAACCAAGAAGATCAACAACTTGAAGACGAAGTCAGCTGAGAGTTCAACTGTTAGTTGTCAGATAGAACATCGGCTGAAGAACAAGCTAGCTGGAGATTGAAAGTCTTAACCGACCACTCCTTGTTAGAAGTCTGTTGTTAAGATTTAAATTTCAAAAAGGAAGTCACGTGAGGGTTTGACCGTTCAATCATTACCCCATTTGGCCCAACACAAGGCTGTCTCAAATGGAAAGCAGAAGAGCACAGATGCCATATCGGGAAAGTCTGCAGAGATGAGAGACAAGCCATCGCTTTCAACGATCAGAGATCAACAGCTCCTCCAACGGCTAGTTGATACTCTCCGCCTATAAATAGAGGCCCTCATTCATTCGAAGAACATACAAGACACACACGCGAGAAGAAATCTGAGAGCGAAAAGAAAAGAGCAATATTCTTCACGAACTGAACTGAATCTCTTAGAACATCACTTGTTGAGAGTTCTAGAGTTAGATAGTTTTTGTGTCTTTAGATCGAACCTTGAGAACATCACTTAGTGAGAGTTCATAGAGAGTTAGATCACAACTCACATCCCGTTCGAGCTTTTAGTTGGAAACACATTTTTCTTTCACCTGAAAAGGTTTAGGATTCTACTCTTCCTGCAATTGAGTAGCTAGGTTGTTAAGTACCCGTAAACTTAACTGTAAAGGTTGATAAGTACCCACAAACTTATCCTTAACGGTTGCTCAGCCCGCGAAAGCTGAGTGGTTTGTCCAGAAGAACTTGGACAGAGTTGTGTGGATTCACAACTCCCCGTGGACGTAGGAGGGTTATCTCCGAACCACGTTAAATTCTGTGTGTCTGTGTTTATTTCTATTCAGTTATTTATTGCACTTCCAACTGACCAAACTAACCAGCATACAAACCTCATTTGCATTTTCAACAGTTTTGGTATTTGACCAACCGAGCATAAAAGCGTGAGTTGTTTTAACGAGTTTAATTTCCACCACATTTCGCACAGCCTCACTCTTCCAGCTGAGGTTGCTTACTCAGCTGTGAGATTCCAACTGAGTCTTTTTACTCGGTTGAAGTATTTTTAAGGGTTAAGTTTTAAAATCCTAACTGGTGTATTCCCCTCCCCCCCATACACCAGTAACTCGTTTCGGGACCATCAGCGTCCAGTAGAGGTAGGCTAAGTTCCAATTTTCGAAAGATCTTCATCATATCATTGGCTTCTTTCTCTCTGGTTTTCTATCGAAGTCTACCCGGATAAGGGGGTTCAGTCTGCTCATCACCATTTATTTCTCCTGTAATTTTGTTGCTGGTTCCCTCCTCTCTTTGCCGGTTAACTTCTGCCTCCGCCAAAATTTTTTCAGCTTGCTCATCATCCACCTCTGTGATTATCACTTGTGCCTGTTCTTTGTGATTGATCCCTTGAGGTGGGAGCTTCCCTGTATTCTCTTCTACTTTCGCCAGCGCCTTCGCCAAATGACCAATCTGCACGTTGGTTTGATTCATACCAGCTCGGATTTCATTGCGGAACTTCTCACTTTCCTTAGCCATACTTTCCATGGCCTCTTTCCATGGTGCTCTCCTCTGATGAGGCGGTTGATACACCTGCTGCTGCTGTGGTTGGTATTGTTGTTGTTGTGGTGGGCCTCCCTGATATTGTCCTTGCTATTGGTGCTGGGCAAATGATTGAGATGATCCCGGTAGACCTGTACTATTCTGTTGTTTCCATCTAAAGTTAGGATGATCCCTCCACCCTCTGTTGTACGTATTTGAAAACGGGTCATGCTTCCTCTGAAATCCTTCATTTCCCCCCATGGCATTTACGTCCATTATATCTTCACCAAAGTTGGGGCAATTTTCAGATTGATGCCCCACTGCATCGCATAGGCCACACTGTCTAACCTTCTTCTACATGGTCAGACCACTCAGCAGTGTCTTTATTTCCTTCATCTCCTTTTCCAGATTTGTCAGTTTATCTTTTTCCTCCCCTTTCTCTGGTATCTCTCTGCTTCTTTCATGTCCATCATCTCTGGATTCTTCTGCCATTGTTCCCAAGAGTTTGAAAATCTCTTGAGGTGTTTTGCTCAGCAACGATCCATTACATGCAGCCAATACCAGTCCTCGATCACTCCTCCGCATGCCCTTTACGAAGCTTTCCACTTGATCTTTTGGAGTGATCTGATGATGAGGACAGTTGCTTAACAACTGTTTGAAGCGAGTCCAGTACTCATAAAAAGTCTCCAGCCCATCCTGTTTAATGTTTCAGATGTCCCATCGCATCCTTTCAACTCTTGTGGCTGGGAAAAACTCTTCCAAGAAACTCTGCTGCATTTCTGCCCAAGTGGTAATACTTCCTTGAGGTAGATTGTACAGCCATCTCCTTGCTCTGTCCACCAATGAGAATGAAAAAAGAACCAGTTTCACATATTCTTGCTGATTCTCATTGGACTGATGCATCACTGTCATTTCGAAGTCCTGGAGATGGGTATGCGGGTCGTCTCCTGGATATCCATTAAATTTCTGTAAGACCTGTATTAATGCAGGTTTCAAGTCGAACCGCTCAGGTGCGAAAGGATTCGTTGGTAAGGTGATCCCGTTCGGCCTGAGATTCAGATTAGTTGGGTAAGCTAACTGCTTGAGGGTCTGCGGCGGCTGTGGTTGTTCACCCATAGCGTCGCGTCTCGCTATTCGTGCAAGTGCGCGTAGTCATCGTTCAGTTCGTTCAATATCTGGATCAAAGGTTAATGCTCTCTGTGTTGGAGTATGGAGCCTGAAACCCGAATTTTTTGGGCTGCCGTACAAGTATATTTTGGGCTCAGATGCGGTTTCCTAGTTGGGCTAGGATTAGGGCTCAATTCGTTGCTATATAAATAGTTGTTCTCTCATTGTAAATTGTATCAGAAAATCATATAGTGAAAACCCTGGCTTGGCATCGCCCCCAGACGTAGATACATATCGTATCGAACTGGGTAAACAATTCTCGTGTTCTTTGTTTTCGTGATTGTGTGTGTTAATTTCCTAACACTCTGTACTCAACGAGTTCCACGCATGCACTAGTAGTGGAAGATGGAATGAGAAGAGTAAAATTGTTGCGCGTCATTCCCCGGCAACGGCGCCAATTTTGACACGCACCCGTCGTGTGGTACGATCAAAATACCTGTGTATGCCCCAGACGGACAGTACACGCTCCTATGCCCACTACTGGACTGGTTAGTCTAAGCGGTAAGCTAGGGTCGATCCTACGGAGAGTGATGAACCACCTTACTCTTCAGTGTACAAATCGAGTTATCACGGTCTCAATCTGTATATCTGCACAATAAACTAAACGGAAATCAAATATAAAAGGGGGGGGGGGGGAAGATTTGGGGTAGGTTATGATCATTGTTGATATGTTAATTCGGTCATGGGCACACTGAAGATCCGTCCATGCTTCATATAAACTCAAGGCGTGGCCCAAAGATATTGGGGCGTTTCAAGAGTTCATACTCCACACTTGGGATGGTTGAATCCCTTGTTGTCGTCTTGGTCCGAAGGTCACGCTTCACCCCGGTCACAAGGTCGTGCTTCACTCCTCCTTAGATAGTAGTCATATCCGATCTCTCCAAGTATGACCCTCACCAACCTTCTCTCCCAAGTTTCCCATGTCCGCACCTACAGAGTAGACATAACTCGCGGGATATCCATTTCCGGTACTACGTCCAACCGGTCATCGATATGTCTATGATACGCGAGATGATTCCTTTGGTCGATAACCATGGCTTGATGCCTCGTCACAGTTGATGGGTGATTGTTAGAGAAGCCCAAGACTAAAGAAGGACGCAGTATCCCCTTGTCCATTCCTCACCATCCAGATCTACAGCACCATGTCAGGTGCTGCTTAGCTACTCGGTCTTGGGCACATCGAACGTTGCCGTCTATCATGCCCTGCCTTTGCTTAACATGGTACAGCTCCAATCGAGCGGTGATCACCCGTTAAGTCAGGACTGCCCATGAGTTCTGCTCCAGTCTTTTCGGAACTACTGGACCCAACCGATGGCACAAGTGCCTCACGAATGTTTCACATATCAACAGTCAATCATTTCCCATACCCAAACCTCACCAAGTAGATTACTCACACATAATTAAATATATAATGATAAGAGAAAGAGAATACATGAATGAAAAGAAATACGAACGTTGGATTTGTTCTTCACAGCGGAATGTAAATCAAAGCAGATAAATTGTTTTGAACAAAAATATAGAACTCAGAGTAAAAGTGTTTTCTTCGGACTAAGAACTAGAGAGTGATAGACTAACAGCTGGACTTTTATAGTAGCAATGGCAGCGAGCAAAACCCTAAGCGGGTAGACTGAATCGGCATGATTGGCACTTTCCATATTGAGTGAGATTCTGATTATTTGTGATTGAATGGATTGATGATTGGCAATCTCCGATTGATTGATTTATTTAGGGTAATGCACTGACCTCCAAATCCTTCCTTCCATAGATGCTTGGCAGATATTGTGCAAATCTTCTTCCACGCGGCTTTCCTTCTTGAGCTTTGGTGACTGACTGACAATTGCTGTAGTGGTCAAACTGGTTGCATGTTTCATGATTTGATTCTTCGTAGGCAAGGCAGTTGCAAGAGCTTCTTTGTTGTTGGGTGCATTGCGTTAATACCACGAATGCGAATGATGAACAACAACTTAGCTTCAGGGTTCACATGGAATCCTCCTTTCAACCTCGTCTCTTGCTTCAATTCATCTCCTGCTCTGCATACTCCTTTGCGTAGTCCTTGCAACCGACTGAATTCACTCCAGTTCTGCTCATTCTGACCACCTTTCCTCTGTTTGACTTGGGCTGGGCTTTCTTCCCTCGAACAATAGTTTCCTTCCCCTGGACAGACACTAATGACACAAAAAGACATGAAAAATAGGGCCAAATGGCCCAAAAGTCGAAGACGCATCAGCTATCTTCATATGCTTATGGAATGGAATCCAAGTACAATTACTGATTTGCATGTTGGGATTGATGAGAAGTTCGAACACTTGTTTGTAGCTTTTGGCGCTTGTAGGCTTGCTTATCCACTGATTACGAGGCATGTGATTGCAATTGATGGCACTCATCTGAAGGGCAAGAATATAGGTATCTTGTTTATCGTTGTCACTAAGGAGACCAATGAGCATACCTTTCCTCTGGCGATAGGCATTGGCCCTATTAAGAATGATATCGCTAAGAAGTGGTTCCTCAGCCGATTTAAAATTATGTATGGGGAATTGAATAATACATTAATTGTATCTAATTTCCATCCCTCGATAGATAATGCTGCCAGTGAAGTTTTTCCCGAATGCAGATCATGCTTTATGCTACTTTCACTTGCTGCAGAAGCTTACACATTACGAAAAAACGGTTACCACCTGTTTAAAAAAGTTGTATTTGCATATCGCTAATTAGTTTTTGATTGGGCAATGAACATTATCCGCCGCGAGAGAAAAGTTACTTACAAAAAATTGATCGATGTCGGGCCTGAGAAATGATCTTGAGTTCACTGTCCTTTGCCGCGTTGCAGTCAGCTGACATCAAATGTAGCTGAGAATTGGAATGGATGCTTGGATTGGGCACGACTTTCAATATGTTCAATGCTTGATGCAATCAGACATGTCATCGAGAAATGGTTCAAAGAGAGACGTGAAGAATCTTACGACGATGACAAAATATTTACTGGTGAGGCGTCGACAATACTGACAGCAGAAATGAATAAAGGTTTGAGGTATAGTACGACTCGTGCGATGAGATCGACATTCAATGTCAGTGATGCTAAAAGATCTTTCCAAGTTAACCTCAACATGATGACATGCAGTTGTTGTGAATTTTAAGCTGATGGAATGCCCTGTTCTCATGTCATTGCTGCAATACTGTAAGTTACACTTGGCATGTTCATCATCTTTAAGTTCATCAAACTTCTTATATTTTGATACTGTTTTATTGGTTTAAATTGCAGCAAAAATGGTGAGCAGATATACGATTATGTTCAATGGTACTACACACGAGAAGCTTGGAGATAAGTATATCAATATCTTATAAAGCGGTTTCCTCACAAAGAAGATTGGACTATTCCAACATAAGTGGATAACATATTGGTCTTGCCTCTGAAGATCACGCCTCCGAGACTTAATCGACGATGAGCTCTGTTTAGTCATATTTTGTTATTATTTTTCATTATATTTTAGTTCGTCTTATCATTGATATGGTGAATATTTCTTATCTTATGGTTTATATTGTTTATGTTCGTGGCAAGTTGGTCGGTTAGTGTGTGTGTTGATTTCATAGTCGAAAAGGGCATAATTAGCGGTTGAGAACTAGTCGGGACGATGATTTTAAAGAGAAGTTTTAGCCAGACAAGGTTGGGAGCTAGCCAGGACTGAATTTCAAACAGTATGTGGAGCTAGCCAAGGCTGGGAGTTAGCCGAGGCTACGATTTGAAATGGTACGTACGGCTAGTCGTGGCTGCATACTAGCCGCGGCTGAACGGGTTTTAAAAGTTGTATAACCGCTCTTTTTCAGCGAGTTTTAAAGGGAATAATGTCAATTTTTCTCATATGCAGACTTTGTAATTTTAGGAGGAGAACATAGAACAAAATTTCACTCTCCTCATCGTACTTTAGTTGTAGAATTTCAACTTCAAGCAAGGATTATTGGTTTGTAAGAATTCTATTTCCTTTCTAGTTTAGTGATTTGCTATGTTTGTTTCCAGATTTTACTTTGTTTCTATTTCTTGCATTATGAACTAAGTTCTTATTCTAGGATTAAGGGGATTCGAATCGGAATTGTTTGAATACTTGTGATTTGCAATAACACGTTTTTTAATTCAATTGGTTTATTAATTCTATCAAACAATTGATCACTGTTTGATAATGTTGGTGACGAATGATATCGAGAGATGAATTCGTTACATGTTCGTGGTTGAATTAGAGTTGCACTTGACCAGAAACACATAGTTTAATTATCGAGTTGATTCTAGTATTTGATTTGCATAGGTCCATTTTATGAATACGAAAGTTAGTGAATGGATTTCTTTGTGAAATTGATTAAGAGAGTTAATCGATAGTGTGTTGGATATCACTTGTTTGTTAATATTCTGAGGAGAAGAACCAAGACCCTAAACCGTATTATAGTTTGAATTCTCGTGTTTGGCTTGTGCATTTATTTTACTATTAATTCTGAATTTAATTCGAGTTTATTTAATCAAAAAATCATTATCAAAACTTGGTTAGAATGTTTATGATTTTATTTTCATTTCTTGTTTAGCATGAATTTGATTGTCGTGTTAAGTCTTCCTTGAGAATACGACTTGGGACAACTTATTGCACTACAATCGACCTCGTTCTCTTGCGAGCCACTATTAGGTGCACTTTTAGTTGGAACAAGCTCCCACAGAAAGCCGAACACGTAGGAGATGTTGTGTGTGTCACGAATATGGATATACGCATAGAATACATAATCGACATCTAGGATGAAAAACCTGCTTGTAATCATCATCCCGCTCGAGTTTATGCAGATCCCGCTCGATATTGTCCACACTACACCGTAGAAGTGGCACTTGGGCGTGCGCTTGATATTGTCGACGTAGTGCTTGGATTTCAAGTAGGTGTAGGTGCCCAAAAGAAACCGAGAAAACGCATCCAGATTATCCACCAACTTCCACACCTAATCAGCAGCATACTTCTTTCATTGTAGACCAAGTAGCAGCATATACAACACTAAAATGTGCGCGACAGTGAGGTACATATCACTAGTTTGATCTGTCACACGTCTCTGGCAAAACCGATCAGTAGGTTCGACACGCTAATGGCAAACCGCCGATACACTTGTACATCCTGTATGTCGTGGTTGTCTAAAGGTTGGAATTCAGATGAGCCGAATGATAATCTGATAATAAGGGCATACTCCGCAGAAGAAAAACGATTGTTTGCCCCATTTATGTTAAATCACATGTCGTGCCCCTCGTCGAATAGATAATCAATCTCCCATGACAATACGTGGTGCACGGCCATAGCGCACTTCTGCCTTAGTTGCCAGTAAGTGAAGTTGCCAAAACACCCTTCAAGCCAACTCTAGAGGAGATGTTGTCCTCCAATAATGTCAACTCAATGTCTTCTAAAACGATGTGCCTGTAGGTCGTGCTAATTGACGACTTAATAGTCTCGAGCCTCTTGAACGTAATATGAAACAATAGAAATTGCAACCAATCAAAATTAATATCAAAATATTTCGCAAATCCCAAATATTCGAGTAAACAATATATTTTAAAAACTAAACTTCATGCTCGCAATAACTAAATCCTCCTTGAGCGGGATATGGACCCACACGTCAGCAAATCGAGCGGGATATACTGTACAAAATATTTAAAAATATAGATACTCAAATAACTAAATCCCCCTCGGCTTAGCTATATACCACCTGAGCGGGATTTAGGCTGTCATGATTTTGGCGAGCGTCTCGTACAATTAACATGTTAAAATTAAGGCAAAAACTGCGAGTAAATTAAACATTCAAAAAATTCACCAGTATCAAAATTTAAGTTATTAGTATTAATTGATCACCAAACAATCACAAAAACCAAATTTCATCAATTTACGGATCTTGGGCAAGTTATACACTATAAAAACTAATTAATAGGGCCAAAAAACTGAATCCCGCTAAACTAAGCAATATCCCGCTCGAGCGGGATATAGAGGACAGTAGGGTTTCTCGTGCAGGATTTGAAATAATTAACACGTTAAAGGAAAAATTATGAACAACTTGCACATTCAAAAAATTCAACAATATCAAAAACCAAGTTATTACTATTAATTAATCACCAAACATACAAAAAATTCATAATACACCAATTTAAGAATCTTGGACAAGTAATACAGTATTAAAATTAAATACTCGGCCAGGCAATATCCCGCTCGAGCGGGATTTAGTACTTCTTAGAGTTTCTCGAGCGGGATTTGAGGTATACACTATTAGCATTAATTAATCGGTAAAATAACCTATTTCCTGCTCGTTTATGCAATATCCCGCTCAAGCGGGATTGAGTAGTTCTTAGGGTTTCTCGAGCGGGATTCGTGGTAGATAAAAATTTTAAAAAAAAAGTAACTAAGGCCTACATTATAAATCGAAGGAATATATAGTTATCTATTGTAATTCATACTAAATACACAATAATAATCACTATAAAAATAATAACATAATCGAATCTAATACTAGCCTTTCCATAATTTGCCATGTTGTGAAAAAGTTTAAGATCTCGCCGCCGACTTGGAGGGATGATAATAAACGAGAGATGAAGGAGAGGTGTGGGCGGGATTTGATTGTGAGGGAGAGATGTGGGCGGGATTTGAGAGGTTGGAGGGTTTATTTATTGTATTGAATGAAATTGAATAAAGGGGAAATGGAGAGCCGACAAAATTGAGGTCAACATGAGGTGTGGATAGGTGGGAGAATTGAGACTCGCCTCAGTATTTGGGCCAAATTCTTGTCGGTGCAAAACACTAAATTTTAATGTCAGCCGATATCACTCAAAAGGTTATGATGTTTGACATTTGGTGGGCTCATGGGTAAAAAACATTGATTTTAAGGGAGGTGTGTATTTTTCATTTTGCACATTTAGATTTGGGTATAATAAATTTTCTCCCAAAAAAAAAAAGTGTGGCCATTTTTGTTCCCACCAAAATCATCACAATGCTTCTCACTGTTGAATAAGCTCCTGAATTCTTCTTTAACTAAATTTTATTTCGATTGGTTATTGTATATTTGTATTTCAAACTTTTCATTTAATCGAACTTGTAAAGTTTTGTGTAAGACCTTACTTGAGTTTTGCAATGCACATCCTTTTTTTTATGATGGTTTGCAATTAAAACGAATTAGATTGCCGAATATATAAAGTTCATTCGAGGTGTTTATATGAATCATTACTAACAAGGTATTATTGTATAGGCCAAAATGCATAGAAATTACTGACTTTATACCAAATTCGCGTTTTAAGAATGACTTTTTAAAATTAGTCCTAAATTACGGGACTCTTAATTGTATCTCAATTAAGTGCCTCCGGCAGGTTTCCCCTAATTTTTTTGTTGACATGTCGTTCGGAAAGCTTACATGGCAAATCGTTGGAGTAGATCGAACGACGTCGTTTTGGATTGGCGAAAACGTCGTCGTTTCATCAATAAAACACTTAAATACACAAATATGATATCCCCTCCTGCCCTAACCACAAATCGAATTTCAGTTTGCAGATTTCCCCTCTTTTTCCTCTTCCCGTCATTGGTTCTTCATCTCTCTGTAGATTTCGCGTTTAGGGCTCTAATTAGTTGCTGATGGTTTCTTCCTCTTCGCACACAAGCTCAATGAATATGTCGAATTCCGAGCATGAGAGGATTTACAAATGTGAAAATCGTGCAATAATGAGGCCTTCGAATTCAGTGAAAAACCCGGAGAGGCGATATTTTGTTTGTCGAAGAAGAGGACGGGTAAGTACAATATTGCTGCAAATGTTTGATTTTGAATAAACTTAGGCTGGATTTTGATTTTGCTTAAATTTCGGATTTCATGTCTTGAAACCATTTTGGGGTGTTCATGCTTGATCTTTTTTGTTTGAATTTGTAGTGGGGGGTTGTACGTTTTGGGATTGGCTTGACCCGGAGTTAACTCCATACTACAAACGATATTTCCAAAAGATTAAGCTTGAGAGGGATTTTGCTCTAGAGAAACTCATGAAAGAAGCAGTTAAAGAGAAGAGAAATGAGCACATTTCTGGCATAGAAGAGAATGAAGAATTGAATGCAGAACGTGAAGCTGGTGTAGATGTTCAAGAGTTTAAGAAAATGGCCAAAAAGATGAAGAATATGGATTTGTTGTTGTTATTTTGGTCATTTTGGTCATTTTGAAGATTTTTTAGGGTGGAAATTGATGTTGGTTTTGATGTTGTTGTGGTCATTTTGAAGATGTATTTTGGGTGGAAAGTGATGTGTAAATTGATGCTGCAATTTGATGTTATTTTAGGGTGGAAACTGATGTGTAGTTTGATGATGTTTTGGATGATTTGAAGATGTAATTTGTTCGAATTCTGGTGTCTTATTTTGTGCATGTTCATGCTTTTAAGTGCCCTCATCTTTTGATTATGTTGAAGTGTGTACATCTTCTTAATTTAAAGCAGTATATGGAATCAAAGTTATGAACAACAACTGCACATTAAAGATGAAACAAGTGTACATAATTAACAACTGCACAAAATCAGCCTTTGCATTGATAAGTTGCAACTATATACTTAAGCATACAAAATGGAAGGCAGCAAGTATATTTCAGGCAAAATAGATTAAGTCACAAAACAAGTGTACTTAATTAACAAAATATACAAGTTCAACTTGTGCACAAAAAAAAATTCTGCCTAATGCCAACACCCTATCCTATGCATTCCTTGTTGCTGGAGCTGTGCTCTCTTGTGTTGAAGGGCCATCTTTGCCTCTTGAAGAAGGTTGTCTGGTAAGTGTAGAAGCTGAGGTTGATGGCTCTTGATTTGCCACTCTTCTTCTCTTTGGCATCTACAATTTAAGCAATATGAATCAAAATCAGAAACATGATATGCATCATTGAAAGTAAATGAAGTTATGAAAAAAAAACTAAAAGATGAAAGTAAATGCACTCACCCCTAAACTCTTTCTGTTTTGTGGCCTTGGTGGTTGATCCGGATATTTTCTTTTTAGGTCTGTCGGGCATTTTCTTAATCGAGGGTTGTTTAACTTTGTAACCCTCTACTTGAGGCCACATCTTCTCACTCACACAAGGCTCTATGGCAAACTTATATGCTAGCAGATACCTCTTTATGGTATAATAGTTGTGAACAAATTCTTCTACCTCTTCCCCCTTAAAATGAATTGCAGCACATGCATGCACACAAGGTATCCCAGTTAAATCCCATTTTCTACAAACACAGGTTCTCTTGTTCATATCCACCACAAATTTTTGACCCTAAAATGCACCTCATACTTGTTGTCACAGTTAGGGTATACATAAGCATCAACACTCTGCACATTCAACTTTTCCAGCTTTGTTTTTATCACAAGACAGATTCTATCAGACAACATAGCCATAGCTTTCAGATTATCTACCTGTCTCACCATCAAAGATTTCCTAATGTGTTCCAGCATATGAATGATATGCATCCCACGTGCATGTAGTATATATCCATTAAATGTTTCAGCAATATTGTTATCTATCATGTCACTTGTTAGATGCAGAGAAAGGAAAACCTTACAGAATTTCTTGACATCTCTTGCAACAAAGTTTGTATGTGCAACTTCATTTTCTGCCTTTAAGTGCTCCAGATTTTCCTGGTATTCTTGCAGGTAAGTGCTTCTCACAATAGCCTAGAACAACTTTTTGAGAGTTGTTTCCTTGTGGTTCTTTTTCCAATTCATATAGACATGCCTAGCACAGTTTATGTGCTCAGCCATTGGAGCCAACTTGTTTACAGCATTAATCAGTCCCTACAATTAAAACTAAACCATTAGTGAGAATTTAAATAGCAGAAATAATACATAGTAAAAAAATAACAAATAAGGTAGTGTTACCTTTTGTTGGTCAGAAATAATAGTCCAACCACAACCATCTGAGATGGCCAAATCTTCAAGAAGTATTTCCAAGAACCAAGTCCAGCACTACTCATTTTCAACCTCAACCACGCCCAAAAGATAGGGAACATCTGATTGTTGCCATCTTTAGCAACAACACACAACAATATTCCACCAAGATAGGTCTTGAGGAAGCAACCATCAAGGCCTATCAATGGTCTACAACTCTTTTTGAAGCCATTTCTGAGTGCACTGTGTCCTATGTATAGCCCCCTGAAAACTGAATCTTCACCTAACAACAACTTGTACTTTCCATCTGGATCAACCCTAATCAGTTCAGCAACATAGTTCCTAAGCATCCCATAATGCTCTTCAATTAATCCTCTAATCTCTTCCTGAGCAAGGGATCTTGCTATGTACATTCTGTCCCTTGGAACTACAACCCTAAATCTCTTTCTAATATCCTCCGCTAACACTGGAATAGGCATGTTAGGTGAAATTCTGAACACATTCATGTATTGTTTAGCTATCCAGTTGGAGCTAACAAGCTTGTTACTTTGCTTTCTTTTACATGTGTGCTTAGGAACATATGTTTTGATGCAAAATTTGTCTTCACCTTGCACAATAGAACCATAAACCCTCCAGCTACAAGGTGGTCTGCATGTAGCCTGGCATTTAGTCTTACCCACACCTTGGAACTTGATGTGTCATCCATTAGCTATTGCATTTTCTCTTAGCACATCTCTTAACTGGAATCCATCATCAAATCTCATTCCAAGTTGTAGCTTCAGAGTTTTGGGATCACCCCTTGGATCATAAACAGACCTAAACTTCATATTTCTAGGTCCTTCATTCTCCTCATCAATTGAGTCAGAACAAACATCACCATCAGAAGATTGGTAATCAGGTTTTGTGGCCTCATGAACTTGGGCTTGCTTAAAGCCTAACCCCTCATCATTATTTCCAGCTAATTCCACCAAGTCAAAGATATTCTCTCCCTTCCTCACCTTCTGCCGAGCAACTATGTATTCTTCATCTTCAGAAGCTAATTTATCATCCCTTAGGCCATCATCAGATGACTCACCATCGCCATCATAAGGTCTATAATCTGAATCCTCACTAAACTCATCACTGAACTCACCCTCATTGAAGTCAGGTTCACCCTCAATCACATCTACCTCCTTTTCACCATCAGCAGCTGGAATCTGATTCACATTTGTACCCTCCAAATCAATGCCACCCCAATCTATATCTAAGTCATCATCTAAACCCTCACCCTTACTCTTTAAAGCACATGAACCCTCACCCTTACTCTTTGAAGCACCTGAACCCTCACCCTTACTCTTTGAAGCACCACCATCATTAACAGTCTCAAGTCTCCCACCCTCAAGATATAAATGAAGAACCCTACATCCACCATCAAGATGAGATAACATCGCCATGACATCTTTATCATCTTTGGTTATCCTAAATGATTGAGTCTGAGGGAGCCGATACCACAATTTTTCTCAATTACAATACCCTAGTTTTTCAACTAACTCTACCGCATCAAAATATCCAAACAAGTCTGGATCAAGATCAAGAAAACCCTCGCATTCGCTCCCAACATATACATCTATTGCATCTAACTAAACAAATTCACCACCATGATGAACATAAGCAGCAAATTCACTGAAACGTATAAAGAAAAACGATCAAACACTACGAAAAATCATGAATAAGCACGAATCCCCAAATTGCAAATGCAAGCTCTAGCTGTAACTTTCAAAATACCGAAATCTATGCAAAAAATTGCAAAATTGCATCAATTATTGCATCCATTTAACATAAACAAAAGAGATTGGGGACCTACCTGTCTCCCATTACTCCTGCAACTTTTGGGACCACACCCTCCGTGTTCGAACAAGCTTCTAAACACGCGACGACAAAAATCTAGCATAAATTGTTCTAATCAACAACTTCAAATGATTTTTTGTGTAGAAATTGCCACTTTGTCAGAATAATGACGAAGGTTTAAAGATTCGAAGAATGTGGGTGTGGGTTTTTGTGAGAGTGTATTGAATATTCGAAGGGTTAGACGATTTAAGGGTTTTCTAATTCAGGCCTAGAACGACGACGTTTTGTTTTGAAGCTTAATACCACGTCGTTTCAATAGGATGAAGAAACGACGTCGTTTTATGTACACATCAGTATTAATTATTACATATCAGCATTTTATGCAACATGTCAGCAAAAAAATTAGGGGAAACCCGCCGGAGGCACTTAATTGAGATACAATTAAGAGTCCCGTAATTTAGGACTAATTTTAAAAAGTCATTCTTAAAACGTGAATTTGGTATAAAGTCAGTAGTTTCTATGCAATTTGGCCTATTGTCTAATTATCAAAATATGTACACGAATTATAATGAGTATGGATCTCAAAATTTTAGGTACCACCACGGGCAAGCCAAAATTTTGGTACGAATGGACTATATTTGTACACAATAGTATCAAGTCGCGAACAACAAATTCAAAAACACGCATCGAAAATAACTCCGGCGAACGACGGAAGGCTTCCCCACCACCACCAACAGAGTCGCAACATCAAGGCGAACTCAATTGTGAAATCGGAAATAAAAAATAATCGACGACGACGTCGGAAAAATGGGAATAACATCCCAGCGACCGAAAAGCTCTAGAAATTGAATAACGGTCCGATTTTCCCCAAAATTCGAGCGATTTGGACAAATTTTGGGATGGAATTGATTGGAATTAATTTTCTAAGGTGATGAACGAAACAGAATAACAATTAAATCACTAGCAACAGAACATCGGTTGATGGAAGGAGAAACTGTTGTCAGTTGGTACAAATGACTCAGTTTGTATCGGATGTACCAATTGTACCATAATTCTAATACACACCCACGAATCGACCCGACCCGCCCGTTAACCAACCAGCTACCCGCACCCTTCTCATTAAGGGTATTTTTGTCCCAAAGTGCAAATGTTGGCCAAATTTTGTGTTTATGCGCCAAATATTAAGTTTCAATGTTCATTATGGCTATTTCAAAAGTTGACACTTAGTAGTGTAAGGGAAATTTTAGATTAAATATTAAATTGTTGTTCACCATGTTTAAAAAAAGTTATTATGAACTTTCAGTAATATCGATAAAAGATGCGAACTATTTATATTATTTCAAAAAATACCATGCTAATATTTTTCTTTCATTTGATCACAGATTCTTTTCTAAATTTTTTTCTTATGATGCAATTATATCATAACACAATTTTTTGTCACTCCTTTTGAATGGTCCAACATTTTCATTTGAATTTAATTTTTTTTTAGGAATTACAACGAGGTATATGTGTATATTATCAAATAAATCGCTACAACACCATATAAGTGGGACCTATACAGTATATTATCAAATAAATCGCTACACCACCATATAGATGAGACCTCTACACCACACAAGGGTGGGACTACTGCTCCACATGCAGGCGGGACCATTACACCACCAAATATGGTGGGAATATACTACACCGTACTGTGACGGGATTACTACTCCGCACTCTGGCGGGATTGAATCCAAGACCTCTCACTAAGGAGAGATTTAAGGTACCTCAATCAGCCACTTGAGCTAGGCCTCATCGGCTTCATCTGAATTTAATTTAGTGGTGAAAAACATTGACATGATATTTTTAGAACAATATTAATAGCTCAAATCCTTTTTTTAATGTTATTGAAAGTTTGTGCCTTATTTTAGACAAGGTGCAATAAGAAGGATTTAATCAAAATTTTACCCGCCATATATTTATTTTTTAATATTAATGAGAAACTAAAATATAATATTATATGTTTCGAATTACAAAGTAAAAAGGTCGTGCCGTACTAATATAATCGATTGATTCAATAAAATATGCCTAAATTATAAACCTAGTAAAAATCATGTACATTGCACGTGGTATGTTTTTGTTAATTTTCATTTTGTTGAAGAAAGTGACAATATATTTAGCATTTTTGCATCATAATTTCAACTTCACGATATTACGATGAAATTTATACATTGTCATTTATAACTGTCAATGAGCACCAAATTTTATTGTAATTCTGTAGAACTAATTAACCACTAAAAAAGACTAAACATCTCGCTATAAACAAACCTCGTGATGTAGAAAAAGTTCAATGCGAATTACTCGCTCCGTCCACAAAATGGTTGCCACTTTTGCTACTTGAGTTTGTCCACGAAATGGTTGTCATTTTTCCTACTCCACTCATATTTATTGTGGGACCCTTACTCCACTCACAACAATATCATTATAATTCACTACTACCTATCATTTTCTTAAAATCGTGTCGTCCACAATGTGGTAACCATTTCGTGAACGGAGGGAGTAGTATATAAGAAGATGAAAAATGTGAGATGCCTATTTTTTTTTCTTCCCTTTTTTTCTTATTATAGTTCTTTTTTCTTATTCATTTTCTTTTCATTTTTTTTCTTCAAATATAATCCTAATATAATTATAATTATTTAAGCTTTATGTATTTTATTCGTTTAGCCTTGATTACACTTTTAATATATAGGGTCAATGACCTATAGATTTTCAAAAATTTTAAGTTATCGCGTTTTGCACCATAGAAAAGAAATTTACCTCACAAATTTCCAAACTTTTAATCCCCCGACACTTTTAATCCCCCACACTTAGCCAATGCTTGCCCTCGAGCATAATTTATTAAAAAACAAGAAAAATAAATTGACACTTATCAAGACATAAAAACAGTAAGACAAAAACTCGGCAACAATTCAATGGACAAAAATCATAGTCAAGATCAAAATACAATCATTCTCAATCCAACAACCATTCTCTTGTTTCAAAAATTGCGCATATTCTCTTCATTCAAGTCAAAATAATGCAAAATCAATCCCTCCTCACCAAGTTTTACTCCAAGTCTCTCAAATAGAAAATAAGGACAAAATTAAATCACACAAATTGTAACTTGACACTCTCAAACATAGATTTGCCCATATGTCACTATCTCCACCACGAAAATGGAACTCAAACATAAATCAAAAGGTCTTTTCAACGGGTTGTAACGGGGCTAGGGTGCATAGGTTGGATGAAAGGATAGAACGGCTCTTATGAATGAAAACATGCAAGTATATCATAACATCCTTTATCAACTTCATCAACAAATTCCCATAAATGTACCACAAAAACTCGTGCTGACTTCCAATAATACAATCATTAGAAAAATCAAACCAACAACAACAAAATTCTTCCATTCCCATGTTCCTTTAGTTTCTTTTTTTTTTTACTTTTTCTTCTTCTTTTTTTTTTCTTTTTTTTTCATTTTCTTTCTTTCTTTTTCTTTCTTTTTTTTTTTACCAAGAGAACAAAAATGAACTCCAACTTTGTAGCTCCCTTGCACAGAATAACCTCAATAGAACTTGAGCTCATATCATCGCAACCAATATGACTTACATGTTTTCAAGGGACAAAAGCAGGCTAAACAGGCTTAGGCACAATTATCTAGTGGCTGTTAATAATCAAGAAAGAAAGGATCAGGCACAACGAGCTCACTAATGGACAATTCAGGATCACACAGATAATTTATTCAGGCCAAAAAAATGGTTAATCCTTAATGCCTTAATCATTTTCATGAATGAATCTCAAAAGTGATTTCGATTATGGCAACCAGGTAAACCAGAAATTAAGCATACAAGTCCGATACACTCAGCAAAGAAATAATAGAGCTTTCTCGAATTATGCTCATAAGGCTCAATTCTCACAATATCGAAGGCTTCAAAATATTTGATCAATTTTGCATTTTTTCCTCATCCAAGAACACATACGAGCATATGCACAATCTTATCCCAAGAGGAAACAACCATTCATTCCAAAATAATATCTTAATCCCTCCTATTCAAATTATCCATCTCCAAATTGCCTATGACTCAGAAGACAAAATCAAAAAATAAAAGAAACTTTTTTTTAATAAAAGAAACCTTAACAAATAACCAACTCCCTCCCCCCCCTCCACACTTAGACGACACGGTGTCCTCATTGTGTGAAGGAAAAGAAGTAAACATACACAAAACATAATAACATGCATATAAAAAATAATAATTAACAAAAATAAAATAAAATAAGCAAACTAAAAAAAACTTCTCTGAAACTGCATCAATAGTCTGGGGGCTTCAACTTTCGCTTTGGGAGTTTCACAATAGACAGTACAAATCGCTGAGAGTCGATCAATATGGGCAATCCTGCTCGACAGAAAAGGAGCAAGAACTTCATTCATGCAGTAAGTCTGCATGATATCTTTTCTAACTTCCTCATTACCTTTTACTGGTATATCCTTATGCATCAACCCACCGAATAGAACATGCTCAAGTTTATCTTCTACAGAAAGTTGCTTTATTTCCTCAATCAAAGGCAAGTTGATTTCTATCTCCTTAGATATCTCGAGGATCTCCTTTTCATCTTCTTCTTTCTGGTATTTGGACAAAAGAGGCATGTCAAGCTGTTGCACCTCTATGGCCACTTCATCTTTTTGAGCAATTTCTTGCTTTTCTTTTCCCTTTTCATCTTCCTTAGGATATCTTTCAACCAACTCCATCTCACTTGTTGAAAACACAGCATAGACATGCTCTATAGGATTTACTTCCATCTCGGATGGAAGTCTGCATTGATTAGCTTGCAATGTGTTCATGTGGATAGCAAGTTGTGTGATCTGTTTGCCCATACTACCCAATGCAGCTTGTGTCTCTTGTTGGAAAGTTTGTTGGCATTGCACGAGATTCTGAATAACCTCATTGTTTTCAGCAAGACTCTTAAGAATATCACTCATACTTGGTTCTTAACAGTCAATATGGGCATACCGCCCAGTCTGCGGCTGATCATGAGCATACATTCCAGGCCCTTCATCTTGACTCCAACTGAAATTGGACTGATTTCCCCATCCAAAGTTACAAGTATTCAAGAATGGGTCATAAGGCATGTGTCGTTGAAAATCAATTTGTGTATAGCCATGACCATAGCTCGCCTCTTCATAATGTGAATGTCTTTGGGTTTGAGCTGTAGCAAAGCCTCTAACTAAAAAAGTTAGAGCTTCGATCTTATCGTTCACACTCGAAGTATATGCTCCTTCTGCTCCTTTCACAGATATGTAGCTTTGATTGTCCTCATCTTCATATTGCTAGCCATTAGAAACTATATCCATAATGAGTTGCCTTATACTATCTAAAGTCTTGTTGCTCAAAGAGCCTTCACAAGCAGCATCAATAATTTTCCTATCAAAAGAAAACACTCCACGGTAAAAATAATTAGTGAGCAATTGGTATTCGGAAAAACCATGGTCTGGACATTGACGACAGAGTTGTTGAAATCTCTCCCAATAGTCAGCCAAGCTCTCTTTGCTTCTGCTTGATGCTACTTATAGCCATTCTCAGATTCGCAGCTTTAGATTCGGAAAAGAATTTACACAAGAACTACTCCTCTAAATCATTCCAAGTTTGAATTGAGGCGGAGAGAAGATCAAACAACCAATCTCTAGCTTTGCCCTGTAATGTATGAGAAACAATCAGCAATCTTAAATTATTTAGAGTAAAACCTTGTGGACGTAAAGTAGAGCAAACTAAATCAAATTCAGCAAGATTTTTATGTGCACTCTCTCCGGGTGAATTGAAGAACTTGAATGAATTCAGGTTGGATTTCAGTATTTTGATTAATCGTGGGCAGCACAATGCATAGCGGATGAATACTTCTATGACAGCCAAACTTCCTTATCAATGCCATATCGACTTGAGCAGTGGGATAACAAACAAATAGAAAAATAAAATTATAAAAAAAATAAACTGAAAAATAGGAAAATTACTACTTAGAAACCAGTCCCCGACAATGGTGCCAAAATTTGGTGCGTCGTTTTTCACCAAAAATAATCCGACAGTCAGTCGGTATGCCCACACTGCACAGTACAGTGGTAAACAGGATCGTCTCCCAAAGGACCGTTGAGAATTCTCCTAATTTTCAATCTGCAAAATATTTAAATAAAACGAACTAAAGAACAGATTTGAGAGTTCATAAACAAAGAAATCAAATTAACTAACGGACGAGGAATTATAATTTAACAAAGATAAAAGGTACTCCGGTTTCCAATTAATTCCACCCTAGCTTGATTATTCTGATCCTCGATGCAATGATAACTTTAACTCCTGCAACAAATCAGTTATAACCACCGAAGACACTTCTAACGCGATCTTATCTCTCCTTAATTGTTCGATAATTGGGAAGACACTTCACCAATTATTTCCATAATTGACTGCCAACCATAAGAGACACTTTATAGATTTAATGAACCGACAACATTAACAACGAGAGAGACCCGATTCAAAACCAACAAACTATGACACGGGAATGCAGATTAAGACTGCTCTTCCCTTGATTCTGAAGAATCAATGTACCACAAATCAAATATAAACCACAATTACGGATGACCGATTTAATTGGCTACTGATGGTCCCGATACGAGTTCTGGTGTATGGGGGGGGAATACACCAGATAGAAAATTTAAAACAACTCTCTGAAAATTTCACAACCGAGTAGAAAGACCCAGCTGGATTTAAAACCGAGTACGAGCACTCAGTTGAGAGAGTGGTGCTGTGTGGAATGTGGTGGATAAAAACTCGTATAAAAACAACTCACGCTTAAATGTACGGTCGGTCAATAACCAAGTCAGTTGATATGGAAAGATGCAGTTTGTATGCTGGTTAGATGGTCAGTTGAATAAGCAATTAATAACTAAATAATAAACACAAACACACAAAGATTTACGTGGTTCGGAGATAACTCCTACGTCCACGGGGAGTTGTGAGTCACACAACTCAGTCCAAGTTCTTCTGGACAAACCACAAAGCTCACGCGGGCTTTGCAACCGTTAAGATAAGTTTACGGGTACTTATCAACCTTACAGATAAGTTTACGGGTACTTATCAACCTATCTACTCAATTGCGGGAAGAGTAGGGTCCTAACAACCTTTTCAGGTGTGTGTGAAAGTGGGATTTCCAACTACTAGCTCGAACAAGAAAGTGAGCTAGGATCTAACACTCTACGAACTCTCAACTAGTGATGTTCTCAAGGTTGGATCAAAAACACCAAGACAGACTCTAACACTCTAGGAACTCTCAACTAGTGATGCTCTTAGAGATTGATTTCAGTTAAGCTCTTCTTGCGATATGAACTCTCAACTGGTGATGTTCAATCGTCTATCTCTTTTCTCTTTCTTCTCTGTCTATCTCGTCAGTCTTCTAAGTCTTGGTGAATGAATGAAGACCTCTATTTATAGGCGGAGAGAATCAACTAGCCGTTGGAAGAGCCGTTGATCTCTGTTCTTTGAAAGCGATGGCTTGTCTCTCATCTCTGCAGACTTTCCGGATTTGGCAACTGAGTGCTTCTGCTTTCCATCTGAGACAGCCTTGTGTTGGGCCAAATGAGGTAATGACAGAGAGTCAAACCTTCACGTGACTTCCTTATTTGAAATTCAAATCTTAACCTTTGACCTCCAACATTTGATAGTCGGTTGAGTCGTTTGATCTTCATCTGATTGGTCTTCAGCTGATGTTCTATTTGAATGCTTCTGTCTGAGTAGGAACATTTAACTCTCAGCTGGCTTTGAACTTCAAGTTGTTGATCTAACTGATTGAGTCCTACAACTGATGTTCCATCTTGAACGCTCAGTTGTCTTTCCTGTATCTGACTCTGATCAGTTGGCTTCGAACGCTCAGTTGTCTTTCTTACAACTGATGTTCTCTTGCATCTTCCTTTGAATACTCATCTGATGAACGCTCAGTTGTCTTCCTTACAACTGATGTTCTATCTCTTGAACGCTCAGTTGTCTTTCTTACAACTGATGTTCTCTTGCATCTTCTCCCTTTGAATACTTAGCTGTTGTTCTGAAACTTGAACGCTCAGGTGTTTTTCTTACACCTGATGTTCTATCCGAGTGAAGCCTTGTTGCCGTCTTTAGCTGGAGTCCTGTAAAGATAAAATCTTAACTATGCTCAAACAGCGAGCCTAACTACTAACATTAGGATCTGGCAACATCTACTCGGTTGGGGTCAGTTGGTTTTAGAATCAATCAAAACTTAATAAATTTCCCAACAATTTCCCCCTTTTTGATGATGTCAAAACCCTTATAAAATCCTTACAGATCAAACTGATCTAAATCCTACTGACCTATCTAAAATCTCAGCTGAAATTCTAGACAGTCTATAAGATTAAAACATCAAAGGGTTAGCACAGTTATAACATGATATTTAAATAACTTTGCGATTCAGAGCTTGGACAACGAGATATTGTACGTCAAGTTGAATCGTATAACTGATGAAAGTTTTTATTACAACTGATGGTTACAAAATAAGCACAAAAGCAAAAATTACATCAGTTGCTCAAAAACTAACTGAGCTAAAACTTAAGCCCATATTTACTAAACATTCTATCAAAAATTTCTCTTTTTACTTCTGACTCCTTCGAAATGTCAACCCCGTGCTCTCGGCAAACTTGTCTTGCCTCAGCTGTTATCTTCGTTCGGTTGGGGTTTCGAGAGTCTCGGAGGAAGGGAGGCTGATATGTAACTTTCTGAGGGACCGGAACTGTGTTCATATCCAGTTTTGCATCTATCATGGCTCGCCTGAACTGGCTGAACATGCCCGGGTCCCCAGTGTGCAGCTCGGTCAGCGCTTCTTTGAACGCTCTCCTCGGATCATCAGTTGAAAACACCTTCCTATAATAGAAGTCATTCACAAACTCCTGTTTGAACGACTCCCAGTCCTCGTTCCACTCGGCTGGCATCCACTTGTCTACGTGTCTGAACCGACTTTGCTGCTTGACCTTCCCTGGCAGCCTCTGTTGCTTCAGCCGAGCTTCAGCCTTAACCTGATGTTTATCTATTCGGCGACGGCTTCGAGAGGCGATGTTCCAGTCCAGGTTCTTGGTCACTTTGTCAAGCTCCTCCTCGAACTGGTTGACTCGTTTCGCTTGGCTGGCAGCGAACTTTTTGATCCAGTCGGGATTTATGTAATCTTTTTCGGCAACATCCATAGCCTTGGCAGCAGCAATACACTCTTCGGTTGTGATACCGTCGAGTTCCGAATCAAGCTCGGCTGGGATCTCGGCTATGGAGTTGTAGGAAACTCCATACTGCTCGGCCTGCTCCAAGTCTTTCTCCATTTCAGCTCCACCTACGTCGGTTGGCTTGGGAGCGGACTTCTTCTTCTGGACTGTCTTCTTCTTCGGCTGAGATTTTGCAGCTGGAATCTCTTCCTCAGCCTGGGTCTCATCTTCCTCCTGCATCTCAACTTCCCCAGTCTTCTTTCCCCCCTTTTTGGCATCAGCAACAAGGCTTGCGACTGAGCCATCCAGAGAGGTGAGTTGCTGTTCAGCTTGTTGGATGCGGTTGAAGAGTTCATCGACCGCGCACTCTACTCCAACCTTCTTCGCCAGTTCAGAGTCATGGCGCTCTTGTTCGGCTTTCCTCAGTCCAACGAATGTTTTATTTACCTCAGACTGGAAAGCAACGAACTCAGCCCATCTTAACTCGAACCGAGACTCCCATTCTTGATCTTAAGTCTGTTGAGATTTGGCGAGGTTGGAATCAGAAATGGATTTGAAGACATTTAGATCGGACTTGATACCCAGAACAGTTGACTTTAGATCAGAGATGTCTTGGCTGGTGGAGGTTGAGAATTCGTCCAGCTTTATCTTCAGTGAAACATTCTCCTCCAGCAGCTGCTTGTTCTTCTTCTCATGTGCTTCCAACATCCTCAGCTGATCTTCTTTGTTGTGCTGGAAGTTGGCAAGCATCTCCGTCCTCAGTTGGTTTACCCTCTCAGCTATCAGCTCATAAATTTCTTCAGTTGAGGGTGCTGGCTGATCAGCTGGAGCTTGTTGTTCAATTAGAGCTGGCTGGTCAACTGTAACCATGGCTTGACGGTTGGCCAGGTACAGTTGAAGCTCTTCTTCTTCCTTCTTGGCGGCTGCGGTAGCTTCATAAGGATCAACAATAAAATCAGCAGATTTTGTAAGCATGTTGTCCAGGAAATTGATGCAATCTTGTTCAGTCTTTTCCCTCGTGTCTGTGCCTTCCGCCTTGCTGAGGTCCAGACGACGCGTCAGCAGCGCAACCTTATTGTTGTAGGCGACCTCCAGATTGGTGTAGTTGAAATCTCTGATTTTTTGACTCGTCTGCCTTCAGCTGGTTCCAGCTGTGTACTCTTATAGTATCTTCCTTCACATACCAGTGACTGAAGATGAGGTTGAACTGGTACAGCAGCTCGGTTCCAAGCGTAGCAAAAATTGGCATGTCGCGCTCTTCAGGGAACATCCCGATCAGCTTCTGAAAGCAGTAGGCCACCTTGCCTTCATGCTCCATCGCGACGGCCTGACGATCAGCTTCGTCATCGATTGGGAAGGGAGATAGATTCTTGTATGGAATCAGTTCAAAAGTTTCATCAATGTTGGCCAAAGAGGCGGTCTCAACATTGGCATCGAGCTGGGAGCTCGAAATTTCGGACTCTGTGGGAAGGGGGGTATCAACAGGTTCATCAACATTAGCCGAAGAAATGGTCTCAATGTTGGCATCGAGCGATAAGCTCGGAATATCTGGCTGTGAGTCGGTTGTGAGAGCGAGAGGCTCTTTGGGCGGTACGACATCAGCTCCTGCCGTGGGGGAGGTTGGAATGTCTTCAGTTTCCTCAGAGGAGGAACAAGCATCCGAGTTCAGATCCGTTTCCATCCCTTCAACCTCATCAGTTCCTGCAGCGCGAGGAACGATCTCGAAGGCAGCTGCCTCAGCTGAGTGGCTCGACTCGGATGGCTCCTCAGCTGGTGCCGTCTTAGCTGGTGCCTCCACAGCTGGTACCTCCTCCTCAGCTGGTGCATCCTCAACTGGCACATCCTCAGTTGACGCGTCCTCAGCCGGAACCTCCTCAGCTGGTACTGCAACCGTCTTCTTGATCCTCACCCTCAGCTTCTTCTTGGCTGGCTCTTCAGTTTTCTCCATCTCCAACTCAGCTCTTTGTCGGCGTGCAGCTTTCGATTTTGAGGGGCGGCTGACAGCTGGTGGCATCTCCTCAGCTGTATCCTTTTCTTCAGCTATCTTCACAGCATCCTTTTTCTCCTTAGGAGTATAAACACTCCTAACCACATCCTGAGCTTTCTTTGCTGTTGGGAACAGCATCAGCTTCTTCACCGGGGTCTCATCGCAGTCATCCTAGACCATGTTCTGACCCTTGGTTGCGAACAGGATCAGAGCAGAAATTTTGCTACCGAAGTTGAGAGTCCCCTTGACACTCAACAACCTTTCCCCGGATTCGGTTGTGGTCTCGGAGATCTTCTGCCTCTCCACAGTCAACTGGTGTTCAAAATACTTGAACCAGTCGACGTTGTGCTTGTGTTTATGCTCCAAAGAAATCAATTGCTTGAGCTTCGGTCGGCTGATGTCGCTGAAGGCACCACTGTAACCGAACACGACCTTAGATACAACATCGAATAGGAGTCAATGTTCTGGCTTCAACTTGGTCCTCTGCATATTGCTCTTCAATTTTTCTGGAGTGATCAGAGCACTTTCCATAAATGAATCGGCTTCCGCATCGGTTATATTTTCAACTGTGTCCGTGGCGGTCTGGTTCGGCGGAATAATTTGGCGTAGAACATCGGAGACTGCAATGGGCACGGTAACAGGCGAATCGTCCTGGCCAGAACGTCCCGTTGACGACAAGGAACTTCTGTCATGAGCCCGTCTCGGTTGTCAATAGGAAGTTGCAGATTCCGATAAAACTCTCCAACTTGACGCCTGAGAAGGTGGGACGGGAAGAGCGTCGCCCAGTTTAGGAGGCCGTTCTCCCTGAGAGTATTGGCGAGAGGAGACAGCACCGGCGACTCCAATTCATCATCTGAAAGGATCTTCTCAAAGTGTATCTTGGAGACCAGCAGATCAAAAGATTCTTCGTATGATGTGGGGACTAGAGAAGGTCCGGAGGATGCCATCTTCTTTCCTTTGGGTGCCATTTAGTAAAGTTGTGAAGATATATATAAGAAGGAAAGAAAAACTTGCAGAAAATGGTTAGACAGAATCTGAGAAGACGATGAACAGTTACTGCAGATAATCACAAATATAGAAGGTAAGAGATCAATTCCTGATTTTCCGCCTTTTATAGGTTTTTGGCTCGGTTGAAATCGACGGTTAGGGTTGAATGGCGCGAATCCATCAACGGCTGAGATCACGCGACTGTTGACTAGCTTTGACTTGACGTCATAATCCGAGTTCCAACCAGCGCGTGAGAAGGTGAACTGTTTTTCATGTCAGCCCAGTCGCACTATAAAGTAGGCTATTGATGTTCAGCCGTACTTTACATTAAATGCGGCATGATGGCTATTTTAATGTAGCTGACATGCTCAGGAATGTTTGAATTTATTTCAAACATTCTCATTTAAGATCATAACACCTTCAGCCATAAATGTTACCTGCCAGCTGATGTCGGAATCAGCTGTGACACCTGCCAGCTGATGTTGGAATCAGCTGAGTTCCAATGTTGCGGCATACCATCAGCTGACTCGAGTTCGTCTGTTCAGCTGATGTCTGATCCAATGTTGCAGCATACTACATCTGACTCGAGTTCGTCTGTTCAGCTGACGTCTGATGTCTTCGGTTGGCGATCCGCATCCGATGTCTTCAGTTGGCGATCTGCATCTGAGATTCCCCCTTCATCTGAGCTTCCCCCTCAGATGGATATCTATCTCTTCTCCTCAGCTGGTTCCTCATCTGATGGATCCAACAATCCAAGTAGATCACATAACATCTTGAACCGCGCTTCAGCTAGAGGTTTGGTGAAGATATCAGCTCTTTGAATCTCAGTTGAAATTTTCTCCATGGATACATCCTTCTTCTCAATATGATCTCGGATAAAATGATGTCGGATGTCGATGTGCTTTGTCCGAGAATGGTGAACAGGATTCAAAGAGATAGCTATGGCACTTGAGCTATCACAATGAATGGGAACCTGTCCAGTTGCGACTTCATAATCTCTCAGCTGTTGCTTGAGCCACAACACTTGCATGCAGCAACTACCGGCAGCCATATACTCCGACTCGGTTGTAGAAGTGGCAACACATGCTTGTTTCTTGGAGAACCATGAAACTAGCTTGCTTCCCATGAACTGACAGTGTCCAGATGTGGACTTCTTGTCCAACCGATCTCCGGCTAGATCTGCATCTGAGTATCCGGTCAGTTGGATATTGTCGTCGGTTGGATACTACAACCCAACATTAACTGTACATTCAGATACTTGATGATGTTCTTTGCTGCCAACATGTGTGCTTCCCTCGGTTGAACTTGAAATCGAGCACACACTCCAACCGCGTAAGATATGTCTGGCCGACTCGCGGTTAGATATAGCAGAGAACCGATGATCCCTCTATACTTACTGGCATCCACGAGCTTTCCCTCAGTTCCAGGTTCAATCTTCCAGTTAGTATTCATCGGGATCCTAGTGGTTTTACTTGATTGCAAATCGAACTTTGTGACGAGCTCCTTTGTATATTTGGACTGATTAATGAAAATCCCTTTTGATGACTGCTTCACCTGTAGTCCAAGAAAATAATTCATCTCGCCCATCATCGACATCTCGAATTTCTCCTTCATGAGAGTTGAGAATTTCTCACACAACTCCTCCGACTTGGAACCGAATATGATGTCGTCGACGTAGATTTGCACAACAAGTATATCTTCTCCAACTTTGATGGTGAACAGTGTTTTATCAACTGACCCTCGTTTGAACCCCAAGTTCAGAAGAAAACCACAAAGAGTGTCATACCAAAACCTGGGTGCTTGCTTCAATCCATAGATTGCTTTCTTCAACTTGTACACTCTTCCATCTCCAGTCTCAAAACCTGGAGGCTGTTCAACATATACATCTTCCTTAATATCTCCGTTGAGGAAGGCACACTTCACATCCATCTGATAGACCTTGAACTTGTGAAATGCGGCATAGGCTAGAAAGATTCGGATGGCTTCCAACCTTGCAACTGGCGCGAAGGAGTCTTCGAAATCGATTCCTTCTTGTTGGCAATATCCCTGAGCTACCAACCTTGCCTTATTCCTCACGATGAATCCAATGGCGTCTCTCTTGTTCTTGAAAATCCATTTTAATCCAATGACTTTGACACCATTTGGTCTTTCTACCAACTCCTATACACAGTTGCGTAGAAATTCATTCAGTTCTTCTTGCATGGCTGTTGTCCAGTGAACACAGTTGAGAGCTTCCACAACATTCTTCGGTTCTGGCACGTCAGCTACGAAACAAGAAATCATGGCAACATCTCCGGCTTGCTCGAACTCTTCCAGAACTGCCAACTCCTCAGCATATTGAGCGTAAGTGTTGGAATCTTCCTCAGTTGACTCTGGATTGGCAACTTTGCTCCTTGTTCGCACACCTTCGGTTGGATCTCCGATGATGTTGTCCCTGGTATGATCTTCATACCATCTCTTGTTGCGTCTCCCTTCTTCTTCCAACAGTGGCTGCTCAAGGATTTCAATTGATGGTGAATCCTGAGCTGTGGGAGATGCTGGAATCTTCAGAACTAGTGATTGATCAACTGTTAAGTCTGGATCCTCAACATTGACAATATTTTGAACCGGGCTCGGTTGGGCTTCGGATGCTGATGCAGTTGGAGTGACATCAGTTGAAGTTCCCCCCTTGAGATGAGCTGGGGTTTTCACATTCATCTTCAGAGGAGTAAGGATCATCATCCTCGGTTGCCCATACCAATGGTTCAGCTAGATTCTTTTTCCTTAGAGCCTGCGATCTGGTGAGAGCTGGTGGAACATGTGGATCAACTTGTTGTCCTTTAGCCTGTTCCCTGCACTCAAAAGTAGATTCATCAAAACTAACATGAGGTGTTATCTCCACAACACGAGAGCTGTTGTTGAAAACTCTATAAGCCTTGATCTGAGCGGCATATCCGAGAAATATGCCTTTCGAAGCCTTGGCATCAAAAATTTTAAACTGAGTCTTACCATTGTTGTGAATATAACACTTAGAACCAAAAACGCGAAAATATGAAATATCAAGCTTCCTGCGTCTCCATAGCTCGTATGGTGTCTTTCCCAACCGCTTGGTCAGAAGAGACCGGTTCTGAGTGTAGCAAGCTGTGTTGATGGCCTCAGCCCAAAATCTCTTTGGCAGAGCTGAGCTTGTCAACATGGATGTAGCTGCATCCTTCAGCGTTCGGTTCCTTCAGCTACTCCATTCTGTTGCGGAGTACGCGCAGCTGATGTTTGATGAGTAATTCCGTGCTTCTCGCAGTACTTGATGATGGTTTCATTTAGAAACTCGGTTCCACGATCTGATCGGATGGAAATAATTTTCATCTCTTGTTGGTTCGATATCCGACCAATCAGCTTGGGTAGCTCGTCTCGGGTTTCACTCTTGTGACGCATGAAAATGGTCCACGTGTACCTAGAATAATCATCAGTAACAACAAGGATATACTCGTTACCATTCATGCTTTTTGGTGTAACTGGCCCGAAGAGATCCATATGGATCAGCTGTAATACTCGATCGGTTGAGGGAGTTGATCTCAACCAGAAGGAGGATCTGGCAAGCTTTCCCAACTGACATGCACTGCAGATATGTGTTGTTGAAAACACTCGATGCGGTATGCCTTTTGCATGTTCTTGTCTGGCAAGTCGGTTCATAGTCTTGAAGTTCAGATGGTTAAGCCTTCTGTGCCACAGCCAGCTCACATCTGAACTGCTCTTTGATAACAGACAGGTGTCAGGAGGACTACTATTCCAGTCAGCATAGTAGACATTCCCGGTTGGGGATCGATTTCCCAACAATATGACCTGCTTTGTTCCGACATTTTTAACCCTACAACCTTGTGCATCAAACTTGACAGAGAAACCATTATCACAGAATTGGTTGATGGAGAGCAAGTTATGCTTCAATCCATCAACATATGAAACATTAGAAATCGACACGTGATTGGTTTCAAGGGTACCGTAGCCTCTGGTGTGACCTTTTGAGTTGTCACCAAAAGCAACTGATGGTCCTTCTTTCTCCACGAAACTTCCAAGCAAATCCTTCAGATTTGTCATGTGTTTCGAGCATCCACTATCCATCACCCACAAGGTTCGTGATGCCTTATTCTTCCTTAGCTGTTTCTCCTGTTCCTGCACAGAGAAACTCGCTTAGGTCCCCAATTTTAGTTGGGTCCTGGAGGGTTAGAACCAGTTCCCCCTTGAACTGTGGTTCGTTTTTTCCTGTATACTCGGATAGATTTATCATTCCAAATCACTTTTCCTTCATCATCAACTATAACAACACCTCGGTTATCCTTAGGCTTGTTGTTAGTAGTGATGTTCTGTTTCTTGGGAGGAGATGGATTTCTCCCATTGTGAGCTTTCGGAGGAGAGGCTTTCCCCCTGTTTTGATGGCGATTCTTATCCTGTTGGTTTTGTCGATGAGGTCGGACGCCATGTTGGAATCTTTGTGGCTGATTCTGATTCCATCTTCCTGAATGTTGTCGATAGCTGTTCGTGCCCTATTGTTGGTTCATGTTGTGGCATGAATATCTCCAGCTGTTCGAACTGTTCTTCATCAGTTGACTCGGTTGGAACCTCTGATGATGGAACCGCTGTTGATTCAGATGGTTGAATCCTTGTCGGTTCTGCGGTCGGTTCCATTCTTTCTGATGTTGGCTCTGAGGTCGGTTCAGAGATCGGTTCTGAGTTCGATTTCAATTATATCTCCGACACCTCTGGTTCCTCTTCTGACTCTTGGAACATTCCCCCTCGGTTGATGTCCCAACCGATGGAATGTTCTGTTCTCCATCCACTGCTCCTTTTCCTTTCTCAGTTGAAGTTTCCTTAGTCGGTTGAGCTTGCTGAGAAGTGGAGGTTGGATTAATTTGGGGAGATTCAAACTCAACTGTGTTAGGTTCGACAACCTTGACCTCCACAGCTTTGATGAAGGTTGCTGGAGGATTTCCAGTGTCCTTGACCACATCATAACCGAGTCCAGACACGTCATCCATTTGTCTTTGATAACTGATAAGATTCTCGATGATTTTGGATGATTGATATAGCTTTATCAGGTTGTCCTTCTCAGTTTGCAACTCTTTGAGGAGAACAGCTATATGCTCGGTCTGTGCGTCTGACTTCTTCATCAGCTGATCGATCTGAGCCTCTTGCTTGTTCAACTGATCATGCTGCTCCTGGATCTGCTTCTTCAACTCCTCATCGGTTGGAGCATTAGTTCGGTTGGCATCATTCAGTTGATTTATGAGATTATCAATCTCTTCAGTTTGACTCTTAATCAGATCGTCCTTTTCGGTTAAGGATTCTTCAAGTTTGCCGAACTGTTCTTGAAGACTCTTAAACTCAACCGATTGCTGATGTAGTTCCTCACTGAGTTCTTGAAAGTCACTCCAAGAGGGTTCTAACTCTTCCTCTACTGTTTCCTGCATGTTAGAAATATTGGAAGAATTTAAATTAGCAGGATTAGAATGTACCTCAGTATCATCATGGTCGGTTCCAAATGCCATGAGGCATTGATCCTGACCGATAGCGTTATTGGTGGAAATCAGCTCATCCTCATCTTCAGTGTCGGCCTTGAAGTTCGCGGCTTAGAATAGTCAGCTCGGAGTGCTACTGACTTTGTGGTTGAACCAACATCCTCATGTCGACTCGTCTGAACCGAGGACTGAGTTGACCTTTGTCGGTTCACCTTGTACTCATTTCCCTTCAGAATTGAGAACAATCTTTCAGTTCCCATCTCACCAAGGTCAGCTCGGCTCTCATGGATATTGGTGAAGGTATCCCACTCAGCTGGTAGAGCTTGTAATACATTGAGGTTGATTTCTCTCAAAGTATATTTTTCTCTTCGGATGGACTGGATACTTCTGATGAAGTCCATGAACCGGAGCTCTAACTGATCAATGGTTTCATCAGTTCTCAGACAGAAGTTGTCAAAGTCTTGACAGGCATGTGAGAAGGTATCCCACATCTCTTTAGCGGTGTTGCACTCTTCTATCCAAGGAAGATAGTCTTGTCCAACTGTGGACATGATCGTGCTCTGAGCCCAGATATCCAACTGGCTCACTTTGGCTTCCTCTGGAGTGAAGTCTTCTGGCTTCTTCTCCACTAACTCCTCAGTTGCATCCCCATCATTGGGATTTGTAGGAGTGCGAGTGACTCTCTCTCTGATGATGATCGATCCGGATGTGAGTACTTGTTGCATTCGATGATGCTTTGACAGTAGGATCTTCTTCATCCGAGTTCTCCAGGATGTATAGTTCACAACCGAGAACATGACCACGATCTTGTCTTTAACATCCATCTGCATACAACAACAGAAGAAAAATGCAAGCAGATATGCACTAGCGTGATAAAGAGATCTGTTCAGTTGACCACTGAGGAAAACACCTCGAATTCACACCTTGTGAAACAGAGTCAGCAGTCTTTTGAACCACTGCTCTGATACCACTTGATGGTCTCGATACGAGTTCTGGTGTATGGGGGGGGAATACACCAAATAGAAAATTTAAAACAACTCTCTAAAAATTTCACAACCAAGTAGAAAGACCCAGCTAGATTTACAACCGAGTACGAGAACTCAGTTGAGAGAGTGGTGCTGTGCGGAATGTGGTGGATAAAAACTCGTATAAAAACAACTCACGCTTAAATGCACGGTCGGTCAATAACCAAGTCAGTTGATATGGAAAGATGCAGTTTGTATGCTGGTTAGATGGTCAGTTGAATATGCAATTAATAACTAAATAATAAACACAAACACACAAAGATTTACGTGGTTCGGAGATAACTCCTACGTCCACGGGGAGTTGTGAGTCACACAACTCAGTCCAAGTTCTTCTGGACAAACCACAAAGCTCACGCGGGCTTTGCAACCGTTAAGATAAGTTTACGGGTACTTATCAACCTTACAGATAAGTTTACGGGTACTTATCAACCTATCTACTCAATTGCGGGAAGAGTAGGGTCCTAACAACCTTTTCAGGTGTGTGTGAAAGTGGGATTTCCAACTACTAGCTCGAACAAGAAAGTGAGCTAGGATCTAACACTCTACGAACTCTCAACTAGTGATGTTCTCAAGGTTGGATCAAAAACACCAAGACAGACTCTAACACTCTAGGAACTCTCAACTAGTGATGCTCTTAGAGTTGATTTCAGTTAAGCTCTTCTTGCGATATGAACTCTCAACTGGTGATGTTCAATCGTCTATCTCTTTTCTCTTTCTTCTCTGTCTGTCTCGTCAGTCTTCTAAGTCTTGGTGAATGAATGAAGGCCTCTATTTATAGGCGGAGAGAATCAACTAGCCGTTGGAGGAGCCGTTGATCTCTGTTCTTTGAAAGCGATGGCTTGTCTCTCATCTCTGCAGACTTTCCGGATTTGGCAACTGAGTGCTTCTGCTTTCCATCTGAGACATCCTTGTGTTGGGCCAAATGAGGTAATGACAGAGAGTCAAACCTTCACGTGACTTCCTTATTTGAAATTCAAATCTTAACCTTTGACCTCCAACATTTGATAGTCGGTTGAGTCGTTTGATCTTCAACTGATGTTTCTATCTGAATGCTTCTGTCTGAGTAGGAACAGTTTAACTCTCAGCTGACTTTGAACTTCAAGTTGTTGATCTAACTGATTGAGTCCTACAACTGATGTTCCATCTTGAACGCTCAGTTGTCTTTCCTGTATCTGACTCTGATCAGTTGGCTTCGAACGCTTAGTTGTCTTTCTTACAACTGATGTTCTCTTGCATCTTCCTTTGAATACTCATCTGATGAACGCTCAGTTGTCTTCCTTACAACTGATGTTCTATCTCTTGAACGCTCAGTTGTCTTTCTTACAACTGATGTTCTCTTGCATCTTCTCCCTTTGAATACTTAGCTGTTGTTCTGAAACTTGAACGCTCAGGTGTTTTTCTTACACCTGATGTTCTATCCGAGTGAAGCCTTGTTGCCGTCTTCAGCTGGAGTCCAGTAAAGATAAAATCTTAACTATGCTCAAACAGCGAGCCTAACTACTAACATTAGGATCTGGCAACATCTACTCGGTTGGGGTCAGTTGGTTTTGGAATCAATCAAAACTTTAATTAATTTCCCAACAGCTACTAATTAATTCTGAACTACTAAATATTTGCAACTACCTAGCAGAATCGAAACAATTAACAACATTAAAAACAGAGAATTACAGATGCTTGCATAGAATTAAAGGAGAAAACAAATTCGATGTAACAGAAAATCACGCTAGGGCTTCATCAATCTTCACCGGAATAAAAGTGCCTAGCTTGAATTCATTGACAAATTCAAGCTAGACGAAGAAAACAGAAAATTATTGCTGGAGAGAAGAAGAAGTTCACGTAAGAAAACTAATCTCTCGTCCGTCTGCTCCTACAAGGAGTCTTTTTCTAAAAATCTAATAAAACTTATCATAATAAGGAAATAAAAATATCTAATTCTAATCTAACTAGGAAATTAATTAAATAAAGTCTAATAATAATAAAACCCTATAGACTAAGAGTTCAAGCAAAAAATATGGAGTAATCTCGTGTGAGGCCCAATAATCACGTGCAAATCAACCTTTAAATAATATCTCCAAATGCTCAACTTCAACTCATGTACATCTGTGCGGTATGCCCATACCGCTCGACTCTCGTACATGCCAGAACTTGCTCTCAACATCATTAAGACTTCAAAATCCTCTATAATCATGCTTATTCCTCCAAATTAAGATCAACACCTACAATAGATCAAGAAATATCCAATTAACTCTATAAACATTATTATGTAAATATTAAAAGCCAAAACGTCATAAAAATACTCCAAAATATATCATCAAACCACGGCTAATCAGTAACCATTTCGTGGACGGAGGGAGTAGTATATTAAGAAGATGAAAGATGTCAAATGCCTATTTTTTTTTTCTTTTTTCTTATTATAAGTCTTTTTTCTTATTCATTTTCTTTTACTTTTTTCTTCAAATATAATCCTAATATAATTATAATTATTTAAGCTTTATGTATTTTATTCGTTTAGCCTGGATTACACTTTTAATATATAGGGTCAATGACCTTAGATTTTCAAAATTTTTGAGTTGTCACATTTTGCACCATAGAAAAAAAAATTACCTCACAAATTTCTAAACTTTTAGTTTCGTCTGATTCTGCAACCCAACTCGATTTCCTGCGAATTTCGTGTTGACATGGCAGCCGGGAAGCAGGCGTGAACATAATTGGAATGACGTCGTTTTAGAGTTATACTAACGACGTTGTATTGAGGATAATTGAAGCAAAATTCGATTCATCTTATAAAATCAATTGAGGACTATAATCGTTTAGCCGAAAAGGAAATAGACAACAACTCGTCGATCAAAAGAAAAGAACCCTCAAAGTTCATGGCTAGTTCGTTGTCGAATCTTCGATTGAACCTGAAGGAGGTATAAATCAGTCGAGGGTTTGTACGTGAGCATAAAATTCCTACCGTATTGAAAACCACCCACACTGTCAAAAATTCTGAGGGAAGATACTATTGTTGTAGTTGCCGAACGATAAGTCGCATAAATATGTCTGAGTCTGCTTTCCGGTTGCCATGTCAGTTCGAAATTCATCGGAAATCGAGTTTGGT
This sequence comes from Schizonepeta tenuifolia, assembly GCA_029490685.1. Taxonomy (NCBI): domain Eukaryota; kingdom Viridiplantae; phylum Streptophyta; class Magnoliopsida; order Lamiales; family Lamiaceae; genus Schizonepeta; species Schizonepeta tenuifolia. Next base: position 13,166,096 of record CM055955.1, on the reverse strand, counting down.
TGCAAAATTAGAAAAAAACTAGTAAAAGCTTAGAAAATGTGAGGCATTTTTTTCTAGGTGCAAAATGCGACAACTCAAAATGTGAAAATTTACAAGCCATTAACCCTTATTTATATTAGAAATTTATCTAAATAATTATATCTTGGATAAATTTACACTATTGCCCTTAAAATAATTATAATAAAAGGGACATACTGGATAAATCAAATTTTGTAAGAATCGTAAGCATCCACTTTTTTTATAATAGGTATAGATTATATTTCATATATTATATTAACAAATCACAGACATGTGTCGATGAAATTAAAACTCTAGGAATTTTTTATGAAGATTTACGAAAATGGTAAGAATTCACGTATGGAGAATAATTATAAAATTTGGATCTCACGAGCATATAGTATAATTTCTGCCTCTGGAGTGACTTATCCAATTCTAAATTCTGCCCAGTGCTCTTGCACTTTTATTTCTTAATCTATATTTCAATAGTTTTTTTAGAATGGTATTTAAAATCATTCGGGAAATTAGTTAAGCCTTTGTGACTGCGGTAAATTCACCCATCTTACCATCCGTAAAGTAACTGGCAAGATCTAAAAGAACTGAGTCTATTTATTTAGTGTTTTCTTTAATTCAAAAACTCAGAAAAGACAATGACCCATATGTTTGGTAGGAACGAAGACAGGAGAGAAGAAGATGCCCACATCTGAAACATAAATCCTACTTTTATGCCTTTGTGCTCACTCACTCTCACTTCACTGCCTTATTTTGTTCCCATCGTAATTATTGCTCCACGCTTACAATATACTTCTTTCTTGCCTCCTAAGCACATCAATGTTCCACAACTTTAATTTCATTCATTTATTACTTATATACTTCCAACAATACTTTCTGTAACATGAGATTCAAATTTCAACTAATTTATAGAAAAATAAAATAGAACGAGTCCACGACACGTCATAACAATAAGATCCATGCGTCCTCTTGGGGATGACCTAGTAGTAAAAAGTGAGCACTTGAGATTGAGAGGTCTCAGGTTCGAACTTCATGAAGCGCCTCTATAGGTCGAGTCTGTCACACCTGTACTTGAAAAGTGTGTTTACCTGCCCTGTGTGATTTGCAAGCTACTGCACAAGGGACGGAGTTTACCCAGTGCGCATCGAAGATAACGGCTGCAGGTTCCCACGATATAAAAAAAAAAAAAAAAAAGATCCATGCCATGGAGGTAGATAATTAGGGATGATGATGTAAGAATAATTTTCCTACTAATAAACAATTAATAGGAGGTGGAGTTTTAAGAGACAGATATGTTAGGAAGTAGGAGTATGTTACTTGGAAGCACGTTCCTGTCTCTTGATTTAAGCAGTCAAAAGCCCGGGTCGGACTAAAAGGAAAAAATGGACCGGATTGAAAATTCAGTTGTTTGAAAATTTTACAGTCTCAGCCGATCCGAAATTAAATGTATAGTACAAATTCTTCAGATTGAGCTCATCTACTGAATATACTATTCATGTCGAATTAGACTGAAGTTCCACCATGTCGAGATTTTTCCTATCACACTTAGAGCATCCACTACAAGGGGATCGATCCTTGGGGTCGAGGAGTAGATCGACTCCCTTGATTGATCTCGTCGGGGTCGATCCCCATAGTGGATGGTGTCGATTATGAGGGTTGATCATGAGTCGTTTCTTCGACACTTCTCTCGACTCCGTCCATGCAGGCTATGTGGACACACGGCGTGTCCCCATTGATCCATTTTTTTTTTAATTTATGTAATTAAAATAAAAAAATTCTAACGGTTAATTTTATAAATATCACACTCACATTCACCTCATTTCACACTATTCTCTTCTCTCTCAATTCACTTTAATTTTTCGAAAAAAAATAAATAAAATTACTATGAGGTTTAGGGGTTCGTTTTTCAATTTAGATGAGGACGAGCAGCAACGACAAAATAAATATCGAGTTGGATCGACGAGCCATTCAGCTTTACCAAGAAGCATACGGTGATGATGAGGAGGACGACGAGCCGCAGGGCAACAGACGAGAACGTACGTGCTCCGGAATCGTGTGGAGGGCGAACAACGCCTCAGACGCAATTATTTTGCTGACAATCATATATGGGTAGGGATGGCAATGGGTAGGGATGGCAATGGGTCGGGCACCCATCCATTAAACATTTCCCAAATCCAAACCCGTGAAATTTTTATACACCCAAACCCTTCCCAAACCCGATTAAAAAATAGTTCTAAAACTCATACCCGACCCAAAAATGTTGGGTAATACCCGTTTATTACCCGCTAAAAACCCAAATATTAAAAACTAAATATCAAATCAAACAATATTATACAGTAAATATGATTAAAACATAAATTTAAATAGAAAATTCTAAAATAAATATCAAAACAAAGTACTACTTAGTAATAAAATCTACAATGAATCAATCAACATATTCCTTCATCGTATGTAAAGTACTAAAATTTCCAGTTGAATGAGATCCTAAAATAAATAAAAAAAATAAGTAAATAGTCAATATCTCATATAGTGTTTGAATAAATTATTAGAAAATTAATATTAATACTAATATATATAATTCTACTATAAATTATACATATAATATTTTTTATCAATGAGTTCGGATAGCGGGTACCCGAAAGTAATTGTTCAAACTCGACTCAAATCCGTCACAGGTTTGCATGTTTCTACCCAAACCCGTTCCAAAACCATTTAATATTTCTCAAACCCGCCCCATCAGGGTTTGGGAGGTACGGGTACCCGCAAAAACCCGACCCACTGTCATCCCTATAAATGGGGTGAAGCTGTCTTTCGCCGGCGGTTTTGCATGAGCAAAAGGCAGTTCTTGAGGATAGTTGAAACTTTGAAAGCTCGGGAGCCTGTTTTTCAACGACACCCAGATACAACCGGAGGGATGGGGTTTCACCCATGGGTGAAGTGCATTGTTGCTTTGAGGCAACTCGCCAACGGTGGATCTGCCGATCAATACGACGAATATCTGCACGTTGGACCGACAACTGGCACAACATGTCTCAAGAATTTTTGTCGGGCCATCAGATCTGCCTTTGGTGATGTCTATTTGAGGAGGCCAAACGCCGTTGACGTCGCCAGACTCACAAAATTGCATGGGAGGACGCACGGCTGTCCTGGAATTGTCCAACACAATGGAAAGGAATGTACACAACTCAACGAAAAGGGTTATCCCACGCTCATCCTTGAAGCTGTCGCCTCCCAAGATTTGTGAATTGTCCCCGTCTTCAGTGACGTCCTCAATGGGGGAGCGCCGTTAGTAACTTTCAAAGCAAATAGCCGCGAGCACCACATGGATTACTCTTGCCGACGACATCTATCCGAAGTGGGCCTCTGTCGTGAAGACGCTACTAGTGCCAACAGATCTGAAGAGATGCCGATTTACTCGGATGCAAGAAGCTGCTCGTAAGGATGTTGAAAGAGCTTTCGGTGTCCTCCAAGCTCGTTGGGCACTGATAAAGGGCCCTGCTTGCTTGTAGTTTAGAAAATACTTATGTGACATCATGTATACTTGCATCATTTTGCATAACATGATTATTGAAGATGAAGGACACCAAACAACTCAATTCAATGCTGAGACAAGCATGAGAGACAAGCTCGCCTTTAAGATGCGTGCTCACGACCGTCTTATGGATAATATGATTGAAGAAATTTGAACACGTTTCGGTCCACTTAATTAATATTTTTATTATTCAATAAAATTATTTGGTTCATCTTTTTTTTTTATACTCAATAAAATTGTTCGCTTTTAATTTTTTCTATTTTATTTAAATATTTTTATTATTATTTAATAGAAATACAAAAAAAATTATACAAATTATTGGATAAACTTAAATTTATATATTAACTCCATTATTAATTTTGTTATCTAAATCTATTCCGTCATTAAAACCTTACTAAAATCACCAAAACAAAAGATAAACATAGGTGTCTGAAAATCTCCAGGGTGGATGCTCTTAATATAGGTGGGGGCAAACTTTAACATTATTTCATTTAAAAAGTAAAGGTTGGTGGGTTATTCCTTCCTGATTTTAAGGATCGACGACTAAAGAGCTCAATGTCTCACTTAACTTGATTAATTAAATAGCTACTATAAGAAACAACCTAAGAGTAGGCTTTGCGGATTTTAGCAAACTTTCATCTTTTTTAGCATCACTGCACGATTCATCTTTCAAGCTCATCATAATTAGCTAGTGTTCATTTAATGAGATTTTCATAAAGTCCATACTGCATTAATAGCTAGCTCGCAAATTATTGTATGTATCTTACTACTACTACTTCCAAAATACAAAAAAAAATACTCCTATGTACTTACTCATACAAGTTGGATACTATACAACTATGGAGACCAAATTCAACTCAGTGACTTAATTTTGTTTAATTATTTTGATGACATTCAGTTGACAAACACTCCCGTGCAGATTCTGCACGGTGCAGAACCCGCTGACCCGCCCGACCCGACCCGGTTGACTCGGGTTTGACCCGGGTCAACCCCCCTTTTGACCAATTTTTTTTTTTCTTAATTTTCCAATTTTTTTTTTTAATTTCAATTTCTTTTACCCCCTTTTTTTTTTATTTGCCGCTTCTTCTATGGTCAAGATTCGAGCGAGGGAGCCGAAGAGGCCTCGGAGCGAGCCGAAAAAGTCCAAACTGTTGCCCGCCGATTATCCTTATTTAAGTAATCGGAGCGAAGGCGGAATCGTAAAATCGGAACCGAAGGCTCCGTCGAGGAAAAAAAAATCTGGAAAAATAAAAATAAAAAATTACTGTAGCGCGTGAGACCCACGCACGACGCGTGGATCTTTCGCGCGGGTCAAATGGGGCGCGTGGGCGGGGCAAGTTGGGGCGGTGACCCATTTCCACCGTGGAGACGTCTCCACAGGAGACTCACTCCATTCAGTTATTGCAAACACCATTAAGATGATGCAAAGCTTTTAAAAAAAAAAGATATAGACCAATCTCTCTATTAAATGAAATGCAAGAATAGCTGATCAGCAACACAAGTGATCCATAAAAGTGAACAATTTTCAATGGTTCTGAACAATAACACAGCAAAACTTTCGAAGACAATATAGTTTTCAAATTGGATTATTGTTGAATTCTAGCACTTTTAAGGAAAAAAATACAAATTATAGCACTAACTTTTTAGAAATATTAATTCTAGCACTTTAGAACTTTTTTACCCTTATTATTATCCTATACCAGATATTCCATATTATTTAATATTTTAGTTAATGTTTGTTTTGCTTTCTTTTAACCTTATTCACGTTTTTATATTTCATCTTTTATCACATCTCTTTTCTTCCTCCATCCTTGTCGCCCCCTACTGCCACCACCACCACCATGGCCGCTACCTCCATCGCTTAGTCATAGATGCGGCAACCATCGTCATTGTCTTTATTTTGACGCTCTGTTTCTTGTCATCACCAATTTCATTGTCATATCGTCTTCTCCATACTTGTAACCCGACGCCCTCACTACCTCCATAGATTCCGGCAAAGACGAAGACCCATCTCTGGAGACTTACATCATTACGCCGCCGAAAACGTAACTCTCTCTATGATGATAATATTATGGATGGGTTTTGATTTTTTCCGATTTAGATCTGGATCTTTTTTTTTTTTTAAGTTTTGATGTTAAATGATGTTTTGTTCAGAAGGAATATTTGTTATTTCAAATTTTAATGGGATCGACATTCACTGTTTAATTTTTCTGGAAATCGATATTAGATGGGGATGGAAATCAACATTAGCTTTGGTAGGGATGAATGTGGTGGCCGACTCATTTTTTTTGTGTGTGAATATTTTCACATATTATAATTTGGGAATTCACGCATTATTATACGTGAAATCAAATATGTGAATTCCATTTTTTTTTAAGTGAAGCTGCACGAAGAAGGTAACATGAGAGAGATAGTTCGTAACATGGTTGATAATGCCAATTTTAGGATTCATTAATGTTGCCAAAAGAGTTTCTGAAAAGCTAGAGTATTCATCACAAGTCGAAGATCAAGTTCCTTGTGCTTGACATCCCACAAGCTGCAATATTTATCACGAGACATACGAAGAAGAAATGTACTTTGTATATTCATCTTGGTGTTTGAATGACTCATTTTTCATACTATTTTTGCAGTATTTTTTGTTAACACTATTTGGTCATTGTAATTCTTAACTTGTTGAACAATGACTAAATATGGATACTACAATAAGAATTCTAGACACTGAATCTATTTTGATCGTGGTTCTCTGCCACCAAATACTATAAAGTATTGTAATTTCACAATCGTATTGCAATATTGGACTCCCAAATTTATATATGTGAATTCACATGTGTATATTTGTGATTTCACATTTTATACTTATGTGATCTACATATGTAAAGTGATAAATTTTCAAATTTTTATATATGAATTCACATGAATATATTTGTGATTTTTCATTTTATACTTATGTGATTTATACATATGTATAACAGTCAATTCCTAAAATTTGATAAGTGAATCACAATTATAACTTTGTGATTTCACATTTTATACTTACGTGATTTACATATGTCACAAGATTTCAACAAAATTTAACATTGATCAAACATACTGACAAAAAAGTAGAGTACCCCTACAACAATTATAACGTTATAAAAACATGTGCAAAATATATCTTTCAGGTTATTCAGAAAAATATTCTTCCCAAATTTCTCAACTTCCAAATTGTTTGGTTAGAAGATACATTCCAAAATGTTGCATTGACCACATAGAACTTCTTCAAGCAGGAATGCTAAAATAGAATTTCTTATTTGTTTAATGTAGGCAACACCGTCTATATGTAGGATGAGGAAAGAAATTTGTTTGTGATGATGGGCCCCACAAATTACATCACATATGCTCTAGACGAGTTGTTCAATTTATTTATGATTTGAAGCCTATCTTCCTTGCATCCTTCGTCGTTTGAACTTCCAGTCTTCCTATAATTTATCAAAATAATAAAGATCTAGTATAATATTTAGCAGATTCTATGTATTTAACATTAAGCAAACATACTAGTACAAATTGTTTGTTAAACTCACCGGAGGGTTGATGGATATGGCCAAGCTTGCTTCAGAACTCTCATTTCCTAGTTCGGAATTCTCACTCTGTGGCATAACATCATTTCAGGTAAATGGCATGTATTAATCAAATCTGAGTTCTATTTCAGTGAATTCACAGATGTACAAATGTGAAATTTGATAACAAATCTCATCAATTAGTATGATAATTTCACATACATAACCGCGTGAATGCATATTATCATATTCCGTTACCATTTCAATTTGTATATTCACAACTCCAAACATGAGAATTACTACACATACGATATTATCATGTTGTTTAGAAAGGATTCCCGGCCACAAATGTGAATTAATTCACACATCACAAAAAAAACTTATGTGAATTCCCACAAATAGTCATGTGAATGTACAAAAATAAGTATTCTCATATTTTTGTGATGGGATTCCCAGCTCCAGACATGTGTTCACACATCACCAAAAAAATTATGGGAAATCAAATTAATAGTCATGTGAATGTTGGAAAGTAGTGTTTTTAGAATAGATACACGAGCATGATAATTTGATAATTATTTTTGAGAATTCATACAGTAAGTCACGAGAATATATATTTCAGATCTTATACTATTTTTTATGACTTTACAAATTCAAACAAGTAAAAATCGATTACAAATCACATCAAATAGTTTGAGAACTCAAATATATAACAACATGAATGTGTATATCATATCCCGTAATAAATTTTGTGCAACCACAGATTTCCAAATGAGAAATAGAATGACATATCACATACAAAATTATGAGGATTCACACCGAAAATAATGAGAATATATAGTTCATATTTTATACAAAATTCTGTGAATTCACATATTTACACAAGTGAAAATCAATTACGAATCACATCAATTAGTTTGAGAATTCACATATATAACTATGTGAACGTATATATTGCCTCCCAACATTAATTTTGTGCATTCACAGATTTTCACATGGGAAATGAAGTAGCGGATCACATAAATAATTATGAGAATTCACACAAAAAATAATGAAAATGTATATTTCAGATCACAAACAATCTTTTGTGAATTCCTGCTCGCCTGCATATTTTTCAGAAAATAATAGATCTCTGATCTCGACTTCATATTGATCTCCAGATTTATGATTTGGATAAAATGAAAACAATACATATACTAACCAAATAAGATTCTATCATTTCGGTAGCAGCGGCGTCCGTTACAGAATACAGTTGCGATGGTGGGTACCGACGACGGTGGGTATTGTCTAATATATTGTTTCGGTTGTGGTGATCGGAAAGAAAAGATGGAGTCGTACGATTTGATGACAAGAAAATGATATTGCCGGCGAGATAAAGAAATTCTCGGCGGAATTTCTGTTTGATGGCGGCGATGGAAGGAGTGAGGGAGAAGGACGTAAGTTAAAAAGTGGAAAAGTGAATATGAAAAAATGGAAATCTTTAATATCAATTATTAATCAAAATTGGAAAAATAAAAATGAAGGATAAAAATATACAGAAGTGCTACTACTATTTGTATATATTAAAAAGTGATGCTATAATTAAGAATTTAAATCTTAAAAGTGCTATTTCTCCATTTTTCCCTTTCAAATTTAGGCATTGAAAAAAAAAAAGGGAAAAAGTAGTCAACCGAGCAGCATCGAGACGTCGATACTTGATCCCTGTTTTTTCTTCCCTACTTTGCTATCTTAATTTAAGGCAAAGACATCTTTCAATTATTAACTATCTGGATTCTGGAGAAACGTCGTATTTCTTCAAATTATTCGCAAGAAGTTTAAACGTCTAAGTTATAGACGTGTAATAAATACTAGTACTATATTACTAATAATTTCTGAAAATTTGAAGTTAAAGTAAAAAAGAGACTACCAATTAATTTTCTCCAATTGGAGCAGAATTTATTGCTTGCCATTTTTGGAGACAGTTCATTTTGCGTTCAAAATCATTTTATTTTTTAATTAATGTAAAAATAAAAAATGATCTAAGGCTGATAGCATAGCGCCTCTACGGGGGGTCTCGAAGCCAGCTCGAGCAGGGTGGAGCTCGAGCCCCCCGAGTAGCAAGCCACCGCGCCTCGAGGCGTGCTCCAACGCTCGGGACGGGCTCGAGCTAAGCGCAAGCTTGGCACGCGCGGCCATTTTCGAATAAAAAATAAATAAAAAAATAAAAGGCGCGTGTTTACACACGCCTAACGTAAAAAAAAATTAAATTTCGAACGTTGCTGCTTTCTCAACGGCTAAATGCCGATTTTAATTCTTTTTTTTCCTTTTCCTCCACTATAAATACATCTCTCAACCCTCATTCATCCCACACCCAAAACATACAATCTCTTTCTCTCTCAAATTCAACTACAAAAAAATATCTTCGTCGAGTTTTTCATCTTCGTCGGTGGAATATGTCGAGGGTGGCACCGACGACAAGGTAATGGAGATGATGGCGGACGTGGATCGACACATACGTGCACACTTAGCGGCGCAGAAAAAGAAGAAGAAAAGGGCGCGTGGGTTCGTTGACCGCGACCAAGAAGCGGCGTGTGCGCTCCTACACGCCGACTACTTCGCCGACAACCCCACGTACGGCGAGCATTTTTTCCGACGCCGTTTCCGGATGCATAAGCATCTGTTCTTGCGCATCTGCAAGACGTTGGAGGAAAACGTCCGCTACTTCACGCATCGATAAGATGCACTCGGACGATGGGGGCTGACGTCGGTGCAAAAATGCACGATGGCGGTGCGACAACTGGCCACCGGTGGTGCTGCGGACTCCTTCGACGAGTACCTGAAGATCGGCGATAGCACGGGCCGACTTTGCCTCAAAAAAAATTTGCCGAGCAATGATCGACCTCTTCGGCGAGCGATACCTGAGGAAGTCCAACGCTGCCGACACCGCACGTCTCCTCCGAATGCACGAGGCGCGGCATGGGTTTCCGGAGATGCTCGGGAGCCTGGATTGCATGCACTGGGCTTGGAGGAACTGCCCAAAAGGGTGGGCGGGTGCCTACACTCGCGGCGATCAAGGCGTGCCTACCTTAATCTTGGAGGCGGTGGCGTCGCAGGATTTGTGGATCTGGCATTCCTTTTTTGGGTGTGCCGGCTCCAACAACGACATCAACGTCCTCAATCAGTCACCCTTGTTCACCGACATGCTTGAGGACAGAGCTCCACCGTGCACCTTCACCGTCAACGGCAACCGCTACGACAAGCAAGGGGTACTACTTGACCGATGGGATCTACCCTTCTTGGGCAACACTGATCAAAGCGCCGAAGGTTGAAACTGACCCAAAGACTGCGAGGTTCAAGATGATGCAGGAGGCGGCCAAAAAGGACATAGAGCGGGCCTTTGGAGTGCTCCAAGCCCGATGGGGAATAATCCGCCCTCCGGGTCGGTGCTGGTACACAAGACATCTCTGAGACATCATGTTCGCGTGCATTATTTTGCACAACATGATCATCGAAGACGAGCGGGAGGATGTGGAGAATTAGAGAGATGACTCCGATTCTCCGTCCACTAGCGTGATATCCCGGAGGACCTGTCCGATCGCCTTTAAGACTTATTTCGCTCGGGAAGCCGACTTGAGAGATCAACGAAAGCACGTTCGACTTACCAATGATCTCGACGAACACGTTTACCAGAAATTTGGACCTCTACGGGAGTAATTTTTATTTTAATTAATGTAATTTTTTATTTTAATTAATGTAAACTTTTTTTATTTGAGTCAATGTAATATTATTTTTATTAATGGAATTTTATGAATTAATTTAATGAAAATGAGAAATTGTTTAATATTGTGCTGGAGACTCCTTGGAGACCGTTGGAATGCAGGGGTAAGAATCTTTAAGGATGATCTAGTGCTGGAGCACCTCTTGAAAATCACTAATGGTCTCCAATGGATGCAAATAGTCTAAAAAAGGATTTATTACTTTTGTTTGCCGTTTTTTTTGTTAAAGTTCCACAATCAAATGTTTAACATGTATATTTTAAAAATTTTATTTATTACGTAATTTTTTTTGTCCTTCCATTTGTTTTTCTTGAGGAGTAACACTGCTTTTCCAATTTAGATCCACACACCACAATAAAATTTCTTAAAAGTATTATCTCGTGATATCAAGTTTATTTCCAGTTTCTAGCTCTAAAGGGGAAAAAAGAAAGATAATTTGTATGATGACAGTTGACCTAATTTATGTAATCATGTTTCTTCAATTATAAACTCTCCCCCCACTTCCTTCTCCAACATCAGACAAAAGTCACAAAACCATCAACACGTACATGATCTGTACAAAGATTTAGAGAGAGAAACAAGGGAAAACTACTGTTCCTTTTCTCTTCTGAATTTCCGTGAAAGAAGTAACAAGGAATGGGGAATTCATTTGGATGCTCAGCTTCAGGAGAGAGATTGGTGTCTGCTGCAAGAGATGGGGATTTTGTTGAGGCAAAGATGCTTTTGGATTGCAATCCATGCCTTGCAAAGTACTCAACTTTTGGTGGCTTGAACTCTCCTCTTCACTTTGCTGCCGCCAAAGGCCACAATGAGGTTTAACGCTTCATTCATTCTACAATTATTCAAATTTTCATTTCTATTCTTAGTCTTAACTTGATTAAGGGTTTCCTACTTCTGTTTTAGTTTTGATCTTTATTTGTGGATATTTGGATTCTCAGATTGTGGCATTGTTGCTAGAGAATGGGGCTGATGTGAATTCAAGGAATTATTGTGGACAGGTAATGGAAATTCTCTATTTTGCTTCATTACTTTCCTTGTGCGTAATTTCTGGGAAAGATTGTTATTTTGGGTAAAGTTAATTATTTTATTTTATCTATTTCTTTTTTTTCAAGAAATGGTGATCGTGATTGATTTTGAACCTACTGGGATGTGATTTTGACTTTTATTTGATATTTAGATAGTTTAGTTTGGAAATTTTCTCGATGAACATATGATTGCTGGATCTTTGTTAAATCATAATCATTAAATACCGTCTTGTTTTCCTTCTATAGACAGCCTTGATGCAAGCGTGTCGATATGGACACTGGGAAGTTGTTCAAACTCTTCTTCTCTTTAGATGCAATGTGAGTATCTGCTGATTGATTGAAATTCCCTATTTTCTTATCTTCCACTTGTTGAACAATCCATTGAAAAAGTTGTGTTAATGCAATGTATTTGATCTTTGCAACAGTTGTATGGTTTACTTATTATTCCTACATTCTTCAAGATTTTAGTTGATGTAATTTAGAGATCAATGAGTTGATGCTGTACTTTTTATGTCCTGTTCCGGGGAACTTCCAGGTTACTAGAGCAGATTATCTTAGTGGAAGGACTGCTCTCCATTTTGCATCGGTCAATGGACATGTGCGGTGCATGAGATTAGTCGTTACTGATTATGTTCCAAGTGCAGCGTTCGAGCCTCTGAACGCCCAAACAGTTAGTGATGGAAGTGATGGTTCTAATAATAAATTTAGGTACAGACAGAGGTTTCATGTTTTTCAGCATCCACATTAACATTTGTCTGGATCTCGATATTCAATCATGTCAAAATGGAAACTGAAGCCAGTACTAGGTTATGATGCATTGAAAATTTCTTGAAAAGGTAAAGTGAAAGTCATTCAAATTATGAACACAGTGAAAATGATCGATACGGTACTGTACTTAAACTGAGGCAGTTTTGTTCGTTAAAGATCTCTCTGTATCCTTTCAACTACGTGAAAGGGATTCCTGCAGCGTATACCTATTCTTATTATATTCGTATGTTTCCTGTTTTACATGGCAGTGCTCTCTCTAAGTTTGTAAACAAGGCAGCAGACGGTGGTATTACTGCTCTTCATATGGCTGCATTGAATGGATATTTTGACTGTGTTCAGCTCCTACTTGATCTTCATGCCAATGTATCAGCTGTGACATTTCACTATGGAACATCGATGGATTTGATAGGTATATTCCTTGGTTACATAAAAATTATATAATGCACTTTGAATAAACCTTTCTAGTTTGTCACTTTACACCATCTGCATTTGTAGGCGCTGGGAGCACTCCTTTGCACTATGCTGCTTGTGGAGGAAATGTGAAGTGCTGCCAGGTGATGATAGTTTGCCTCATGAAATTTTGACTTTATGCGAGTAATGAATATTACTCCATCCTGTAGTTTTCTGGTATTTATTACTCACATTATATGTTTTACGTTTTTCACTTTTCTACTTCTTCAGATCCTTCTTGCTCAAGGTGCCAGTCGTTTGTCACTAAACTGCAATGGGTAATTACCTGTAGATATGCTCTTTTGCACTGTGGCCATTTGACAGTTTCCTTCTAATGATCCTGGTCATATATGTTGTTTCAGATGGCTTCCTATTGATGTTGCAAGAATGTGGGGTCGTCATTGGCTTGAGCCACTGCTCGCGCCTAATTCTGATTTGCCAGTCCCAATGTTTCCACCTTCTAATTATTTATCATTGCCACTTCTGAGTGTGCTAAATATAGCTAGGTTAATCCTTACTTTTAGTAGTTGAATTCCTTTTCTACCTATCAATTTTTCTCTGTACTGAGAAATGTTTGCCGCCTGCTGCAGAGACTATGGGTTGCAATCCTCAGCTACTGCATCAGATGATGCAGATATTTGTGCTGTTTGTCTCGAGAGAGCTTGTAGCGTGGCTGCTGAAGGTTAGCTGTCTTTTTACTTGTGAAATATTTTGTCCTCCTATGGTATATGCGTCTGTTTTTGGATTTTTCAATTTCGTTGGTCTTGAAAATTGGTGATTTGTATACTAATATATCATCAGCTTGTGGCAACAGTTTGTTGAAGTACACGGCAATTGACTGGTCCTGCTCTAGTTAGTGTTACTTATTTTGGATTATCTTATTGCCAATAGTATCTGGGTCTTTCGTCATGATTCAAAGTGCTGATATAAGAACTATGTGAGATATATGTACAATATGAAATGGACTATAACTGTAAAGGAAGAAACGGACCTATGTGGAGATTCAAATAATTTTCTAGACGTTTACTTTGGGTGATAGGATAGATTGATAAAACATTTGATCTAAGTATATGAAGGATTAGATGATCAAACAAGTGCAAAAGTAATCATTCCATTAAAGTAAATGGCGGATTGACCTATACTATTTTTATCTATCCTTCCTATTACCCAATGTAAACACATAAGGATAGAAACTAGGAAGTGAAGTTTAAATATATATATTTGATAGAGCCTTAAAAATATCAAAGGTTGCGGGTCAAAGTATAAGATACATGACCAAATCTTGTAAAACTATCACAATTAGACATCCATTTTATTAACTCTCGATAATATGCAAAAGAAAAACCTCAAAATTTTAAAAGTAAACTAAAATAGTTGACTAATGATCCTCATACTCCAGAAGTCCACATATTATAAACTTTTGAGAAAAATAATGATATAATATGATAATGCTGTATCAAAAAAACAAATAATGAGGGGGGCCAATGCCCCTTTGGCCCTAAGCTACCTCTGTCTCTGTGTGAAGATGTTAGATTATAAATCGAATATAAGAATCTATAATCCTACTACATTGCTTAGGTAAGCAAGCCAATGTATAGTTGCCTTCAAAATTATGAATCTATGGGTGCATTTTGTCGATTGCAAGGCGCCTTCCAATTTTTCATTCTGATGGGAATGACTGCAAAGAAAATACGAAGGCAAAGTGAAGCTACTTTTTCTCTATGGGTGTGTTTACTTTGATGGAAAAGGGTGGAATACAAATATTTTCACCCTTTTTCCCATCCTCTTCACACGTTTATTACGGTTGTTAATTTTTTCCGGGCAGGATGGATAATCTTCTTGGACAGCCCTATTCCATCATTTTCAATCCAAGTGTGGAAAATATTAACATAGGGTTAGGTGATAATATTTTCCAATGGACAAAAAGCATAAAAATGGGGTGGGGGTGGGGGGACCATGTGATAATTTTCTTTTTTTATCCTAGTAACCATGTGATAGAAAAGGATGAAAATGATAATATTTTCATACCTTTTCTTTTCTCTCATTTTCCAATGATAAATTTACAACCAAAGTAAACACACTGTTAGTGTTATCCATATGCAAAAAGAAGTCCTGGCTGTAAAGTCTTTGATTAATATGTTATACGGCGTAAGTTTCTAGCCCACCTTTACTGACATACTTATTGAGCACATCCTGAAATATTGACTTGCTGGTTTTACACATTCTTTCTAAAGTCGTTGTGGACAAACTTGCATGCTGATGGACATAGACCTCTTCTTTGAAAATTTCCAGAAACTTGATATTCTATGATGTAGTTGTGGTTTCTATGATAATGTTTACTTTCAGGATGTACACATGAACTGTGTGTAAGATGTGCTCTCTACCTTTGCTCAACCAGTAACATTCCCTCAGAATCTTCAATACCTTCTGGTTCTATTCCTTGTCCATTCTGCCGGCATGGCATTCAGTATTTTGTTAAATTGCCTGGTTCTTCATCGAAAGACATCAAATTACCATTATCACTCGGCCTATGTACACCCTGCATGCTTCATCCAAGAGAACGAGAACAGGACGTATCCGAGGCTGCTGGTTCACCAGATACGAGAAAGAACCGTGTTGCTTCTGTCTCTTCAGATATGTTCTGCCCCGTCACGTGTAGTCCATTTCCTTCAGTAACTATCCCGTTGTGCACGTGCAATGGAGGCCCTTGTCCTAATTTTGATTCTGGAGAAACTGAACCTTCAGAAGAGGCTACTCATCATCCACAGTCCGTACCAAGCCAACGGGAGAAACTGGAAGGGATGAGATTGGAGAAAACAACGTGTTCTAATATGCTGTGGGGTAGAAGAAGCTGTAGCAGGGAGCATCAGTGCAATGCAGAAATAAACGCATGAATACTTTGTTTGAGTAGGTACATACATATTCTTTGTTATTGTAGTTGTGATGGAATATATATTTTTTTTTTGTTTTTTTGTTTTGTTTTTCCTTTGAGATTGTAGGATTTAGAGGGTGTTTGGCTAAGCTTTTAAGCTCCTTAAAGCAGCTTATAAGTTGCTCATTACTAAGGATTTAGGAACTTATAAGCTATTTTAATGAGCTTTTAAGCTTAGCCAAACACCCTTTTAGTTTTTTGGTTTGTTTTATTTTCTTCTTTGTTAGTTCTGGTCTGTAAAATAAATTGGTAGGTCAGAATAGGATTGAATACAAATCAGTGCTGCGTGGTTGAATTATATGATTTGCTTCTGTAAGAACCACAAAAATGCTATATACTTGAGGGATCGACTGTACTTGATGATATATTGAATTATTAGTGATTTGCTTCTGCAAGAACCACCGAATCAATCCAATCTTTTATATATTCGATTATAGTATGTATTATCAATCTAGTCTATCATAAAACATAGGGCTTTCGCTTCGTTAATTCGTTAATATCATGTTTTCTTTCTGCGATATGATGAATGAGCGTTGGTCTAATTTTCCAAGAAGAAAACATGATAAATGTTAACGCCATTAAATTGATATGAAAGAGGCAGGAGGCCGAAGCACATGATTAGGCCACGCTGCGAAGAAAGACCCAAAGAAATTAGATCATGGATGGAAGAAGGAATTGCTTGTAAGTAGGAGAGAAGGCATATATATTCAACGTTTTTTTGTTGCAACTTTAAAGCAAGACCAATAATTGGGCCCCGAAATATTAGCTAAGTTATTTCTTTTCTTCTAAATATAGTATGAAAGAAGGGTAATTCTAAACATACTCCTCTTTTCTCTCTTTATAGCCTCCATAATTAAAATAATTATAAGAGTTAATTTGTCTAAAATATACCAACTTTTCTGAATTTTGAATTTTCACATGACCTTTAATTAGTTTGCCTAAAATACACAACCTTTACAACCTTTTGAATTTTGATACGGCGAAAATTTCCGGTAGCAGACGTGACAGATTTTAGCCGGCGTGTCAGTTATTAGCTACGTGACAATTTAACATTTGACATGTCTATATTAATAACACGAAATGACATGAGATGTTTCATTTCATTCACCATCAAAACAAGAGAAATTGATGATCTAGGTTCTTTACGTGAGATTTCTCTTCTCTTTCTTCATCAATTGTCATTTGTGTCGGAGGGCGCAAGATTGATGCAAAAGCATAATGGCAATTGAAGAAGAAAGAGAAGAAAAATCTCACTTAAAGAACCATGTATCCCCAATTTCTCTTGCATGGTGAATGAAATGAAAAATCTCATATCGTTTTGTGTTATTAATTAATATAGACATGTCAAATGTTAAATTGCCAGGTAACTAATAACTGACACGTCGGCTAAAAACTGCCACGCCTGCTGCCGGAAATTTTCTCCATGTTAAAATTCAAAAGAGTGTAAAGGTTGTGTATTTTAGGCAAATTAAAATTGGGAAAATGTGATGTATTTTAGGCAAATTAACCCTAATTATAATAAAATCGATACATTTACTATTACATCCCTATAACTCCCAACTTAAATTCATAATTAAAAATATCATAGCCTCCAAATCCAAATCTAAACCATGTATAATTATACAACTCCCAAACATCTCTTGTTCAGCTAAACTCGGCCAAATCTGAAGTAGCGTTATTTTTGGATTTACAAATCGACATACTAGGTCATCTGTATTGTCTGTTTGAAGATTTTCTTCCTGTTTAATTAGAGAATTTGTAAGACTGCTCATTTATAAAGGAGAACCAACCAATGACGAATGCTTCTCGTCTCGATAAAACTTTAGTTCGTTTAGTAATAATACATGTATGTATTCTCATATAAATTGATTATTTGATAAGATTTTGAGAAATCTTGATTGATGTCTTGTCTAGATCGGAAGGACGTACATCCCAAATTCCCAATTGATAACAAATATGTTTTCTTCATTTTACGCATCGCTTAATGTTCGCCTAAGGTTATCCTTTAGTCCTAATCCTAACATATATTTTAAAGAAATCACCATAATAAATTATTACAGCAACCTATATAATATCAAATGATTATACCGAGAGGTTGGCCGGTGCCATTGAAGACAAACCTGTTGATTTAGCACCGTTTAAGGTTTTGTGTTTTTCTTGCTTCAGATGTAGGTTTAGGGGCCGGGTTACAGTATTTTTTTATTTTTTTCAGAGCCTTTTCAATTAGAAATTTAAGTTGGGGGTTATAGGGATAAACTACGAAATGTATCAATATTATTAAAATTCTATGTTTAGAACTACTCATGAAAGAAAGCCTCATCGTCCCTTCCTATTAGAATATTTACAAAAAACTTACTCCCTTCCTCAACATAAAGTATGGACATCCAATATGACGAATGTTTTAAGAAAAATAAATTAAATGTTATTTGAATTATAAAAAAAAAAGGGAAATGGAATACATACCATTTAACACGTTGTAACGTTGTAGACTTACTTCATTTTAAATAAGACGTAGCAATACAAGTAAACATTTCCAAAAAAAAAAAGAAGCCTGGGAACCTTCCCTTTTGCACACGTTTGACATTCCCAAATCGTATTTCCGAACAGTCAAAAGGCTACACTAATTCCCTGCGGCGGCGCCTACCGTCACATTTATTCCTGACCTGATTAATGATCATTATCCCCACCATCTAACGGTTCATATTTAATATCTCTTCCCGGGAGCCGAAGCTCTAAATCCATCTCATGCTCCGCCGACGACGTACCTTCACTTTCTCTCCATGGAGGCATGTGCGCCGCCGCCATTTCTTCACAGAACCTCGTCATCGGTAGAAGGTCCAGAGGCTTCACATTTTCCGTCATATATAATTTACAGGCGCGTACATGTTCGCCGCCGCCGCCGTCGCTTCCCGCGTAGTTTGACATCGTAACGTAAATGCTGTTGCACAGACTCTTCATGTGGCTCAACTCTTTGTTGAGCTGCTCGTTTTGTTTCCTCAGCCGCTCGTTCTCGTCAATCAGCTCCGCCGCACTACCGCTGAAATTTGAGGATGAGATTACCTGCTCCTCCGATGGGGACGACGACGTTTGAATCTTTGCCGCCGCTGTTGCTGCCATTTTCCTTCTCTGAATGTCGCGCAAAAGCTGCTTCTCGCCTCTCCGGAAGCACTCGTTCGAGAACTCCCACCGGTCCGGCACAACCTTCCTAAAGCCCTAAAATTGAACGCTCTCGACTCATTTAATCATCCAAATTAAAAACAAAAATTGTGCATATCGTATCGAAATGGAACAACACAGCAATTCAAGCTTACGTAAGTGTTGAGTTGGCGAACAAAGCTGGAGAAATTATTGTGCTTGAAATATTTTGGGAGCAAATCTCTGGAGAACTCCGCCGGGTTCCAGACAATAAAAGCGGATCCGTCATCGTTCCAGGAGATGATGTCATCGACGGCGCGGTCGTCGACCAGCTGGTAAGTTTTGTTCAAAAACGGCGTCGGAACCAGCCTTGGTATATCTTCGCCCGACGATTCTCCACCTCGTCGATCCATCGTCGACGGCGAGGCCATGCTGATCGTCACGCCGGCCGCCTGGGAAAATTAATCACGTAAACTCATAGAGCTGAAAACGAGAGGGAAACAATTAATTACACTTACAAATATTATAATTCAATTGAAGTTGAGGATCTGGAAGGTTCTGCTGATCGATAAATCCATATGAGAGTACAGTTGAAAATTTTGGAGGGGGAAGATGGAGAGGGAGAGGTAGAAAGAGAAAGAATCGAACAAAAGAAGAAGTTTCGGTAATGGAAATGGCAGAAGCAGACAGTTCAATGTGAAGAAGGTTCTGTGTAAGAACAGTAATGGGATGGATGAGTAGTCCACTCATACACACTACAGGTTTTTAAAGGCGCTTTTTATCTGAAAGTATTTCTACAATCCTACATCACCTAAATCAATCAACACCCCAAATGTGGATTAATTTTCATTTTACGCAGATTTCAAAATTCTGGAAATTTCAACATTCAACAGCGGAGAAGATTTTCGGGGGTGGAATTCTATTTAAATAATTCACTGTGATTAAGATTTTCAAAATCGTGTAAGCTTTCACACAAGATATTCCTTAGCGCAACTATTTTTATGGCCTTTTATTTTTTAAGTCGGGCGGAATTCCTATACGGCCAGACGTACGGCCAAACCTCTTTAGTATATACTGTATTTTTTTTTATTTTTAGTTTTAATTTATTTTAATTGATGTTATTAATTTATAAATCTTAATTAAAATTAATAAACTATATATAAACTTAATACTTTAACTAAAATCATTATATTTAATTAAAACTAAGGTGATAATTGGTACGTATGAATGAAATTAAGTGGGAATGGAATGTAGATGCGAATGGAATGAAATGAAAAGTGATATTCCTATGCCTGGTATATACAAGAAATGAAATGAAATTTTTTTAATTATTTTTTTCAAAATTAATATAGTAATTAGTTTAATAATAATTGTAATATTAAATAAATAATCATAAATTATTATTTTGATTTTTTTTTAATAATTGATATATATAATAATATTAATGATTGCAATAATTATAATTTTTATACTAACTACAATAATAACAATAATAATATATAATAATAAAAATAATATATATGATTTATTATTGATTTAATATAATTATAATACCCTTAATAGTTAATTAGTATAATAATATTAAAATTATAATTAAATAATATTAATATTATTTAATTATAATTATTAGAATTAATAATAATAATAATAATAATAATAATAATAATAATAATAATAATAATAATAATAATAATAATAATAATAATAATAGTCCATAGTTTTTTTAGGCCCATAACTTTGGGTGTTTTGCAAATGTAGGACAAATTTTTGCGGGTTTGCAATCATAGGACAATTTTTTAAAATTTTGGCATTCATAGGACAAATTGAGCCCGATCGGGCTAAAATTGCATGTGCATCTCACGTAACTTAATTTTATGCGAGCCAATGCCTAGATGAATGACAAATAAGCTATCTACTGAGCTATTGCTTAATTTTTATTTACCGCGATGTGAAATAAAACCTTCAAATAGAAACCCGCACTATTTCTTCAAAAAGCTCTAGTTTGAAATCGATATGAGAGAAGTATTTCGTTGGCAGCCTGCAACCTATTTCGAACTGATATGGACTCTAATGCAAAGTGAAAGCAAGAAGCGCGTGACCGTGATAGCCATCTGTCGCACATCGTGGATAATCCGGGTAAGAGGTAACTGTGTTGCCCCAAATCCCGTATAAGTTTTCTCGAATGCTTTATTTTTTTTGTTGGATTTCCATGCCCTAGATCGTTGATGCCGAAGTGCTTTAAAAATCTCATTTTTTTTCAAAGTTCTAGGTGTGTTCTTTTTTTGAATCGAAAGATCCCGCAATGTGTGCTTGAGCAAATGCAATCATTTCGGGATACGACGGAGGTTGAATGCACGCTGGAGCTGCAAGTTGTAATGAAGATTTGCAATTCAAGTTTATTTGGAGAGAATATTAATTATTTAGCAGCTAAATTTCCTCTATGTGAAGCCATTTTTGAGCAATATTTCAGAACATGACTAACATCGTCAAAAATAAATATGCACCCAACTTGATTAATTAGAAGCAAGATAAAAAAAACTTAAAATGATTATTGTGAACGAAATACTTCCCTGCTATTGATTTCAGACTAGAGCTTTTTGAAGAAATGGTGCAGGTTTCGATTTGGAGGTTTTATTATAGATCGTGGTAAATAAAAATTAAGCAATAGCTTAGTAGATAACTTATTTGTCATCCACGTAGGCATCAGCCAGCATGAAATTAAGTCACGTGAGATGCATAAGCGATTTAGCCCGATCGGGCTCAATTTGTCCTACAGATGCCAAAATTTTGAAAATTTGTCCTATAATTGTAAGCCAACAAAAAAATTGTCCTACATTTGCAAAACACACAAAGTTATGGGCCTAAAAAAACTTTGAACTCTAATAATAATAAAGTTCATTCCTGAAGATGTGGAATAGCTAATACCAGGGGGGGAGAAGGAATGGCTAAACCCATACTCATGGGATTAGTCATTCCTTAAGGAATGGTCATTTCTTATGAAAAACATATACCAGCTGTGGAATTAGGAATAGAAAAAGTAACGACTATTCAATTCCAGCGTATCAACCATCACCTAAGACTATTTGCACCTAAGATTATCTGCAGTGGCTGTCTCCATGGGTGTCTCGAGATACCCAATCCATGGAGACAACCCAGTACAACACCCACTGTCTCGAGACTATCTCATCCAATAGAGACAGTCTCGATCCTTTTCTTCTTCTTTCTTTTCCCCTTCATTTTTTCAGTTTTTTTTTCCTTTCATTTTTTAATTTTTTTCTTTTTCTTCTTCATCAGTTTTTTTTCATTTTTTTTTTCATTTTTTAGTTTTCATTTTTAATATGTTTCTTAATTAAAAAAGTAATTGTTTTTTATTTTCGAATTAATACAATTTTTTATTTATTTAATTAATAAAAATTTTGAATTTTATGATTAAAATTAATGAAAAAATAATATTCAAAATTAATAAACTAATTAGATACAGACACTCTATAGAGACAGTCTCACTGCAGCTATCTGTCTCTATCTCCATCACACCCTATAAAAACATCTCATAGAAATAGTACCACGCATAGTCTAACAACTATTAATTCCCTCATTAATTATGGTGCCTCAACCATATCATTTAAGTTAGGCTTCATTGGGGAATTGGTGAATCGGATCTTACCAAGTCAAATTCTGGACAATTGGAAATAATTTGCTTAAGATAATTTTGTTAGTCAAAGGATCAATATGGTAACAATTACTTTACAACTAGCCCTTCTTTAATATTGCTATATGACTTCCTTAGAATTACAAATCCGATTGAAAGACCTACACACAAAATATGTAGCTCAATTTGAATATTATTTGTCAGGAATTCCACAAACTCTCCTGATAAGTGAGAATCAAATCGATACACCTGTATAGGTAGTTGTATTAATGGGTTTTGTTTGCGGACTTATTAGAACGCTAGAAGCCCAAACGAAGCCTAAGAACTTGCGAGCATATCTCGAAAGCTCCCCAAGTCCTAAGCCATTATTTTTATTTTTAAAAGAATCCATTTTCAGGTTATCATCTTGAGATCACCGTTATATGTCATATCTCAATTTTTTTTTTTTTAATTGAGGTAAAGTCATATTCTTAATTTAACTTTTAAATTTATTTATTTTTATTCCGGCAAACATTCAATTTCAGCTAATAACTTTTACGTTTGTCGCACATAATATTGCTGAGTCGCTGCAGCCAAGAGACGAAGTTTTGGTATATGAGAGGGAATGGGGTAGGGCCGGTAGGCAAAGCAATATGGTGCCATGAATAGTACCGAACACGTATAAAGAGTAACTGGAGCTAGTGGTCAGCAAAAAAATCAAAATCAAAAAAATTAAAATCGGACAAAATTGAAATATGAAATTCGATTCGAATTTTTTTTTTTTGAATTTCGAATTGGATCCAATTTTTTCAGAAATTTGGATTTCGGATTCGGATCGTGATTTTAAAAAACGAACAAATCCAAAATTCGAATTATATATAATATTATTTTTATTATTAATTATTACTCGCTCCGTCCATGATAATGTGCCTCATTGTTTATTCGACACGGATTTTAAGAAAAACTGATAAAGTTGTTGTGAATTAGATAAAAGTAGAGCTGAGGGATAATGGAAACAAAGTTATTGTGAATGAGATAAAAGTAAACTTGGTAGATAAGAATGAAGGGTATAATGGTACATAAAGTGAAGTAGGACACATTTTCATGGACAAAAAAAATGAGATAAGTAGGACACATTTTCATGGACAAAAAAAATGAAGTAAGTAAGACACATTTTGATGGACGAAGGGAATAATAATTTTTAGTTTAATATATTTTGAATTTTTGAATTTTAATTTTTCTTTTGACAATTTTGGATTTTCAAATCAGATCAGATTTAGTTTTTCGATTTTGGATTTTTCCTGTTCTGATTTGTCGGATGTCGCATTGGTTCAGATCCTCTTTTCTTTTCCTAGAAATTCGGATTTCGTATACAGATCAGATTGAGCAAACGTCCGATTAGTAATCCAAATATGCACCCCTAACTGGAGTTGCCGCACCATTGCTAAAATGATGCATTGCATGTTGTGCACCATTTAAATAATTTATTTATTTATTTATAATTAAATAATACTCCGTATTTAATTATTTCTAATTATGACTTAATTATTCTTATTAGAATTAAATAAATTTTAATTAGAAATTAATGAACCTTAATGATGGATTAGTAAATCTTAATTCAATTTAATAAAACATAGTTGAACCTTTATACCCCTTAATTATCCTGCTTCGCCTTTAATCCCTTAATTTTGACCTCTAATTCCTCTTAATTACTCCCTAACTATAACCAACCCTAAGTAGGGTTGGTTTTACTTTTACCCAAGTTTTTGCCTTGCTCAAAATGGGATAGATTAGGGGGGTGTGTTGATGCAACAAACAAACAACCACCAATCACTTCTAACATCATTCCACCTCAAACACAGCATATTATTTCCTCTTCAGTCCAATGCATGAATGCTGGTGATATTTCATCCACAAACAAGTTATGAATTATGTATGATAAAAACATCATGCTTTAGTTGACGTATCAAAGATCCACACTGTAATTTGAGTCGTAAAATCATCCTGGAGTAGTAAATCAACAAAAAAGTATTAACTACTCATAACAAAGTTAAGTAGCTCATAAATGTAACCTATTCCTATAAATTTCAATCACTTTCAGTCCAATACCTAAAATGAAGTTTAAGTGCAGTTCCTTAAAGTACAATTTCCTAATGGAAGTTGTAATGTTGCAGCAGAATAGATAACAACAATTCAGATACGCTAGCGACATTTATAATCAGCAACATCGAGGTGGAAAGGCCTATATATGGATCATAAAGCGAGCACATAAAAGGAAGGTATCAATGCCAAACATCTGAAGCATGCCTATGAATGAGCATGCAGTTATGGACAGAGATTGTTATAAGTGCAGAATCAAGATGAATGTTTCAATAACGAGATCATCAGTCGACAACCATAGTAATAGGCTAATAGCACCAATATAGCAAACTATTTAGAGTCAAGTCACCAAAGATCAACAGAACATAAATGCACTTCATTTGCCACAAGTAATTTACTTCTTTAGCTTAAATTATGAGTTATATAGATTTGGAGGGAAGTTTTTCTAAGTGAAGTATGGGCATGCATTTAAACAGGGACAAAAGAAAACTGCATCGATAAAGAGAAAACTTTGCGAAAATGTCAAAATGTATAGCCAAAATTGCGTTCCTCAGTGAAACATAAAAAGTATCTTTTACAGAATCAACAATGCTAATCAGTTCAAACCATTAGATGACTGATATATGTGGCATCATGGCATCCCAAAAATTTATGAGAGTAATAATATCAGGAAACATATAAAGTTCCATGGCGATACAAGGCAAGGATGGCTGAACTAAGCACACTCCAACTAAATATAATCCACCAAGCCATAAAAAATGCAACATCTTTCACCAAAGCCGAGTAAAGTGAAAAATCATGAAGCTGCGGGATACCTTTAAGGAAACTATCATCGAGCTGTGACAATCCAAAGAGAAGAAGCACCATCATGGCAGGCACAAAGAATTGCACAACTGCTAGGCATAGGTAGTGATTATGTAGAAAAACCTTTGCCCTGCTATAATCTAAGTCGGGAACTTTGCTCGCATGCAGTCTCTGGTACCAACACAATACTGCTTCATTTAGGAACAACTGTATGTTAGGCCTCAAGGTCAGAAATTGCAACATTCCTGTTGCAAACAAACACCAGCTCCTCAAACTGTCAAAACTCGACCTTGACATTCCGACACGGCCAGCTATTTCAATAGCTTCTCTCCTATTACCAGTCAAATGTGATACATCAATCTTACTGTTAATGAGGAGTTCCGAAAAAGGGCTGATCCAAAGCGATGAAGCGAGGATAGCCATTATGTAATTAGCATAAAGAAGCATTCTTGTAAACCAACCACATGAAATTATGGACAGATTAGATCGAATTTGATCAGTTCCAAGCCAAAAAGCCCGGGCATATCTTAATGCAGGGATATAAAGATAACCCACAATGCAGCCCATGGCAACAGCTAGAAAAAACTTTCCTAAACCATCCAGTGATTCAAAGCTAAAATCAAGAATCCAATCAGGAACAATACCAAAAGCAATAATCAGCCCAAACAAAAACCCTAAAAACCCAAACACAAAACTCAATTGCCTCTCAGACCTCTTCGATGCGGACCTCTCGAACCCAACCCGAACAATCAAGAAGAAGACTCTAGAAACGCCCACGAGCCCTAACAAGAGAGGAATGATAGTCCCATTTTTTACCACCCCGGAATCTCTATCAGCCCTCAAGAATCTATGAAGCAACAGAGACAAAAAACCAATAACGGTAAAATTAAAAGCGCTGTAAAACTCGCTGAAATAAATTCTCGATTGGAGGTGACCTTCGGTGAGTTTCAGTCTAAAGATCTGAGCTTTATTCTCATCGAACTCAAATTTGTCTTTGGATTTCTTTCTGGGCTTGGGTTGTTCGGACTCCGTGGCGCCTGGCCTTCTAATAGCCGCTCGGATTCCGCTAGATGTGGTGGCGTTGGGATTGACGTCATCTGGATGAATGTAAGTGTGGAGGCCGTGGAGAAATAGAGCTGGGATCTTGAGGAGAGAGAGGATGAGCGTGAGAGAGATTGCAAAGACTGCGTGCAGAATGAGATTGCTCGTGGAGAATATCTCTGTCGTAAACTTCATGGAATGAATTCACTGCTCTTCACTTTGATTGATGGGTTCTGATTTGAAGATCTCACAGCGACAGCAGCCAATTTTGGTTGTTAGATTCAATCTTCTCGTTTAATATTCTGCTTTCCTTTACTCTTTCTTTGCTAGTTGGTGCACTGTGAACAAGGATTAACATCTGTCCTCATAATTGTCTAAACAAATTGCTAAATCTTTAAGAAACTAGGGCACACGCTTTTTTGCATAAAATTGATTAAATTACAAACTTACAGCAAATAATTAATAAATTTATTTAATTTCGCAATTTTCATATGATGTTTAGAACATTGCATGTGTTGTGACATTACATTGTAATCTTCAGGTGTTTTTCAGATAAGTAATCCTCAGTTGTGAACATCACATTATACCTTTGTAATTTCAAAAAAAAATATCAGGTTATGTCACCAATTTCCAAATGATGTTTTAGAACATTGCATGTGTGACATTACATTAGTAAATTTTAGTTATTAACATCATATTATGTCATCAGATGACCTAGTGGTAAAAGTAGAAACCTGAGACTCGAATCTCATGACACACCTATGTAGGTCGAGTCTGTCATATTTGTACTTGGAAAGTGTGGTTTACCTGCCTTGTGTGGTTTGCAGGCTACTGTATAAGGGACGAGAGTTTACTCAGTGCGCATCGAAGGTAGCGGCTGCGGGTTCCCACGACATTAAAAAAAAAAAAAGCAACTAATACACAATAATAAACGTGTGAGTAATTAGTGTGATAATAACAAGTTACAAATTCATGTAAATATTATGTACCTACAACGATTAAATCAATTTATGTTATAAATATATGTGTGTTTATAGATAACCTCTCAGCACATTTTGTTCATATATTTCTCATCATCAATCAATTAATAATAGGAAAATAAACGGTGCTCCGTTCTGATTTTCTTTATTCTCGTGTTTTAGACATTATTAATTCATAATAATACGCATATATTACTTATTATATTTATATAATAATTTCTCGTACCTCATGTAAATCTATTATTATTATCTTTATTTATGTTCTTCAAACTTCTTTAAGGCTTTGTATATTAGTAATTTATATTATTAATATTATATAATATATCTCAATTCTTAATAGATATATATTCCCAATTTCTAAATACAAATTACATAATCCATTTTCATTATTAATTATATATTTAATAATTATGAAAAATAAAATTATTTTTTAAGTTAGTCTACAAGTAGCTCCAAATTAAATTTAAAGCAATAAAATAAGCAAATTAGCATTTAAGAGGTTAATCGAAATTTTGTAACCGAAAATCTCTATGAAAATTAAATAAATATATTTAATCAATATATTTACATGGAATTCTCTTTATCTTTCATTCATATTTTTTTTTTCTAAAATCTTCAATTAGTAGTATATCTTTCTCGACTTTTGGCTAAAATTAGAGATATTAATTTATCATAAACCAACGACACGATGCAAACCAACGAGACGATTCAAATAGACATAAAAAGAAGAATTAAACCAACGAGATGATTCAAAAACCAACGAGATGATTCAAATAGACATAAAAAGAAGATTTTTTTTTTTACCAATTTTAGTTAATATTAACTTTGTAGTGTTCAGATTTTTATCGAATATTACCCAACAAATTTTCAACGAGAATATACAACAAAGTCACTATTTTAATGGAGATTAGGACGAGAATATATAGAAAAATTCTAAATAAGTTTAGATTGAAAAATACTTTGTGAATGAGTATCTGATTTATTGTCATTTATAATAATAAGTTTAGATACGTGAAATAAAATTAATTTCTTATGTTTGATTTACAATTAACGCAAACAACATAATAACTTCTAATAAGATATATAACTATTTTTAAATATCAGTCATTCTTTGAAGAGAAATTCTAGAGAGAGAGTGAGGGAGAAGCGTTGAGAGAGAAAGACAAGTTTTTTAAAGTTATAATGGTATGGTTTGTTGATTGGTTGTTTTATCATTTGCAAGATATTTATATTTCTTGTCTTGCTTATTTTGGAGAAATAAGTATTAGCAAGAAAATATTTTTAATGTGGATAGTGTATTTGACACACCGTGACCAACTACACTAGCTAAAAAATAATATAGGTTTGAAAAAAGAAAATATATCTTAATTAGAGAATTTAAACCCTAAGGAAAAATGCAATTATTTTTACTTTTATAATTAACTTTCCTTTTTATGTGTGAAACATAAAATTATTTCCCATCGAGTCTCGAATTTTTTTTTAAAGTATATTTATATAAATGAAAATATAAAATTATTTCCCGTCGAATCTCAACGGGCTACTTAGTAGTTTTTACATGAAAAATTATAATCTCATCATGCATACCAACCTCAAATTGATAGTTTATATGATGTCACTCAACACATACTCCCTCCATCCCACCGAATACGGCATGTTTTTTATTTTGGGACGTCCCACTATACTTGGTCTGTTTCCTTTAAAGGAAACAATTAGTTTATATACATGGTCCACCATCCCATCTTGTAGCGCCCCACCACCCGGGTCTATGCGGATCGAACGGGCCGCTACGAGGGGTGAATGAAACCGTAAAGACTTAACATGATATTAATCGAATGATAAGACAAAAGAGTTGATGTGGGTTTTTATTCGAAACAATCATTGCCCTACCTTAATATAATTGGGGTCAATGTATGAGGACACCGGCCCCGCACTGTGGAAGCGTTCGAAAAATACAACTATCAAACAAGAGATAGTTGAGACCATAATGAGGTAACAAGTTTAAGGGTTCAAACGAGAATACAAACATAGTCACTTAGATCAACAAAAGACATAAAGAAAGCCATTGATGACGACCCGTAAGGTCGTTACCCAATATACGTTTGACTACACCGACATCACCTCCTCAACCTCCACGTCGTTCAACCTGCATTAGGGAAAACAATGCAGGGGCTGAGTACAAAAGCACTCAATGGTTCCATGCCCCTCTTTCAAAAATATTTTAAGGATATTGCATGCTTCAATGCTTATAGAAATGACAACTTTAGTAAAAACACCATTCACATAAGCAAAACAATTTGTAAAACAACATAGCACGCATGCTGAACTTCTCACATTCTTGGATTACCATCCCGGTTCAAATAGAGGGGAGCCACTCCCTCTATCCGAACCGTCATAACTTCTTGTGCGCACTACCTTGGCTTGATCGGAGTTCAAGGCCGATCGTTAACATAACATGTCCCATACTTGGTCAACCACAAGCAATTGAGCATAAAAACATTTAAGCATGCATATCAAGTAAAAAGCTTTTGGGGCTTAATAACATGAAATGTTACCTCGCATGAATCTAACCCACACTTGAAAATAGGATAACCCACCTTTCACTTCCGAAGAGATAAGTCCGGTCCTTGAATTCTATTGCCAAAATCGCCTATAAGACGGTCTTAACAATCTTAGGCTTTTAATTCAAGGAGAAGATTAACAGGCTTATAACAATATCCTAGGTCTACCTATCCCGATTTATCCCTAAATCTTAAGAAAATCAATGAGGAATTTCCATGTGTTTTTAATTCATAATTACGGACCAACGGTCCAAGACTTTAACAATGCAATTTAATGATGCATGGCATGCTATTTCATCTAATGTACATAAAAAACTCATGTTCCTTGGTTTCATGTATATCTAGGATAAATGTTTTCATTCGAGTCATTACACGTGGTGTAAATCGTGATATATCGTAGGCATGCAAAATAAGAGTGAAAACTGCCCATGGCATTTCTACAGACAGTTGGTATGCATAAAAAGTTTTCCAAGTAACCATCTTTATCGACTCACCACAAACCGTACAAACATCATCTAGGCACACAATGTACCAATCTAGAAACTTTAAATGACATGCTTTCACATGAAATTAGTTTTACCCAAAAATACCTTATGGTTAGGGAGATATTTCCACACAAAAGGATCACTTGAAGTTATGCTCTTGAGGATTTATACTTACAAATTTTCTGGAAATAATACTTCTTGTAGTGGCTTTATTCGATTTTAAAAATATATCAAATCAACTTCAATGATTTTTGGATCAAATCTAGCTTACCTATCAAGGTATTCTAAGAAATTTTTAGTTTTTCAAATTTAAGGCCATTAGCACGTGGATTTAGGCCTTGTACAATAGCCAAAAATAGATTTAAGTCTGAAAATTGACAGCACATTGCTGTTCACTAAAACTTCTACCAAGAATCGAGTTTTCATCTTATGCCAGAGAATCTTATCATTTTAGAAAGCTTAGAATGTTGTTGACACGCTCCAAAAAGCCGTTCGATAAAATTCTTAGTAGTTTTCAAGATATGACGACATTTTCCTAACTATACAGATTTTGACAGATTCTCTGCAACTTGATTTCATGATCGATTTGATCTACTTAAACTTATGATAAACTTCTCATTTTCTTACACAATTTACTCAACATGCCAAATATTCATAGAGAGTTGGATCCACTCAATTCCAAGGCCTATATCAAGAGAAATATGATAAACAATGCAAGCAAAAATCTCACAAGGTTATTGTCAACAATGAACTCGATTTAACAAACCTACCTACCACACGAGTTTATCATCCACTAATCTC
Organism: Schizonepeta tenuifolia; assembly: GCA_029490685.1. Classification (NCBI taxonomy): domain Eukaryota; kingdom Viridiplantae; phylum Streptophyta; class Magnoliopsida; order Lamiales; family Lamiaceae; genus Schizonepeta; species Schizonepeta tenuifolia. The sequence continues at coordinate 13,134,560 of CM055955.1, read as the reverse complement.
ACATCACAACATATGATACATTTTTAGGGCATACAGATCCATGCATTATGTTTTGAATTCGAAGAAATGTGAAATTTTTAAGTCATATCATCATCTAAACACACATAAACTTCTACTTGCACGAAAGTCATCCAACACCCATCACAACTCAAATTCTAATCCATATTTTAACTCCATAACACATTAACATCTATTCATGCTTTCAACGTTTTTCTTTCTTCATAATAGCTTCGAAATTCAAACCTACGCATGCTCGTAAAAACAAAAATGCATCATAACTATAAGAGTTAATGTCTTATACCTTGCTCTCCCTCTTTATCTCTTTTTCATTCCCTTCCCTCGATTCTTTCCTCTGTCTCTCCCTCTCTGCCCGACCCCTCTCTTCTTCCTCTCTTCTATCCCGTCACCTTTCTCTCCTCTAGGTGGTAGTGGTGGTAGTCGTGCAATGAGGGGTGGATGATGGCGGCGATTGGTGGTTCATGGTGGCCAAGATTTTTACTTGTTTTCTTGAGAGATGAATTGAGGTGAAGATGGAAATGATATGCATGGGTGGATCGACTGAAATAGGAAGGTGATTTAGAGGGGTGTAGATTAGGTACTAGTGTTGTTGATGGTCCCGATACGAGTTCTGGTGTATTGGGGGGGGGGGGGGAATACACCAGATATAACTTTTTAAAATAATTCTTGAAAAATCAACAACCGAGTAATAAGACTCAGCTGGATTCACAACCGAGTAAGCAAGCTCAGTTGGAAGAGTGGTGCTGTGTGGAATGTGGTGGAAAATAACAACTCGTAAAAATATAACTCACGCTTTTATGCAAGGTTGGTCAATAACCAAGTCAGTTGATATGGAAAGATGCAGTTTGTATGCTGGTTAGTTAAACAGTTGAATAAGCAATAAATAACTGAATAATAAACACAAACACACAAGGATTTACGTGGTTCGGAGATAACTCTTACGTCCACGGGAAGTTGTGAGTCCACACAACTCAGTCCAAGTTCTTCTGGACAAAAACCACAAAGCTTACGCGGGCTTTGCAACCGTTGAGATAAGTTTACGGGTACTTATCAACCTTACAGATAAGTTTACGGGTACTTATCAACCTATCTACTTAATTCCGGGAAGAGTAGGGTCCTAACAATCCTTTTGAGAGGATGTGTGAAAAGGTGGGTTTCCAACTAATAGCTCGAACAAGAAGTGAGCTATGATCTAACACTCTACGAACTCTCAACTAGTGATGTTCTCAAGGTTGGATCGAAAAACACAAAGACAGAATCTAACACTCTAGAACTCTCAACTAATGATGTTCTTAGAGGATAACAACAGTTTTGCTTGAGTGCAGAAAGTCGTTCTTTCACTTGTATATCTCTTCTCGCACTTGTCTGTCTCGTATATCTTCTTGAATGAATGAAGGCCTCTATTTATAGGCGGAGAGAATCAACTAGCCGTTGGATGAGCCGTTGATCTCTGTTCTTTGAAAGCGATGGCTTGTCTCTCATCTCTGCAGACTTTCCGGATTTGGCAACTGTTTGCTTCTGCTTTCCATCTGAGACAGCCTTGTGTTGGGCCAAATAAGGTAATGACAGAGAGTCAAACCTTCACGTGACTTCCTTGTTTGAAATTCAAATCTTAACCTTTGACCTCCAACATTTGATAGTCGGTTGAGTCGTTTGATCTTCATCTGATTGGTCTTCAGCTGATGTTCTATCTGAATGCTTCTGTCTGAGTAGGAACATTTGAACTCTCAGTTGACTTTGAACTTCAAGTTGTCGATCTTCTCAGTTTGAGTCCTTCAACTGATGTTCTGAATCTTGAACGCTCAGTTGGCTCGAACGCTCAGATGACTTTCTTCCATCTGATGTTATCTTACAACTTCTCCCTTTTTAATTCTCATCTGATGAACGCTCAGTTGTCTTCCTTACAACTGATGTTCTATCTCTTGAACGCTCAGTTGTCTTTCTTACAACTGATGTTCTCTTGCATCTTCTCCCTTTGAATATATAGTTGAGTTTTGCATCTTCCCCTTTTGAATGCTCAACTGTTGTTCTGAAACTTGAATGCTCAGGTGTTTTTCTTACACCTGATGTTCTATCCGAGTGAAGCCTTGTTGCCGTCTTCAGCTGGAGTCCTGTAAAGATAAAATCTTAACAATGCTCAAACAGCGAGCCTAACTACTAACATTAGGATCTGACAACATCTACTCGGTTGGGGTCAGTTGGTTTTGGAATCAATCAAAACTTTAATAATTTTCCCAACAGTTGTGATTAAGGCTAATCAATTTCTAGTAGGCATTGAAAGGAGTAAAAAGGTGCTATAATTGTGTCTTAGAGCATCCACAGCCGCGCCCTCCAAATTGGAGGGCGCAGCCATTTTTGAGCCCTCCGCCCTCCGCTCTCCACCTTCTCCACATCGGCGCCGGCGACTAGCTCGAGGGCGCCCCCCCCCCCATTTTTTTTTTTAAAAAAATTCCACAATTTACCCTATATAAATATCCCCTTCCCCACCCTCAAATCACACCTCTCTCATTCTCCCCTCTTTCAATTTTTTTCTTTCGGCGATCTCCGGCGATCTCACATTTTTTCTTTCGGCGATCTCCGGCAAATCTCCGACGATGGTTCCTCATCCCTACACCGATGGCGAAATCCTGGAGTTGGCACGAGCGTGGTTGTACGTCCGCAATGGCGGCGACGGCAACGGCACCATGTGGGGTAGAATCGAGACTCGTTACAACGAGAATCGTCCACAGTACTCGGCAGCGCGTAACTCGACGCAGTTGCGCCACCACTGGCAGCGAGTGAGGACCAGTTGCGGGCTCTTCAACGCGATGTACCGGCTAACCCGCAATCAAGCTCCGGCAGGCGTCACTGAAGAGACGGTGCTAAACTCGGTGCTCAATGAATGGGCAGCCATGAACGCCGAGGCGTTTAGGCATTTGGCGGTTTGGCAACTCGTGAAGGATGTGCCCGATTGTTTTAGTGAGTAGGGGTTTTTTTTTAATTATGTCTTACTAGGGTGTTTTTTTTAATTATGTCTTAGGGTGTTTTTTTTAATTATGTCATTGTATTAGGTTTTTTTATAATTAATGTTATGTTTGTTTTAATTTATTTATTAAATTGTTATAATTTAATCTGCAAATGAAGAGGAATTGGTATGAAAAAGTTGAGAAATTGTGTGGTATTTATAAGATAAAATGAGAAAAAAAAGGAAATAGCTGTTTGAATTTTGCAGCGGCCAACAAGAGGCTGCCACGTCAAAGGGCAGAGGGCATATGCCCACACTTTCCAAATGGCTGCAACGGGAGAGCCCTCCAAATATGGAGGGCGCAGCCCTTGCGCCTTTGGCCTCAGCCCTAGCGATGTGGATGCTCTTAGGAGAATCTTAATCAAATCTCTTCTCTTTCTGTCATCCTTGCACGCCTATTCCCCTCTCTCTTTCTACGTCTCTCTCCCTCTCAAATTTTGTCATATCCATTTAATCAACTTACAAGTAATAATCAAATACATTGCATGCTACCACCAGCATACATACACACGCACATACACTAACACATATACTCACGCACACAACGTACTAACATATACTCCCTCCGTTCGAGCACAAGTGATAGATCTCCGACCCGTATTGGATCGAGTCGGATCGGGCTACTCCAAATTGGTATGACGGGCCCGTATTTCATCGGGGCTCCGACCCAACACCTCACCCAACTTGTAAACCACCATCTCAAACAGCACAAACAACGCCCCCTCGTACACGCTCCCCATCGGCAGCAGAGCCCGGCCCGGCCCGCTCCCACCGACCTGATCATCCGCCATAGTCTGCGCCGGAATATGCGCTACCACACTGGCGTACTCTACCGACGATCCCGTTCCCGGCTGAGCCGTCAGGAGCACCACCCGAGCGCAGCCCCTCCTGGCTACTCCGCATATGGCGTCCACGGTGGAGAAGCCTCCCGGCCCGGCGGAGGCGATGAGGAGGTCTGGAGAGGCGATCGGCGGAGTGGTCATGTCGAATATGCAGTGGGCAGAGAGGCCCAAGTGAAATAGCCTCATGCACAGGGCCTTCATCATTAAGCCTTCACGGCCCACGCCGTAGACGAAGATTTTACCGCCGCGACCGGAGGCAGCCGAGATTTCCTCCACTAATATGGCGAGGGGCGGTGAAGAGGAGGTGGGGGTGGTAAAGATGGAGGAAAGGTGGTTGCAGATTTGGGCGGCGAAAGCCGCCGACTCTGAAGCCATACAATACAAGTCAACTGTCCTTCTCTCTCTCTCCTCTTCTTACACTAGTCACCAGACTCACCACTCACCAGTGCCCTTATCCGAAAGTTTTTTCCCATAAGATTTTGAGTATCCTGCTGGACCTGCTCGGACTTATAAGCACTTACTACGGGTATTTAGTTAGACGTAGGTTGAAGCACTGAGAAGCGTGATTTTAATGATTGGTGGTATTTAGTTAGGCATAGGTTGATTTTCCCACTACAATGGGGTTGAGTAAAACCTAGGTCTAAACACTGGAAAGCGTGATTTTAATGATTGAATAAATTTTATTTTGTTGTTTTTTTTATTTGTAATAAATATTATTAAAAATAACTTAATTAAATTCAGAAATTAATAAATGACAATTTTATTGGCAGCGGCGCGCCTCCGCCTCTTCAAGATTGTAGCTCGCACCCGACCAACTCATATTTTTTTTTTTGAAAAAACGAGTGAATTGTATGATGAATGAATTGAATGAATTGATGTGGTGGTGTGGTATGGATGAATTGATGTAGTGGTGTGGTGGGATATATATAGGGAAAAAATGGGAATAGCCGTTGTTGGTAGCAAAATGTACGTTGTAGACAAAAAAATATAACCGTTGATTTTTATTAATTTTTTATTAAAAAAAAATGGACTGGACCAATGGGGACACGACAAGTGTCCCCATATTGCATCATGGAGGAGTCGAGCGGTGGGTCGAAATTTCGACTCCACCATCGACACACCCCTCGACATAGGGGTGTGTCGATCGCCCACTATGGGCTCGACATAGCCTACGTCGAGTGGGGGGGTGTGTCGATCCACTCGACACCACCTTCGACACCCCCCCTTCGACTTTTGTAGTAAGTGCTCTAAACAGCACAGATTTTATAATAAAACAATATTATTTCTAGTTCGAAAAAAAAAGTTTAATTTTTTTTAATATTTTATTTCGCCTAGAATATGTAGAATTCATGACTTAAAAGTAAGGGCGAAGCCAGGATTTCGATTCAGAAAGGTCCAACTTTATTTAATAATGTTCCAAATAAAAATTAGATCAAATAATACTCTTTAACACAATTAAAATATCATTTAAATTAAATAATATGTCAAGAACCAAATCAAATATGATTGCATCTATACATTAAACCTCTCGATTATTTTTATATATTAATGAATGAAATAGTAAAAAATAAATAATCTTGAAGGGAATGTCTATGCTAGGCCGACCGCTGGTAGGTTGGGTACCAAATCAGCGTCACTTGGCATTAAATAATGGAAAATAATACGTGGCCCGACACGCTGTACACGGGCTTGAAACCGTGTCCGGTTTATGGTGAACAGTGCCCGGTTTCTACCTCAAGTCTGCAGCCCATTAATGATGTCACACCATTAAGGCCATACATTGTATCGGCCACAACTCGTGCCGTTCACAACCCCTCGTCTCCTACGCCTTTTTCATCTCGACTTCCTTCACGGTTAGTGTTCATCTTCCTCTTACTAGTTTTCTTCAATCGGCGATTACATTCTTGTGCATCTTCTTCTTCATTGGGTGTTGGTGTTCTTCGTCACGATTACATTGTTCCGATTTTACCCCCAAACAGGCATTGTCTGAACTCCTCCAATTCCCCCCCCCCCCCCAAAAAAAAAATTTGAATTTCCACCCAAAAGAGGATACTATGAGTGACGGCGGCGAGATTAATGTATGTTGCTCCTCCCTACGAGAACGACGACGAAAAGGGATGTAGCACCTCAGCGCCGAGGTTGGAAAAGAAGAGAAAACGGAGTACAAAGGTACCGAAATCAGGAAAACCCTCGGCTATAAAAGGTAACGATTTGATTTTATTTCATTGTAGAAATTGTTAATTACTTAGTATGGCGATCCCAGATAGAATGCAGTAAATCAACATTGTGGTTCTAGGGTTTATTTTCGATGTTTTAGGCATTTTGGATCTCTTTTGTTGTTTTTGTGTTGAACTAAACTTTGATTGCATAGATGTTCTTCTCCACGTATGCTTAACAAAAACATATGCTGATCAAATGTATGTAAGCTCGAAGAACCGTTTGATGTTTGTGATTGTAAACATATACTATTAAGAGTGGCTTGCATTGTTGATTGATGTAATGTCATGTAATGAGAACCTATAGGTAGCTAGTGAGTGCTTGATTACATTATGAGATCTTAAAGCTTTAGTGAGTGTGGGTTGATTACATTATGGTAGCTTTGTTTCCTCAACATGTTAGTTGCTACATATAATTTGGTTTACCATGTAGGTGCAATGGTGACATCGAGATGCAAGATCTCATACATAAGCCATGTTGTCAATAAGTTGTCTGAAAGAAACAAAAGAATTCTTTTGGCATCATGCTTTGGCCCACTGTTCAATATACGTGAGTGTCAGTTTCAAGGCCAGGTTATCCACCATCTTCTCAGTTGCTTGGAGCCTTGGTTGGAGGAGCATGGTACCTTAGTTTTCCATATAAACAACTCCTTAATCGAGTTTGGGCCTACTGAGTTTGCTTTAATGACTGGATTGAGCTTCCAACCAAATGACAAGCCTCTTCCCGATCGCAGTGATATCCATGTTCAGTTTTTTGGTTCTGCGCGGGGAATTCATGTCAAACAAGTTTTATATCAATTCGACAAAGAATGTGCGTGCAATCCTAACTCTGTTGAGTCGCTGAAGTTGGGTAGCCTCTACCTTGTCTACTCGGTACTTCTGATAAAGCAGTTTACATCCAAAGCCATAGACATGCGTTATTTCCACCTCATCAATGACTTTACTACATTTCACCATTATCCTTGAGGTCGTGTGGCATATGATTTTCTCGTGAGAACCCTGCACAAAGCAAGAGAAGCCCTTCACAACACTGACAAGAAGAAGACCTCACAATCTAAAACTTGCGAAGCTAGTGGCTTTATTTTTGCCCTACAAGCTTGGGCTTACGAGGTAGTACCAGGTTTGGGATGTTATGCTGCACATCATGTTGAAAACACCAATGACCTTGTACCGAGGATGTCAAGATGGAACTCCCAATACACTTTTCAATTCAGTGACCTTAAGCGGTTCTTCCAGCCTACATCCTGCTCAGGACATGTAAGTTTACTTGTAGAGTGAAATTAATTGTTTCTTGTTGCGCATGGATGCATGTTTGAATTCCGCACTTTCAGATGGTGTTTGCTAATTTCTTTCACACCGCAAAGGCACGGGTATAATTGAGCACAGGGAAGCAAAGTTGTTGATGAGACCATATTTTATATGCTCATCATGTGTTTTTAAGTGTAGATCAAGTCTAGTTTTATGTCTTTTTAGTCTGTTTTAGTGTCTGGGAGGACACATTTGGTAGTAGGCAGGGAAGGACATGAACTTGGGCATTTGGAGTGGATTTACGGGTGAAAGTGAGCATATCGATACGATGCAATGGTCAAGGAGCTTAGCTCGCAACTAGAGATACCGAGGGCGGAAGTCCAAACACAGAGAAGCTGCTCCGTACCAATCAGCATGACCAATCCACACCGCACGCAGTCATTCCAAACAGGTCAAGATGGCAGGAGGACTCTGGGCAAGGCGAAGGAGAAGCATAAGGAAGGAGAAGTACGAAGGTTCTAGGTGTTGCGGCTGGAATGATATCATCCGGAGAATTAACAAGGAAGGAATTTATGCCTTGGAGGAGAAGCAATTGAGAAGACAAGTCCAACCCGGATTAGGAGACAAGGGGATAAGGATGAATTGTTTCCGATAAGGAAACAAATCTATCCCGATCCTACTCGGCCAAGGAAGGAAGATGCCAGCTGGCGTTTGAAGGCCCATTTATAGGTTTTTAGGGTTTCGACCCATGATCCTTGTACTCTATAAATAGGTTCATGCATGCTGTTTTACACAACTTTTATCACGCACAATTTACTTTCTTGCAAGATACAATTTACTTTTCTGCTGTTAAGTCCCAATTTGGTCAGACTATCGTTTAAATATTTATTCAAGTATGTTTTATTCTATCTCTTTCGTTATTGTTATTTACTTTATGTCTAGTTAAACCTATAGATCTGGGTTTAGGTAGAGGATATGTGATTTAAGTGTTTTATAATTCATGAGGTCTAATTGGGCAAGATAGCTATATATAAGTGTGTTCCCGAGGCGTTAAGCAATGATTTCAAAGCAGTCTGTTTGAGCCAAGAGATCATACTTGTAATACCCCGAGTTTTTATAAGTCCTTGAGTGCATTTTAAATGTGTTTCTATATTTAATTAACGTGCCTTGAGTGATAAAATTTTTTAAGGAAGAAATTTTCTTGAAAATGACCAAAATGCCCTTGTGTGCTTAAATGTGATTTTTCTCATTTCAATTATTCGAATTGTGTATGTGATGCATTGATTGAGTTTATTTATGTGAGTTTGAGTATGAGTATGAATTTCAGAGAATTCTGAGAACTTTCACTTTTGACGATTAGTGCCGATAAGCCGAGAAATCACTATTCACTGACGAATTCAGAATTTAACCTAATTAGTATCTTTTGAATCTAGAATTAATTCTAAGAGTTTAGTTCTTAATAGATAAATTAGCCGAGCAATTTTAGGTTTTTCTTCGTTACTTGGAATTTTAACCTAAAAATTAGATATTCGGAATCCTTGATTTATTTCGTGGGATATGAGATAGAGTTGAGGTGTTTTCGATGTCGGAAACGAGTCAAGGAGAGTTTATAGCCGTTTTTAGTCTAAATGGAATAATACGGACATATTCTACCGGAAAACTTTTCATCCGGGGAAAATTATATCTGTGAAAAAGTGGAAAATATCTCTCTCCTTCTCTCTCTCCCTCTTCCACCGACATCTCTCTCTCTCTCTCTCCCTAATTTCTCTCCCTAGGTACCTATTTTAAAACTTAGAGAGAATATCATCATTACATTCATTCATCTTACCATTTCATTTCATTTCTTGGTTGAGAGATAAACATAACAATATTCTCTCATCTCTCTCTACTCTCTCTCTCCACCGTATGATCAAAGAAGAAGAAAATTCTCTCTTCTCTCTCCCTCTCAATACCGAGCACACACACACACATAGTAGAAGAGAAATCTCCATTGAAGCTTAAGAGATCAAGCTTCCAACTCCACCAAGATCATCATCATCTTCATTCCATCCAACCCTAATTGAAGAGGTAATTAATTCTTCAAGTTTTGAGCATAAATCCAATACAAAATCATCTCCCTATTTCTTCAAATTTTCGGCATCTTTGCCCTAGAAGAGATGATTAATTATTTTTATTATTTTTCTTGAGGTTCAAGATGAGATCCATAATGGAAAATCCAAGCTAAGGATTTGAGCCCTCACTCCCTTCATTTTCGGTCCAAACAAGAGCAAGAGGAGGAGTTTGATTTTAATCTTTAAAGTATGATTATTCATTTGATTTCTCGTAAATATGTAATCCCTAATCTCTAAAGAAAAGAAATATGCATGTCTTAATTTATGTTTAGGCAAACTAGGGTTTGAGATGTGATAATCGAAGTGAGGAAATTATTAGGAAATCGAACCCTAGGAATTAATCTAAGAATTAAAAGAGAAAAGAGAAATAAAAACCCTAAGAAAATAATAAAAACCAAAAAATAGGGAAGAAAGGAGAAAAATCGATTTTCATGATTTCTTGATGATATATGGTTTATATGTGTTTATGAATATGTTTGGAATGAGATTTATACATGAGAAATTTGAGAAAAATCTTTGCCCTAATTTCTATGTAGAAACCGTGAGTTAGGGGTTTATGGAGGAGTATTTGATTTGATTTATTGTTGTATGATTTAATGATGTTATGAGCATGATATGAGTACGAGATTATGATGAAAAGAATGATTTAAATTATTATGTTGTTTTTATGAGAAAAATCAAAATAAATGAGTTTATGAAAGAAAAATAAATTTTGATGATTTTTGGTAGTTTTGATGATTTTGATGTTATGAATGTGTTTGTGTTTAATTTGAAGTATTAGATGTTCAATAGGAATTTTTGAGATGAAGAAAATGAAATTTTAAGCATGAAAATATTCAAAGCCGATGAAGACGAATTTTTGAAGATTCGTATGTGTTCTTGGTGCAAACATGAATTTTTGAATGTGTGTTCTTGGTGTTCTTGATGAGAATTATGAAGATTTGAAGATTAATAAAATTAATCTTAAATAAATTAAATTAATTATTTAATATAAAATTAAATAAAAAATAAAGAAAAATAATTCTTTGTTAAATAATTAGAATTTAAGAGGAGAAAATTAAGTGAGTTAAATAATAGAAATTAAAAGAAATAATAATTAAGAAATAAAAGAGGAGTTAGAGTTAAGAATATAGAATTAAAAGTTGAGTATAAAATTTGAGATGAGTTAGTTGAGGTTAAGTCGTTCAATTGAACGAGAATTGAAAAAAAAAAAGAATTAATCTTAAGTTAAAAATAATTTCTTTTAAGAAGAGAAAAATATTTGAATCGAGCATAAAAAGTTAAATAAAGAGTTAAGTTGGGCTTAGATAATTAAATAATAATTTACAAAGAGATAAGCCGAGTAAGAGAATTTTTTGAGTAAGGATCGAGTAAGAGTTATTCACTAAAATAATAAAATTGAATTAAAAGAGTTTTAAATATTTAATTAAATAAGAAGTGTTAGAAAAAACGAGAGAAAACTTAATAAGAGTCGTTTTAATATGAGAATCGAGTTTATTAAATGGTGAGTGTATAAGTGTTCGTATGATTGCTAACGCTTGAGTGATATTAATTGAGTTTGCTTTTCAAATCTTTTTAATTTGAAATAAGACGATGAAGTTATCAAGTTTTGAACTTTAAGTTAAAAGTCGAGTTTTCATAGAACAATGAAAACGAGAATTATATTAAAGAAAACGAAATTCTAAGAGTCGAGTTATAAATAGAAAACGAATTTCTATTAAGTATAGAAAATAAGAGTTTAATTGAGAATAAGAAAAGAGATATAATATATAAGATAAGGGTACGCATACGAGTATGTGTACGTAGTTGAGGAAAGACGACGTATTTGAAATAATGTCGTATTTTAAGTCGAGAAATGTTAAATGACTATTTGAGATTTTAAATTCAAAATACTTATTGTTTGAACTTTTGTTTAATTTGTTATGCTTGATTGAACCTATGTGCTTGAGTGAAGTATTTATATTTCGTTTATGATAAAATGACTTGATCAATTTTTGAGAATGCTTATATGATTGATTTGAGATGACGATAGTTGAATCAAGTATTCGAGTAAGAATTTGAGCAGCGTAATTGAAATAAATAATATTTCTTTAACTAGCAAGAAATACTAAAGTAGAAATGATTTAGAAACGAGAATGTGAGACGAAGTTATTTAGTAACCGAGTAGAGTCGATAACCGAGGACGAGAAAGTCGAGAAAGCATATTGATTTAGAAAAGATAAAAATAGAGAGACCCGAGTCAAGTAGAAGTCGTTCAGTCGAAGCCAAAATCTACTTTACGTCTTACGCGTCGAGAGTCTTATTCTTTATTCGATGTCAAATTGTGAAGGACCGAGCGGGACGGGAAAGTAGCAAGGACGTTTAAAAGAGTAAGCCGCCTAGCTAGAATCTTCGGAAGTCAGGTGGGCTTTTCTAAAACCAAAACTCTGATGAATGCTATTACTGCTTATAAGTATTATTATTATGTGAGTTTTAAATTCAATTGACTTGCCGTTTTTATATGAGTTTGGTATGCTTTCTCATCTGCTTGAGATATTATTGCCCTGTGAAAGACAAGAACCCACGTGTGGTATTTGAATTGTTTGAGGTGACTGTGAGCTTTACTTCGGTTTAGCCAGTCACAGTGTTTGAGAATGAGGTCTACTTCTCGACACAGAGATGAGGTGTAGATGATTCATACCTGTATGTTCATAATATGTTTGACAACGCTGTCATTTCAAGAAAAATAAAATGTTTTTGCATACACAAGTAAACATTTTTTATTGCGTTAATACTTGTGATGCTACGGCAAGGCAAGTTCAATTGTATAGCTCTAAGAGCAACTTTTCAAATGTTTTGGCATGTGTTCACTGAGTACGAAGTACTCAGCCCTGCATGTATTTCTAAACGTGCAGGTTAGCGAGATGTGATAGGCGTGGACGGTTTGGTGGTGTGTTCTTTTGAGTCGAGTCGAAAGTTGGCTGGAAATTACATGTCTTCATACATGTAGTTGTTGGGAATTGAGTCGATGTCTCCGCTGCAGTATTATATGATGGTTTCTTTTGTTATGTTTTTGAATAGCACTCTGATACTTTGTTTAAATTCACGAGCGATGTGCTCGATACAATTTACCGCTTTCTTTAATTCTCGTTTCATGTGAGCTTGACATACTTATTCCTTTTGGATTTAATATGTAAATTATCTATGCTCGTTTGGTGTTTTATCTATGACTTGGAAGCATGCCTTATTTGTTATCGCTTTCAGTCAATAATCCCTTAATTCCCCGAGCATGAACCCTTATGTGAGTTGAGTTAGTAGATGGTTTAGTAGTGTTAGTGTCATTCATCGCACCTCGGGAGTCGGGGTGTGACATAGTGGTATCAGAGCAGGTCGTCTGGTCTGAAGCTTAACTTTCTTTGATGAGTCAAGTCTAAATTTATTTCCTAGACTTATTTGAGTCGGTAACACACCAAGCAATCCCCCATCTCATCCGGCAACCAGGTTCGCTTTATTTTCTGAAAGCTTTCAAGTCAAAATGATTAATTGAGTTATTAAGTTTATTATTTGCGCTCGTCTAGAGATAAAAGCTTTATAACTAGATTGAATAACTAGATTGCTTTAGAATGCCTTCCCTAATGTGTGTTTTGTGTGGAAATCGGAAAGGATGGAACGGTTGTGCAAACGATTTCGTGAAATGGAATTGCCAAGTACCCTGAGCAATAATACCTCTATGGAAAGCAAGAACGAGTATGTGGTGGTTGGAAATTTTAGCATGCCTGTTTAACTGTTTTAGTGTGCTTAACTCGTTTAAAATTCGTATAGAATGGACGATCGAGAGTGGATGCAGGAGTACCTGCATGTGAGGAAGATGTATCGCGAGAAGCTTGCGAAATTCCTAGCTCGTTATCATAAGATTTTGGAGAAAGTTCAGTACATGGACGTAGGAGCGTTAGACGGAATGATACATTTGATCCAGGCCTTACCTCAGGAATCGTGTGATTGGGCAACATTGCTTGTGCCCAGATATCTTGGACACCGATACCTCGATGGCTACCTCTACAGCGACTGTAATGCATTCATTTCCATATCTCTGGGCAGTATATGCAATACGGTGCTCCGCCTCCAGAACCATATGATGTTGATCTCCCTGCCGTGCCGAATGGTTTTGTCCATAGTCCCCCGCCTGTGCTCCAGGATGGCCCAGTTCCTCCCCGTGAATCTTCACCGCCTCGTTCCGAGCCAGTGCCCCGAGCTGCCTATCATGACTATCCGTACTCGGAAGGTGTGCTCCCTATCCGTGCCTTTGACCCTTTTGCTTCGTCTAGTTCGACCGCTTCACAGTCAAACGGTTTTCATAACCCTATCGGAGTCTTGCCGCCTTCGCATGATCAATTTGAGGAATCTATGCACCGTGACCATACCCCTTCTCCGGTTCAGCCCTTAGCCGAGCCCTCTAGACCGACTCGTGCCGGCAGCAGTGATAATGGTGAGCCATTCGAAGATCCGACAGCCGAAGCTACCGTGGGAAACGGTTACCTCTAGGCCCTGCCGAATGACTACTACTCTGCACTGTATTCATTTTCTCCGACCCCAGTAGTGAGGCCCGATCAGGGACGTGAGCCCGAGTTTGGCGCTCCAGCCGATGTGGCATCTTACCTCCGACGCAACGAGAATAATCCTGAGACACCCCCGTGGGTCGAGTCAGAATTGGAGAACGTCAATGCTCGATTTGAGGACGAGGACACTAGAGACATGACCAATCCTTGGGAAGCCGTCAACTACACCCTCCGCGACTTTGAAGAGGAGTTAAGAGCAGCCGAGCGTGAGCGTTTTGACATTATAAATGATGGAGCAGAAGAGGAGGACCCAGAGGAGGAGGATCCAGAAGAGGAAGATCCAGAGGAGGACCCCGAGGAGTATCCCGATGAAGAGCAGTTGATGATGACGGCCCGAGTGAGGATGATTCTAATGTTTAGGATCAGTTCAAGGAAGTTGTGGAGAATTTCGAACAATATTTACTTTTCTATCTAAGAGTTGAACTCTTTTACCTTTCCGCAGTAATGTATATATTTATAACTCGATGCATGGTTAGCTAGTAGAATCGGACTGTAATACCCCGAACTTCTATAACATTAGAGAGCGTATTAATTAACCGAGTAAGTTTAAATGACGAGATTTGAGGAATAAAAATTTTCTAAATAAATAGAAATGAGTAAAACGACTGGAATACCCTTATGTGTTTTTGCGTGAAATTATCTGTGTCTATTTCTTGAAATGGTCATGCGATGTACATATTGAGTTTGCTTATATGAGAATGAGTACGAGTATGATTTTCAGAAAAACTCCGAAGAATTTTGATTTGGAAGTGAATAATGTTGATAACCGAGAAATTGCCATACGCCGATGGACTTAGAATAGATTTGAATTAAAATCTTGAAACCTAGAATTAATTCTAAGATCATTGAGATAAGAAAGAAGCTTATCCGAAATAATTTGAAAAGAGTTACGAGAATTTAATCTTTGAAGGATTAATAAGCGGATTAATAAGTCGACTAATTTCTTTTAAGACTCAAAAATTTGATGATCGGAATCATTAATCTTTTTAATGAGATGTGAATTAGGTTTGAGATGTTTTAGTATCAGAAACGAGACGAGGAGAGATTAGACCCGTTTATAGCATAAATGGAATAATACGGACCTTTTTATCCGGAAAACTCTTTACGACCTGGTAATTAATACCCGTAATGAAACAACGAGACAAGTGTCACTCATCTCTCTCCCCTCTCCACCGCCCTATCTCTCTATCTCTCTCCCTAATCTCTCTCCAAATCTACTCTATAGCTTAAATCAAGATGTCTTACCAAAATCTTAACAAAAGATTGCATGCAAATGCCATCACATCAACCTCTTAATCACACCAAGTTCCAACACAAGTTGTCATCATTCTTTATTCCTTATGTTGGAAATCAAATACATGCATCCTATTCAAAAGAGAAGAGTTCATTCATTCAAGCTATATCTCTCTCTCTTTTGAAAACCTTCAAGAAAACAACAAAGAAGAAAAACTCTCCCTCTCTCCCTATTCTCTCCCTCTCGGCAACACACACACATCACACACACTTGAGTTTTCTTCCATGCAAGCTTAGCATCCAAGCTCAAAATCCATGGAGATTAAGTGAAAATCATCATCCTTCATCTAGTTCATCTATACCTTCAAGAAAAAGGTATAAATTCATCAAGTTCTTGAGTATTAAAATTCAATAATTATCCTTATTTTTTCTTGTATTTTTCGGCTATGAAGCCCTAGATGGATGATTAATTATTCTTTATATTTTTCTTGAGGATTCAAGAGGAGTTCTTCCATAAATCCAAGCTAGAGTTTGAAGCCCTAATCCCCCTTCATTTCGGTCCCAAGAAGCCAAGAAGAGGAGATCAAATTTTAATCGAACACTAAGATTTAATCGATGAATTAAGAAAAGAAAAAGAACTAAATTTTGATTAATACCGAAAAATAGTAGGAAAAATAAGAAAATGTGAATTTCTTGAGTTATTGTTATCTTGATGCTTGATTTATGATTTTTATCATGTTGAGAATGGAATTATATGCATGAAAATTTGAGAAATAAATTGCCCCAAAAATTGTGAGAATGCCGTGAGTTTTTAAGAAAAAAGAAGAAATTATTTTGTTGATTTGTTGATGATTTAAGTGATGTTTTGATCATGAAATAATTATGTGATATGATGATTTAATCTTGTATGTTATTAAGTATAAGAAAATCGAATTGCATGTGAAAATTTTTAAAGAAAATAATTTATGATGATTTGACGACTTTGATGTTATAATGTTGTTGAGATGTGTTAAAGTGTTAATTTGATTCCTAGATGGAAATAGGATTTGTTGTAATAAAAGAATGAAGTTTAAAAGCTTTAAAAATGTTAAGAGTTGAAAAAACATAGAAAAATATATCTAGTAAGTGTTTTAAGTATTCTTGAAATAAAACTTGAAGATTTAAGTTTTGAATAAACTAAATCAAAAAGAAATTTTGTAATCAAATTAATGAAATAAACTAGTTTTTATAAAAATTAATTGAAGAATAAAGGAAAATGTTAATTAAGAAATTGGTCTTAAGTTAAGGACAAAGAAGAAAAGGAATTTATTAATTAAATAAATAAGAGTCGAGAAAATCGAGTTAAAAAGAATAAAATAATAAGAAAATGAAAAGAAGATTTAATCGAGTCGAGAAAAAGATGTTAGACGAGTTAAGTTAATAGAATAAAATTCGAGTAATAATTTTTAAAGTAATTAATTAAAGTTAATTGATTAAGTTATTTTTCAAACCATGTAGATTGAGAATAAACCGAGGAGAATTGACGAGATAATAATTAGAAAAATAATAGTTGAGTTAAGAAATGAGAATCGAGTTAGAAATGGAAAGGAAATTCCTATTTCATAAGTGATTAATAAAAATTAAAGAGAAATTTTATTAATTGAGTAAAAGTTTATAATATGCTTCATAAGATAACGAATTTAGAAAAGCGTTGTTTATAAGCCGAGAAAAGATAAAATATATTGTTTGAGTTTTATAAAAAGGAATTCTTAATTGAATTAAGTTCTAAAATATAAATTGAATAAATATTAATGTGTCTTGAAATGTGATTGAGAATTGAAACAATGTATTTGATTTATTTGGAATTGTTATGCAATTGAATTAAATGTTTGAGTAAATGATATTATTTGATGACGTGAAGAATTACTGAGTTGTTTTGTATGCAAAAATAACTGAGCTATTGAGTTGTTAGTTAAATCGAGAATTGATTAAATTTTTAAAAAATAAAGCTTGAGTAATGGAATGTAGATAGATGACGTTTCATAATTAAAGCGAGAAGTGCTAAGACATTGGTTAGTAATATTAACCAATCATCGAGTGGAGTTAATGGTTTAAAGACGAGAATGCGAGATCTTTTAGAAAAGATAAAGCGTAGAGAGAAACGACTCAAGTAGAAGTCCTTCAGTCGAGTCCAACGCCTTTTATCCGTCTTGCTTAATATCTTATATTTTCTTTATCGATGTCGAACTATGAAGGATCAAGCCGGACGGAACGATAAGCGAGGACAATAGCCCTTAAACCGCCTAGCTAGAATCTTCGGAAGTCAGGTGGGCTTTTCTGAACCAAAACTAGCGATGAAAGTTATTATGCTATTGAATATTATTATATGATTTTAAATGCGATTGACTTGCCGTTTTTATTGAGTTTGGTATGTGTTATCATCTGTTTGCTTGAGATTATTATTATCCTATGAAAGGCAGGAAACCCACGTGTGGTATGTTGAATGTTGAGGTGACTGTGAGCCTTGTTTCGGCTAGGCCGGCCACAGTGTTCGAGAAGAAGGCCTACTTCTCGGCACAATGAGATTACTTGTGACAGATGATGCATACTATTGATATATGTTATGTTTTGACTGCGCAGTCTATTTAAAAGAAAATGTTTTAGCATGCACAAGTAAAACTGTTTTAAGTTGTTTAAGTACTTGTGATGTTTCGGCAAGACAAGTTCAATTGATATAGCTTTTAAAAGCATCTTTTTCCAAATGTTTGGCATGTGTTCACTGAGTACGAAGTACTCAGCCCTGCGTGTATTTCTAAACGTGCAGGTTGATAGGATGGTGATGGCATGGACGCTTGGTGGTGTGGTGTTTTTTGGTTGAGTCGAGTAGAATGTCGGACTGGTATTTGCACGTCTTCATACGTGTGAATGTTGGGATTGAGTCAAATTTCCGCTACAACTCTTTGAAATGATGTCTGTTGATATATACTCTGATACTTGTTGTTTTTAATTCCGAGCGATGTGCTCGATGGTTTAAATGCATGTTGAAGTCTTAATCTCTTAACTTGAAATACTTATTCTATCCTCGTTGGTATGTGATTTTGAAATGCTCGGTTATTACTTCATTATATCTTCGAAAGCCTTATTCGAATGTTGTTGCTATTTAGTTGATGTTTTCCCGAGCATGTTTCCCCGTATTTGAATTGATTGTTAGTTGGTTAGGTTGTGTTGTTGTTTGTAAGTCGCACCTCGAGAGTCGGGGTGTAACACGGACGCGAAGTGTTAGCTCGTGTTAGATCGATTCGAGGTGTAAACCGTCGTGTTGACGTGTGGGAAATTTTCCGTTGTAAATGTTTAATCCCTTATTTTGTGGTAAGTCCTCAAAAGAGGCCATCGTCGGGTGATATAAAAGAAGAGCCGTTAGGCCGTTAAAAATCAGCTTTGAGTCTCCTAAATAATTTTTATTAATCTGAGTATTCGAGATTCCTAAGTTATGATTAAGACGAGAACGAGTAAAGGAATACGAGTCGGGTTAATTGAATAAGTTAATCTTTGACAAAGTTTTATAAATAATAATATTTGAGTGCATGATTACTTTGAGTACTGAGGAAGATTTATTTTGAAAATATGTGAATGTTGGCGTAACTATGTTTGAGATTATGATTGTTTAAAATATTGAGAAATATTTGTCTTGAGGATGTATATATATATGAGATGACGTGAATGTTTTTCAATATTAATGATGATTGACTATTTGAGTTGAGAATGAATTGATTGAGATATATGTGAGTTTGAGATGATTGATTTATTTGCAGTGATTATTAAATTGAATTCCTATTGATGTGTTGATAAGTACCGATCGAGAATCATATTCCTTCCCAAGAGGAAATATTTTCAAAATCGAGAATGATTCCGAGTGAGATAATTTGTTCTTTCCGAGTGGCTTAAAAATTTTCTTTTGCATTTCTTTAAGAAGCCGCCAAGACGAAGAAATGTTAGAAATGAGGAAGAGGGACATCGAGATCCTACTCCGCCCCCTCAAAATGAACATCGAGTAGAAGAACTTTTTCTTTGCCAAAATCCCCCAACCTTCGACGGTAAAGGCAGTCCAGCAGAAGCCGAGGACTGGATTCGTTCTCTTGAGCGACTTTTAGATTTCTTCATTACACCGATCGCGAACGTCTCGAGTGTATGTCGTATCAATTGAAAGGAACTACCGACTACTGGTGGGAAGCAAGACAGAGGATGTATACTCCAGAAGAGTGTGAAAACTTGTCGTGTGAAAATTCAAGGACGCGTTGTATGAGAAGTATGTGACAAGGAGTTATAGTAAGCAAAAAGCAAACGAATTTGCAACCCTGAGGCAAGGAAAGAAGATCGCAGCTGAGTACGATCATGAGTTTTGCGAATTAGCTCGTTTTGCGCCTGATAAGGTAGATACCGATGAGAATATGTGCGAGCTGTTCCGAGCAGGATTAGGGCAGGATATTCCTGTAGTTTTCGCTAGTCAGAGTGGTCTGACTTATGTAGAAGCCCTTAATCGAGCCCTAGATATGGAGTTGGCTATGTAGCTAGAAAAAGAATCGCATCCTTCAGCGAATCCTCAATTTCAAAGCTAAATGACGACGACCGTAACTACCCATCAATCTCAGTTCGGTCAGCATGCAAAGAGGAAATGAAAATGGAGTGGTGGCAGTCACCCAAGTAAGAGGCCACGGCAAGGAAAAGGACAACAACAATCTCAGCAACCCCAGAAAGAGAGTGTTCCGCAACCTAATCGAAGCAATATGCCTGTAGGACCCCAAGGACTCCCTTCTTGTTCAAAGTGTGGAAGGATGCATCAAGGCATCTGTAAAATCGGAAGTAATGTCTGTTATACTTGTGGATAGCCTGGTCATTTCTTGAATAGGTGCCCAAGTAAACAGCAAGGGATGAGCAGTGGTAGGCCAAATCAGTTTCAGCCTACGCAGATGAAAGCAGTTGAAGCGACCCCGCAGCAAAAATATCTCCAGCATCAGCGTAAGCCACAACCGCAAAAGCATCAACATTCTCAGCAGGAGCCGTCGTATTTCCAAAGAGCGCTTGCAATCGAGCAGAAACCGTCAGCTAAAGACCAAGGAAACCTAGCAGGTATGGGAAAGCTTAACGGCATTCGTTTATATCTAGTGCTTGTGTAGAAAACCAAAGAAACCTAGCAGGTATGGGAAAGCTTAACGGCATTCGTTTGAGGGTAGAAGAATTTAACCAGGAGCTTAGAGTGGCAACCCCTTTAGGTAAATCGACGTTAATATCGCGTGTTTGCTCGAACTTAGAATTCGAATTCGGAAGCCGCAAAATGTCTGCGAAATCCCTAAACCTAATCCAGATGTGGGACGTAGACATAATCTTAGGAATGAATTGGCTAACCGAGAATTTTGTGACAATTCGATGCGACCTGAGGCAGATTTCATTTCAGCCCCCTGGAGAAGAGCTGACTGTAGTCTTTGGAGTCGAGAAGAAAGTAAGGAAGAGTATGCCAATAATTTCGGCTATGAAAGTAAAGAAGCTAATGAGAAGAAAGGATACGAAAGTGTATCTGATCTACTTGAACAAAGATGAGAATCAAGAGATGAGTGTCGATGACGTGCCTATCGTGCGAGAATTTAAAGACGTATTCCCGGAAGTGTTACCAGGATTGCCTCCCGACATGCAGTGGAATTTACGATTGTCCTCGAACCCGGATTAGCTCCAATATCAAAAGCTCCGTACAGAATGGCCCCAAAGGAACTCCAAGAATTGAAGATTCAGTTGCAAGAACTATTAGACTTGGGTTTTATTCGACCAAGCGTTTCCCCCTGGGAGCCCCGATCCTGTTTGTGAAGAAGGAGGACAGTAGTTTGAGGATGTGCATAGACTACCGAGAGCTTAACAAGATTACACTAAAAAACAAGTATCCTTTGCCAAGGATAGATGATTTGTTCGATCAGCTGAAATGAGCCGGTGATTTCTCCAAGATTGATTTAAGATCAGGATATCATCAACTAAAGATCAAGCAAGAAAACTATCTAAAAACCGCTTTCAGAACGAGATATGGACATTACGAATTCATAGTAATGTCATTTGGTTTGACAAATGCTCCAACAGTGTTCATGGATTTGATGAATCGAATTTTCACGAATTTTTGGATAAATTTGTGATTGTCTTTATAGACGACATTTTGTGTATTCAAAGGATGAGGCAGAACACGAGAAGCATCTGCGAATTGTGTTGGAAAAGTTAAGATCAGAAAAGCTATATGCCAAATTCTGCAAGTGTGAGTTATGGTTGAAAGAAGTGAATTTCCTAGGACATGTTGTCTCGTCCGAAGGAATTAAGGTCGACATGGAAAAGGTGAAAGCTGTGCAAGATTGGAAGTCACCGACGTCAGTTCATGAAATCCGTAGTTTCTTCGGTTTAGCAGGTTACTATCGGAGATTCATCGAAGAATTTTCCAAGATTGCAAAGCCGATGACAAGTTTGTTGAAGAAAGAATCCAAGTTCAAATGGACGGAGGAATGCGAGAAAAGTTTCCAAGAGCTTAAGATGAAATTAACTTCAGCTCCAGTATTAGCCCTTCCTGAACCGGGAAAGGA
Organism: Schizonepeta tenuifolia; assembly: GCA_029490685.1. Classification (NCBI taxonomy): domain Eukaryota; kingdom Viridiplantae; phylum Streptophyta; class Magnoliopsida; order Lamiales; family Lamiaceae; genus Schizonepeta; species Schizonepeta tenuifolia. The sequence continues at coordinate 13,112,706 of CM055955.1, read as the reverse complement.
CTATAGCGTTTATACAGACGCATCAGCTCAAGGTTTAGGATGTATGTTAATGCAAGATGGTAGAGTGATAGCGTATGCTTCAAGACAACTCAAACCCCATGAAGAGAAGTAACCGACTCATGATTTGGAATTAGCAGCCGTAGTGCATGCTCTGAAAATTTGGAGACACTATCTTTATGGAGCAAAGTGTGAAACCTTTTCGGATCACAAGAGTCTGAAGTATTTCTTCGAACAGAAGGAGCTAAATATGAGATAGAGGAGATGGCTCGAGTTGGTGAAAGACTATGATTGCAAGATATCTTACCATCCCGGGAAAGCTAATGTTGTAGCCGACGCGTTGAGCCGAAAAAGAAAGGTCGAAAATTTAGAAAAAACCAAGTTAGGATTTTTGCTAACTGAAGAAGCAAGATTGATCGAAGAGTTTGGAAGAATGAGAATCGAAGTAGTTCTACCTTCGGCAACGGTACCAGATTTGAGGTTTCGTATCATAGAAGGATAAAGGAAAGACGAAGATTTGGAGAAGTTGAGGTTGAAGGTTAGAAAAGAAGGAGTCAAAGATTTTTCAGAGTCAAGGGACAATACTTTGTTGTTTCGAGAAAGGATTTGTGTGCCAAATGACGAGAAGTTAAGAATCGAGATAATGAGTGAAGCTCATGAGACCCCGTATACAGCCCATCCCGGCAGTATGAAGATGTATCAAGATTTGAAGCAACAGTTCTGGTGGGAAGGACTGAAAAAAGACGTAGCCATGTATGTTGAAAGATGTTTAGCTTGCCAACAAGTGAAGTCTCTGCGCCAAAGACCGTATGGACCCTTACAACCGCTACTAGTCCCAGAATGGATGTGGGATGGTATTACGATGGATTTTGTGATTGGTTTGCCAAGGTCGAGAAAAGGAAACACAGTTGTATGGGTAATAGTGGATAGATTAACCAAGTCCGCTCATTTCATACCTATTCCACACACCTATGGATCAGATAAGTTGGCTCAGATTTATGTTAAAGAGATCGTAAGATTGCATGGAGTGCCGAGTATGATTACCTCCGATCGAGATTCGAAGTTCACAGCCCATTTTTGGGAAAGTTTCCAAAGAGAATTGGGAACACGGTTGCAGTTCAGTACCGCTTATCATCCTTAGACAGACGGTCAGTTAGAGAGAACGATTCAAATTCTTGAGGACATGCTAAGAGCTGTTTTATTAGACAAAGGAAACGAGTGGGAGAAAATCTTACCTCTTGTCGAATTTGCTTATAACAATAGCTATTAAAATACAATTGGAATGGCCCCTTATGAAGCCCTGTATGGAAAGAAGTGTAGATCTCCGCTCTACTGGGACGAAGTAGGCGAGAGAAAAGTGATAGGGCCAGAAGCGATTGAGGAAATGATACAATCTGTTCGTCAGATTCGCGAGAAGATCAAGGAAGCCCAAAGTCGGCAGAAGTCATATGCCGACAATCAAAGATCCGAGTTAGAGTTCGATGTAGGAAGTAAGGTCTTTTTGAAAGTATCCCCTTCGAGAGGAGTGTACCGCTTCGATGTTAAAGGAAAGCTAAAGCCTCGTTTTATAGGACCGTTCGAAATCCTTGAAAGGATTTGAGCCGTTTTGTATAGATTAGCTTTGCCTCCCAATTTTGGGAATTCGCATAACGTTTTTCACGTGTTGCAATAGAGGAAGTACGTTTTCGATCCAAAGCACGTGATTCGCCAAGAAGATGTGGCTTTGAAGCCAGATCTAATCTACTAGGAGAAACCCGAGAAAATTTTAGACCGTAAAGTTCAGCAACTTAGGACAAAATCGATTCTCCTAGTTAAGATTAAGTGGTGTCATCACGATCTCGAAGAAGCTATGTGGGAACTCGAGGAAAAGATGAGAGTGAAATATCCCGAGCTGTTTTCTCAAGGTTAGTAAATTTCGGGACGAAATTTCTTTTAAGGGGGTGAGGATGTAATACCCCGAGCTTTTATAAGTCCTTGAGTGCGTTTTAAATGCGTTTCTATATTTAATTAACGTGCCTTGAGTGATAAAATTTTTCAAGGAAGAAATTTTCTTGAAAATGACCAAAATGCCCTTGTGTGCTTAAATGTGATTTTTCTCGTTTCAGTTATTTGAATCGAGTATGTGATATATTGATTGAGTTTATTTATGTGAGTTTGAGTATGAGTATGAATTTCCGAGAATTTTGAGAACTTTCACTTTTGACTATTAGTGCCGATAAGCCGAGAAATCACTATTCACCGACGAACTCATAATTTAACCTAATTAGTGTCTTTTGAATCTAGAATTAATTATAAGACCCCTGAGATATGTTAGAAACTCATCCGAGATCACATGAGAGAATTCTAAGAGTTTAGTTCTTAACGGATAAATTAGCCGAGCAATTTTAGGTTTTTCTTCGTTAGTTGGAATTTTAACCTAAAAATTAGATATTCGGAATCCTTGATTTATTTCGTGGGATATGAGATAGAGTTGAGGTGTTTTCAATGTCGAAAACGAGTCAAGGAGAGTTTATAGCCGTTTTCAGTCTAAATGGAATAATACGGACATATTCTACCGGAAAACTTTTTCATCCGGGGAAAATTATATCTGTGAAAAAGTGGAAAATATCTCTCTCCTTCTCTCTCTCCCTCTTCCACCGACATCTCTCTCTCTCTCTCCCTAATTTCTCTCCCTAGGTACTGTTTCACCTATTTTTGGTCGTGTTTTGGGTAGTTTATTTGGGGCATTTTACTTGAATTTTGATTTGGTTTGTTTAGTTTTAAAACTTAGAACGCATTAATGTGGTGGTTCGAGTTTTGTGTGGTGAATGCAGGTTTTTGTCTCAAGTTATGGATTATAAGAGAGCAACCCCCGACGACCGCTCGATGCCGACGCTCGTCCAGCATTCTTACATTTGGACGAGCAAATATCCGAGAGAGGCCTCCGACGTTTGCCCGGTGTCAACGATCGCCCGACATTTGGGAATAAAGACGAGCAAAACTTCAGAGAGCCATCTTCAACGGTCGCCTGGTGCCGACGCTCGTCCAGCACTCCTACAGCTTCAGAGAGCTACCTGCGACGATCGCCTGGTGCCGACGTTCGTCCTGCACCCCTATATGTGGATGAGCGAAACATCAGAGGGCGAACCTCGACGATCGCCGAGCGCTGGCGCTCGTCTGGGAGGTTGGATCGCTAGAGGTTGGACGCTCGTCCGTGACCGACGAGCGTCGGGGTTGAGGCGGCGTTTGTTAACCTTATATATATTCGGATTTGGAATTATCGTCACTTACGCTTTTTTTTAGTTTTATGCTTTCCGCCGCCTTGAGATTCTTCTTTTCCAGAATTTTCTCTTCTTCTTGTTCTTCCATGTTCTAGATAGATTTATTGCTACCAATTCGTACGGATATTTGTGACAGACTTCTACTACGAATTCAGTTCAATTATTGTGAGTTCTTTCTTTTCATCTTAATTCAAGTCTATGGTTTATTTTGTTCTTAGAACTAGGGTTTATAATTTTGTCTAGATTAATTTGTCTTTTGATTACTTAGAATTAGAACAACAATCCTCAATCAATCTTTACTGCTTTCTTTTTATTTTCTGTTTCTTTTCTCAATACAAATATTGCCCTGTTAAGTCTTCCTCGAGAGATACGACTTGGGTTGATTAATTTATGTTCCTGTGATCTTGTTTAATTGCGGGCGACTTTAGGATAAATTTAGTCAAACAAATTTGGCACCGTTGCCGGGGAAGGCTTTAGGCGATTTTTGTGTTGCAATTTTTATTTTTATTTTAGTTTGGTTATTTTTCTGCCTCCGGTGCGTTTAATCTATTTGTTAGTGTTGTGTATGCAAGGTCGCAGAAGTCAGAATCAACTGTTAGCACCGTATATTGACAACATTAACAGGAGAAGCGCAATTCTGGAACAAGCAAAGGAGGTAACCGAACCGCTTCCTGACAAAGTTGAAAAAGACGTTTTGTTGGGGAACTTACATAGTGATTACGAAGAAGAGCCTCAGTTGAATTGTCAAGGAAACATGGCAACTGGGGAGAATCAGCTTATGGGAGAATATTCCCGACCTGTTATTGAGGCTACGACATCGGCGATTGTCCTTCCTACTGGCGTCAGGAATTATGATTTGAAGTACAATTACTCTAGCATGCTTCCGACTTTTCACGGCATGCCAAATGAGATGCACTCCAATTTGTTCGTGAATTCTGCTCGATAGTGCAAACTTTTCCTCTTTCGGACCTTACAGAGGATGAATTAAGACTCAAGTGCCTGCCATATACTTTAAAGGATCGGGCTCGGACGTGGCTCCTATCGCTACCGTCCAATTCTATAGACTCTTGGAAGGATGCTTGTGAAAAATTTATGCTGAAATTCTACCCAAATCACAAGACACAGGAGATTCGTACTCAGATTATGAATTTCACACAAGGAACCGATGAGCCTTTCCACGAGGCATGGGAGAGATTTCAAGAGCTCCTTCATCAATGCCCACATCATCAGTTGTCTTAGATTATGGTTAGCCAATTCTTTTATGATGGGTTGCTTCAGAATACGCAGTTCATGGTGGATAGTATTGCAGGGGGTAACATCGCCAAGAAGACTCCCACGGAACTCAACCAGATTTTTCAAACTTTAGCAGACAGCTCACAACAAAAGTCGATCCGTGGGAGAAGAGTTGAAGCCAGTGCAGTGGCCCCGAATTATGAGCTACAGAAGCAGCTAGCAGGAATGATGAGGGAGTTGCAAGAATTGAAAATGAATAAATCTGCTGCTTCTCCACCTCGATCGGAACCGGTTAGACGTGAAATGATTCCTGAGCCATGTGGCATTTGTGGGGAGCTAGGACATAATCCTGAGGAGTGCCAGAGAATGGGGGAGTGGACATATGAAGGAGGAGCAGAAATGTATGCTGCACAGGGGTACCCTCCACGACTGCAGTTTGATCAAGGCCAAGGATCGAATCAGAATCAGCGACAGCAGAACTCGGGATGGCAGAATTAACCTACCGCTGGATAGAGGAATCAGAACCAAGGTCAGGGATATGGAGGAAATTTTCAAAATCGCCGTCCTCCACATCAGTTCACTCAGTACCCTCCAGTACAAATTAATCAGTTTCCTAGTCAGCAATAGTGGTACCCACAGTAGCAGCAACAGTGGTATCCGCAGCAGCAACAAAATTTCAATTCTCAGTGGCAGAATCCAGCCTAGTCAAGTCAGTTCCAACAGGGGCCATCACAATTTCAACGCCCATCGCCGCCACCTGCTCAAAAGAACCAGTTTGAAGATAATTTCAATGCATTCATGCAAGAAAGCAGGCAGGCGAGAGAAGCTCAAGATGCAACTATCAAGCATCTTGAGACTGCTGTGGGACAAGTTTCGGGTACGGTTAACCAGATGCAACAACATCAGCAGACTGGAAAGATTCCGAGCCAAGGTCAATAGTCATATCAAGCTTCAGCAGTAACAGTGTTGAGAAGTGGAAAGACGATAGATAATAAGGTGGGCAACACACCATCAGAGAAGGTACAGCCTAGAGTCGAGAAAGAGCAAACAGAAATCCAACTACATAAGGCTGAAAAGCCTTACTGCCCACCAGTGCCCTTCCCTAGTAGATTGCGGAACGAGAAGCAAGACCAGCAGTTCTCTAATTTTTATAAGATGCTATCCAAGGTGAATGTGAATTTACCTCTGCTTGATGTGATTAGAAACGTGTCTGCCTATGTGAAATTTTTCAAGGAGTTGGCATCCAAGAAGAGGAAGTTTGATGAACCTGAACAAGTTCTAGTATCTGAAAATGCCAATTCAATTATGCAGCAATCTCTACCTCAAAAGCAACGAGATCCTGGGAGTTTCGTGATTAAAATCGCTATGGGGAACGGAAAGAAAGCGTCTGGAATGCTGGATTTAGGAGCAGGGATCAATCTGATGCCCTACTCGATTTTCAAACAGTTGGGTTTGAGAGAGTTGAAGCCTACACGGATGTGTTTGCAACTGGAAGATAGATCGATTCGCCACCCTCGAGGAGTTATTGAGGATGTTTTGGTTCCAGTGGGAAAACTTATCGTACCGGTGGAAGCATTGATGCCAACCAATCTACCGATTGACGAGCCAGTGATAGTCGAGACTCCTAAAGAAGAGAAGGAGGTAGATCTTGAGCTCAAGGAGCTCCCTGCCAACTTGAAGTATGTCTTCCTTGAAAAAGAAAGAAAAAATCCGGTCATAATTTCCTCCGAGCTCAAGACAGACGAAGAAGAAGCATTAGTCGAGGTGCTCACAAAGTTCAAGGCAGCTTTTGGATGGTGTTTGTCCGATATTAAGGGGATTAGCCCTGCCACATGTATGCATCAGATTAACTTGGTAGAGGGAGCTACCCCGAAGAGGGATGGTCAAAGGCGATTAAACCCTGTGCTAATGGAGGTTGTGAGGAAGGAGATCTATAAACAATTAGCAAAGGGGATCATCTTTCCCATTGCTGACAGTGAATGGCTCAGTCCCGTTCACGTGGTCTCGAAAAAAGGAGGCATCACAGTGGTCTTGAATGATAATGAGGAGTTGGTGCCTATGAGACCTGTCACTGGGTGGCGGATGTGCATAGATTTTAGGAAACTTAATGCTGCCACCAAGAAGGATCACTTCCCACTGCCGTTTATTGATCATATGCTCGACAGATTAGCGGGGCATGAGTTCTACTGCTTTCTAGATGGATTGTCTGGCTACTATCTGATTGCGATTGCACCCGAGGATCAAGCTAAGATAGCCTTCACATGCCCCTTTGGCACATATGCCTACAAGAGGATGCCGTTCGGACTCTGCAACGCACCAGGTACCTTCCAAAGATGTATGATGTCCATATTTTCTGAGATGATTAATGAGTTTGTTGAGATTTTCATGGATGATTTTTCTGTGTTTGGTGCATCCTTTGATGTTTGTCTTAGGAAAATTGAACGGGTCTTAGAGAGGTGTGTAGAAAGTGGTCCGACTTTTAGTTGGGAAAAGAGTCATTTTATGGTGCGTCGGGGAAATGTGCTAGGCCATATCGTCTCAAAAAGGGGTGTAGAGGTTGACAAAGCTAAGGTGGATGTGATCGAAAGATTACCTCCACCTCGTGATGTCAAGGGAATTAGGAGTTTTCTTGGTCATGCCGGTTTCTATCGGCGTTTCATTAAGGATTTTTCTAAAATCAGTCAACCTCTATGTCGTTTGTTGTCTCAAGATGTGCCATTTGTTTTTTATGATGCTTGTCTTCATGCTTTTAACTTGCTTAAGGAGAAGTTGAGTACTGCGCCTGTGGTTATTGGTCCTATCTGGTCAGAACCCTTTGAGATAATGTGTGATGCCTCTAATTCTGCTGTTGGTGCTGTTTTGGGTTAACGTATAGATAAAATGCTTCGTGTCATTTATTATGCGAGTCTGACCCTTACTTCTGCTCAAATAAATTATACCACTACAGAAAAAGAGATGTTTGCTGTTGTGTTTGCATTAGATAAATTCCGTGCATACATCATAGGGTCTAAGGTCATCATTCATAGTGATCATGCTGCATTGCGCTATTTGTTGACCAAATCTCAGGCTAAGCCACGACTCATTCATAGGGTGCTTTTATTACAAGAGTTCGATTTAGAGATTTGTGATACGAAGGTAGTGAGAATGCTGTAGCTGACCATTTGTCTCGTCTTGATAATCTACCTTCTCCGGTGGTTTGTGATAATTTGCTTAAGTCGTTTCCTTTTGAGCAAGCTTTGAGTGCAGGCATTGTTCCTTGGTATGCTGACATTGTTAATTATCTTGCTTGTGATGAATTGAGAGCTGACCTTACTTCCCAAGAAAGGAAGCGTTTTTTAGCGGTGTGCAGGCAATACTTTTGGGAAGATCCTTACCTATTCAAGATTGGTAAGGATGATGTGATCCGAAGGTGTGTGCCGGATGATGAGCAAGCCAAGGTCTTGCAATTTTGCCATGAGACCCACTGTGGGGTCATTTTGGAGGACAGAAAACCGCACACAAGGTGCTCCAATCAGGTTTATTCTGGCCTACATTATTTAAGGATGCTCATGCTTTTTATCTTGCTTGTGATCGTTGCCAAAGGGTAGGGTCCATCGGTCATAGGAATGAGATGCCCCTTAACAATATTATTGTGGTTGAAATTTTTGATGTTTGGGGTATTGATTTCATGGGACCGTTTCTCAAGTCTCTTGGTTTTGAGTACATTCTTTTAGCTGTTGATTATGTGTCCAAGTGGTTGAGGCAATCCCCACTAGGACTTGTGATTCTCATGTTGTACTAAGGTTTGTGTAGGAAAATATCCTTTGTTGGTTGGATTTCCTAGGGCAATAATAAGTGATGGAGGGAAGCATTTTTGCAACAAGCTTTTCGAGAAGCTTATGAAGAAGAATGGAATAACACATAAGGTGGCTACTCCCTATGACCCCCAAACATCGGGCCAAGCAGAGACGAGCAATCGACAAATCAAGGGAATTTTAGAGAAGACTGTGCAACCGTCTCGTAAAGATTGGTCTTCAAAGTTGAATGACGCATTATGGGCGTACCATACGGCTTACAAGAGTATTTTGGGGATGAGTCTGTATCGGCTTGTGTATGGAAAGAATTGTCACTTGCATGTGGAGATTGAACACAAGGCGTATTGGGCAATCCGAGCAGCTAATCTCGATCTGGAGGCTGCAGGAAAGCAACGACTGTTGCAAATGTCCGAGTTGGATGAGCTCCGTTTTAGGCGTACGACAATGCCAAGATTTACAAGGACTGAGTGAAGCGGTTACATGACAGCTAGATTTTGTGCAAGAAGTTGACGCCTGGGATGAAAGTCCTTTTGTTTAATTCAAGGTTGAAATTATTTCCGGGCAAGTTGAAGTCCCGTTGGACCGGTCCATATCTAATTGAAGAAGTCCTACCCTTTGGTGCTGTCCGACTACTTAATGAACAAACTCGAGGGTCCTTCCAAGGTAATGGACATCACGTGAAACCTTACCATGAAGGAGAGCTCATTGTCAAAGAAGTGGAGTCAATTTGGCTCGAGGATTCGGAATGAAGGTGTTGGTGTTGTATGTCAAGCTAATGACATTAAACAAGCGCTTCGTGGGAGGCAACCCACTGTAAAAAAAAAAAAGTTTGGTTACTGCGGCTCAAGGACGACGATCGTCCGTGCTGGGCGAGCGCTTGGCATAGCTCGTTCCAAAGTCGAGCTTCTTCAGAGGCTCTAGGGGAACGCTCGTCCGTCCCCGACGATCGCCGGCTTTCACTTGGCCTTTTCCTCAGCGCTCGTCCCCTATGGGCGAGCGTCCGGTTTCCCCCCTATAAATATCCTTCACCCTAATTTTCTTTTCCTCCTCCATCACCTTCCAATTCGTTCCTTCCCCTAATCGCCTCACCTTCTCCTCCTTGCTCCATTACCGTCTCTTCTCTCGCTCGCTCCACCCTCCATTGTCTCTCCGTCAGTCACCTCGGCGTCTCCACCATCCACTTTGGTGTTTCCGTCACCCATTCAGGCGCGCGTCTTCCGCATTCTCTCGCCCCACTCCGGCGAGCGCCGACCCTCTATCGCCTATTTAGGCGAGCATCCACCTTACTCGTCTCACTCAATTGCGCGTCGCCTCACTCAGTCGAGCGTCGCCTACTCAAGCGAGCGTCTTTCTTGCTCGCTCCACTCCGGTGACCGTCCACCTTGCTCGCACTTCTCAAGCGAGCGTGGCCCTTTGTTCTCTCTTCGGGACAAGCGTTCGTTATTTGGCTCACGCACCCTCAATGGCCCGAACCAAGCACATTGGAAATGCGGGTGAATCTAGCAGTTCCGCCCCACGTAGTGCTGCGACTGAGGCCATGGACACTGATGTGGCTATCCCACGGGACATCTCCAGGACATATGATGCTCTTTTTCCTATTTATACGCATGCAGAAGGTAATAATTATATTCGTTTCAAAAGCAAAGAGATCACAGTGCCTCGTTTTATTGATTGGGAAGTTATTGAATCGTTGGGGGTGACGGCTCAGTTGGATAAGTATCTTAAGGTGCTAGGATTGTTTAAGTATGCTCATGCCGAATGGCCTTCTTTTGCTCCATTGTGTGTGGAATTTCTGGTTTCTATGCAATTCGAGAATGATCTTGCGGGTATTACTTTCCGTTTGCTGAGTACTACATATCGTGCTGGGTATACTACTATGCACAAAGTTTTTGGATTCCGGAAGTCGCAGGGGGTAGGTGTTAGCCGTTCCTGCGACGTTTGATGCTAATACCGCTTAGCGAGATTTGACGGGGTGTGACAATTGGGGAGCTGGTGGTTTGTCTAGTGGATTAATTCGTGATCCGATTTTGGGTATTTTACACAAATTTCTTGTATATAATGTTAAGGGGCGTGATGAGGCTAATAAGGTGCATTTGCTTGAGCTTTACTTACTTGATTGTGTGGTGCAGAAGAGGAAAGTCTGCCCGGCTCCTTTTATTTTTGCCACTCTGCAGAATATTGTTCGAACTTCCACATTTCGCGCTGCTTTGACTCACCTTGCTACTGCTCTGGCTTATCACTTTAAAGCTATTCGGGCGGATTTTCCTCCTTCTAATCAGGTTCTTCTGGAATGCAGATATTTGGGATTTACTGAATTGAAGCATGGGTTTATTGCCTGTGATCTGGTGTCTTTTCTTCCTACGAGGAGCGCCCGGCAGTTAAGCGCCAGAGTGATGCCGAACTCGCCGGTCCTCGCGTCCCTCCACCTCCTGCTCCCGTTACTTCCGATGCCGAGTCTGACCAAGACGTTGATGCTGCTACAACATATTACAAACTAAGAATTTTTCGTACGCTCTAACCCTAAATACAGTAGCCGTCTAGCAGACTTCTGTAATTTATTTTTAATAACGGATTCGACTGTTAGCCTTAGAATTCAAAAATTATAAATTTAGGCGTGCAAAGCCATTTATTTAATTAACTTTAAATGTTAGAACGTAAGGATTTTACGGGGCATTACATCCTACCCCCCTTACGAAAAATTTCGTCCCGAAATTTGCTTATCCTCTATAACTGCTTGAAGTACTTCTTACTCGACATGACTTTCTCTTGCCTGTGATGATCTTATAATGCTATTACTATTCGTTTTGACTTGCTTTTTAACTTTTGCGCTTTTCGATCCAAGATCGCTTTCGATCTTTCCTAATAAATTTAGTTGATTTCAAGAACGACATCTTGTTAAAAGAACTTCGTGTATAAAAACGAATATACGTTACTTTCTCGAAATGAGATATACTTAAAATAAGTATTTCATAAACTTGGCGATAAAGCCATAACTATTCGTATTGGAACTATCTTTCCCAAGTTACTTACTAATTATATAGATCTTTGTCAAAGTCTGAACTTGACACGAAACTAACGTTTCTCATTAACGGAGAAAACTTAAGGAGCTTTCATTTTCCTTTTCGATTATTAAGTTCGAATTATTGTATATACTTAGGACTTTTGTTTTCTTTAAACTCGTTTTCTTCTGACTCGAATCCATCGAATGATCTCGATCATTTCATTGACTGTATTTGGTCCTAAATTTTTGCTTTCATCTATCTTATAACAATAAGGCAGCTATGTAGATCTTTTCCTTCTACAAGGTCTCGTAAGTCGTAATACCTATCGTAGCTTAATAGTTATTGTTATAACAATTCGGTTGTTGACTACGTGTTCTTCAATTCGCTCTTCGGCTATTATTATTGTTCTTAGCATATCAACGAATATCTGAATCGTTTTCTCGGATTGTCCATCCAACTGGAAGTGAGAAGCGGTACTAAAGTTAGGTTTGCTATCTGACTTTTTTGCCTTGTAACCTACAACCATCTCGTCGTCATCGGAATTACTAAGTCCACTCTTAAATTTCTATCACAAACTCATTGTTTCAGAGTCGTTGTCTGGTTTAACCATTCTTATCCTTAGTCGAGGCTTATCCATTGACTCGTCCTTTCTCTTGATACTTATAATCTTTCTTGTAATTTAATATAGCTACTTGTGCCGCTATTCGCCCTGCGATTTATGCTGATGCATCATGCATTTTTCTATATCTATCTTCTCGAATTCTCATATAAGTGTCTCTTTTCCGACGAAAAGATACCTAAACTTAGTTGGAGTCTTACGACTCAGCGTGTCTATTCTTATCCTTAACTTTACCTAGATGGTAATTATTTTCACAAACGTAATATCTTACTAGTTCGAGCTATCTCCTTTTTCTTATGTTAATTCATTTGCTCGAATACACGCTCCAAATTCTTATGATCTGTGAAGATCTCATCCCTTGCACCATATAGATGGTGTGTCCGAATTTTCAATGCCAGTTCTACGGCTGTAAGTTCTAAGTCGTAGGTTGGGTACTCAATTTCTTGGGGTTAACGTGTCGTGGAGCGTAAGCTATCACTTTCTTATTTTGCATTTATACCATCCTAACCTATTCTTTTTAGCTCTGGTATCTACCTCGTATTCCTTGTCGTTTCTGGGAGGGCTGAACCTGGGGTAATGATCAATTTTTTTTTTTTAGAACGTCCGCGTTCCTATTCCATAATTGTCTGTACATTTATTCTTTTCCTTCTATGCAATTGCGCCATAAGTCTTAGTAATCATAGGGAATTCCTTAAGGGAAACCTCTATTCTAACTATCCAGCCTGGGAACTTCTCATTTTATTTAGACTGGTAAGCGATTTTCCATTTGAGCACTGTCTCTACCTTAGTAGGAATCTATCTTAACATCTTCTGTCTACAATGTTTTATCCAAGGAACATTACTTCTCTCTTCGAGCTTGCTCTTGCTAATTTGGCATCTAGCTCCCGACTCTATGTGTTCTAGTACTATTCGCAAGTATTCTTCATATTCATCTTCATTCTTGGTTAACTGGAATTGTCATTGATAAATACTAAAATGAATTCTTTTCTAAGTCTTGGTGGAAAAATTCTATTCCTGTGGTTTATGAATACTACGGAGCACTAGCCAATTAAGCGGCATAACTAAACATTCGTGATGGCCATATCTTGCTTGAAAGATAAATTTTTGGGTATATCTCCAGTTTACTCTTTTAACTAGTGATGCTTAGACCTTAAGTCTATCCTTACAATTGTACTTGTTCCCTTTTAAGTTTATTAGGGGTCTTCTATTCTCGTTAAAGGATACTTACTCTTAAAGGTTATCTCTATTTAACTTTTGACAGCCTATACACCTTCTTGCAGAATCATCTTTCTTTGATGATGAACATCTAAAATATTTTCCATGGTGAAAACGTTTGTCTAAAGAAATCGTCATCTAACAACTCTTGCAGTTGGATCTTAAGCTCCTCTAACTCCTTTGATACCATTCTACATAAAACCTTTAATTTGGGAGCTACTTGTAGTTCTAAGTCGATCGTGAAACCTATACGACAATCTGTTAGTAAACCAGATATTTCATATAATTCTGTAGGTTCTCTATTTGGGATTTTTTTTTTTAAAAGAGATTTTTCTCTCGTTGTCGAGAATCGTGGTAATTCTCAAACTACTAGTCTTTTCCTAAATTTATATATATAGTGCATTTTATTACCTCCCAATCGATTGCTTAATGAAACTAAGGGGTTAACTCTCTGAGGTCATCAATACTCCCTAAAGCGTAGTTGTTCTGATTTCAAGATTAGAGCGTTCTAGTCTTAGTCCTATAGTGCCAGAGGGTACTAGTCAAATGAATATAACGCTTTAGTATAGTTAAAAGGTACTAGAAAACTGGTATATAGTTCTAGTACGGGTCAACAATTTTGACAGGGTAATTTATAAGGTTCATCCAATACCTGCCAGATCTCCATTTTCTTCATTAAGCCTCTCCTACCTAATCATGTATGCATTTGCATTCTGTTGTGATTGCATCAGTTGTGGCTGTGACTGGACTTGAATGGTATTTGATGGTTGAAGCTGGCCGTACTGATTTGGTTTTGCCGTCCTAAGCAGCGTCGGACAACTCCTCCTTATATGCCCCGTCTGCCCACAATTAAAACATTTATCCGTGTTTGCCAAACACGCACCCTCATGCTTCTTACCACATCTAGAACAAGTAGAAAATTCTCGTTTATGTTCTACTGCTTGCCACAGCTCAGGACAATCCCTCTTAACATGCCCCTTACGTCCACAGTTGAAGCAAACACTAGTTTTTGCTAAACAAACACCAGGGTGTTCCTTATTACACTTAGGGTAATCGGGATTAGTGATTTTTCCTTGGTAAAGTTCCTTGGCTGCCCTTGCAGCTGTCCTAGTAGATGGTTTCTCTTGTCTTGACCGGATTGTTCATTTCTCTGTGGATTTTTCTTTTGCCCTGCTTTCTTTCCATAGTTACTTCCTTTCCCTGGGTGGTGGAAACCTTGCCTAGTCCTATTCTGTTTCCCTTGACTGCTGTGGTACTGGTAGCACTCGCTGCTACTTCCTTCCCATTTCCTTTTTCCCTTATGGTTAACCTTATTGTTGGGAAGATTTTGGGTTGAGGTCTGGTTTGGTGCCGGTGTGGATATTACTATCTTTTCCTTACTAGGCACCACTGCCTCTATTTCTCGAATTCGTTCCAGTAATTCGGCATAACTCAATCCACCCTGTCTGGCTACTGCTATTCCTAGTTCATACTTAAGTTCTCCCTGAAGCTTCCTGGCTATTTCCTCCTCAGTCTCGACTTGATCGGTTACATACTTTTCATAATATGCCTTCTTAAAACCATTCCAGGTGGTTAGAGCCGCTTGTTCTACAGGCATAAGTCTCTGTCTAGTTTTCCACCAATATTTTGCTGGTCCGGTTAGCTGATACCCAGCGCATGCTAGACGCTCTTCATCACTAAGTCTAATTGGTTCAAAGATTCTCTCTATAGTATGTATCCATTGCTCGGCCTCACTCGGATTACCAGATCCATCGAAATATGGTGGTTTGCTTCCGAAGAATAAATCCTCAATGCTATGACGTTGAGGAGATAGGGGAAGTGAAAAGGTTTTTGGGTGTTTTTGTCTTTCCTCTCTTATACGTTGTTCTTGACCTCTATCAGACTCTCTAGGACTATCAGGTCCTCTTCGATCGTTAACAGCTCTCAGCGACATTTTTAAGACTGTAAGATACAAAATTTTTCTTATTAGCACTTGTTTCTAAACCTTCATTTTCTCACTAACCCTTTTCTTTCCCCACTTAATACTTTCACATAAACAAGAATAGCAAATTAACTTTGACTCTATTTCTCTCAACTTTTAACCTTCAAGGTTAAATTAAACTCTCATTACACGAGTTTTGTTTAATATTCTGGTTTAGTTATACGATTCATATGAAACTTCTTGTGACTAAAACCCTCTAATGGGTCATGTATATTATATAT
Organism: Schizonepeta tenuifolia; assembly: GCA_029490685.1. Taxonomy (NCBI): domain Eukaryota; kingdom Viridiplantae; phylum Streptophyta; class Magnoliopsida; order Lamiales; family Lamiaceae; genus Schizonepeta; species Schizonepeta tenuifolia. The sequence continues at coordinate 13,097,384 of CM055955.1, read as the reverse complement.
ATACATCAAAAGATTATGTTAGTTTTGCCTTTAACAAGGACTTATACAAAACTAGACTACCACGAGTCTAAACTAGACTAACTGCCTATGTGTACAGAATGCTCTAACATATTGCATTACCGTACTACTGAAAGTACTAGAACGGAAACGATTCATAAAATATTTGTATCCGTTGGAGTACTACAAAACTATCTAGTTACTGATCCGACTATGTACAACTAAAGGCTACTATACTACTATGCGTCTCTGACGCCTAGCTTAACAAACTACGGTCGAGTCACTAATGCCCACCATGGCCTAATCCTCCTCGGGGTCCTTGTCCGGTTTCTCATCCGAATCCTCATCAGTGTCCTCTTTCGGGTCCTCATCCGGGTCCTCATCCCCTGACTCCGAACCGAAAGTAAACTGGAGTGCCTCGTCGACTCTCAAAGTAGTGCCATCCGCAAGTGTAAGTGATGGTGGTGCAGGCACATCTAAAACTGTCATCTCTGAATCTGAAACCGGGTAGTCCCAGCAGGTCACTGATGCCCGCTTCTTCAGAGGCAGCAGGTGGTCGGGAAGTGAACATGACTCGTACTTCTCTCTGGAATGGATCCTGGACGGTCCTGCCTCAAACTCAGCCCGAACCCTGGCCAACTCCGCGCAAATCTCATCAAGGGGTCTGTAAGATGATGGAAATTGTAATAGGGCGGCCGTGTCTGAATACTCTGGTCCTGACTGAAATGGTCCCTAAACTCTCATAGAAGGCTCATGCTGGAAAGGAGCGGGTAACCCTAGGCCATCCGCTGTCTCTGTAACTAACTCTCTTGTGTCCACACTAGGTACCATCATTGAAGGAATCTCCAACTGTGCGATCATCTCTGGACCTATCTCACCATGCTCTGACTCTGAATCTGCCGGAAAGTGAGTATAAGGAGGATGCGCCTGAACTGGGTATGATGCTCTATGTCTGCTCTCGAAGAAACGCCTGTGCACCTCTAAAGCGAATCCATTGTAATTACCTGTCGGCTCTATATCGTCGTCAAACATCCCAAGGTAGTACCACGCCGTATCGTGTGCCCAACCACGCCATTCCTCTGGTAGGCAGCTAACCAAGTCGAGTATAGCCTGACTCTCTGGAATAGTATGCCGGACTGGATAATAAACTGACGAGAAGTAACTAATCCTCTGTCCTACGTCGTGTCTCGGTTTTGCCTTAAAATCTCTATACCTATCTAATAACTGATCTGCCCAAGTACGCTGTGGCGGGGACTGATTCTCTGAAGCCGTGTTACTACTGGAAGTCATCCTACAAAGTGTTTTAAGAAACACGGATCAGTAACGGTAATATGATACCTTATCTTACGGAAAATCTTAAATTACAAAATGAATACTCCTTATTCAATTGTAATATTGCCACACTTAATCTGACAACTTATCATAGACATCTAGCAAATTTTACAGAAAATTGCTCTCGTACTCACAATATATAGAAACAAAATTTCAAGGTTTTATTCTCATTTCTTATCTCATTCTTTTAATTTCTTACTTTAATTCCTTATTTTCTTTCATTAATCCTTTATCTATTTCTCAAGGAAAAATTTCTTATCGATTCTTTAAAACAAAGCACGTATACTTTGTTCATGTTACTTATGCGAAAGTAACATTCATTTACAAAAGACTTTGTCGTTTACTAATCATAATACTCATACGTGTCGTATTCTTTGTTCAAGGACGAAGTATAAAAATATAAATTCCCAACGGAAAAATGGAATATATCCTAAGAATAACTTTTTAGAACAAGTTCTATTTGTCAATGCTAAAATCAAGCGGTCGTTAGGAATTTAATCAAGCTTCACGCTTGATTCCTAATAGTGAAACAATTCTCTTCGCAAGGTTCGAACAAGGCGAACACTACAAAAATGAAACAAAAAGAAAAAGAATGACGTCGTTATAAGTTACTTAGTAACATTCGTCTCTTTAAACCACTTATACCGTACTAAAAAGATTTTGCTGGCGGGGCATAAGACCCATATTACTGAGTTTCTTATTATGTGGGTTGATCAGCTCCACATAACAGTCCCTCAATCACATGGAACTTCTGTCTCGTTTGCATCTTTCTTACTTTGAAGCCGATGCTTCTCTAACATCTACTTGTTCCTTTCGTTTACTAACACGATTTACCTTTTTATTTATTCATTTCATTTCCTTGAAGGAAATTCATATCGGAGTTATAACAAAGATCGACTCTTGTCGAGTCTTTATTCATGTCACTTTACGCACGTGACATTTGTCAGAGAAAGTCCTTCTCGCGTTAGGGATCTCCTTTCGAAATCATTTGAAAACAACGTTTCTTAAAACGTCTAAGTTCTCGAAGAACCGGAAAGTTCTTAGGTTTCAAGTCTACGTTCTCATCGAACCGGGAAAAAATCCCTAAAATCCAACTATATTCTTGTGTCCAAATAATTTTTAAAAGAAAGAAATTATTGCGCAAATAATTTCACATAAGATAGTACTTGTACTATCACTCAATCACATAAAGTATAAAAATTTTACTTCTATAAAATTCTTAATTTCGGAACACAACTCATTCTTATTCTAAATTTTTTGAATACTTGCTCATAAATTCCCTTTATTTTTTTTTTAAAAGAAATCTCATTATAAAATTCTTTCACTTTTCCTTGTTGAGTCGACGTAGCGGGCGGTTGAGTTGACATCTATGTTCTCAATCTTAGCTTTAGAGGTTAACTCTTATCTTATACTTGAAAGATGACTCTAATCCAGAGTATACACAAATACCGTGTCTTACGACTTGAAAGGAGACTCGATATAGAGTACAAATGAATACTCTATATTATTACTCGAAGGAAGACTTGTATATATATATATCACTCTTGTGATATTACTAGAAGGAATGACTCATACTAAGAAAGAATGACTCACACTAACTCATACAAGAAGATTGACTCAGAAGCAGAGCAGAAAATGAACACTGCTCTGATACCACTCTGTCACAGCCCCAAATCCCGAGGGACGGCAGAAGCCGGGGTGCGACTGGGGTTGGATTAAAGAAGCGGGGAAGAAGGGGGCTAACTGACTAAACATACATAAACGACATCAAACATTCAATGAACAAGACTGGAATATAATAAAGGAAGAGTTAATCACGAGTGATTACTCGACAAAAGTACACAGAAGAGGCTAAGTTCAAAATTACAGACTTAACTACAGTGTATTGTTCAGAAGGTGTGTTTGAAAAGATTTAGAGTTCTGCAGCGGAAGAGTTCTAACTAAAGCATCCTATCTTTCAACTCAACATCAACCGTCGCCGCTCACCGTCGCTTCAACCTGCACATTTAGAAAACAATGCAGGGCTAAGTACAAACGTACTTAGTGGGCACGATGCCGAAATTATAATCATAAGTATAAATAATCCGACATTTTATAACCGTAGCGCATCGGGGTTTTGTTGAAAAGGCCCGTGCCTACTAAACATTTTCTGACTGATTTGCATAAAGCAGCTTGCGCAAGCATTTTAGAGTATGTTATGTTCAATCTTGACCCAAACTAATTCACCATGGCTGGTACCCCTCAACAGGATATCACATACACCACAGGTTACAAAGTGCACTAACTCTGGAAAGCACTTAGCAGCTAACTCAGAGCCGATCGTTAGTTAACCTAGTTAGATTAACTCTAAAAGTCTGGAAAACCCGAAGGTTAACTCAGAAATCTGGAAAACACGAATGTTAACTCAGATAGGTACAAGAGAACTCACATAAAATAGTTGAAACAGTTTATGCCAAGATTATCACTTTGAAAACACAATTATCGAAGCGATAAATAATACTTTCGAGTTGTGGAAAAACCCACATTTTATTTGATATAGATAAAAGCCCACCTTGTAAATACAGAACTTATAAGCAAAAGCTTCCAACTTTGGATCTTCCGTCCTTTCTCTACAGTTGGCTTCCTCCTTCATCGTAAAATAAATATACTTAAAAACGGGTCGTAACGATAATCGATTAAAAAGAATCGAAGAAGGTTTTAGTTGTTTTATTCTTTAGGCATTTGCACGCTTAATTAATTCGTTTTACTTAAACGGGAAACGAGATTCGTACCAATCTCGTTTAGAACTAGGAAGCTCTCACATTCGACTCTCGGGTCAGTAGAGAAGGTAGTCGATATCTTAATACGACTTTAAAGATTAAAAGAAACTAAGTTGGAAAGGATCAACTTAGGCGATTTACTTTATAGCTCATTTCACGACTTATGAAAGTTCTCGTTTATTACTTCTTTAATGAAAGGATAAAATATATGATCTCGACTGGTTTTCATCACTCAAGGTCCTATACTTGACTCTAGGGTCAGTAGGTAGATGTTCGATAGATAAAAACGGCTTAAACGATTGAAAGAAGCTAAGTTGTGAACTAAACAACTTAGAAAACAAGAAACTGAAAATTTACTGCACAGTCTAGTAACTCTGGAGGCTGTCCAGAACAGAGGGCTTGGAAACAGGGGGTGAGCCCTGTACCATTAGAAAGCTTTGGAAGTCTAGATCGCGCTCCAATTTACGGATCACAAATCCGATAAACGAGCTGGAAGATATAACAGTTTCCGGCGAGGGTCGCAAAACTGCCGTGGAAACCCTAATTGATTGATAAGTTCGCCGTATAACGTTTTAGGTTCGTTTAAATTATCGTATTCAACTTTTTTAGAAACTGGACTCTCAAGGCAGTCATCACGTACCTCTGTAGGTGACAAACTCCTTCTCAACTTGCTCAAAGGCATGACGTTCTAACGTCGGATTTCAACTAACAAGTACTATACCAATCAAAGAAATCCAAACGCGTTCTAGTTCTTGATTACAACTATAACCTATATTATATCAACCCGGATGCTTATGATGTCAACTAGAAAGTTGTTTTAAATTTCATTATAAACAATAATATCAAGTTAGAATTTTCATCCGACTTCCTGATTATTAGTTACAACTAGATATTCGTCTCTTACGCGATTTCCAAAAGTCGTCGGTTTTCGTTCAAATTTTACGACGTTAAACTACGTCTAATGTGAACCATTTTTATGCATGCAAACACATCTTAACATCTTTATAACTCAGTTTACATAGTGATCTTTGCCTCTTATACTTCATTAAACTTTTTTAGAAAATTTCCAATTAACTTCTATTATCCACTAATATGATTTGCAACATAATCAACTAACAAATCATCACTTAATATCAAACATGTATCAACTCCTATTTATTCTATAAATTTCTGGTTTTATATAGATGTTAAGGGGTTGATTTTCTTCTCTAATTAACATCACTTATTCACTAATCAAACTATTATAACAACTATTAATCACTTACAATTCCAAAAACAACTAACATGCAAAAACCCCTAATTTATAATTCAAACCCTAATTGAATTTCATAATAACATAGGGCTTTCAATCCCTTTTCATTCCAAACGCTAATTAAGCATCTACTAAACATGAATCCATGATCAAAAGAAGAAAATTAGAAATTCTATCATTTTCCCAAAAAATTCTGCATTAACATAGATGTTAGGATTCTTGGTTTTGATCCATTTTAATCTCCAATTATCATATCTAATACATCCAATTACATTGTTCTAAGCTCAAATCATCTATCCCACAACCTTAAAATTTCGAACAAGATGGAAAAGAGAAGAAAAAAGAAAACTAAATGGATAGAAATGGAGAGGAGATCATTACCTAGAGAATTAACAAAGGATGTGTAGAGTTTTGTTGGATGAATTGTGACTTGTATGAACTCTTCAAGCTTTGAAGGTGTTCTTCAATGGTGGATAGAGGTGGAGAAGATGAAGATGATGAAGAATGGAGTGGTGCAGCCGAAAAAAGAGAGAGAAATGGGATGAAAATGATTTTTGTTCAAGTTTTGGTTATGATGAATAGTTTGAAAGTTGTATAAAGTGTAGACTTGGTGTCACTTAATTACACAAGTCAACATGCATGTTTGCCACTCATGAGGTGAGGTGTCGGCTGCATGGAGGTGGTTTAAAGGGTTACGGGTTTTTCCGGCGCGATCCGACGTTACGGGAAAACGAACGACGAAAAACGTTGTTCGATACAAAAATCGTCGTGATTCGATTTGACTTGAAAATTCTAGTGTATGAACTTAATTAGAAAATAAATTTATAAAAATTTATTTTGACAAAAACTCGGGACGACAAGTCCGAGTTTCGTCCGGAAAAACGTAAAAACAAACTTTCTCGGCGTGTTCGTATTGCGATTTTGTAAACGTAAAATTAAACGGTTTTCCGTTCTTAGTTTACAAACTAAGAATTTTTCGTACGCTCTAACCTTAAATACAGTAGCCGTCTAGCAGACTTCTATAATTTATTTTTAATAACGGATTCGACCGTTAGCCTTAGAATTCAAAAATTATAAATTTAGGCGTGCAAAGCCATTTATTTAATTAACTTTAAATGTTAGAACGTAAGGATTTTACGGGGCATTACACCATACCCAGCCTTTGGTAAAGTGAGTGAAAATTTAAGGTAGATCACAACATAGACTCTAAACAAAACTTTAAAAACATTTAGACTCAAAACAAATTAAGAAAAACACAAAATAACCAAAAAAAAAAAACCTAAACTACTAAAAACTGGGAGGATAAAATCATTGGGCAGGGGTAGAATCTGACCTGGTCGGATCAATCTTCAAGGCACTCATAATCTCAGCAAGGGCATGCTTGTTCTCCAGTCCAAGTTGCTCCAGTCTGGCATTGCTTTCCTCCAGCTTGGTCAAACGCTCCATCATCCCTGCCACATCTTAGGCAGGCAACACCGGAGGACTGGGCACTCCGCCTCCAACTGACTGAGTAGGAGTGTCAGCAACTTGGGCAGGCTCGTCCGGTGGAATCACAAACACCAATGTTCCTTCATCATCCCTTCCACACACGTCCATGGCAGCCAGGCAAGCGAGGTCCAGGCGTTCATTTTGCATTGGTTGTAGCTGCGTAGTGGCTTCGTCAAATCCGTGCATCCCAATAGCATAGCGAGTCACTAGGTGGGCAAGGGAAAAACTCTGATTGCGAGAGTTAACTACATCCTTAAAATGGTGCATAGCATAAGCCCCAAAATTGAGCCTTTGCTTGTGCACCATGCTTGACAGTATGAAGATCTCCTGGCGAGTGACTGAGTTGCTGCTATCCTTCTTCCCGAAAAAGTTGTAGGCAAGGATTCGGTGACACACCCTCAAGGCATCATCCTTTATCATATGCCCCTTTGTCGTGCCAACCTTGAAGAAGGGATCATCACTGAACTCTGCCCATTTCCTTGCCCACTCATCAACATCCAACTGAAGAATGTACCTCAGCACTCCCTCGTACTCCTCGCTCCTTATTGTGCAAAAATCCTCAATGCCCAACGCCTGGTTCAAATCATTCACCGACAGCTCCTCGCTTTGCCCCATGAATCTAAACTGCATGCACTTCGTGTTGTGATTCCCCACCGTGGGACTCCTAACTTGCAAATTCTGATAGAACTCATACACCAACTCCGGATACACCCTCTCTTGCCACTCCAAAAACTTCTCCCATCCTATAGCTGCGAAATACCCATGCACTTCTTCCCATACCCAACTCTTTCAATGCGCTCCGATCAACCAATTTGGGGAGAATGATTTCCCTCCTTAGCATATTCCCTATTCCATGATTAGAGGCTCTGCTCGACACTGAGATGCACCACTTGGGTGGTGCAGATACCACCTCTTTGTCTTTGGCAACAGACCCTTCTGCCTTGACTTTCTTGGTTGGGGGTTCCTCCTTTCCTTCCTTAACTTGTTCATCCTCCGTAGCCTCTGAATCATGCTGCTCCACCAAAACCAGATCTCCTTCATCATCTCCAACGGGTACGTTGTCCTCCTGCTCTGGTTCCTTACCAAACGAACCGCCTGCCTCAAACACAGCGGTTTCCTCCTCATTGAGTGAAGGAGCAGGTTTATCTACAAGCATTTGTGCAACATCATTTTCTTCCTCCATATGAGAAGAAGAACTAGCTATGGCTGATGATTTGGGTAAAGTTTTTCGAATTGCTTTGGAGGGAGTAGTAGTTTTGGATGGGGACTTGGATGACTTCGAAATTTTAGCTGCCTTTTTATCTAAGGCTTTGCTACTGCGAGTGTTCTTCCTTGTGAGAGTGGTGAGGATTTTGTTTCTGCAAAAGTAGAGAGGGGGAGAGGGAATCGAAGAGTTCCGGTTTGAATTTAGAAAATGAATGAAAATTGTGAGAGAGAGAGAGGGGTGTAGTAGTAGGCTAGAAAGTAGGGTATACATATGTGATTCGACAGTTACAACAACTGCTAGTGGATGTGACGTGCTGATGTCATCCACGTTTTCCTACTTTGCTTGCCTCGCATTCACCGAGTTCAGCCTCTCCTCGACCAACACGAACTCTTTGCTCGCATATCCTCTCTACATACCTGCCATGCACACATAGATGCAAAACTCACTTCCAAAACAAAAACTACTGTCCTATGATTAGAAAATAAAAACTAAAATAAAATTACGAAAAGAAAAAATACAAAAAAGGAAAACTGAAAATAAAAAGTCACTAGGTTGCTCCTAGCCAGCGCCCCAGTTCACGTCGTGGGCACGACATAGTCATGCTTGCCCCTAGACAGGCATCATCACGTGGACTTCCTCCTTGTCCACGTCTGCATCCTTCTTATCTCCATAGAAATGCTTCAACCTCTGACCATTGACCTTAAAATAATTGGACGACTTTGGGCAATAAATATCCACAGACCCATTAGGAAATTGTGTCACAACTTCAAATGGTCCAACCCACTTCGACTTAAGCTTGCCTTGCATAAACTTGAACCTTGACTGATATAGCAGAACCGCTTGCCCAGGCTCAAATTTCTTTTCCTTGATCAATTGGTCATGAACCTTCTTCATCCTTGTCTTGTACAAAGTAGCATTATCATAAGCCTCAATCCGAATTTCCTCTAACTCTTGCAACTGCAACTTCCTTTCTTTGTCAATATCATTCCAATCATAATTGAACTTCTTCACTGCCCAATACGATTTATGCTCTAATTCCACAGGCAAGTGACATGGCTTCCCAAACACCAACCGGTATGGTGACATGCCAAAAGGTGTCTTGAAAGCTATACGATATGCCCATAATGCATCGTCTAAGTGCAAACTCCATTCCTTTCCATTTTGCCCAACTGCCTTTCTCAATATGGTCTTGATGATTCTATTTGTCAGCTTTGCTTGCCCATTGGCTTGCGGATGATAGGCAGTGGTAACTCGATGATGGACTCCATATTTCTTAAACAGCTTGTCAATGGTAGAATTGCAAAAATGCGACCATTGATCACTTATGATTACTCTTGGAACTCCATATCGATTGAAAATATTCTCCTTAAGAAAAGTCGCAACCACACGGGCATCATTAGTTGGTGTAGCCTTCGCCTCTACCCATTTCGACACGTAATCAACTGCTAAGATAATATACTGATTTCCTTTTGAGCTGGGCAAAGGTCCCATGAAATCCATTCCCCATATGTCAAAGATCTCCACCGGCATGATTAGGGTCATGGGCATCTCATCCCTTCTAGTTGCATTACCTTCTTTTTGACACTTGAAACAATTCTTGCACCATTCATAAGCATCCCTAAAAATCGTAGGCCAAAAGAAATCACAATCAAAAATCTTCCTTGCAGTCATTCGGTGCCCAAAGTGACCTCCACATTTCCTGTTGTGGCAATGCTTCAAGATACTTTTTGTCTCCCAGTCAGGCACGCACCTCCTTAATCCTTGGTCAGCACACTTCTTCCATAAGTAGGGATCATCCCAAACGTAGTTTTGACTCTCCTTGAGAATCTTCTGCCTTTGGTAGTATAAAAGATCTTCCTGAACCTCCCTTGTACTCTTAAAGTTTGTAATGTCAGCGTACCAAGGCTCTCCATGAAATTGAGCTTCACTCATACATAGATGCTCGTCAGGAAAAGTCTCCGTGATGGGCACGGAGTCTTCTTCTCTAACTATCCTACTCAAGTGATCCGCTACCAAATTCTGAGCTCCACTTTTATCTTTGATCTCCACATTGAACTCTTGCAAAAGCAAAATCCAACGTATAAGCCTTGGCTTCGACTCTTTCTTGTTCATGAGGTATCTCAGCGCTGCATGGTCAGTGTAGACAATTGTCTTGCCCCCGAGTAAATAAGATCTGAACTTTTCAAAGGCAAACACAACAGCCAAAAGCTCTTTCTCCGTGGTGGTGTAATTGATTTGTGCTGCATTGAGAGTTTTAGAGGCATAATATATAACATGGTTTTCCTTACCCCTCTTTTGACCAAGAACTGCTCCCACAGCATACCCACTTGCATCGCGCATCAACTCAAATGGCATACCCCAATTAGGGGGTTGTATCACAGGTGCCGTGACCAAGCATTCATTCAACACGTCAAATGCCTTTTGACAACCTGCATTAAATTCCCACTCTACTTCATTTTGGAGCAATCTCGTCATTGGTTGGACAGTCTTAGCAAAATCCTTCACAAACCTCCTATAGAATCCAGCATATCCCAAGAATCCTCTTAATTGCTTGGTGTTGGTTAGATAAGGCAACTTGGAGATGACATCAATCTTCGCCTTGTCAACCTGTTGTAGATATCGAAAATTTAAAGAAATATTTTATTGATTTTAATATTTTATTTTATCATGTAATCTTATGATATCCATATTAAATAAGTTATTTAATTGATAAATATATCTTTATATGGTGATAAATATCTATTTCTTTGGGAACAAGTAAAAGATATACATCAATATTTAAGAGCCAATGAGATCGTGCCACCTCATCCCTCAAGCCCATGATGGAGCCTAAAAGCCCACCAAGTCCACCATATTTTTCCCTATAAATAGAGGTCTCCACACAACTTTAAATCACACCTAAAATTCATCTTCAAGAGCTCAAGAATTAAAGAGAGAAATTATCTAAGATTTCTCTTTCAATATTCAAGGTGTCCCAGCGAGATTCAAGGCGTTCTTCGTGGGAAGCAACGCGTTCTTCGACGGAAATATCTCAAGTGGTGTTTGATCCGAAAACAAGGCGAGAGTCCTCCAAGTTAACGTTATAAAGCTCGACGCTCAACGTTACTTCGGAAACAAGACAAAAGTCCACCGCATCAACACCACCAATCACAAAGCTCAAGTCAACGTCATCAAGTCAAAGATCAAGTCAAAGCTCAACGTTTACTTAGGAAGCAAGGCGAAAGTCATCTACGTCAACGTTATAAAGCTTGAAGATAAAGTCCAAAGAGATCAAGGAGGCATACTTCTTATCAAATCTCAAAGGCTATCAAGTCCAAGGAGGTGAAGGAGGCATACTTCTCCATCAAATCTCGAGGGCTGCTTGAAGACCGTTCGAGGATCAACTTGAAGAGAAAAATCGGAGGATCAAATAGAGATTGAACCCGCATATATTCGAAATTCGTATATTTGTAATCATATTTGTGTTTATTGAATAAATACATATTTTGTGTTTACAAATTTTGGCACGCCCGGTGGGACAATCTCTACCTCTCATCTCTTCTCTTCGCCAAATCCAAAGAAGATGTCTACAAGTCTTGAAGAGCAAATCGCGAAGTTGACAAAGCTTGCAGAAGGACTTGCCAAACACTTAGAAGAACGAGATGTTCAACTCGCAAAGCTGGAAAATGCAAATACTTTGGATACGAGAAGCCAACAAGCAAAGGACGATCAAGAAGCTGAGCTTTTCATGGAGCCAAAAGATGGTGACAAATCTCCGACTAAGGAGCTTGAAGTCTCTTCCAATGGATCGATGCATGCCGATCAACTCAAAGCACTCATCAAGAAAACAATCAAGGACAAGTTTGATGGGACCTCCAAATCATCATGGACTTATAGATTGAAAGCTTGAAGATGCCGATCGGCTATCAGCCTCCAAAGTTTCAACAATTTGATGGCAAAAGAAATCTAAAGCAACATATAGCCCACTTCGTGGAGATTTGCAACGATGCTAGAACATATGGAGATCACATGGTGAAACAGTTCGTGCGTTCCTTGAAGGACAATGCCTTTGATTGGTATGCTGACTTGCAGCCAAATGCAATTGATAGTTGGAGGCAATTGGAGCAAGAATTCCTCAATCGCTTCTATAGCACTCGAAGGACGGTGAACATGGTGGAGCTTACAAAGTCAAGTCAATGTAAAGACGAGCCCGTCATCGACTACATCAATCGTTGGAGGAACTTAAGCTTAAATTGCAAAGATTGCTTATCTGAAACTTCTGCAATTGAGATGTGCACTCAAGGCATGCATTGGAGTCTTCAATATATCTTAAAAGAAATTCAGCCAAAGACCTTCGAAGAATTGGCTACAAGAGCTCATGACATGGAGTTGAACATAATCGCAAATGGAGTTGAAGATCTTTCAATTGAAGATGATCACAACTTTGAAGAAAATCAAGAAGCGACCCATGGGAGCAAATCTCCTAAAGAAAGTTCAAGTGATGAAGAAGCTATAAGTGAAGACGAAGAAGATGCTACAAATCAATCTTCTGATACTCGGTAGAATCCATGAAGTCAATGCTCCTTGATAAGAGCTTAAACTGTCTAAAATGCTCCTAGATGCGAGCAAAAACCGTCTAAACTTTTCAATCAAATAACTTCAAACGCTCCTTGATAAGAGCATAAACTGTCTACAACGCTCCATGACGCATGAGCCTAAACTGCATGTTACTCCTGGCCCGCATGAGTATAAACTGTGTACAGCGCCCCTCCTTAAAACTATAATCAATTTTTTTTTGAAGAATCGTCCAAGTCAAAGACTCCTTAATACGAGTATAAAATGTTTACAAATTCAAATCAAGTGAAGACTCATTGACACGAGTATAAAAAATCTACAATTAAAATCAAATGGATGCTCCTTGATACGAGCATAAACTATCTAAAATCAAGTCCAAATTCAAGACTCCTTCAAACGAGATTAAACTTTCTATCAAATTCAAGACTCCTTGAAACGAGTTTAAACTTTCTAACATATTCAAGAACTCCTTGAAACGAGTATAAACTTTATTTCAAATTCAAAGAACTCCTTGAAACGAGTTTAAACTTTCTAGCAAATTCAAGAACTCTTGAATATGAGTATAAACTTTCACAAGTTGAAGTTCAAGAACTCCTTGGTATGAGTATAAACTATCTAACAAATTTAAATTTATCGAGATTCATTCATTTTCACGAGAAGTCGTCCATGAACAAGTCTCGAGGGGGCATTTGTAGATATCGAAAATTTAAAGAAATATTTTATTGATTTTAATATTTTATTTTATCATGGAATCTTATGATATCCATATTAAATAAGTTATTTAATTGATAAATATATCTTTATATGGTGATAAATATCTATTTCTTTGGGAACAAGTAAAGGATATACATCAATATTTAAGAGCCAATGAGATCGCGCCACCTCATCCCTCAAGCCCATGATGGAGCCTAAAAGCCCACCAAGTCCACCATATTTTCCCCTATAAATAGAGTTCTCCACACAACTTTAAATCACACCTAAAACTCATCTTCAAGAGCTCAAGAATTGAAGAGAGAAATTATCTAAGATTTCTCTTTCAATATTCAAGGTGTCCCGGCGAGATTCAAGGCGCTCTTCGTGGGAAGCAACGCATTTTTCGACGGAAATATCTCAAGTGGCGTTTGATCCGGAAACAAGGCGAGAGTCCTCCAAGTCAACGTTATAAAGTTCGACGCTCAACGTTACTTCGGAAACAAGACAAAAGTCCACCGCATCAACACCACCAATCATAAAGCTCAAGTCAACGTCATCAAGTCAAAGATCAAGTCAAAGCTCAACGTTTACTTAGGAAGCAAGGCGAAAGTCATCTACGTCAACGTTATAAAGCTTGAAGATAAAGTCCAAAGAGATCAAGGAGGCATACTTCTTATCAAATCTCAAAGGCTATCAAGTCCAAGGAGGTCAAGGAGGCATACTTCTCCATCAAATCTCAAGGGCTGCTTGAAGACCGTTCGAGGATCAACTTGAAGAGAAGAATCGGAGGATCAAATAGAGATTGAGCCCGTGCATATTCGATATTCTTATAATTGTATTCAAACTTATATTTATTTGAATAAATACATATTTTGTGTTTACACCTGTATCCCTCTTTCTGAAATCACGTGTCCAAGCACAATGCCTTCTCGTACCATAAAGTGACACTTTTCATAGTTCAACACCAAGCTCTTGTCCACGCATCTACTCAAAACCAACTCCAAATGCCCAAGACAAGCCTCAAAAGATTTTCCATAGATGGTGAAATCGTCCATGAACACCTCGATGCAATTCTCCAATAAGTCTGAAAATATGCTCATCATGCACCGTTGAAACGTGCCCGGGGCGTTGCATAAACCAAAGGGCATGCGGCGATACGCAAACATCCCGAATGGGCAAGTAAACGTTGTCTTGTCCTGGTCTTCTTGGGCAACCCATATCTGCATGTATCCAGAGTATCCATCCAAGAAGCAAAAGTACTTATTCCCTGCCAGCCTTTCCAACATTTAATCAATGAACGGTAAAGGAAAATAATCCTTCCTTGTTGCCTTGTTAAGCTTCCTATAGTAAATACACATCCACTATCCCGTTTGGAGCCTTGTAGGCACAAGCTCATTTTTCTCATTCTTGACCACTTGGATCCCTGACTTCTTGGGCACCATGTGTACCAGACTTGCCTATTTGCTATCTGGAACTGAGTAGATAATGCCCAAGTCAAACAGTTTGAGTAGCTTCTTCATAACTACTTCCTTCATGGCTGGGTTTAACTTCCTTTGAGGATCTCTAGTCGGCTTAGCATCATCTTTCATCAAGATATGGTGAGTGAAAAGAGATGGACTAATGCCTTTGATGTCGGCAAGGGTCCAACCAATTGCATCTTTATAGCGCATAAGGACATCTCGAACTCCATCTTCTTCTTTCTTGCTTAACTCCGAGTTTATAATTACAGGTTATGTATAATTCTATCCCAAAAATATGTACTTCAAATGAACGGGGAGAGATTTAAGTTCCAACCTCGGTGCTCGAACAAGTGAAGGCACCAATCTATCTTCATCTCTGATCTTGGGCAAGGCATATGGGGACAGTCAGGGTCCATCCACTTCCTCTGCTCCTAAGTACTTCAAAGCTCAACTAACCTGGAAAGAATTATCTGGGCTCTCTTCAACTCCTCCTTGAATGACTGCATTCAAGGGATCTTGATTTCCAAGAAGAGGGACTGCCTCTTCTACTGCTTGATCAACGTGGTCAATGTACTCGACCATCTCCGTATCTTGGGGGTGCTCCATCGCCTTAAATAAATAGAAAGTAACTGACTCCCCATCGAATTCACACATTAGTTGCCCTGAGTTACAATCAATTCTAGTCTTGGCAGTCTTCATGAATGGCCTTCCCAATAGCATGACTGATACTTTAGCTCCTATCTTGCCCATGTCAAGGACATAGAAATCTGCTGGGAAAATTAAATTCTCCACCTTGACTAGCACATCTTCCAGTATGCCCTCAGGGTACACATTAGACCTATCCGCCAAGTAGATAACCATCCTTGTAGGTTTGAGCGGTCCTATAACATCTTCATCGTACATGGACAATGGCATCACATTGATTGACGCACCTAGGTAGGGCATAGCGTGCTCAATCTTCATATTTCCAATTACGCAGGGAATAGCAAGCATCCCTAGATCTCCACACTTCTTGGGCAAGTCTCACTTCAGGACTGCTGAAACACTCTCTCATAAGAGAACCTTAGACTCGTCCACGCTTTTCACCTTCTTTGAGCAAAGCTCCTTCAGAAATCTTGCACACTTGGGCATGTTGCGTAGTGCTACGAGGATGGGCAAGTTGATCTCCACTTTTTGAAAGATCTTGAACATCTCGTGCAACTCTTCATCCTTTTTATTTCTTCTCAACCTAGTAGGAAAAGAAGCTCGAACAACAGGATTAGGTTTGACATAAACAGATTTTGGAATTTCTTCCTCGTCATCCTTCTCCTCATTTACTTCCTTCTCCTTCTCCTCATCTACTTCCTTATCTTTTCCCTCTACCTCTTTCTCCTTTTCCTTGGGGAACACAGTGTCAGAATCCGGCATCTGCACGCTATCGGGCAATGTCTTTCCTCCCCTCAATGTGACTGCATTAACTTGGGCCTTAGGGGGCACTTCAGGTTGGGCAGGCAGTTCACCTTGCCTCTTTTCAAATCTCGCCATAGCATTGACCAAGTTAGTCAGTTGGTTGGTCATGGTTTGAATGGCTCCCATTGTCTCCGTCCTAAACTTCTCAAGCTCCTGCTGTATCCTGATGTTATCCTTAGCAACTGAAGTTACTTGGTCCGTTAGGCTTGGCCTATTCTGATCTCTAACAGGATATTGTTGTTGTTGCTGAGGTTGTACTTGCTGATGTTGCCCAAACCCTTGGTAGTTATTGTTTCCATACCTCAAGTTCTCATGATTCCTCCATCCTGGGTTATAGAATTGTGAGTTCGAATTATATGGCCTCCCTTGGTTGTTGTTGTTGTTGAACCCTATTGCATTGACCTCTTCTTCCAAGCTTGGGCATTGATCTGTTGCATGCGTCATCGCCATGCAAATTCCACAAGCTCGCACCGCCTTCTTGTTGTTACCTGATAAAACAGTTACCAGGGCACCCATCTTGTTGAACATCTGGTCAAGCTTATCCTCCATTCCAGTCGAAGTCGGTGGTGCATTGGCTGTAGTTGTTGTTAGCTTGGGAAATTCTCCCCCATCGTCCCTCAGCTCTTCTGCAATTTCAGCAACCATCTTGAACACGACACTTGGTTGTTTTCTCATAACTGACCCTCCACAAGCTGCGTTGACCAATGCCCTCTCAATCGTTTTTAGTCCAGCCACGAAACATTGGATCAAATCATGTTCCGCAATTTGATGGTGAGGGCACTTTGCTAGCATCTGCTTGAATCTGTGGAAGTACGAGTAAAAATCCTCTCCAATTCCCATCTTAATGCATGTAATCATCTTCCTCATCTTCTGAATTCGGGCGGCTGGAAAGTATTTTTCCAAGAATTCCTGCTGCAGCTCTTGCCAAGTGGTAACACATCCGGTGGGCAATGAATAAAGCCACTCCCTTGCGTTGTCTTGCAAAGAGAATGGGAAGGCAATGAGTCTTACATATTCGCTCAGATTTCCATCAGTATGGATGGTTCTACAAGCCATCTCGAAATCTTGTAAGTGTCTTTGAGGATCTTCGCATGGGTGATCGCTGAACTTGGGCAGGATCTGAATAAAGTGGGACTTTAGTTTCCATCCTCGCGTGGGTGTAGGCAAAGTTATGCCTGAAGGCCTTAGGTTCATGGTGTTGGAAAACACCATCTCCCTTAAGGTATTCTCCTCCTCCACTAGGTGCTGCATTGACACTTCGCTTTGATTGTCTTCTTCTGCTTCGCTTGACAAAAAAGGTTCTTCCTCGTCGAAAGTCTCCTCTGAAATTCCTTCTAATGCCTCTTCTTTTTTCCTCTTCTCTGCTTGAATCTTCCTCAAGGTCAGGTTGATATTATCATCGTACCATGTTTCTCCTTCCATTCCTGTAAGGTTAGTTTCTTGCATAAAATAAGATCAAAGAAATTAGCACAACAGAAATTATGACTGTAATCAACTTCAAGGCAACGGCGCCAATTTTGACGCAACCATCGTTTAAGCTGCGACAAAATACAATTTGTATTTCACTCCTATGCCTACCCCTATGAACAGCTAGTTGGCAAGTACAGGGTCGATCCCACAGGGAGTTGCTGAAAGGTTGTATTGTGTATCTATCTACTATAGCCTTGGGCAACTGTCACTATCACCTTTGGCAAACTGCTGAAAGTAAATATCTGTAACTTGACAAGCAGAAAGATTAGTAATA
This sequence comes from Schizonepeta tenuifolia, assembly GCA_029490685.1. Taxonomy (NCBI): domain Eukaryota; kingdom Viridiplantae; phylum Streptophyta; class Magnoliopsida; order Lamiales; family Lamiaceae; genus Schizonepeta; species Schizonepeta tenuifolia. The sequence goes on along the minus strand of CM055955.1, from coordinate 13,079,449 downwards.
AAGATAATCCATATTTAGGTTTTGAATCCATGAGTATAACTTTATCTCGGTCATTGGTTCAAGAATATTTGTTGCGTAAGTGTGTCAGTGGTTATAGGCTAAAATTATGCAGGGTCCCCAATTGTCATGCCACCACGTACGCTACATAGTCCGCCCAGCTCCATCCTTATGTTCAGGTCTTGACAGGAACACCCTAGTCAATCCTCTTGCTTGCCCAAAAGTCCCCAGCATAACACTTTATAAGGCGCATGTTGGTCAAGCAGCATTTGGTTCTAGGTGGGCCCACTCCGGCATCATGAGATATCGAGGATCTCTATCCAACTTACTCCAGCATTGACACATCTTTGCAGGTCTAGGCCAAGACATACAACCCATTCTTGCCGCTCTCGAGGAACATAAGGCAAGTCCGACCAGCACTTGATAACCGTCCTACGATGTAGGAATCCGTATGTGCCCAGGGCTCGTTGGCCTTCCGAATTACCCGTAGCCACTGAACTTCTTTGGAATCGTTGCCCAATACCTTGGGAACACACTTATATACAACTATCAAGAACACTTAGACCTCACGAGATTTACAAGTTATACATCATATCATCTATCCTAAACCTGGATTTCAAGGCTTAGCTAGACATAAAGTAAATAGCGAAAGAAAAAGAGATAAAGAAAAACGTACTTGAATTAATATGATAAGCAAAAGATGTTCGCCCTATTGGGACTTAACAATAAACGAAAAATTGTATCTATGAACATAAACATAAATTGTTTGCTGTGGAAAACTAAACAAATAAAAGCTAGAAAAGTGTATCTTGCGCCTTACATGCATGGATGTATTTATAGAGTACAAGAACTAGGGTAAACCCACAAATGGGCCTTCTAGACAACGGATCGGCTGCTTCCATGTAAGGATCATCTGATAAGGTTGGAAAGAATTCCTTCCTTATCGCTAAAACATGTTGCTGTCAAAGTAGGAAACATCGATCTCAATGTTGTGCCTCAAGGAATTTGTTTCCTTGTAGGACTCTAACAGCTGCATCTTCACGCGCCAGCGCCGTTGCCTAAGCTCTGCACTCTGCCTTCCCTAGTTTCTCTCCCATCACTTGCCCACAACAGCCTGCACCTTGCCTTCTGGAGTGAAACACACAATCGTCTAGATTGACCATACCACTGAAAGTGGAGCAGCTCTTCATCTTGATTTGGACTTATGCCCTCGGTAGCTTGAGCCACGAGCACGGCTACTGTGGTCATTGCTTCGTATCGCCAGTTTCTTCTCTTTTAGCATGTTTTGACTCCAGTCCTGCCCAATTCCTACCTTTCCTTGCCCTGCCAGCTCAAGTGCCCTCCCAGACACTAAAATAGACTCGATCTAGACCTAAAACACACATGACAAGAGCATAAAATGTGGGCTCGTCACACTTCTATTGACCTTCGTATGGCATCATGTACGCCATGCAAGCTTCTTCGAAAGCAACGACATGATGACCATTACATTGTGCTCTTGGTTTGTTAATACGTGTGCATGTCATCTGGTCATGAATCACTCGACGCCGATGTCCTACGATGTGATATTTTTTCATGATTCGTAAGAGAGAAGTCCCCCCTGCCCATCGATCGCCTCAAATCCCGAAAATTCCAACTATGAGGCGAACCTCAGCTACGCTTTATCAAGGTTGGCAAGTGTGATTTTGCCCATATATTGCCATGGCATCGAGCGCATCATCTCTATTAGAAACACTCCTATTGACCTCCGTATGGCATCATGTACACCATGCAAGCTTCTTCGAAAGCAATGACATGATGACCATTGCATTGTGCTCTTGGTTTGCTAATATGTGTGCATGTCGTTCGGTCATGAATCACTCGACACCGGTGCCCTATGATGTGATACTTTATCATGATTCGTAAGAGGAAAGTCCCTCCTACCCATCGATCGCCTCAAATCCTAAAAATTCCAACTACGAGGCCAACCTCGACTGCGCTTTATCAAGGTTGGCAAGTGTGATTTTTTCATGATTCATAAGCAAATATATATGTTCTCCATCATTTGCCTTGACATATAACGTAAAATTCCGAAACATGTCACGCACCTATAAACACACCATGTACGTGATCCCCATTTATAAAATGTATGCTTACATAAAGTTCCTGAACGAGCGAATGTACTTTTGAATTAATGGCCTTCAGCACCATCCACTACTAATACAGTACATAGTAGCCACAGGCCACATTACATTAATTCAACCACAAACTCAAGGAAGACGCAACATTACATGTTAATTTGCACCAAAAGTAATAATAGTACTTAGAGTAGTAGCATGAATGGTTTTTCTTGAAAACGTCTGTTAACGTTGTGGTTGAAACAGTGTCTGAAGCTTGCCGTAAAATGGCTCTTGTTGCAACTAATATACTTCGGTTAATGGGTTTGCCTGTGGTTATGAAACACCATTTATTTATAATTCAGTTTAGATCTGTGTATATATTTAAACTTTAACATTAATACTTACAGTGACTATTCTATCTCATTCCATTTCGGATACAGCCATATGTATGCCTCTATGGCCGTTCTGCAACAAGTATTTGAACGTCCAGTACCTCGATCTAAACTGCTCTACTTTCCTCCACACTGCAGGGATCGGGTAATCTTTTTCAAACATGAGAATCATAGAACTCCGAGCATATAGAATCACTTCACGGTTGTTGTTGCCTCCGGCTAACCATGTTCCTGCAACATACGCGTGCAGCAGTAATTTCAAAAAGTATAACTCTTCAATCATACTCCACAATCTTTCTCCATCATTTTCAAAATGCTTCCGCCATACAATCTTGCGAACGCTCATTTTTCACTAGATTTCACTACCGATGGGTTGGCCAACAGAGAAGCAACAAATATGAAATACAGGACTACGAACTTCTCTAATATAACGCGCAGTGACAGTAGTTGGTGTACAGAGTCATCAAGTCAAATCAAGCAAATGCAAAACTTGTAAAACGAGCAACCATTAGCAACAAAAGTCAAAAGTTTTCTGACATGGCTACATTAAACTTAAAGTGTACTACATAGGCTACTAACTAAGACATGACCACTTTTTTCTTCTTTCTTCAAAAATAAAAACTAAGACATGACCCCACAACATACAACCACTTTTAATCCCAGGGCACGTACACGTGTTCTCCGCCGTACCCTTCCAGATTAACCAGCACCTGGAAATCAACATTGTACACACCATGATCTTCGAATATCTCCGTCAACTCTTTGTAATAAGGTTCCCCTTCTGTTTGAAAACATTTCATTTGTTCGGTCTTCTACATAAAATCAAAAACACTATGAAAACCTAAAAATAGGTAAGCGATGAATACCTAAAAATAGGAGTGCTTTTGTTGTGTATCACCTCTTTGGCAGACTCAAAATATTTGGGGGTGACAAATATTATATTTGTGTTAGCGTCGTACATTACTTTTGGATTTTTGATAAATTCTCGAAACGTACGAAAGGAATCCCTCGCTCGCCATAATTGGCAAATGATATCAACTGGTAAATATATATGCGACCCTAACAAATGATTGTTGAACACCAGAAACAACCACCAACTATGAAGTGCCATTCTCATCCCATGTGGCTGAGATAAATCATAGTCGTTGCGCCATTCGTAGAGTTTATCGATGACGGTAGGTTTGTCGTTGACATTCCATATCTTGATTTTTCGGTCCTCGCGATCGAGTTTTAGAGACGGGTAATAAGGCATTATTTCAAGAACAAGATGGATACTGATACTCACAGAGTTGGGTTGGACAAAGAGTTCTAATTTGACAGAGTTAGGTTGGATGAAAGCGGAGTGTAGAGGCTGCGGATGAACTCGTGTGATTGATGGGATTTATAGCCATCTCCACATACGCCAGTGTGAGTCTGTGTCGTCACGGCGTCAACTTGAAGAAGCAAAGATTCATATACGTAATGATGACTACTATTCATCACGGTGACTGTTGGTAAAAGTTGCACACCTACCAACAAAATAAATTAACTTCTCTTGTAAAACTAATCGTCTGGCCGATAAAGTCGAGATAAGGCTGATACGCTTATTTTCTTCGAAAACTGACACGGCATTAAAATTGATGGAGGTTAATTAACTTAATTAAAGATAAGAATGAAGAAAAACTGATCGTCATGCACCCAATCGATTCAGCCGGTTCCTGGCCGATAATAAGCCGATAAGTCGATAACTTAATTAGGGTTATAAAATCCTCCCTCCCATTTCTATGCATGCAAATCTCGTGAGATCGCACCAACCTCTGAACACCATGTCGTGCAGAACCCACAACAGTGCTCAAGCTACTGGCCTATACAACTTGACTGATATTGTCAACATTCCCCCACGAAAGAGGCAAGTTGTTGTCTTCTACAATGAAAGTTGGACTTCTCATATGGAGAATGTTTTTGTAATCCAGTTACATATGGATTTCAAGTGCATGTTGTGAAAAGCAGGCAAAGATAATCGCCGATGTGTCGCAAGAGCCGCTGAATTTTTCGTAGATTACCTCCATGGCAGATTTTAGTGTTCAATTCTTGTAGCGCATCGTAGATTTCTTCAAGGAAAGGTACGAAACATTTCTGTCCCTCCTAAGTCATGCCCAAATGAAAACAATCAAACACCTATATGAAGGATTGCTTGTCGCCCCTCGTAGTCCAGAAGCATGGGCAACAATTATACGGGTAAGTCTACAGCAACTCCTTCATTGCGCCAAAGGATTTACTTTCCTACTTTTATTTTGTGCATAAATTTAATTTACATAATTGTTCCATTACGTAGGACAAGCCATTGGCTGCTGTGTACGAGGTGGAAGGTGACTTTCACTACGATACATTTCAAAAGTTGTTCAATCCATCACACGCAATTGGTGAGCTGGTGGTGATGAGTCATGCTGGTTATGATGTTGATGAGGATGACGATAGTAGGTGGCGCGAGTACTAATTTAGTTTCATTTCAAATTTGTTATTTAGTAATTGTGTAGGTTTCTTGTCGAACTTGTAATCTATGTATATATGATCGGCATCTATGAAGTATGAACTTCGATTGTAATTTATGTATGACTGAACTTCGATTGTGAATTGCATTATAAATACACAATAAGGACCTGCCCTTTTTTTATGTACATAATAAGGACCTGCATTACATGGAATTTTTTCTTTCACCTTCAAATGAGATCAAATTATCATACAACTTGGCCATCAGATCCTAAATAACATCAGATTCTAAGACAACAGCAACTATGCTACATACATAGCAAGAGACTTTATGAAATCATTGAACAAGCAAAAAACCAACAAAAACTACAGCATAAACAGTATCATAATCTTCCAATTCATATTTATCACCTTTTTCTCAAATTTCTTCAAGTCTTCAACAACTCCTTCAACAGCTACAACATCTTCACTAGCTTCAACACCTTCATCGTTACTGGTAATGTTGTTAATTTTCCTCTCGCGAAGAAGTTGTTGTAACGCCAGCTCCCTTTCAACCTTCAACTTGTTTATACAATTAACATAGAACGGCGTTAGCTCTGGCTCCATCCAATTCCAATAGCTACAACCTCCCAGCTACATAAAAAACTATCATCATTCAAGTTAATTCAATAAAGCAAAGCGCTGAATTTACAATAATTAATTGTTCATACCTGACCTCTACGAGTACAGACGTAGTACCGCCTCTTCGGGTTTGCTGGAGAGTTTGACGTCCTCAATATCGGAGGTTGAGGTACTAGACATAGGCATAGCCTCTGCCTATTCGTCAAGACATTTTGCAAAGAGGAAGAAGCCATCACCGAAAGAGGGAATGAATCTGTGCCCTAAATACGAGAAGAAGCGTTATTTTCCAATGTGCGAGACGTCGTTTGGTTCGTTAGTCAGGCCCAGTTGCCAGAAAAAGTTTCAATTTTGGCTCATCGATCAATGCAATTGTTGTAGGTTTCAAATAGGACAAATTCACTTGTTGGCCAACCTTGGCTATGGTTCATATGCGTTGGCTGCAACCGGTGGTAAATTTATCAAAGCCAACAACATTGGAGAGACAAATGATTGGAGATTTAGGTGCAAATGTGGAAGGTGAGCTAACAAAGATCGTGAAGTAATGCTTACAGCTATATTAAGACATGCAACAAATCAATTTAGCCTGATGAGCATTTGTGGGATGCATGTCAAATTCACCAACTCAATAATACAAAATGCACTCCCTTGAGAAGAATACAAGTCATTCTCAAAGGTCCAAAATAGTGTGTTGACCAAGATGAGAAAATAAAAGTGTTTTAAGATATTCGTAATCAAGTACAAAAGTTCTTAAGTCGAGCGGCAATGATGTTGGTGATAAATGAGATTAGCGCAGTAATCCCTGCGGTAGATGCTGCAATCTGATGGATTAACCTTGCTAATGCCACCATGAGGGAAGACCATGGCTTTGATATACTTCAATTCCAGCACTCCTGAGTCGGCAAGTATGGAATGTGCAATGTGCTCCGTTTCCAAGTGCAGCTTCCACAGTGTGTGGTCGATAACGGGAACCTTCCTTTTAGAATCTGGTACCGATATCGATGTGATGATCGACATATTTTCTAGCATTTCATCGAACAGCGACACTTCTAATCCAACTTTCGCTGGATCATACACATTGATCCGCTGCAATAGGAGGTCCACCTTGTATGCAATCCAATGAGTATCTCGGAGACATCCAACACCGAAGACATTGTCGGCTTCGGACCACGGGATCACACGTGAATGCTTTAGGAGTACACCTTTTGCGTAGTTCTCGACAGCCTCCATAACGTATAGACTTTGGTCTCCATTCAGCGATCGCTGATGTACAAATTGTATCGACGGTCAGATATAAACAAGGTTGGAAACTCAGTCATAGGAATGTAATTTCCGAACATATGTGTAGTGATAAAAAGAATCTTACCCAGCAACATGTCTCTAAAATGGACCAACGACGTAACCTGCTTCCCGAAAAGGCCGTTGTCAAACTTCAGTGCCAACATGTTCAACAACGCATCCATGTGCTACAACATACCATTAAAATACAGTTGTTACCAAACTGCATGATGTAAGCTAAGCAATAAAGCAAAAATGAAGGGCCAAAATTCTTACACTTCCAGACAGATGGCTGCCATCATCCTATAGTTGTTGTAGCTAGTCTGCATCCGCGGTTACTACACTGTCCGAGGGCACATGCAATTGCTTACTCCAATATTCAATGAAATAAATTAAAATCAAGACGACATACTATACCATACTATAAAATACTATACTATATGCATTCGAAAATTCCTAAAATGATCCTTACATCTGGCTAGTTTTCATTAATTCCATCCATTGGATGACCTTGCAGTGTAAGGGGTTTAGCGCTGGCTCAAGCGCTGCATTAACGATCTTGATGTACCCATCTTTCCATGTTTCGAGAATCGCTTTGTTGTAGCAGTGTTCGGGCTGTAGCGGCGCCTGAAGCGCTGCATTCATGATCTTGATGTTCCCACCGGAGGATGTTCCAACAATCCCTCGTTTACGTCTGGGCTTCGGCGCCAAATTATCATTCGTAGGAATTTTTCTCGGTTTGTCCGGTTTACGTTGCTGCTCCAATACCTACACACGTTTCAACACGTCAACAAGCATGAGACCTTGCTCATTTACACGGTTCAGCAACTCAACTACATGTTCCTACAATTTACAAAGCCATTATCTCTTAAATCAAAGCGGAATACAAACACATCAACACAAATCAGTCCAATTCCAAACTGATTCAGCAAGTCACACACACACACACACACACACTTTTCCAACACCTTTTCGGCAAAAGTAAACACACACACGCAATAACAAACTTTTTCTTCAATCATATTCATGAACCTAATGGCAGAGTCCAATATATTTATATCCCTAAGTGCACAAAGCCCTACCATAAATCAACCCAAAGCACAGGACACATACAAGAGGCACAAATATATAAATAAATTAACAATTTAGCATCAGTACATTTCATTAATTCACACCGAACTTTTCACATACAAACTCACAATCGAATTACTTGATTAATTAGCCTTATATCCGTTAGATCACAAAACTGTAACATAAATCAAGTAGTTCAACCATAAAACCCAAGCAAAATAACGCAATCCAATTTGAAATAGCGAAAATACCTCATTCATCTTCGCACCCTTGAAGGTTTCTCCAACTTCATGAACTCGTATCCCCTGATCAGGCGCCGGTTCTCGTCGTGATCCCGTCATAGTAACTTTTTCCGTTGGTTGCATATGCGTATCGGTCATGGAAATGTCTCTACCATACTCATCGGACTGTCGTTCCGAGCATGAATATTTAGCCGTCGGGTAGGGTTTCAAATGAGGCAACATTATCCTCCTCAACGTGAAACTGGTGGGATTGTCGTTATCGGTTTCTTTAGATTCTGCACCGCCGCGACTATTACTTAACTCGGCCGTCTTCTATTTTCCTTTTGGATCGGAGATGTCAACTGCCTCATTAGTCATTTCTACGTAAAGGCGCCTTCGTGTCTGTATGTGTGTGCCAAGAAGATGAAAGGGAAGAACTTGGGATGTAGTGTGTGTGTGTGTGAAAGAAGACGGCAGAAGGAAAGCGTAGTAGAAGATAGATGAAGTGATTTTCGTAATGATGATTATACCTTGAAATGATGAGAGAGACTGTAGTTCAGCACTTTTTTATCGAAGCTGCAGCAAGTCGTAATGATAATTATATCTTGAAATGATGAGAGAGACTGCAACACTTCTTTTTCTAAGTTTTCTCCACTATTATCGAGACTGAGACTGCAGCAAGCCGTCTGTAATACCCCGAACTTTTCTAAGTTCTTAAGTGCGTATTAACTTAATTAATATGCCTATATGATGAGTTTTGAGTGCTAAAAAATTTCGCCAAATAAAATTTTCTGTGAAATGATGAAAATCCCCTTACGTGCTTTGATGTGAATTTTTCTCGTTTCGATTATTTGAATCGAGTATGTGAAGCATTGTGTGAGAATTAATATATGAGCTTGAGCTTGAGTATGAATTTCATAATTTTCTGAGAACTTTTATTTTTGGATGAATAGTAACGATAGTGGAGAAAACACTATTCATCGACCGACTCAGAATTTAGTCTAATTAGTTTTATTTGAAACTAGAATTAATTCTAAGACTTTTGAGATAATTTGGAGAATTCTCTGAGTTCGTTTGAACGAAGAATTAAAAATAATTGCTTAACGACATAGTTAGCCGAGCAGTTTTTAGGGTTTTCTTCGTTAGAAGGAATCTTGATCTAAAAATTAGATAATTAGATTCCTAAATTTATTTTGGGAGATATAAGACCAATTAGAGAGAATTTCAACGTCGGGAAAGAGACGAGAAGAGTTATTACACATTTGAGGGAACGAAATAAAATAACGGGGATATTTTCTACCGAAAATGTAATTATTCCAGGTATATTTCGCAGTCACCAGCTGCAATCTTATCCATATCCTCTAACTCTAAGCTAAACCACTCTCATTTGAGAGTGTGGAAGCCACTCTCCCTCTAAGTGTGACAACACATTGTCCTCTCTCTCTCTCCAAATCTCTCCATATCTCTCCATCTCGATCTTCTCTCTCCCTCTCTAATCTTTCCATATCTAACATGTTAGATGCATTTACCATGTGCCATAATTTCATTCATTCATCCTTATCTATCCATCTCTCTCCAACCGAAGAAGTAACCGAGCAGCTCATCCATTTCTCTCTTGGCTGCCCTCTGCCGAGAAGCAGATTTGTAGCAGCAGATCAGCTGTTATTCTCTTCATCTCCTTCGTCTTCACGATGTTGTGATCACCAAGGAAGAGTAGCTCCCTTTCTCCTTCCTTTGCCGAGAAGAAGAACAGCTGCAGCAGCTTGTCTCCTTCCTCGAGAGCAGCAGCAAAGTAGCAGTTCTCCCTCTTGTTTCATCTCTTTTTGCTGAGACAAACCAGGAGGAGCAGCCCTCCTTTTGCCCTCCATCACAGTCGAGAGAAGCAACAAATATAGCTCTCTCTCTCTCTCTTGCCTTTATCACTACCGTGAGAAACAAGTAGCAGCCCTCCATTTTTCTGTAATCATCCTCGATGAACACACACTCACGCAGGCAAACATATTCCATGAAGCTTGAGGTCTAAGCTTCAAAACCTTCAAGATCATCCTTCTCTTCCACTTTTGATTTAAACTAGCAAGGTAATCTTCACCTTCTTTACCTTGTAATCATTTTAAGATCAATAACAAGTCTTCTCCTTCCTTATTATTTCCATCGGCAACTTTGCCAAGAAGGAGAGGTGCTCGATCTTTCTCTATCTTTGAAGCCTAAAAATCGAGCTCTACAAGGTTTCTTGCTAGGAGATCAAAGCCAAACCTTGAGCCCTCTTTCCTCTCCATACCATCGATCAAACCTTGAAGAAAAGAGGAGTTTGAATTTAATTTAAGTATGTTACTTAAAGAAACCATGCATGTTTATTTATTGCTTAGGCAAACCTTAGGTGATGGTGATGAATATCGATGATGATGAATTAAGATGATTAAAATGAGGTTTAAAACATGATTTAGGAATTAAAAAGATGAAAGAACCTTAAGATAGGTTAAAAGCCCTAAATCGATTAAAATGAAAAGATTAGGAAAAATGAGTTCTTGATGAGTTTTCATGCTTATTTGATGATATTATGATGATATGTGCTTAATATGATTTTTTCATGTGATTTATATGCTTATATGTGTTGATGGTAATTTTTGGTGAATTTATTTCATTTTTAATGGATTTAATTCATTAAAAATAGAGAAAAATTGAATAAATTATGATTAATAAATTTTCTGAGTTTAATGATGTTTATAAGCATGATGATACATGAAAATATGATCTAGATGAGTTTTATGAGAAAATATGAATTTTTATGATTCTAGGCATATAATTCGAAATATGCCTATTGTGAACAAAAATGATTTTTGTTGATTTTTGATGAAGTATGATGATATTGATGATGATGATGATGATGATGATGATGATGATGATGATGTTAAAATGAGTTAGATAAATTTTTGAATGAGTTTAAAAGCATGGAAATTGAGAAAATATGAAGATATAATCAAAGAAAAATAGGTATAAAAATAAAGATGAGTATTTTGAGGTTAATATAAGTTTTTGAAGATGTGTTCTTCATATTCATAAGAAAAACTTGAAGATTTGAAGATGTTATAAATTAATTAGAAAAATAATTATTTCTAATTATTTTAATTCGAAAAATGAGTAAATATATATAAAATGAGAAATTTTATTAGATAAAAATGAAATTGAGAAATAAATGAGATGCTAAGTCTATTTTGATAAATTGAGTAGAAAATAAAGTTTTATGAATTTTCTATGAATTTTGAGATAAGATATATATATAAATATATATATTAAAAAGGAAATAATGAGAAAAAGAAATAAAAGAAAGTATGAATCTAAAGAAAAATATTTCTTTGATTGATGATGATGTTAGAATGATGATAAGTGAAGATGTGATGTGAATATGATGTTAGTGTTAAAAAAAAAAAAGAGAAATAGAATATTAATAATAATATTAATATTTATTTGAAAATAAAGGAGAATTTAATTAAAAGAAAATGAAATTATCTATGAGATAATATGAGTTAGAAGTCATGAGCATGAGTTAAAAAGTTAAGATGTTCGTATTTGAGTTCGTTTGTTTCAAACGATAAGTTAAACGAATTATTATTAAAGAAATAAGAATAAAAATAATAGAATAATTGATTTAATGGAATAATTCCATTAAAAATTAATATATTTGAGTGATGTGAATTTTAAGTGATGTTTATGTTTAAGTGTGTTATGAATGTTTGATTGATGTGACGAAGTAATAATCGAGTAAGAAAAATGATAGAAGTTTGAAAAACGAGGAAATAAATATATTATGTGAGAAAATGATGAAATTAAGTTTAAATTATTTTGATGATTAGTTATTAATTTTATATGATGTGTTAAGTGATTTGGTGGTGTTATTTGAGTATAATTAAGCAAGTTTGCTTTTAAAATCACTTAAAAATGAGTTAAGACGTAGAAGTTATCGAGCAATGAAGTTTTGAAGAGTTTTATTTAAATAAAAACGAAAATTGAGTTTTAAATAAAGAAAAAGATAAAATAATAATTACTTTATTAAGTATTTAGTTGATATTGTATACGTATACGAATACGTATTTTGAAGAAAATAATGACGTATATGAATACGTATTTTGAGAAAAGAATGACTTATTTTAGGGTCGAGAAATACGAAGTAAAATTTTAAATATTAAATACAAAATTATTATGAGTTTAATGAAATGATTTCATTAAAAGTTTGAAGTTATAAATTATTTGATAACTGAGTTAGAAATATAAATTATTTCTGAGTTTTAATACTTGATTGAAACTATGTGATTAAGTGGGACTTTTCTAATCCACTTATCTGTGAGGTTAATCATTTATTTGATTAATGATGTGCTTAAGTAGTGTTTAATTAACCTACTTATCTGTGACATTATCTGTTAATGATATGAATGCTCGACTATCGAGATAAGTGTTTGATTATTGAAGTAAATGCTCGACTATGTTATGAATGATTTGTAAAAGTAAAAAGTAAAAGACGAGAGTAATTAAAAAAGTGTTTGAGAATCAATGTTATGATTTTCTGAGTTCATATAACTTGAGTAATTAAAAAAGTAAAAGACGAGATAAATAGTAACTTATCGATTTACGTGAAGATTAAAATATTATTTTCTAGAAACGAGAATTTGAGTCTGTGAATTCTCTAAAAATCGAGTAAAAGACGAAGATATGAGAATAAGATATTGATATTGAAAAGATTAAATAAGATAAGAGAAATACGAGTCAAGTAGAAGTCCTTCAGCCGAGCCATAAGTCTATTATACGATTTTCAAGTCGATAAACTCGATCTTATTCGATGTTATCATTGAAGGGCCGAGCGGGACTGAGAAGTAGCCAGAAGCGTAAAGTAAGCTACCTCGACTTCAATATACCAGAAGTCAGGTGGGCTTTCTGAACTAAAACTCAACGATGAATGCGCCTACTATTATTTACTGTGTGCGCTTTTTATTAAAGTTTGATTGACTTGCCATTTATCTGAGTTTGGTATGCTTATCATCTACATGAGTTATATTATCCTGTGTAAGGCAGGAACCCACGTGTGGTTAATTGATTGATGATGGTGACTGTGAGCTTTACTTCGGTTTAGCTAGTCACAGTGTTTGAGAAGGAGGCCTACTTCTCGATACAATATTGATGTGGTAGATGATTCATACTTTATTATATATGTTTTGACAGCGCTGGCGTTTAAAAAAAAAAATGATTTGTGCATTCACAAGGAAAATGTTTTTAAATAAGCTAATACTTGTGATGCAGTGGCAATGAAAGTTCAATTATATAGCCCTAATGGGCAATGTTTAAAAATGTTTTTGGCATGTGTTCACTGAGTACGAAGTACTCAGCCTTGCATGTATTTCTAAACGTGCAGGTTAGCTAAGGATGAGGATGGAGAGGATGATTCTTGGTGGTGTGTCTCGTTGAGATGAAAGTTTGTGTCGGCAATTGCATGTCTTCATACATGTAGTTGTTGAGAGCGAGTTGATGTCTCCGCTGCAAGATAATCTCATTTGATATGTCTTTTTGATAACCTTTGATGTCATAACGAGCTTTTTGCTTAAACCAATTATCTATTCTTTGTTGATGTCTGCTTGATTTGAATTTGAAAAGCTTATTTTGATATGTGAAACTGACGAAGTCTTTTGTGCTCGTTTATTTTTATCCAGTCATCCAAAAATATGTTGATATGGTTGACGTTCCTTGTTGACAAACCCTTGTTTCCGAGCTTGGTTACTTATTGAGTCAAGTTTTATTTGATGGTTTCACATTATTAATTCAATTGAGTTAGTGTATTGTACATCTCGAGTTGAGTTGTAATAGAATTGATATGTTTATTTAATGGTTTCACCTTCACACTCCAATGGAGTCTGGTTGTTCCTACACACCGGATTTCGGGCTGTGACACCGCCCTTATTACTAACTTCCCCAATCCAACTTATATGTGACTTTCCAAATTTATGCTTCACATATAAGACTATCTGCACTGGTAGTGTCTTTATGAGGTGTCTTTATGGGGTGTGATGGAGATAGAGACAGTCAGCTGCAGTGGGACTGTCTCTTTGGGGTGTCTCCATCTAATTAGTTTATTATTTTTGAATATTAATTTTATCAATATATCATTGTTTCGAGACTGTCTCATTGGAACGAGCCAGTCTCAAGACAGTGGATGCTGCACTGGGTTGTCTCCATGGATTGGGTGTCTCGAGACGCCAATGGAGACAGCCACTGCAGACAGACTAATGGGTTTTGTGAGCCCACGGAAAATTGAGTTTTGTGATGTCTGGTATGCACGATACAAAAATTGTTGAGTGTTGATAATTAACCAAGTTCACAACAGACACGACGCTACTAATAATTTTTTCTTATCAAGGAGCTCTCTCGTTCATATTATCTAGATTTGGTGAGCGGAAAAACTTTGTGATGGCTGGCACGAAGATTCAAAAAATGTTTATCATAATCAACCAAGTTCACAACAAACAACACGAAGTAAAATACAGATAATTTATCCAAATACGAAAGCATCTCGTTGAGGAAACAACACATTAAAATACATATTAGGGTCATAATTCTGCATGATGGCTCTATAAGAGCATTGTTTTGTTATAAGAATGACCTGCAACAAATTGTATCAGTTAACAGCAAAAGGCCACAAAATAAGTAAAAAAAATAAAATTGTTTCATCACTCATCCGTAGGAGATATTTCAGTGATTGTGGTGATAACGTGCAAGAAGGTGGAGGTCACCACATAATTCCTTTCGATATTTGGTACAATCTTACGGATTCATAGCAGTCATCAATTCCTTACCACCGGCTAGCGCTTCCACATACTTGATGGGCAGCACTACGCTGTCCTCCAGTGCGGCATTGCTTTTGATCCCAGCTCGGAAAATCACAGTCCAACTTAGTTTCAATTTGAAGCCCACAGAAAGTCGTTTCTTCCATACGCCTTGCTTCAAGATGAGCATGGGAATGTTGAGAGCCATGGTCAGGAAGGGAGGACTCACCTCTTCCCATGCATGTGCTATCGGATAATACACATTTATCTTCTATTGAAGTAAGTCCAGCTCATAGGCTACCCAGTGGTCGGCTCTGATCTTGCCCACACTGTAGACCCTCGTCGCTTTCATTCACGCAAGAGGTCGAGAATGCCATGGGAGATCACCGTCTAAGTAGCCCGTGAGATCCGCAACAAGACTTTCCTTGCTGCCGCCTCCTGTCAGTGAATCCTGATCATACACATATTATATCAATCTTATTAATTATGTACAGTGTAGGAAAATTATTGTCACAAAAGTATAGATGCATTGATAAATAAATCTAACCTCCACAATGGACCAGTTACGTCGCAGTGATTTCTCCTTATCGAATTTCAAGGAGATCATGTTCAGCAAGGCATCCATGTGCTACAATATTAAATAACATGGCATAAATTACAAAAATCCATTACAAAAGCTAAGTGTTCAAGCAGACTAAAGGGGCCACTTGCGTGGAGAGATGAGTTTTCTCCTTCCATAGAATCTTCATCCACCATAGGTCAGCCAGTTTAACAGAATCCATGAGCACCCACAACAGATGACTTCAATATAAAATGGAGAATCGTTAAAAATATATTACTGTTTGATAAAAAAATATCCAAAAAGGCTACTTACTTCTGGCCCCATTTTTTACCTTCTTCCATCCATTGGATGATATAAGTATGTTCGTTGAGATTCAACCGCTTAGAAACTCTAGAACGGGGGGTTGCCTTCTTCCCAGCGGATGATGGAGGAGTCATCCCCACGATAATGCAGTCTGAGTCAATGACATATGTCTCCTCTCCCTTTCTATTCTTCCTCGGTCTTCCCATCTTTTTGTTGAGCTTTGGCGGCTAATAAGAATGCTTCCTCGGCCTGCCAACCTTCCCCTTCTCTTTCCCTCCAATTATCTTTTGCCCTTGTTGCTCCACTAAATCATTCCTACTTCTCTTATCCAGCAGGAGTTCGGCCAGTACCTGATCTTGATTGTCAATCCGAGCCATCATCGTTTTCATCAACCTATACAGGTCCTGCAATTTAAAGGAAGTGTTAGCATTGAATCGCTCAAAAATCATGTACATTCGCCATGTAATAGGTCTCAAGTAACAAACAATTAAGTTGTTTCCTTAACTTTTTCTAACACAACATTGGTTTTGGAATGAATGTTTTCCTTTCATTCTTTAGGTACAATAAGGTAATTAACAGAAGTTTTATACTTT
Source organism: Schizonepeta tenuifolia (assembly GCA_029490685.1). Lineage (NCBI taxonomy): Eukaryota > Viridiplantae > Streptophyta > Magnoliopsida > Lamiales > Lamiaceae > Schizonepeta > Schizonepeta tenuifolia. The sequence goes on along the minus strand of CM055955.1, from coordinate 13,063,040 downwards.
TCAAAAGTCTTACTAAACTTCAATATAATTAGATTCAATTACGTTTGTCATAAAAAAATATGTAGTAGACATTCAAAGAAGTGCATCGACCAAGAAAAACTACAATTCAAATAATTGAGCATCACATCTCACCAAGTTAAAGCACCGAACTTATATAAACTTGAAGTGAACAAACTACAAGCAGAAGCCATGTCTTGTAAATTTGGATGATCACACTCAATTGACCGTGTATTTTTACATCTAACTCGACTATTTCATTCATCACGTAGGTGCGCTACTGTCACGAACATGCATTACTAAGATTCTGTCTCTATCCCTCCAACACGAAGGTATGCATGTAAGCACGTTTAGGAAAACAACATACACAATAACATACGCATTAACAGACACAACTGACACACTACAATCACAAGTTAAGCATGCCCACCACAGAACACCAGAAGTTTAACATCAATCCTAAAATCATGAAAATCAAACAAATGATAAATGAACTATATATAGGCATTCTTTCCTTATCAGAAGCAGCACAAGCGCAAAATTTAAATTAAATCAACTACTCACTATCAAAAGCTCTTCCAAAACCCTATCCCTAAGCCCTTTACTCGTGTAGCATTGATTAATACAGTAAGACCGAGGTTGAATGATTTATAGATTATACCAAAATGTTCGGCGAAGCTTTGGAGATTTCACCAAGGGTATTTAGGGGCTCCTTCAACAGCGCTTCAGCAAAGAACGCCTTGTGCGAAGCGGGCTAGGAGGCGGGCTCAGAGGCCTTGTGCAGCGCCACTTTTGTTCTAGACGGTGGCTGCATCTTCACATCGGTTGCTTTTGGGTCTTCGCAAGGACAACTTTCAGTAGCAGAGGTCGCCTCATTGGTCCATTCCAACGCGCTTTCTGTGTTTTTCCGGGGCCCAGACGGTTCCTGATCATCCACCACCTTCGTCTTCCTCTTTCTCGATGTTGGGATAGAGGGACCGACACTTCTAGGGGACTCGTTCTGATCGTAAATAGAGTCTTCAGATTCTGAATTGAATTCAAACCTCATCAAATCGCCTTTTGCATTCATTAATTCAACTATTTCCCTCGGTACCATCGTTGATTCCTTTAGTTTCCGTGTGTTTGTGTGGATGATAAGAAGATGAAAGGTAAAAGTGGAAGGAGAGTGACAAGAAGAACTTTAAGCTTTGGCCAACATGAAATTTATTGTCTGAACTCTGAAGTGAAATGATGTCGATGATGTTGAGTGCCTGTGTTCAACCCCTCATTTCCAGCGAAAAGATGACTGGGGGTATTATCGGAAGCCTACTGCAGACCTACTTAATGTCCAGCTTTTGAAGATCTTCGACTTTTTCCAACCATTATCTAGTTCGATCGATAGCAAATCACCATCAAATTAACAAGCCGAGTAGTGTATGATGTTCTCCATCAAACAATATATCATCCGAAGTTTGGACGAATCGAAATTTCAAATTTTTGGCATCTGTGTTGTTGAGTCGATGATAAGCCGATAGTTTGGCAGGTGCAATCAAAGATAACTGGCGTAAGGACGCCTCTTCCTGTGGGGTCCGCTTAATATTTTAATATTATTCCGTGAAACTGCTTTGACCAAACCGAAAAGTTCATGGTTTGGCTCTTCCACGTTAGTGCCGACACAATGGTCCAGTCATGTTTTTTTCCTACATGGCGCTGATTTGGCACTCGACCTACCAGCGGTCGACCTAGCACGGGAAGCCCCAATCTTGAAAATGAAACAACATTATGTTATCAATATTTCTAAACATTTTTTTATGTCATTTAGTTAAGCAATGTTGATTTTTACAATCATATACATTTAACAAAGCAATGTCTTTTTGGGATTAATAAAAGTATTAGTGAATTCAGTTTATAAGAAAACATTTGATATACATAAAAATATTATGTGCAAATAATACTATAAATTTATACATATACATTCAAAAAATGAAAAAATAATGAAAATGTTGCACAAATTGTCTTAAATTAATAGAGAACCCCCTCCCCTCAAAAGGAATAAAAAATGAAAAATAATAAATAAGAAGGTAATAACATAGTGGGTCAAGCCATTATTAAAGGATTTGAAATGCATTTCTTCTTCTCCAATTCGACGCGCCGCTTCACCTTTCCCTTTCTACAAATCTCATTCCCCTCTGTTCCATATTTCCAACCCTTCTTCTTCCTCGTCTCCGATTATCCCAACCCTATAGCATATATAAATGCTAATTTTTTCCAAATTTCCAGGGGGTCCAGTGACCACACTACCCCCCCCCCCCCCCCTCCTCTAGCTCCGCCTCTCCTTAAAAGTATGCATTTAACTTGCTCGATAAGTTGAAAATATTTTGGGTTCAACAATAAGGTGGTCATATGGATGGGCTATTGAAGACACGCAAGTTAAAAGATATGGTTACAACAAAAAAGATGAAGTCATTGTTACAACAACTTTAGAAATTATTTTAAATCAACCTAAATCTATTGTAATGATATATATATATATATATATATAGTGTGATTTATTCCTAAATGGAGGTGTTTTCCTTAATATGGGACCAGAAAAAAATACTATGAATTATGACACATATAGAATTTATTCCTATTTATAACTGGTCCCAACCCAACCATGAAAACATATGATAAATGTGAATTTATTCCTAAATATAGTATTTCTTTCTGGAGTATCTACTCTATGTCAGATGTTATTTTTTGAAAGAAAAAAAAAAGTGGAATATTAACACCATCACCCAAAAAAAAAGATATCAATCAAATACACAATAGTAAACATGTACTCCCTCCGTATCATTTCATTATATCCATTTGATTGGGCACACATATTAAGAAAATGAGTTGTTTATAATAAAATTGAGAAGATAAATTAACTTTTTAGAAGTACTTTTATCACATCAAATAAAAGAGAGAAAAGAGTTAATAGCTTTTTAGTGACATATGTGATAATTTATTAGTTATAGTAGAGTATTATCATAAGTTGCATTTACATTTTAAGAAATGAGCTTAATGAAATGATTAATTCAAAGAAGGCAAAATGGGTAATAATGAAATAATACATCGGGAGTACTAACATATTAGTATTTGATTTATTACCGAAAAAATGGGCAGATCCAAATCTTCAAAATCATTTTTTTTAGTACATCATTAACTCGCCCTTTGTTGCAATATTAAACATCTCAAAGAGGAAGACAAACAGATTACAAACGAAATGTTGGAACTATCAGCGACATATCATTCCAGTACAGATCGAGAGTTTGTTTAGAAAACAAAGCATACTTAAGTTTGTCCATCATGTTACAAGTTGAGAAATTGAATGTACGAGTTTCAAAATAGCAGCATCCAAACCAGTTATTAAGATCCATTTGCAGGTACCGATGAGTCCTTAATCTCAATGTCTTTGACACCAGCAGTTATTGAGGATTCATCATCAGACTCGTCTTCCACATTGGATCCGCTTCGACGCAACTCTTTGATTTTGATAAACTCGTCATAGTGACTTTTCCTGTGTTCTTTAAATCTCTTGCGCTTCTCAGAATCAGAATCTAATAGGTCACATCAGTTTGAATCAGTTATAAGTTACAGAATGGAGTAAATAAAAGGAAAAGGCAAAAACATCACATTGCGATAAATACAGTAAAATAAATGAAGATTGCTTAAAACATGAATAAAGGACTTGTTCCGAAGCATCAACAGATGTGAGCGTGTCGGGGGGATAATCAAAGACAAGACAAGTGCATACTATCCTATCAAGCCAAGACAAGTGCATAGTCGAACTACTATAGAGACAGAAGACGTACCTTCTTCACCTTGATCCATTGCATCTGCCTCATCGTCAGATGATGTCCAGCCTGAGTGATGCATTTTACTAGAGGCGCCTGCATCATTCAATGAAGAAGATGCCGCTTCTATATTCATTGCAATTGCATCCTCAAAATGATTCCCAAAATTTCCTCTTCTCGAAGGAGATGATGATTCTACAATAGTAGGAACCAGTTATTGCCAACATACGGCATATGAGTAAAGCTGTGTGGTTGCATTTTTTTATTCACATTGCAACTCTGACACAAAACAAAAATTTTCAATATAACAATTGCACAACTATTCATATTAGCAACTAAGACATAATCAAGCACTTCCAATTTAATCATGGGGCTTATATACTTCAATAATTAAAGTAACTGAAATTATATACTACCACCATCATCGTCATCGTCAATCATAGGATGGTACGGTGTCTTTGGTTCAGTTATTTTCTGCCTCACGGGTTTATTTGCCTCAATTTCTGCTAAATTATCTTCATTCCATTTCACTCGTGCCCTAGAATCAGAAATAAACGGCTAGCATTAGAACAAACGGAATGGATGATAGGAAACACTTTTGAATTTCTAATAACCTAAATTCAAGTAGCATGAAGGGGACCACAGTCACAAGAACACGTTGGCAAGTCCAATTAAACAATCCATTGAAACAGCCATATTCTAATTTCAGGAATCTGGATATGCAATTTCACATTCTTTCCATATAACTCTAAGACAAGATAGAAAAAAGAAAAAGACAAAAGCAAATCTCCTTGAAGCAATTAAGTATTACTCAAAAATCTTGCTATACTCATGCTTCATGACAAGTTTGAGCAAAAATGTATTATTGAACTTTAAATGCCAAAATATAACCAAAGCCAAAAGCAACATATCAAATGACGAATAATTATGACAACGCATTTGGCAACAAGTACTTACAATTTTGTAACTACCATTCAATTCTTGAAATAAAAAACTTGATAAATTGTCTAGTAGTGCCAAATCATATCAAGCCCAAGTCCATTGCTAACAACGTAAATCAAATCTAATTGCTCATAAAGTAACATCCGATCTACTCATAATACGCATTTCTACAATGAGATAAAGCTAAAGTGAAGTAACACAAGAATCTAGACATACTGTCAGCATTCTATGAGATTTTATTCAGCCAATTATTCTGAGACGAAACAGTTAGTGCAAGTCCCAAAAATTACCCAAACGAAATCTAAGAAACCGAAAAAATAAACCAGAGGAAAATCAATGACCACATTCACATTTCCATAATCAATGCCGTAGAAACTGCTGTTATAAAGGCAAAAATACAAAATACAAAAACAAAAAAGCTAAAAAAAAAAACAGTGATGACCTCCATGCCTAAAAACGACAACGTTCAATAGCTCAAACGAAACGATGAGGTCAGCACAAATCATTTTTACACGGTTAAAACTGAAAAATGAATTTGATAAAGAGAAGAAGATCTGCATACATTTGAGGAGACGATGGCTTTCCTTTTCGGTTCTTTCCACTGCTTCGCTGAATTGGAATGAAATGATGAACCTCTTCGTTTCGTTCTTCAGGAATCAGGAAATTGTTTGCTAGCCTCCGGGAATGACATATATACCCCAGTTGACTTAGACTTTCTACACGTATGACGTGTCATGCGGGTTGAACCTGTACCTCTACCCGACCCGACTCTTCCGATTCCATTTATAACTATTTGGATTATCACATCTACGAAATAAAGCTCTACTTACTTCAAAATATTTATCCATAAAATAAAGTCTTACTTAGCTTTTTTCACTCACATCAAGTGAGACCTATAACAATTTCCACTCTAATTTTACTTTTTCCACCCACAATATGTGAAACCCCTATTCCACTAACAACAACTTTAACTCTATTTTACATTTTCTACTCACAATAAGTGAGACCCTTATTCCACTCATAAAATTTTAATTTTCAATCCACTTCTTCCACACTCAAACCTTAACTCTACTCACAATAACTTTACCAGCTTTCTTAATCTCCGTGTCGACACCCAAATGGGGCTTTATTTCATGGACGGAGAGAGTACTATCCGTCCATGAATTAACAGTCTATTTAACCATATTTTTTAATCCATAAATCAAATGCTTACCTTTCTGTGCAATTATAGGCCAAATTGTATAAAAAAATCTGACTTTATACTAAAAATCACATTTTATGACTGATTTTTTTTATTTAGCCCTAAATTACAGACCTTTTAAATTTGTCTTAATTAAGTTCATCAGGCCAATTTCCCTTAATTTTATTGCGGAGGTGGAAGTCGGAAAGCTTACATGGCAAATTGATGGCAAATATGAAACAACGTAGTTTTGGATAGGCCAAAATGTCGTCGTTTCCTTGCACTAGAGGCATTAGAGTCATGCAGAGGTGATGAACTTTTGAAGTTCAAGACTATGCATAATACTATGCATATTGAAGATAAATGGTTCCAAATAACCAGAATAACACTTTTACCCGCTTAAAACAACTTTATCAATTTTTCTTAATTTGTGTGTCGGAACCAAAATGAACATTTGATTTTTGAACGGGGGGGGCAGTATATTTTTTAGAGGACTCCCATGCAACCGGTCTCTTGGGAAGAGACCGGATCCGGGTTGACACAACCCGATCAATTTTTTTTTTCTTAAGATTTTTTTTTCCGACTCTGCTTTAGGCTTCGATTTTAAGTCTCCCCATTCGGCTCCAATTACTAATATAAGATAATTTTAGTGACAATAATTTGGATTCTTCGGCTTGTTCCGAGGCCCTCGACTCCCCTCGCTCGACTCTTGATAAAAGAAGAAGAGGCAAATAAAAAACGAAGAGGCAAAAAAAGTCTGAAAATTTAAAAACATTAATAAAAAATTGGAAATAAAAAATTTAAAATAAAAAAAATTTGCAAGCGTGTGAAAACACACGCCGAAAAAAAAAACTGGCACGTGTAACACATGCGCCGAATTAAAAAGAAAATTCCGGCGCGTGGGAGATAATACACGCGCCATGTGCGGTCGCATACGAGTTATTGCGATTTTTTTATCCTTTTTTTTAAATCACGTAGTCCTTGAATCTACGGAGAGTATTTCCTACTTTTCGTTTTAATACGTCGATAAATAATATTTTCACACCCCGGTTCTCATAAATCGAGACACGATAGAGAGGAATAAAGAGGCGGGAAAGAAAGGGGCATACTTAACTCACATAACAATTTAACATACAAATACAATAAAGTGAGGCGACCAAACCGCGCTACACCTATTAAAATAAAATATGGGGTAAACCTGTGTCTAACATAACAAAAGGAGTCGACCATCCACTTCACCAAATAGTGTTATCATAAGGGAGTGGGAATTCGAGCGTTCAAGAGAAGCTGATCACAAGGCACTCTCCATAAAAGGCAATAATTAACACAAGAGAGACATATTCAAAGTTGCACATTTAAATAACATATCGGAAGCACACAATAGCTACAAACTCTGCCTCAGCCTCGCATCTCATCATCTGCCTCCCGACATGAAAACATTTTGAAAACATTTTGGACTGAGTACTAGTGTACTCAGTGGGCATGTGCCATTTTGGAAATATTTTTTGAAAACATAGCAGATTATCCATTTTAACATGATATGCATTAGAGGGTTTTAAAACAGAAAACCACTCCTGACCATACAAAAAAATACTTTGAATGCATAATGTGACGTTCGATCTTTATACTCTAACTAGGCACCATAGCTATGGTTATCATAGTCTATAAATCTGGAGCTCCCAAGATAATACAATCAGCGTGTTGGGAAATTTATTAGTAAAAGTTTTGATGAATTCCAAAACCGACTGACCCAAACCGAGTAGATGTTGTCAGAACCTAATGTTAGAAGTTAGGCTCGCTGTTTGAGCAAAGTTAAGATTTTATCTTTACAGATCTCCAGCTGAAGATGGCAACAAGGCATCACTCAGACAGAACATCAGTTATGATGAAAGACAACTGAGAGTTCATTTGTTCAGATGGAATGAGGGGGAAGTCTTCAGAACATTAGTTGTGAAGGAAACCAACTGAGGGTTCATCAGATGAGAAGCAGTAGAGAGGAAGAGAACATCAGATGAAAAGGAAGTCATCTGAAGGTTCAAACTCAACTGACTAAATACAAGGAAGACAATTGAGGGTTCAGTTTCAGAACCTCAGTTGTAGAACTCAAACAAGAAGATCAACAACATGAAGTTCAAAATCAGCTGAGAGTTCAACGGTTCAGTCAGAACATCAGCTGAAGACCACTCAGATAAAGATCAAGATTTTCAACCGACTAACCGAGGTTGACTGTCAGAAAGGTTAAGATTTGAATTTCAAAAGGAAGTCACATGAGGGTTTGACCGTTCAGTCATTACCCCATCTGGCCCAACACAAGGCTGTCTCAGATGGAAAGCAGAAGAGCACAGATGCCATATAGGGAAAGTCTGCAGAGATGAGAGACAAGCCATCGCTTTCAATGATCAGAGATCAACAGCTCCTCCAACGGCTAGTTGATACTCTCCGCCTATAAATAGAGGCATTCTCTCATTCGAGAGAAATACGTGATAAAAAACAGAAGTGCAATCGCAAGAGAAACAAGTGTAAGAAAAATCTGCAAAAATCATATTCTAAGAGCATCAGCAGCTGAGAGTTCAAGAGTGATAGAACATTAGTAGCTGAGGGTTCATAGAGTTATAATATGTCTTAGATCTTAGTTTGAGTGTTTATTCGTTCAAGCCATAGATCCAGCTCTCATTCGTGATCGAGCTGTAGTTGGAAAATCCACCCACATACACACCTTAAAAAGTGTCTGTTAGGATCATACTCTTCCTGTAATTGAGTAGCTAGGTTGTCAACTACCCGCAAACTTGACATAGGTTGTTAAGTACCCGCAAACTTAACTGTAAAGGTTGATAAGTACCCGTAAACTTATTGCAACGGTTGCACAGCCCGGGTAAGCTGTGTGGAACTGTCCAAAAGAACTTGGACTGAGGTGTGAGGATTCACATCTCCCCGTAGACGTAGGAGGGTTATCTCCGAACCACGTTAAATCCTGTGTGTCTGTGTTTATTTTTATTCAGTTGCTTATTGCATTCTTATCTGATCAAACTAACCAGCATACAAACTGCATTTTTTGCATATTCAACTGTTTTGGTTATTGACCAACCGTGCTAAAAGCGTGAGTTGTTTTAACGAGTTTAATTTCCACCACATTCCGCACAGCACCACTCTTCTAGCTGAGGTTGCTTACTCAGCTGTGAGATTCCAACTGAGTCCGTTTTACTCGGTTGAAGTAATTTCTAAGGGTTAAGTTTTAAAATTCTAATTGGTGTATTCCCCCCCCCCATACACCAGTAACTCGTTTCGGGACCATCAAGTGGTATCAGAGCAGTGGTTCAAAAGACTGCTGACTCTGTTTCACAAGGTGTGAATTCGAGAATTTTTCTTCAGTGGTCAACTGAACAGATCTTTTCACGCTAGTGCATATTTGCTCGCATTTTTGTCCTGTTTTTTTTTTGTGCAGATGGACGTCAAGGACAAGATCGTCGTCATGTTCTCAGTAGTCAATTATACATCATAGAGAACTCGAATGAAGAAGATCCTTCTGTCAAAGCATCACAGGATGCAACAAGTTCTCTCTTCCGGACCAATCGTCATTAAAGAAAGAATAGCTTGCACTCCCACAAATCCTAACGATGGAGATACAGTGGTGGAGTATGTAGAGAAACAGCCAGAAGACTACTCTCCAGAGGAGGCCAAGGTGAGCCAGTTGGATATCTGGGCTCAGAGCACAATAATGTGCACAGTTGGACAGGATTATCTGCCTTGGATAGAGGAGTGTGAAACTGCAAAAGAGATGTGGGACATCCTGGATCGTTAAGTGAAGGAAGCGATGAGACGAAGGAAAACAAGTTCTCACATGCATGTCAAGATTTCGACAATTTCAGTCTGCGACCTGATGAGACTATTGATCAGCTAGAGCTCCGGTTTATGGACATCATCAGAAGAATCTAGTCCATCTGAAGAGGAAAATACACACTAAGAGAAATTAATCTCAAAGTGTTGCAAGCTCTACCGGTTGAGTGGGATACTTTCACCAATATCCACGAGAGCTGAGCTGACCTTGGTGAAATGGGAACTGAAAGATTGTTCTCAATCTTAAAAGGAAATGAGTATAAGGTCAACAGGAGGAGATCGCAGTCCTCAGGTCAGACAAGTAGAATTGAGGATGTAGGCTCAGCCTCAAAGTCAGTTGCTCTCCGAGCTGACTACTCGAAATCGAGATCATCGAGGCCAACCAGATCGGCTGACACGACTGCAAAGGAGCCAAGCAGAGAGGAACTACAACAGAACATTGTAGCTCTGTCAAAGAAGCTAACCGACATGGACACTCGGTTCGGGAAATACAAACGATTCTACAAATCAAACCGAACTCGAGACAGCTCAAAGCCTGTCACCAACGGTTGTTTTGAATGCGGAAAGGAAGGTCATTTCAAGGCTGACTGCCCAGATCTATCGAAGAAAGAGAGAGATGCCCTAAGGGCCAAACAAGCTGGAAAGAATAAGGCCATGGTTGCAGAAGAAGCAGCTGACGATATGGATATCTTCACTGACACCGAAGATGAAGATGAGCTGACTTCTTCCAACAACGTCATTAGTCAGGATCAATGCCTCATGGCACTTGGAACCAACCAAGATGATATTGAGGTACAATCTAATCCTGCTCAGTTAAACTCTTCCAATACTTCTAACATGCAGGAATCTCTGAACGATGAGTTGGAACCCTCCTGGAGTGTTTTTCAAGAACTCAGTGAGAAGCTGCATCACCAATCGGTTGAGTTTAAGAGTCTTCAAGCTCAGTTCGCCAAACTTGAAGATTCCTTAACCGAAAAGGACGATCTGATCAAGAGCCAAACCGAGGAGATTGAGAATCTCAAGAGTCAGCTGAACAAGGCTAAGGCTCCAGCTGATGAGAAGTTGACAAAGCAGAACAATGAATAGCAAGATCAGTTGAAAAATCAAGAGGCTCAGATCGAACAGCTGATGAAGAAGTCAGATGGACAAACCGAGCAGATAACTGTCCTCGTCAAGGAGTTGCAAACTGAGAAGGACAATCTAATCAAGCTGTATCAATCATCCAAGATCATAGAGAATCTTATCAGTTAGAGTAGACAGATGGATGACGTGTCAGGTCTCGGCTATGATGTTATCAAGGATACTGGGATTCCACCAGCAACCTTCATCAAAGCTGTAGAAGTCACAGCTGTCGAGCCAGACACAGCTGAGTCTCCAGAAGCTAAATCAACCTCCACCTCTCAGCAAGTTCAACCGACCAATAGGATTACAACTGAGAAGGGAAAAGGAGTAGCTGATGTAGGACAGAATGTTCCATCGGTTGGGACATCAACCGAAGGGGAATGTTCCAAAAGTCAGAAGCAGAATCAGAGGCGTCGAAGGCACAATCGCAACCTATCTCAGAATCAGAACCGACCTCTGCATCAACCTCAAAGTCAACGTCAGAAGGAATGGAACCGACCTCAGAACAGACATGGGTTCAATCGTCTGAATCAACAGCGATTCCAACATCAGTCCGACCAAAGGTTCCAACCGAGTCAACCAATGAGGAACTGGTCAAACAACTGGAGATATTCATGTCATAATATGAATCATCATCAGGGCATGAATAGGTACAGATAACCCTCAGAAAGTTGGAATCATAATCAGCCACAAAGATTCCAACATGTCGTCCGACCTCACAGACAAACTCAACAGGATAAGAATCGCCATCAAAACAGGGGGAAAGCCTCACCTCCTAAAGCCCAACATGGGAGAAATCCAACTCCTCCCAAGAAACAGAGCATCACTTCTAACAACAAGCCTAAGGATAACCGAGGTGTTGTTATAGTTGATGATGAAGGAAAAGTGATCTGGAATGATAAATCCATCCGAGTATACAGGGAAAAGCGACGCACAGTTCCAGGGGGAACTGGTTCTAACCCTCTAGGACCCAACTGAAATTGGGGACCTAAGTGAGTTTCTCTTTGCAAGTACAGGAGAAACAGCTGAGGAAGAAGAAGGCGTCTGCTACAATGTGGGTGATGGATAGTGGATGTTCGAAACACATGACGAATCTGAAGGATTTGCTTGGAAGTTTCGTGGAGAAAGAAGGTCCATCAGTTACTTTTGGTGATAACTCAAAAGGTTATACCAGAGGTTACGGTACCCTTGAAACCAATCATGTTTCAATTTCTAATGTCTCTTATGTTGATGGATTGAAGCATAACCTGCTCTCCATCAGCCAATTCTGTGATAATGGTTTCTCTGTCAAGTTTGATGCACAGGGTTGCAGAGTTAAAGATGTCGGATCAAAACAGGTGATATTGTTGGGAAATCGATCACCAACAGGGAATGTCTATTACGCTGACTGGAACAGCAGCCTCCCTGACACCTGCCTGTTATTAAAAAAAAGTTCTGATGTGAGCTGGCTGTGGCACAGAAGGCTCAACCATCTGAATTTCAAGACGATGAACCGACTCGCCAGACAAGAACATGCAAGAGGCATACCAAACAGAGTGTTTTCAACAACTCAAATCTGCAGTGCATGCCAGCTGGGAAAGCTCGCTAGATCCTCCTTCCGGTTGAAGTCATCTCCCTCAACCGACCGAGTGTTACAGCTGATCCATATGGATCTCTTCGGGCCAGTTACACCAAAAAACATAAATGGCAACGAATATACATTGGTTGTAACTGATGATTACTCGAGGTACACGTGGACCATTTTCATGCGTCACAAGAGTGAAACCCGAGATGAGCTGCCCAAGCTGATGGATCGGATAGCCAACCAACAAGAGATGAAAATCATTTCTATCCGATCAGATCATGGAACTGAGTTTCTAAATGAAACCATCATCAAGTATTGCGAGAAAAATTGAATTACCCATCAGACATCAGCCGCGCGTACTCCGCAACAAAATGGAGTAGCTGAGCGAAGGAACAGAACGCTGAAGGATGCAGCCACATCCATGTTAGCCAGCTCAGCTCTACCAAAGAGATTTTGGGCTGAAGCGATCAACACTGCATGCTACACTCAAAACCGGTCTCTTCTAACCAAGCGATTGGGAAAGACACCATATGAGCTATGGAGACGCAGGAAGCCAGATATTTCTTATTTTCGACTCAGTTGAAAATTTTTGATGCCAAAGCTTCGAAGGGCATATTTCTTGGATATGCTGCTCGAATCAAGGCATACAGAGTTTTCAACAACAGCTCTCGTGTTGTGGAAATAACACCTCATGTTAGTTTTGATGAATCTACCTTTGAGTGCAGGGAACAGGTTAAAGGACAACAAGCAGATCCAACTGTTCCACCAGTTCTCACCAGATCGCAAGCTCTAAGGGAAAAGAACCTAGCTGAACCATTGGTTTGGACAACTGAGGATGAGGATCCATACTCCTCTGAAGATGAATGCGAAGACCCCAGCACATTCCAAGGGGGAACTTCAGCTGATGTTCCTCCAACTGCTTCAGCATCCGAAGCCCAACCGAGTCCGGTTCAACCTAATACCAACGTTGAGGATCCAGACTCAACAGCTAATCAATCACCAGCTCTAAAGACTCCAACTCAGATTTCAGAACAGCCACAGTTGGAAGAAGAAGGAAGACGCAACCGAAGATGGTATGAAGTTCATTCCACTGACAACATCATCGGCAATCCAACCGAGGGTGTGCGTACAAGGAGCCGAGTTGCGAATCCAGAATCAAATGAAGAAAACTCCAACACTTACGCCCAATATGCTGAGGAATTGGCACTTCTAGAGGAGTTCGAGCAAGCTGGAGATGTTGCCATGATTTCTTGCTTTGTAGCTGATGTACCAGAACCGAAGAATGTTGGGGAAGCTCTCAACTGTGTTCACTGGACAACAGCCATGCAAGAAGAACTGAATGAGTTTCTACGCAACTGTGTATGGGAGTTGGTAGAAAGACCAAATGGTGTCAAGGTGATTAGATTAAAGTGGATTTTCAAAAACAAGAGAGACGCCATTGGATTCATAGTAAGGAATAAGGCAAGGTTGGTAGCTCAAGGATACTGCCAACAAGAAGGAATCGACTTTGAAAAATCTTTCGCACCTGTTGCAAGGCTGGAAGCCATCCGAATCTTTCTAGCTTATGCCGCACATCACAAATTCAAAGTATATCAGATGGATGTGAAATGTGCATCCTCAACGGAGATATCAAGGAAGATGTATATGTTGAACAGCCTCCAGGTTTTGAGACTGGAGATGGAAGAGTGTACAAGTTGAAGAAAGCTATCTATGGTCTAAAGCAAGCACCAAGGGCCTGGTATGACACTCTTTGTGGTTTTCTACTGAACTCGGGATTCAAACGAGAATCAGTTGACAAAACCCTGTTCACCATCAAAGTTGGAGATGATATACTTGTAGTGCAAATCTACGTGGATGACATCATATTCGGTTCCAAGTCGGAGGAACTGTGCAACAAATTTTCAGATCTCATGAAGGAGAAGTTCGAGATGTCAATGATGGGCGAGATGAATTATTTCCTTGGATTACAAGTGAAGCAGTCACCAGAAGGGATTTTCATCAATCAGTCCAAGTATACAAAGAAGCTCATCACCAAGTTCGGATTGCAAACAAGTAAGACCACGAGGATCCCAATGAATACTAACTGGAAGATTGAACCCGGACCTGAAGGAAAGCTCGTAGATGCCAGCCAGTTTAGAGGGATCATCGGTTCGCTGCTATATCTAACTGCCAGCCGACCAGACATATTGTACGCAGTTGGAGTGTGTGCTCGATTCCAAGTTCAGCCAAGAGAAGCACACATGTTGGCAGCAAAGAACATCATCAAGTATCTGAAGGGAACTATTAATGTTGGATTGTGGTATCCAACTGACGACAATATCCAGCTGACTGGATACTCAGATGCGGACCTAGCAGGAGATCGGTTGGACAGGAAGTCTACCTCTGGACACTGTCAATTCATAGGAAGCAAGCTGGTTTCATGGTTCTCCAAGAAACAAGCACGTGTTGCAACCTCTACAACCGAGTCAGAGTATATGGTTGCCGGAAGTTGTTGCATGCAAGTGTTGTGGCTGAAGCAACAACTGAGAGATTATGAAGTTGCAACTGGACAGGTTCCCATTCATTGTGATAGCTCGAGTGCCATAGCTATCTCTCTGAATCCTGTTCACCACTCTCAGACAAAGCATATCGACATTCGTCATCATTTCATCCGAGATCATATTGAGAAGAAGGATGTGTCCATGGAGAAGATTCCAACTGAGATTCAGAGAGCTGATATTTTCACCAAACCTCTACCTGAAGCCCGGTTCAAGATGTTGTGTGATCTTCTTGGACTATTGGATCCATCGGATGAAGAGTCATCCGAGCTGCAGAGGATCCATCCGAGATGAAGAGTCAGATATCCATCTGAGGGGGAAGCTCAGATAAAGGGGGAATCTCAGATACGGATTGCCAACTGAAGACATCAAACATCAGTTGAACAGACGAACTCGAGTCAGCTGATGATATGCTGCAACAATGGATCAGACGTCAGCTGAACAGACGAACTCGAGTCAGCTGATGGTATGCGGCAACTGAGGAACTCAACTGAGGTATACAGCTGATCTCGACATCGGCTGGCAGGTATCATTTATGACTGAAGGTGTTATGATATTCAATAAGAATGTTTGAAATAAATTCAAATATTCCTGAACATGTCAGCTAGACTAAACAAGCCATCGTATCGCATTTAATGTAAAGTCTGGCTGAACTCCTATAGCCTTACTTTATAGTGCGACTGGGCTGACACCTTAAACTATTCACCTTCTCACTCGCACGCGTGGAGCGTCAGTCAAAATACCCAACAGTCGCGAAATCCTAGCTGTTGATAAATATGCGCCATTTAACCCCAGCCGTTGATATTATCCGAGTCAAAGATTATATAATACGGCAAATCAGGAAGTGATCCTTACTTTCTCTTTTCGTGCATATCTTTACTAACTATTCATCATCCTCTCCAAATTTGTCTCACCATTTCCAGTAACGAATTTATTTCTTTGCTTATATATCTCTTTGAGATGGCGCCTAAATCTAAAGCTTCCAAGAAGATGGTTTCCGCAGAGCCAGCTACATTCCAGGAATCTTTCGACATGGTGATGTCGAATATTCATTTTGAACAAATTCTATCCAGAGCGGCTCTGACCTCGCCGGAACTCGCTCCAGTCGCCGCCATTCTCTCCGACCACAGTCTGCTCTACTGGGCAACCCTTTCTCCATCCAAGTTGCTCAGGAAGCAGGTCGTTCATTTCTACAGGAATTTGCAGCGAGTTGCAGAAGACGGGCTTGTCACGATCATCCCGTGCAAGCAACGAAACAGCACTACCCGTACGCTGGAAGATACCGCCATTGAAATCAAAGTAACCAAAGAACTGGAGAAGATCATCCCCAGAAATCGCGAAGCCACAGATGTGATGGGGAACTTCACCGATAAGGAAGCTGATATATTCCTTCAAACAATCCTTCTTGTTCCCGAACCTTTGAAGGGGAGCATGCAAAGGACAAAACTGAAGCCGGAGCACCGATTTTCGACGTGATATCCAAATGCGTCTTCGCGTATGGAGGAGCTTTCGGTGACATCAGCAGACCGAAGCTCAAGCAGCAGAAGGCCCTGGAGGAATAGCACCAGGTCGACTGGCTGGGCTATCTTGAAAGCCAGCTGTTGATGGAGAAGCAGAAAATCTCCGAGACGTCAGCTGAGTTCGGAGAGCAGCTGTTGAGTGTCAAGGGGACACTCAACTTCGGCACAAAAATTTCTGCCCTAATCCCCCAAGCCACAAAGGGATAGCAGCTGACCTGGGAAGGGAGTGAGGACCCGGCGTTCAGCAAGCTGATGTTGTTTCCCACAGCCAAAAAGGCCAGGGACGTTGTGGAGGCCGTTTACACTTCCAAGGGTGCCCCCAAGCCAGCTGTGGAGTCAGCCTCAGCAGCACGCCATCCTTCTAGGTCCAAGCCTGCAAAGCGCTAGCTGGAGGAGGTGGCTGAGGAAGAGAAAGATGAAGAAGAAAAAGAGAAGGAACCCCTCCAGAAGAGGCCCAAGATTTGAATCATCCAGCCCGCGGCTCAACCTTCTACAACTGGCCCAGTGGTGGTAAAGCCAGCTGAGGAGAAGGAGTCAACCGAATCAAGCCAGTCGGTTGACCCAGCTGGGTTTGTTCTTCAACCTCGTCAGGAGGAAGTGGCTGAGGGAGTGGAAATCCACGTGGAGGAATCCAGCTCCTCCTCAGATGAGTCTTCTTCATCTGAGGAGTCCCACGACAGTCCAACTGGAGCTGATGCCAGCCAGGAAAATCCACCTGCGTCTGAGAAAGCAATCGAGCCAGCCCACTCTCTACCCAAAGAGGATCCAGTTCTCTCAACTGGTCCTCGGTCAGATATTCCGAGCCTCTCGCTCGATGCCAACGTTGTGACCATTCCTTTGGCCAACGTTGATGAAACCATCGAACCTATTGCCTTCGATATTGACCCCCCACCAATTGATGAAGAAGCCAACCGCCAGGCGATCTTGGCTGAATATGAAGGAAGGCTAAGCTACTGCTTCCGCAAGCTGATCGGTATGTTCCCCGAGGCAACCTCGATGCCCATTTTTGTTGTATTAGGGACAGAACTGCTCTACCAGTTCAGCGTCATATTCAGTTACTGGTACGTCAAGGAGGAAACCCTCAGAATCCATGGTTGGGACAGGTTAAAGGTCGAAGAATCCAACCTGAGGGTATACTTCGACTACCAGAACCTGGAGGTGGCCTACAACCAGAAGGTGGTTGTGCTACGTCGTCGTCTGGACAAAAGCATCCAAGAAGGGACAGACACCAGGGAGCTGTGCAACAATCCTGGAGCTGTTCAATTTCTTGACGATATGTTGGCCAAGAATGCCAACTGCATGGAGGATGTCGACGCAGCTGATGAGGCGGCCAAGAAGGAGGAAGAAAAGCTCAAGGCCTACCTCGCCAGCCGAACTGCCCTAGTTGTCATGGACCCAGCTGCCCAGCAACAACCACAACACCTGCCTGGACCCTCAGATCAGCCAGCGCTCTCAACCGATGACATCTATGAGCTGATCTCTGAGAGGGTCAACCAGCTGAGGCAGGAACTGTTGTCCAAGATCCAGCTCAGCAAGGAGGAGGATGCTGACAGGATAAATCAGCTGATGGCAGAGAATGCCAACTTGAAGAATCAGCTGGAACACCTTTTCTCCTCCCTACTACAGAAGATCGAAGAACTCTCCACTTCTTCCAGCTCGGAGGTCACGGCTCTAAGGAAGGCAGTTCAGGGCCTCAGCTCGGACTTCAACGTATTCAAGACCGTTGCTGAATCTGATCTGGTAAAATCCCAGCAGACTCAAGACCAGGAGTGGATGTCTCAGTTTGCAAATTTCCGAGCTGAGTTCGTCACCCTCCACAAAGAGGTCTCTGCGACCTTTGCAGCCTTGCAGCGAGCTGAGCAGGAGCGCCAGGACTTGGAGTTGGCCAAGAAGGTGGAAGAGAAGGATGCTGTCGACGAACTCTTTTCCCGCGTTCAACAAGCTGAGGCCAAGCTGACCTCCCTGGATGGCACTGTTGCCACCCTTTTGGATGATGCCAAAAAGGGGGAAGACAAGGAGCCAGCCGCTGTTGCTGGAAAGGGGAAAGTTGTTCTTCAGCAGGGGGAAGGAGTTCAACAATAAGGAGTGCCAGCTGAAGTTGAAGGATCGCAGCAGGAACTGGAAATCTCCCACGACCTCGTAGCCGAGCTTACGGCCGAGCTCGATGCCGAACTTGACGGGATATCTGTTGAAGACTGCATTGAAGCTACCAAAGCTATGGGGGAGTCCAAGGAGAAGTACTTGAATCCCTCTTGGATCAAGAAGTTCGCTGCTGATCAGGCCAAGAAGGTGGCCAAGTTCGAGAAGGAACTGGCCAAGGTTGAGAAAAATGTCGACAGAAATAAAGCCAGCCGGAGCGTGCGAAGAATTAACAAGCACTAGATGAAGGCTGAGGCTAGGAAGAAGACACAACAGTTGCAGAAGAACGCCCCGCTCCCGTCTCGGTTCCCACATGTTGACAAGTGGATGAATGCTGAGTGGAACGATGACTGGGAGCAGTTCAAGCATGAATTCATTAATGACTTTTATTACAGGAAGGTCTACTCGACTGAAGACCCAAAGCAAGCCTTCAGGGAAGCCCTGTGGGAGCTCAGATCTGGAGACCCTGGAATGTTTAGTCAGTTCAAGCGAGCCATGATGAATGCTCAGCTCGATCCTAACACCATTCCAGTTGCGCAGATGCTCAGATATCGCCCTCAGATGATCAAAGGCACAGACACTCCGAACAGAAATGCGATCATGGCTGAGGCGAGACAAGTCTGCAAGGAACATGGTGTCAACACTGGGATTGAGTCACCTGCGAAGAAAGAGATCTTTAACCGTATCTTCAACAAGTACGGTCAACAGTATTTTTGAGCTGATCTTTTTTTTTTTTTTGTCTTTTGAGCTGATGTAGTTTTTGGAGCAACTGTTGTATCTTTATCTGTTCTGTGCTTAACCCTGTAATCTTCAGTTGTAACAGAAACTTCAAAGTATATTTAAGATTCACCTTGATGAACAATTCCTCATTGTCCAAGCTCTTAATCACAAAGTCTTTTAAATACCATGCTACACCTATTAAAATAAAATATGGGGTAAACCTGTGTCTAACATAACAAAAGGAGTCGACCATCCACTTCACCAAATAGTGTTATCATAAGGGAGTGGGAATTCGAGCGTTCAAGAGAAGCTGATCACAAGGCACTCTCCATAAAAGGCAATAATTAACACAAGAGAGACATATTCAAAGTTGCACATTTAAATAACATATCGGAAGCACACAATAGCTACAAACTCTGCCTCAGCCTCGCATCTCATCATCTGCCTCCCGACATGAAAACATTTTGAAAACATTTTGGACTGAGTACTAGTGTACTCAGTGGGCATGTGCCATTTTGGAAATATTTTTTGAAAACATAGCAGATTATCCATTTAACATGATATGCATTAGAGGGTTTTAAAACAGAAAACCACTCCTGACCATACAAAAAAATACTTTGAATGCATAATGTGACGTTCGATCTTTATACTCTAACTAGGCACCATAGCTATGGTTATCATAGTCTATAAATCTGGAGCTCCCAAGATAATACAATCAGCGTGTTGGGAAATTTATTAGTAAAAGTTTTGATGAATTCCAAAACCGACTGACCCCAACCGAGTAGATGTTGCCAGAACCTAATGTTAGAAGTTAGGCTCGCTGTTTGAGCAAAGTTAAGATTTTATCTTTACAGATCTCCAGCTGAAGATGGCAAGAAGGCATCACTCAGACAGAACATCAGTTATGATGAAAGACAACTGAGAGTTCATTTGTTCAGATGGAATGAGGGGGAAGTCTTCAGAACATCAGTTGTGAAGGAAACCAATTGAGGGTTCATCAGATGAGAAGCAGTAGAGAGGAAGAGAACATCAGATGAAAAGGAAGTCATCTGAAGGTTCAAACTCAACTGACTAAATACAAGGAAGACAACTGAGGGTTCAGTTTCAGAACCTCAGTTGTAGAACTCAAACAAGAAGATCAACAACATGAAGTTCAAAATCAGCTGAGAGTTCAACGGTTCAGTCAGAACATCAGCTGAAGACCACTCAGATAAAGATCAAGATTTTCAACCAACTAACCGAGGTTGACTGTCAGAAAGGTTAAGATTTGAATTTCAAAAGGAAGTCACATGAGGGTTTGACCGTTCAGTCATTACCCCATCTGGCCCAACACAAGGCTGTCTCAGATGGAAAGCAGAAGAGCACAGATGCCATATCGGGAAAGTCTGCAGAGATGAGAGACAAGCCATCGCTTTCAATGATCAGAGATCAACAGCTCCTCCAACGGCTAGTTGATACTCTCCGCCTATAAATAGAGGCATTCTCTCATTCGAGAGAAATACGTGATAAGAAACAGAAGTGCAATCGCAAGAGAAACAAGTGTAAGAAAAATCTGCAAAATCATATTCTAAGAGCATCAGCAGCTGAGAGTTCAAGAGTGATAGAACATTAGTAGCTGAGGGTTCATAGAGTTATAATCTGTCTTAGATCTTAGTTTGAGTGTTTATTCGTTCAAGCCATAGATCCAGCTCTCATTCGTGATCGAGCTGTAGTTTGAAAATCCACCCACATACACACCTTAAAAAGTGTCTGTTAGGATCATACTCTTCCTGTAATTGAGTAGCTAGGTTGTCAACTACCCGCAAACTTGACATAGGTTGTTAAGTACCCGCAAACTTAACTGTAAAGGTTGATAAGTACCCGTAAACTTATTGCAACGGTTGCACAGCCCGGGTAAGCTGTGTGGAACTGTCCAGAAGAACTTGGACTGAGGTGTGAGGATTCACATCTCCCCGTGGACGTAGGAGGGTTATCTCCGAACCACGTTAAATCCTGTGTGTCTGTGTTTATTTTTATTCAGTTGCTTATTGCATTCTTATCTGATCAAACTAACCAGCATACAAACTGCATTTTTTGCATATTCAACTGTTTTGGTTATTGACCAACCGTGCTAAAAGCGTGAGTTGTTTTAACGAGTTTAATTTCCACCACATTCCGCACAGCACCACTCTTCTAGCTGAGGTTGCTTACTCAGCTGTGAGATTCCAACTGAGTCCGTTTTACTCGGTTGAAGTAATTTCTAAGGGTTAAGTTTTAAAATCCTAACTGGTGTATTCCCCCCCCCCATACACCAGTAACTCGTTTCGGGACCATCACAGCGCTCGGAGATTAATGGCTAAGTATGCGATGGTAATCATGCACCATATAAATGACAAATATATGCACAAAATTTTCAATCAGTACAAAACTAGCCAAGAACCGATCGATAAATATGAAGTATATCACATAGCACGCACATAAAAATATTTTATGAATAACTGAATTTTCATATTATTCTTAGAATTTAATAATTCAAAATAGTTTTTAGAAAAGATTATCCACCTTGACCACGTAGATTGAGTACTTAACTTAGCTCGATTGGACCTTTGGTACTTGACTGGCTATTTACTTAATTAATAATATAATAAATATAATTTTATTTTGATTAGTTATACGTAATCCTTTTAATTGAGATCCATGCCACACTGATCACCTCATTATGGATGTGATATACTATGCCTACAAATTATGAGAATTCTTGTCAATCGGAAATCACTTATACATATGAAATCATTCAAACTTATAAATATTAACTCATTATCAAATCCCAATTTATGAATATATATAGGGGTTGGTTCACGTGTAAAACACTTTTTCCATAAAAAAATAAAAATAATACATTTATACATTAAAATAATATATTTTGTGTATTATTACAACACATCCTTATAATAATGCATTTTTGGATTACTACAATGATTTGTTATAATAATGCATTCCGTGTTCAATTATAATGCATTGATCAATCTCAATCATAGATCTACAAAGATCAATGGTTCAGATCGCTTCTCATTTCTTATGAGAAAATAGATTTTCATATAGTCTCCTCCCTATATATATAGAATTAAGATCATATAAGAATGATCCTTATCCTAAGAAATGAGAATAGATCTCTATCATAGATCTATTGGTGATGAAGGGTCAAGATTTGGTCAAGTCAAAGCGGGTCAAACCCGGGTCAACCCGTTGATTTTTTTTTTTCTTTTTTTCTTTTTTTTTTATACTTTCAGCTCACATGCACCACTTCATATATTCGGATGCACCACTCTATATAATTAGATGCACCACTAAGTGCATTTAGATGCACAAGATTTTCATTTTTTTTTAATAAACTGTCACTCAAGATGCACAACTTCACATATTCGGATGTACCACTATATAACTAGATGCACCACTAAGTGCATTTAGATGTACAAGATTTTCAGTTTTTTTTTTCATTTTTTTTTTAAAACAGTCACCCAAGATGCACCACTTCACATATTCGGATGCACCACTCTACATAATGAGATGCACCACTATGTGTAGTGAGATGCACCGAATTTGTAAAAAAAATAAAAAAAAAACTGAAAAAAATTGGATGTACCACAATACGTAACTAGATGTACCACACAGTGTAACTAGATGCACCACATAGTGTAACTAGATGCACAAATATATTACGAAAATAAAAAAAACGAAAACAAAACTAATGCATCTTAATGCACTTAGTGGTGCATCTCATTTTATAGTGTGGTGCATATGAATACATGATGTGGTGCATATGACTTGACCGTAGAAAAAAAAAATTTAAAATATTGTGCATCTCAATACACTTAGTTGTGCATCCGAATATGTGAATTGGTGCATCCGAATATGTGAAGTGGTGCATGTGAGCTGAAAGTAAAAAAAAAATTGAAAAAAAAAAGTCAACAAGTTGACCCAGGTTTGACCCGCTTTGACCAGGCCAAATCTTAACCCTCCATGTAGATATGATCAATGATGGAGATTAATTCCTATTTCTCACTTTAAGGGTTATTCTCACTAGATCTCATCCCTATATATATATATATATATATATATATATATATATATATATATATATATATATATATATATATATAATTTCCGTATACATTATACTCAGTTCCTATGAAAACCATTTTCATATTTTTATAACTTATGTATTATATAGTTAATAAACTTTTGATATTAATAATAAATATAGTTTTAATTTTTATACAACATGTTTATATATGACTGCGTATATATACTTACAAATAAGCTAAGTTTTAGTTTTAGAAAAACTCGGCATATTACATATTTCTTTCTATTTTTGTACACTATCTTACGACAAATTCGACGCCACATCAAATATGGATTTTGACCACTAATAATCTATTCACCTAACTATTATAAAAATTTGTGCCCTTTTAATACACACTCTTGGTGACAAAAAAGAGTATTTGTTACTCTCTCTCCATTCAATCTGTGACCTTACGAAGATTAACAGTAGAGGTAAAAAAAATTAGAAAGTGGATAAGTTAGCATTATTTTTGTAGGATTAATTTTTTTTTATTTTGTATGTGATAAATTAAGTGGTACATTTATTTAATAGAAGTGAAATAAATTGAACGAGACGTAGGGAATATCTTTTAATTACTCCGTATATTTGAAAATTTTGATTTAGATTAAATATTTTAATTAACTCTAATTAAAATAGTTAACTTTAATCAATTTCTAATTATTTTTAATTTTTCTTAATTACTCGCACCGGTGCGTTTCTTGGGCCGTACATAGGTTATTTTTGCACAAGAAGAATGTAATTGCCTAAAATATATAATTTTTTTAGATTAATTAAACAACTCATAATATAAAACTACATATATTAAATTAATTTTTTCTTAAATATTCTCGTGACGCGCACAGTCGCGCGCATTATTTACGACTTGTATAAATGTAAATGTATGTATAACGATAGAATTATGGATAGCTTATCAAAAATCATATTCATATTCTATTTGCAACGTAATGTACAAATATTTTATTCTTTGCAACATTTTGTAATTAAGGCGGATAGTTATCGGATAGTTGTTACACATAATTACGAAAATCATTATTATCTACAAAATGCCGTATAAGTACAAAATGACTTTTTTTTAAGATGGGGAGGTGGATTTAAATACTATGCTCCATATGCGGTGGGGGTGGTGGATTTGGATATTATACCTCACCTCTTACATGCTGAAGTCGATTACATACTGAAAATCGATTCATTTGAATATCCCTTAGGGTAATACCAAATAAAATATTAAAAGACATATTCTATCTGTTACGTTATTATTATCTTGTATTCATTTTAAATTATCGTTTTATTCTTATCATTTTCTTTGTGACCTAAATTAAGATCGAGTTATTAGTACCCTATTTAAATTGCTAATATGAATCTAATTTCACCTAACTATTCTGCCTTTTTCTACTTTTCTTCTTATTTTATTTGTGATTCGATGTACACTCGTTATCCAATCAATTTATTTGACTATTTATATTCATTTTATTTCACTATATTTTAACACTAAACATCACGCAAGTATTTTATCCATAATGGATTCTAGGAAGTATTAGACTATGTGCATTTTTTGGAGACCATTAGTGGTTTCCAAGGGATGCCTTCAGCAATAGAGTACCCTTAGAGACTTCTACCCCTGCATCTCAACAAGCTCCAAGGGATCTTCGACACAATATTAAATAATTCTCCATTTTCATTTATTAAATTAATTCATGTATTTGTAAATAAATTAAAATACACTAATTAATAAATAATACAAATTTTCCATTAATATTTGAAAATTGGAAAATTACATGCCACACACAATAAAAAAAAACACTATATAATTAAAAAAAATTACATAAAACTAAAAATTACGGAAAAAAACTACGCCCATCCCCGACGTTGCTTCACCCCCTCTACCATCATCTTGTGAACATGGAGCTGCTCCGGCGTCATAAATCTCGTATCCCTGGAGACAACTTTTAATTCGGTGGCATATTGTCTCTGCCGAGCAGCTTCTTGTCTGGCCCGAGCATTTTCCAGCTTCGCTTGAGCTGATTCCTACAACGCCAACGCGATTTCATGCTTGGCCTCGGCGAACTGGATAAGTCGGGAGGTATATCGATCCATGACGGATTCGAACTGGGACGATTCCTCGAACTGGGTAAGCCCCGCCCCCATGAAACCGGACGGGTCGTCGGACATGTCGCCAAACCAGGTGTATGGATTGTTAGGATTGTTGGGATTGTTGGGATCCATAATTTTTTTTTGGATGAATTTGTTGGAGAAATGAAGGAGATGAAAATAATTTGAGGGATGAAAGGGATGAGAGGTGTGAAAATGAGGGAGATAAAAATGGGTATTTATAGGCAAAATAAATGAAATAAAAAAAGGAAAAATCAATTGTTACCGTTTTATTACTGCCATTTTCATGTCGTTGCTTTTCTTTTTTACCGTTGGCGCGTGCATTGTATGCGCGCGTCATTTTTTTTTTTTTTTTATTTTCGGTGCCGCGCTTGCATTACACGCGCTGCTCGAGCTGTGCTCGAGCACTCGAGCTGGTCTCGAGCCGCAGCACCTCACCACGCACCTGCCTCGAGCCCCGCCCGTCTCGAGCACCCTCCTTCGTGCAGCGATGGAGATAGTCTTATGCACTTGAATCACCTAATCAAATGAGACCAGTTATGATATATGACGCCTTGGCGAGTTTGTTTCCAAATTTGGACCATAATTAAACTTACCAACCACACTTTAATTGAAGCACAAATCTCCATTTGTTGAAGCCAAAGCCAATTTTTGGAAGCCTTAAATCACCGACAGATTTGGGAGCTCTTCAATTCACAATTCTTTCTTTAACAATCAACAAACAGAGGTACGAATTCATATTTTCGAACGCATTTTATCGCCTTTTCCTTATTTTCAAACTATGTGTTTTGATTTATGGTGGGCTCTTGTCTTGGCAATTTCTGCTTGATCCGGACGATGCGATCGTTCCTTTGATATTCCTAAACCAGTACTCGAATTTTAATCGTTTTGATTTTTTGAAAGCTCGATTGATTTGTTTGGTTCCCCTATTTTTATGCTCGAAAATGTTTTAGGATTATTTGAGTTGAGACCTAATTGATCAATATGCTTTGAATGTGATGTGCTGTTACTTCTTTTTATTGTTCTGTTTTTCTACATTCGAGTTAGCGGACGAGATTTGGGTTTCTTTACTTTTTGTTAGATCTTTCAACACTTTTAAATTAGTGGTTACTGAACTAAAGGAGTCATGGTTATTGAAATGAAAGATTGGGTTAAGAATCGAATTACGCTGTTCCATTGGAGATTCATTCTCGAAATGTTTCTGGCTCAGCATTTTACTTTGCGTTTCCTTAAAGAGGGATTAAAAATTTGATGATTTACTTAATGATTTTGATTAAAGAATACTAGGAGATCAAAGCCGATGCGAACAGAAGGAAAATACATGGCATATAACATGTTTGTGGTGTCGTAAATCAGCTAAGATTAATCCTAGCAATTAATACTGTAGTCGTCATGCCAATACAAATATCTATACCTTATATGCATTTGGTTGGGCATTTAAGTTATCCTTAAGATGAATTTATTTTATATTGTTGGTGCAGTGGAATTATTGATACTTTTTTATTCCTTTTGTGGAAGTCTTTTCAATTTCAAATACTGAATTCCTAGTTATTTCCATAGACTTCATAGAAAGCATAATTGGAGAACCAGAACAGTCAAGAGATGTTTTCATTGTTTTATGGACTCTGGAAGTACATGTTCACCAAGATGGAGTTTCATGTTCTTATTCTCGGAATTGACAAAGCCGGCAAAACTGTAAATTGCTAAACTGCTTTCCATGTTTTACTATAATTTTCTTTGTTCCGCAGGACCTCTACTACTCAGGTCCATCATTTTTTATGGATAGATAGCTTATTCACACTTCTGTTTCTCAGACATTACTGGAGAAAGTGAAATCACAGTACTCAAACCTGGAAGGTCTTCCGCCTGACCGAATTGTTCCAACTGTGGGACTCAATATTGGTCGTGTTGAAGTGTCAAACACAAAACTCATATTCTGGGACCTGGGAGGTCAGGTTTGAAATGTACTCTAGCTTTCTGCATTTATCAATAAAACACCTACATTAGTTCCCTTTTGACATTGGCAGCACTGCAGCATCATCAAATTTTATGCCTTTCATATGTCGGAGGGGCTATTGACTATTTCTTCTCAGCATGCCTCTTATAGCTCGATTATTATTTCCTCTTTCTTCGCAAGAAAATTTTAACTGATTAGAAACTTATGATGTTTCATCAGCCTGGTCTGCGCTCCATTTGGGAAAAATATTATGAAGAGGCACATGCTGTAATCTATGTAATCGATGCGTCTTGTCCATCCCGTTTTGAAGACTCAAAATCTGCTCTTGGTAATGTTTATAGAGAAGAGTATCTAGAATAATTCTTGTTGCTGTTCCTGGTGTTTCTTCATTATGTTTGACATCGTATTAACTTTAATCTGTTCACAGAAAAGGTTCTTCGGCATGAGGATTTGCAAGGAGCTCCACTTCTGATATTAGCAAATAAGCAGGTAAAACATTTCTTTTCAATCCCAGACAGGGATATTCCGGACAATGGAAAAAGTATTAAATATGTTGATTGAGTAAACCATCCACAACTTAAATGTGATAGTGCTAACCCACTAATATTTTCTGTTGGCTTCATGTCTTTTACTTCTGGATATCACTAAGTACTTCAGTATCGTGTTATGCAATTAGGGCTACTGATTAGATTACAAGATTATCTATCTATTCCTTAACATCCATAGAGCAAAACAGAAATATTGAAGGGGCAACACCTTGCAAGCCCACTCAATTCGGTCCTTTATTATCTATCTGTGCACCAAAAGTTATTAATGAAATTCATATATATGAAGTAAAACAAAGATCTTCCAAATGGCAATAGTAACTTTACTGAATTGTACACTGCAGGATCTCAAGGATGCTGTGCCTGCTGATGAACTTTCTCGTTATCTGGACCTCAAAAAATTGGGTGAAAGAGTCTATGCATTTCAAGCAGTTTCAGCAACTGATGGGTAAGCTCATTCTTTTATTTATAAGTATTTGTTGAAAGTGGCTAAATCTGTTCAGACGGACATGATTAGTTCTGGGTTCGACTGCAGGCTTGGGATTAAAGAAAGTGTAAACTGGCTAGTAGATGCTATGGAGAGAAGCAAGAGAACAGATATGTTGAGAGTTCGTGCTGGATCCAGTGTTGTCTAGAACTATAATGCTATAGTGACCTTATTATAAATTTATATTTTTGTATGCAAATCAAGGTTCAATTTTTGATCTGTATGGTTTGACGTTGAACTGACATCAATTATAGATTGCGGCAAATTGGCTGACATTTCTTGATTCATACCTGCATTTCGGCCTCAAGTCACATTCTCATGAAGACCATTTGTGATGTGTTTTAAAAATATCGACATTCTTCATATAGTTATTAAGAAATACTATATTAAAGTCTGATTATTTCATTTGTCCAAAATTTTAGGAAACCAGTTTTAACCAGACTTCTGCATTACTAGGAAAGTCTAATCAGCTGCTGCCCAAAAACTAATTTTAGAGCAGGGCATCAATCAAAACAGCTGTCTATCTAAACCTAAAAAATTCCTACAAACATTTCCCTTTTGCCCTTTATGCCCTGCGTCACGTTACTAGCATCTTCAAACTGGAGTAACCGAGTAAGGGTCGAAATCGTCATTTGGCAATGCTATTAAATCCAACGGCTCCTGATGAGCTAAGAGGCTGCGGGAATGCAATCTGTAAATGAGAGCCATCCTCCATTGGAATTTCACTGGTAAGGGTCTTTACTGCGAATTCAAAACAAGGGTCGGCCCATATATCACTGATAGGAGGTGCGGAAGAGGAGGTTGAAGCTTGGACAGGCGAAGCCTCAGAAGAAACTTGAGTTTCATGAGTCTTGTTCACATCTTCTAGGGGAATTGCACCAGTGAGAGTTTTGATTGCAAACTCGATGCATGGATCCATCAATAAGTCATTCAATGAAGATTTAAGATTCTCGTCATTCTTTTCATCTTCCGTGATGTCAGCACTAGCACCTTCATGCTCTTCAGCAGATGAAAGATATGCCAGAGGTAAATTAGTGGAAGCTTCTATCTGCTTGTCGAGATTTTCCGAGGTATTGACCTCTGTTTTAGGAGACAGCTTAGATTTATCAATGGTTTCATTGGCATCAACTTCTGCCTCATCAGTTAGTGTAGCTGCTTCTCTAGCTCCGCCGCTGGTTTCGCTGGATTCCAATGGTGGATCTGCTTCGACCCGAGCAAGCCGTTTTGAAGTTCGACGAGGTAAGCCATTCATCCATTTACTATGTTTCTTTCTCTTCTTCCAGGCTGCTGCCTTTTCTTGTTGCTGATCTTCTCCCGTAGAATCGTGTTCTTTTTCTGTTTGTCCCGAAGCATGTGTCTCTGGTGGATTAATGCTTTCAGCTGCAGCACCTTCTGCGTCACCAGAAAAACGCAGGACACCAATAAAAATGTTTATGATCAAAATTTGAGTCATCATATGCAGATTTTACACTCTCATCCAAGAAAAAGAAAATTTGCTTTCGTTTTACATGTTTCTATTTTCTCTATTGCATGTTGTAATTCAAGATCTCTAGAGCAGACTTCAACAGAGGATAATATTAGGCGATACGCAAATTATGACCCTATTAAGTAAGATGCAAGCATCTTCGGATTGGTGAAATCTGATGTACGAGAAACATGTCGTACCTGACTTTACGCTTTCATTTCCAGACAATGTCTTATCTACCTTTTCTTCAATCAACTTCTCTCCTTCAGCTCCAGCAGTTGACTGGCAGAAACAAAATGTGTAAATGGAGGTAAGGAAAAAGAAAATACGAACTCTAGCCAAGAGCAGAATGAAAGAATACTGCAAGAAAACCAGACAGCAGAACAAGCAGTTTCAGCAGATTGATGTTATCTGCAAAAACCAGGATAAGGTTGGACACAGCAAAAGTCAAACGACAATGAAGTAAGAGAAACGAGTAATTAAGGATTACCGGGTCTCTCCTGGTCTTGCCACTACTGCGTGTGATCCTGATTTCCTTACTCTGTACTGAAGGTAATCTTTCCGCACCAGTCTTTTTCATTTCTAGCTAAAACATTGCAAGTTGCAACAACAGAAAGCTCTTCTTAACATACAGTAACAGTTATAGAATATATGTTTGACCTAGAAGAAGCATCAGGATTCAGATAAGCTAGTGTGAAAATTGAAAAACTTACACCTACCTTGTTATACTTCCTGAGTTTGAGTTTGTTCTCAGCATTCTTGAGATATCGAACCACCTCAGGCTTCGAGTTGAATTTGAGGTCTTTTGAAGGATTCACATAATACTAGGCATGTCCAAAGAGAATAATTAGAACTAATATTTCAGTTTATTCCAGAACATAAAGTTAGAAGGATGAAAGATGATGAGTCTTATTTTATCATCAGTAAGTTTTACAGTTCTCTTATCTGCAAATGGAAATCAAGTCATCCGCTTCAAGTATCTAAACTTTACGTCTCATGCTTTCATAACCACCAATAACGTCATTCCAAAACTAGATTAAGGCAAAGATAAAATGGACAGATCTGAACTATTAGCATTGGCTCCTAAACTGATCTTTAGATGTTTTACTTCCTCATACCTTGACTAATCTAATCAAGCAACCTTGAGATAAATTTTTCGTAAGCACGAGGACTTGCCCCAGTTTGTTGTTTCTAAAATTTCCAAGCAGAATCACAAGCATAGTAGTAATGTATTCATAAACCAGAAAATTCACTGATCTCCTCACTCCAACCCTAGCAAGGCTGAATCTTGATTTATCAGACTTTATTTACTACTATTACAAGTTCTTCTCTAAAACATTATATATCTGACAAAATATTCCCAAAATAATCATGTTGACATATTAGCTTCCTTCCTACTTCACCCACTAAATCAAATCACATGCTAACGGCAAACCCATCAAGCTAAGTCTTAAACCGAGGTAATCAGCCACACAAATTGCAGTGCAGAAAAAAAGATACACTAAAATTGAATAGTATAACTAATTTACCTTATCCTTTTTCCCAGAACTTCGAACTCTCACACAAATTTTCCAGTCCGCCGGCAGCCACTCCGGGCGTCCACCTTCCATTTCAAAGATTTTTTTTTCCTTCACCTCAAATAAAAAATGGATTTTTAGAGAAAAATTTCAGGGGAAATAAAAGGATTACCTAACCTAACTTGGGAAACTCGCTTAAACTCATATGAGCCTTAATCTTTGAAGCAAAAGGAGGAGTGAAGTTGGGAAAGAAACAGGAAAAATGGAAAGAAGAAGCTGTGAGGAGAACAGTAGTGGTTTAAATGGGGCGGTGAAAAATGGTTGAGAGAAGCGGGCAAGTCGCATTGACAACCACTTTGTGTGCTCCTTGCATTGTACACTGCAGTACTGTACAAAGGTGGATACAAGAGCAAGTGGCACTGGATGAAATCTAGAAATACTGCCACTTTTCAAGAATTCATTAATATTTTTCTTTGCCTCCTTTTGCCGGTTTTTTTATTTGAATCCACTCTGACCGAGCCCACATGTGACACCCCCTGCTTTAGGCTTATCAGTTTTGTTAGGTATTTCCAACCAACAAGAGAGAGAGAGAGAGAGAGAGAGAGAGAGAGGGAGAGGGAGAGAGAGAAAGAGTTTAAAGATGCCTTGCTCTTTTATGAAATATAAAATCACGAGCTTTACAGTGATTCCATTAATAACTGTGCGAGCTACTTTCTACAGTGTAGTGTGTGTATTGGAGTGGGTGAGTTGAAAAAGTGTAGTCTGGAAAGATGCACGAATAAATGCAAATGCAATGCTCCTGCAGTCCTGCTGATGTTAATCCAATCCAATGCCAAAAAATGGGCCTACCATCTCAATTCATCACAGCCTTCTAATCTGCGGCAGCCCTCAACTCAACGCAAAATCATTATCATTTTATTTCATATTCCGTCTGTTCACAATATGGTTGACAATACAAATTTTAAGAATATGGTTGATAAAACTAGTAAATAATAATGTGTATTATTGTGAGTAGAGTAAACATCCCGTAATGAATGTGGGTGAAGTAGTGAAAAATATAAGATTAAATATAATGTGTTATGTGAACCCTACTATTATAAATTATAATGACAAGCATTTCGATTTAAAGTGACAATCATATACTAGACAGTAGCAAAAGAAAACAGATAATTATGTTTACTAATTTGAATTAGTTTTTATACCGACTAATCAATTCTTTTTTGACAACCTGAGACAGAGCATATTTCAAAGTCAACTTGCTAGAGCCCCTTGTTAACGGTGAACATCACTTAAATTGCTACAACTTTTGTAGTCCCCCCCCCCCCCCCCAACTACACACACACACACACAAAGTAGAAGAAGAAAACGAAGAAATTTGCAAGACCAGAATTTGTTCAAAACTCAATTGAGCTATATATGAAGCTAGATTTCTGCATGCTTTTCGCATCAAGTTGCTTTCAAACAATTTTATATTCGTCTGTTTTGTATATTACATACAAACTATTACACAGAGTTGGCAAGTATAATGTTAACAACAAAAATATTACACAAAACTAGTAGTAGTATTACACAAAGTTGGCAAAAACATTCTCCACCATCAAAAATAGATTACTCCTATATGATCAAAAGTGTTGCTTGCATTGCAGTGCACAAATATCCTTATATGCTGGTTGCCTCTTTTAGTATTACTAAAAGAATTCAACACACAGCATTGATTACCTGAAATTTCTTTCAGGACCTTCTGCAACAGAATCGAATCTATTTAATGCCATGACAAAATTGAAGAAAATCTATATCATCTACTTATTCTTCTATATATATCCAGAAAGTGGGAGTATTTAGGGTTGCAAGATCAGTTGTGGAGTGGATTTGGTCCACAAGGAACAAGCCTTCGTGACACCACGTGTAGCTTCTTGCCGTCGCTCACCTTCCAACCCGTATAACGAGGAGCTGTGGAGAAGTATCGATGAAAAGTGGAATAGAATTTAGCTCTTAATCTTGCTTCGTTTGCAGATTGATTGATGATTCTGCAACTGGAGAGATGGACCTGTGCTGAAGTGATTATGAATATCATAAACAAGAATGAACTAGTTTGGATTCTCATATCTCAATGAGAATGATGAAGGAATTTAAAAAGGAGAATTAATTGTTGAAGCAATTAAGGTACAAATGCAAATAGATGTTAGATCCCTACTTATAGTAGAAGAAATCCTTTTTTGGAATTAATTAAGCAAAAAAGTCAGACATAGGGATGAGAAGCAACATCTCTGCGCGTGACACTGTGTTGCCAATACATATATCTAATTCAAGAAAATTGGTTTCACGTCGTAAACTCACACTGCATTCTGCTTAAACTATGGGTTGACTTGTTGTTTTCCACATTGTACCTGGACTATCATATTTAACTAATGTTAAGCTATTTGTAAAATTTCTCTCATCATAATCTCAAAGAAATAGTTATCATAATTAATAGTGCGGACTTCTTAATGTATAGTAGTATTATATAAAATTTCAATCCACCATGAGATTGTACAAACAGAAGCAATTGGGTCAACTCTCTTGCAGGCCGTAGCCGGACCATTTATATATGGCTTAAAGCTAAGACTTTCTCAGTGACATTTTCTGTCCAAATATTGAGTTGATCTCATCCATTTGTCAATTCATTTTTCCTGTAAATAAAAACACTACTCTTGGAGTGTGAAATTGCAGCCCCATCCGACCGGGCTGGGGCCGGCCTAGATTGAAACAGAGGCTTGCTTAATCATAGATGTTAGGTATAGTAAGGTTGGAAATTTATTTATTTGAAATTCTTTTAAACTTAATTACAAGGAACCTCGCCAAAAAAATCTATGAAGAATTCGCATAAACAAGTGGTTGATGACCTTAATTATATAATTTCCCTTGAGCCAACAAATTGACATCTTTCTCAATCTTGAGCAACACATTTAGTTATGCCGTGAAGATATGACTAAGGATATACTAGTATATTAGTTGGTCAACTGGTAATCTTTTAGGCAATATTCAAAAATAAAAATAATTAAACTGAGAGATACTACGTAACTTATTGAAAAGAGACTGAAGAATTTATCAAGAATGTACGTTTAGTCTATCAAAGAAGAAGAAATGCAAAAAAACTATATATTTATTTATTTAAATGAAGTGAAAAAATCCTCCAAATCAAAATCCCTAGAAATTCCATGAACAACGCAATTCTTGGAGGAAAAGAGGTCTGGTCTAGTAATTTGGACTCCGTTTATAGCCAAATTTGGAGAAAACTTATCATCAATGTGCAGATGAGAGCCAGGAACCAGTGTTGCAATTGTCATATTCCCCGCTGCTGCTGCTGCTGCACTCAACTCCACATAACTAAAACTCTGTTGCAGAATGTGAAGCCTCACAATTCTATCCAAAAACGGCGAAGGCGACGAAATGAACTCAGAATTCGGAGGAGCAAAGATGGTGACCGAGCCTAGATTGGGATAATCTTGAATAATCCCATCAACAACTGCATTCAATCCGATTGCGAAAGAAACAAATCCGTTGGAGCTCAAATACCTGACTATCCTTTTCCACTCGATAGTTTGATTCCTGCCGAGAAGAAGGGCGCTCTGATTCGAAACCCGGCACGACGGTGACGACGTCGTGTCGAAAGGCCCGGCGACTCCGTGCACGGCGATCGGGCCTTGGAGGAACATATCGGGCTGAGAAACCAGCACGTTGTTGATCATGAGCGAGCCCGTTTCGGCGTCGTTGTCGGTGATGGCCAATCTCTCGTCGTCGCCGGCGAGTGTTTGGAGGCAGAATCCGGGCGGTTTCTTGGAGAGCTCCGCCATGCGTAGGGTGGCGGGGACGGCGTGGTAGCGGAGGAGCTGGCGCATTGTCCAGGGCGGGACGGAGAGGTTGGAGATGGCGGAATCTTGCATGGCGAAGACGGTGGTTTTGGGCCCGGAGAAGAAGAGGTCCGGCGAGATTTGGAGGAGGGTGGCGGTTATGTGGAAGCCGCCGCGGCGGCGGAGAGCTCTGGAGGCGTTGAAGGCGAGGGCGTGGGAGGACGGGAGTGGGGTTGTGGGGGTGGAATATTTGACGGTTGAGATGGCGATGAATGCGAGGATGACAGACATGGTCAGGTAGAAGGGGGCGTGCCACCAGTGTGAGCAGGAGGGATCTGCTGCCATTGCGCTAGAGAGAGAGAGAGAGAGAGAGAGAGAATCAAGTAAGCAAGCTCTTGCTTGATGGTTGTTGTGACGGAAAATATGAATCAAATGCATGACGGTAAGGTAAACATATGAATGAACTATCAAAGTTGACGCGTCAAAAAAAGAAAAAGGTAAACATATGAATGATCGTAATTGGCAAATTAAAGGATCAAGCCTCTCATGAAGGCAACAGGCAACATTCTAGTATATTTCTCTAGGCTGAGCATCCAGATGAGTCCCCAAATAGAAATAATCAGAATAATTGAACAATCAAATTAGTATTTTCTTCATACTGAATCAAAATAATTTTGATTTGAAAATTTTAAATCAAATAAAATCAAACTGTATTACTCTGTCAAACTGAATGGAGCCGATGATTTCAGTTTAGTTCGGTTCTTTTGGGTTATTGATGGAGATGTGTTTCAACTTATTAAAAGCCGTTATTCCATTCACGTTTTTATTAGTAGTTGTTATACTTTAGCTTATTTAATTAAGTTTTTTTTTAAGAGAATATCGAGCCATTCTATTAAATGGCCAAATCAGCGTGCACAATGTCTAAGAGCCAAGACGGAAAATCCGACTCTCAAATCAAATTATTTTGAAGTATTTAATTATTATCTATAGTTTAGAGTCTTTAGAAGTAGTTTATTGGGCTTGGCCTTTTGTCATGTTTTTATAAATAGTCTCTATCTTAAATGAATTGATCGGCTGGTTTTGATTAATAAGAAAAGTTAGGGTTTAATTCTTTTTTATCGTGTTCTTCTGGTATTCTTTCGAGAATCAACAGTTTAACCGTGTGTTTGCTTTCTGTATTCATTAAATTAACGAAGGTATTCACTTATTGTAGGCTCGCGTTGCATCAATTATATTCATCCCTGATATTTCTAAATGTTGCAACAAATATAAAAGGGTGTACATATTTCTAAATGTTGCAACAAATATATTCATCCTTGATATTTCTAAATGTGTCTTCCATCATTTATTTACCTAGCTAGGAAGACACATAAAAGGGTGTACATACTTAGATGGGATATTTAGATTTAGTGTTCGTTTGGTTTAAGTAAAGGAATGAAAAGAAAATGGAATCAAGTCAGGGAAAGAATAATAACAGTAACCGTGAAGACTTAATTGAACTGATCAAAGTGAGATTTTGGTTTTGGATTTCTAATCTTTCTCCTCTCTCTTCTAGCTATAGTTTGGGAGATTGGATTTCTAATCCATCGTATTGTCTAGAGCTTTGATTTTAAATTGTTTTGATTGTTTTGGTTGAACTTTGTAGCTTGTT
Source organism: Schizonepeta tenuifolia (assembly GCA_029490685.1). Taxonomy (NCBI): domain Eukaryota; kingdom Viridiplantae; phylum Streptophyta; class Magnoliopsida; order Lamiales; family Lamiaceae; genus Schizonepeta; species Schizonepeta tenuifolia. The sequence goes on along the minus strand of CM055955.1, from coordinate 13,026,022 downwards.
TATGGGTTGCACCCCTCGTGCGTTTAATTTGAATTTATTTATTTACCAAAAAAAAATAATAATAATAACAATAACTGTTACTTTTATGAGTGTTTGGTTCAACAATGGAAATGGATCACATGTAAGAGAAATGAATTTAGAGAGGAAAAAATTTTATTACTCCTATAATTTGGAGGGTAACCTTTTTGGTTTTGAGTTACTTTTAAGTAAGGGTAATTGTTAACCTACCAAACTAAACAATTGAGTGATGGATTCAATCCTTAAATCCCTTTCCATACCCCACAAATGTCCAACCAAACATGGGCTTATTGTATTCCACCAGCCAACTTTTGATTGATCAGGTTTAAGCTAATGCACACGACGGCGTATATTATTCCGTTTTAGAAAGGAGGAGAAAATAGTGGCAGGAAGAAGAAGCACTGAGGAAAACTCAGCAGAGTCGCAATGTGTAGCCATTAATGAGCTATAGTAAAATCAATACTACATCGGCAATTTTTTTGACAGCATATAATAGTAATTAAATTGTTATCCAAATGAAATCCACCCACAACGTAATAATATGATAGGCACTACACCATTACACTGGGCATGCCACTTCTATCAATTATGAACCATTCAAGATAGGTGACTAATTTCTCCTAAAAAAAGAACTGGTGATTAATTTGCGAGACAGCAGAAGAAAATTGACGTATAAAACCCAACTGCATAAGCTCCAAGTCATTATTAAACATAATAAATAAACTAGTTGTGATGTACAAGGGTGGTGGTAGTCATAAGATGACAAAGAAAAAGGTAAATAAGAGTGAAGCAAGCGCCAATCACTCAACCTAATCTGCACCAAGTCACTGATAACAATTCACTCATTTTTCTCGGCATGATCCGCAGCAGCGGCAGGAGGTGTGGTTTCCTCAGTTTCCTTAGGAGCAGTCTCTGATGGACCATCTTCTGCAGGTTTAGCAACATGACTCTCAACAGCTTCTGCCGGTTTAGCAGCATCACTCGCAGAAGCATCACTAGCTTCACCCTCACTTACTGGCACGGTTGCCTTGACGGTGCCCACCTTCACATATTTGCTCATGAACTTGTATTCCCAATCTTGAAGAGCTTCCATTTCAAACACGCCCAGCCCGGTAAGATCACCAGTTAGATCTTTATCCTCGAAAGACATCTTTGCAAGAGCTCTACTAGCATCCTTTCCCGCAAACAATGCATATGGTCCACCAGGTCCATAAAACATCCTGCAACCACAAAAATGAGCTTAACCAAGAATTCATTCATATGCAGGGCGATCATTTGGCATAATGAAGCATCTTTATATATGAAGTTCCTCTCCCTCTTACGGCTTCTCAAATTTGATTTATTGCATCCCAAAGATGTACTAATACATGTTGAAAAGCACAAATGATAGCATTTATGTGACTGGGACATAGTAAGCAAGCAGCTGCTCATGTTGCGTTGCTAGTTTGCTAGTATCCGCAGACCACATATAACATCTATTCTACTACGTAAAGGATGATGCAATCGCACACGTGTGTACTTCAAAACAGGCATGTCCCATCCAACAAAATGTACATGAATTTCAGTATTTATATAAGCTGTTCCTTGCAAAATGCTCTTCAGATAATCAAATGACATTTTAAAGCAAGTCAGCAATTTCGCAACTAACGAGTACATGTTGGCTAACAAGATTTAAATAGATCGCGCTTGTAGGCGTGATCAAGAACAGTTGGGCATTCTTCACCACTTTTAAGCTATAAGCAGCTTGTGTTAGCTGAGGACAACCTGGAATGGTATTCAAAGACGGAAAAAAGATATCATCTTTAAAAATTGATTGGAGTATAGCTTTTGAGTACTACTAGTACAAGATTATTCACGGCAAGCATTTGCTATTCATTTCTGGCTCCGGGCCATCCTTTTCTCGACCGACTGATAGATCAGACTATCTTCCAAAACATATCATATAAGGCCTTGCCTCAGATATTGGTTCCCTTGATCAGCCAGTGGCTTGCAAGATCTGGAAACGCCCGGCAAATACAAAGCTTCAGGGGAGTCTTTAGAATTCCCACTGCTTAGCTTTCTTCGAAGAATATAAATTCATCCGATATGCATTCACAGCCAGCTCAAACTAGGAAGACGTTTTAAATACCACACGAGTTACTGGGCATGCAAGTTTGATGTTGCCCGTTTGATATCTTCGTATGTGAGAATCAACAAGCTCGACCCCGCAAAAATTCAGGTACATCCCCCAAAGGGATGATTGGTAATTTCATCAAATAGGGAACAAGTTATTTTCCCAGGTGAGACAATAATCAGTAGCATAAGATGAAATTTTATCACTTGAGCTATGAAAAATGTATGTGCGCATGACTCCAACTTCCTGCGCTAATCTACAATTAAGTATAGCAAATATGAAAGTTGAGCCTTGGTGCTTTGATGTAGGAGATGTAGAATATGGCATTTACAGAACAATACAATGCTAAATAGAAGAATTATATTGAGTGACATCAAACAGTAGCACAAGTGGCAACAATCATGCTCCAAGTAGATGATTACTGATGAAGAATTAAAAATGTCAACTTCAAATCCCTCATAACACTCAATTTGAGAGGCAGCTCGGTCCTCACCAAAATTTGCATAATCATTTACGGAAGAGCAAATAGAGATTGAAAACTGCACATGCCTATTGGCTTATCTCATCTTCTTCATTGAAAATTTAATTAGAAATAATCATATCTAAAGTAAACAGAGTACCACATATAAACTTTTAAATAGCAGATTCAGGATATCTTTTGCTTTTAAAGAACTTCTCTTTTCTAATTCTCAAGAGACCCCGCACGTTAAGTGAGGAAAAATAGAAAATACAAATAGTAGAAACAGAGAGCAAATTGATAAAAAAAAATATTAAAGACAGCAAAAACCTAATCATCTTACTACAAGAACCTAGAAATCCCCACTCGAATAATCCTGTAAATCCACGAGAATAATAGATACTGTGGAAGCATCAGAACGAAGGCTTACAGAGTGCGAGAAAGGGAAAAAAGGGGAAAAGAAGAAAAGGGTTATAATTCAAAGCAAAGTTTAGTCACTTTAACTAGGAGAAAGAAAGCTCAAAAAGTGAGAATTTACACCAAACACAGAACAACAAAATTCGACCAAGGGAATCAACAAGTAAACCAAAAAAAAACACCAATAATCATAAAAACCCTAATATAAATCAGAACCCCGATCTCCAGCAACATCAAACACACCAACAGAAAAATTTCAATAGAACACGGAAAAAAACAATCCGATCAGAAAAGAAACCGGGCCAAGAGAGAGAAGATAAACCTGCTTTGCGAGACATCATAGATCTGACCCTTGATGGCCATGAGTAGAGGCTTCTTAGAATCAGAACCGTCGTAGAGTTTCAACTCCTCGGCGGTGATCTGGCCAATCTGAACTGGAGGAGGCAGAGGCTCCATCTCTTCCTCAAAAGCTCTCGACCTCTCATGGACGCGTCCGTCATCGGAAGAACCGAAAAAACTCGAAACAACGTAGTAGAGAGTGAGGCCTAGAGCAATAACCGTGAAGAAAGTAGCCGGCGACAGCCCTGTGTACGCGGTGATCGATTCCTTTAATGTCTCCCACAACTGAAGGGCCATTGCGCTCTAGAGAGAGAGGAGAAATAGAGAGAGATGAGTGAGAATAGGACGAGACAAGGTGGTGGTGGGTGAGAAGAACTTGGAATGCTATGGCGCCGAGTGTTAGAAATTGAGTCGGCAATTTGGACTATCTGACTTCTAAGAGCATGTACTACGGTGGTTGAAGAACTGGGAATAGGTTGATTTTTCTATTATAATGAGATTGAGTAAGACCTAGATTGAAGCATTGGAAAACGTAATTTTAATGATTGAATAGATTTTATTTTATTATTTTTTTATTTGTAATAAATATTATAAAAAATAATTTAATTAAATTCTTGAGGTAAATAAATAACAATTTTATTGAATTTAAAAAAAAATAATAACTAAAAAAATACAATAATTAAGAAATAAATAAAAATACAACTACTCGCGGAGTGGATCAAAATGTGTCCAAATCTCTTCAATCATATCCTCCATAAGGCGGTCGTGGGCACGTGCATCCTGAATCTGAGCTTGTCTCTCAATAACTTGGCGGAGTGGCACTGGCGCCCCTTGATGGACTGGTGCTCTATTCACGTTTATATCGCTCCTTGCGCTCGATTCAGCATTGAATTCAGTTGCTCTCGGTCATTTATCTTCAATAATCATGTTATGCAGAATGATGCACACATACATGACATCACATAAATGTTTTCGAAACCACAAGCGAGCAGGGCCCTTTATGATTGCCCAACGAGCTTGCAGGACGCTGAAAGCCCTTTCAACGTCTTTACGCGCAGCTTCTTGCATCCGAGCGAATCATTGTCTCTTCGCATCTGTTGGCGCATGGAGCGTCTTCACGAAAGAGGCCCACTTCGGATAGATGCCGTCGGCGAGAAAATATCCTATACGGTGCTGGCGGCCGTTTGCAGTGAAAGCAGTCGACGGCGCTCTACCATTGATGACGTCGTTGAAGACAGTGGACTGATTGAGCACGTTGATGTCGTTCAGAGAGCCGGCGACATCGAAAAAAGCATGTCAAATCCACAAATCTTAGGAGGCGACAACTTCAAGGACGAGGGTTGGATATTTATTCCGTCCAGTGTACACTCCTCTCCAACCCGTTGGACAATTCTTCCATTGCCAGTGCATACAGTCGATGCTTCCAAGCATTCCGGGAAAGCCGTGCGTCCTCTCGTGCAATGTAGTGATCCGGGCGATGTCAGTCTCGTTTGGCCGCCTCAAATAGTAGTCGCCGAAAGCAGATCTGATGGCCCGACAGAAATTCTTGAGGATGTTATTGCCCGTTGTATTGCCACAGTGCAGATATTCGTCGTACTGATCGACTGCTCCACCATTGGCTAGTTGCCTCAGAGCAACGGTGCACTTGACTCAGGGGTGGAACCCCAATCTTCCAGTGGCATCCGGGTGTTGCTGAAAAAAAAGCTCCCGATCCTGAAGAGTTTGAGCAATTCTCAAGAATAGGCGCTTGCTCATTCGAAATCGCCGGCGGAAGACAGCATCACCCCATATAGGGTGGTGGACAAAATAATCTCGTCGGAGGCGATGTTCGGCCTCCTCACGATTCCGGTGCAGGTACGTCCTCGTATCCTGGTCGTCGTCGTCTGACGAATCAGACTCGGCCACTATTTGGTAAAGCTCCCTGGCTCGCTGCATACGTTGGCGGCGGCGCACCTCCGCCTCTTCAAGATTGTAGCTCGCACCCGGCCAACTCATAATTTTTTTTTTTGAAAAAACGAGTGAATTTGTATGATGAATGAATTGGATGAATTGATGTGTGTGGTGGTGTGGTATGGATGAATTGATGTGATGGTGTGGTGGGATATATATAGGGAAAAAATGGAGATACAACCGTTGCTGCTTGAGATATATCCGTTGGAGACAAAATAAAATACAACCGTTGCTTTATTAATTTTTTAATCAGAAAAAAAATAGCCGCGGACCAATGGGGACACGCCACGTGTCCCCATATTGCGGCCTGCTTGAGTCGAAGGGGAGATCGAAAGATCGACACCGCCATCGCCTCACCCTTCGACTTGGGGGTGTGTCGAGCGTCCACTATGGGCTCGACTTGAGGGTGTGTCGAGTGGGGGGTGTGTCGAAGGCTTCGACACCGCCCTTCGACGTGCGTAGTAAATGCTCTAAATTGTAATCTAAATAAATTATTATCGGTCATTAAAATACTGAACTCTCATTTATTCTCTCCGTATTACTAAAGTCCCAATTCAAATGGGTACGGATATTAAGAAAACTGATAAAGTATTTTTGAATGGGTTGAAAATTAGAATGTAGGGATAGTGGTATTGACAAAAAAAGTAGTGGTATTGACAAAAGGTAGTGATAAAGTTGTTAGAAGGTGAGCCCATCAATAGCAAATGAGAGTAAATAAGAGAGATTCATGAGGATGTATGAATCCATAAAATAAAATGGGACTTTTTAAAAAATACATGTGAAATGTGTGAAAATAGGACTTTATATGTAATACGGAGGGAGTATAATTTAAAATTTACGGGGTGTATTCAATCTTGACTTTCATTGGAGTTTGTAAGTCATTGGAGTTGGAAAGTCTATGGATTTCCATTGGAGTTTCGTATAATTTCGCGGATTTGTGTTGGAGTTTTGTTGGAGTTCGCATCGACTTCTGTTGGAGTTCAGAATTCCATCATCCTAGCGCTCGCTGATATCTAGCGCGCTCTCAATGTACCGAGCGGGCACTAGTACCCACCCCTCACTAGCACTCGGCTGCAGATGATGACGATATCCATGCACTGTTGCAGGTGAGGTAACTCATTTCATTTCTTTATATTTTTTACCTATCATTCTGTAGCTAGCTCTGCTCTGGAACTTTCTCTGTTCTTATTCTGAAATGCATTCTGAAACCGATTCAGAACTATCTGTTGTGATGATTCATGTATTTGGCAGGTATCGCTCTGGAACTCGAATATGCTGAAAAGGCTATTGGAGAACTGGGAGGAGATAATAGAGCTGGAATTGTAGGCACGCATCAGATATCTGCAATCATGAACTATCTGTTGTGATGATTCATTCCCAGCGCCAGCTGGCTCCCAGCGGCGGCTGGGATGTCTCAGTGACCGCTCGTCCTCACTCGGCACTGGAGTTGCATTGGATTTCAATTCTCATCGATATCGATCGGATTTCATCATGCCTATTTCCTTCATCAAACTCCAAGGAAACTCCAATGAAAGTCCATAAGTTAAAAGTCCATGGAATGTTAATGTCACACCCCGACTCCCGAGGTGCGACGTAACGAAAACACTAACACCACTAAACCATCCATCACTCAACTCAAATAAGGGAAACATGCTCGAGGAAACAAGGGAATATCAATGGAAAGCGGTAACATTCAAGACATGCTTTCAAGGATATATCGAAACAACCAACGAGCACGAATAATTTACATATCAAGTTCGAATAGGAATAAGTATTTCAAGTCAACGAGAACGAGATTCATCAAAAACAGAAATTAGTATCGAGCACATCGCTCGGAATTAGAACATGTATCAGAGTATAATATCCAAAAGACTTCAACAATCAAAAGCATAGTATTGCAGCGGAATTCTCGACTCAATCCCAACAACTACATGTATGAAGACATGCAATTGCCAGCCTAACTTTCGACTCGATCAACAAAATATATATGTATCCACACCACACCACCAAGCTGTCCTCTCCATCCGCATCCCGCTAACCTGCACGTTTAGAAATACATGCAGGGCTGAGTACTTCGTACTCAGTGAACACATGCCAAAAACTTTTGAAACTTTGCTCTTAGAGCTATATCAATTGAACTTGCCTTGCCGTAGCATCACAAGTATTAATGCAGTGAAAACAACTTTACTTGTGAATGCAAAAACATTTTCTTTTCACTTAGACTGCGCAGTCAAACAATATATATATACTCAGGCAATATGTATCATCTACCACATTTCACTCTCACTGTGCCGAGAAGTAGGCCTCCTTCTCGAACACTGTGACCGGCCCAACCGAAGCAAGGCTCACAGTCACCTCAAACAATTCATATTCCACACGTGGGTTTCCTGTCTTTCACAGGACAATAACATCTCAACAAGCAGATGATAACACATACCAAAAACTCAAGTAAAAACGGCAAGTCAATTTGAACTTTAAAAACTCACATAATAATACTCAGTTATCATAATAACATTCATTGATAGTTTTTGGTTTTAGAAAAGTCCACCTTACTTCCGTCGATTAGCTAGGCGGCTTACTCTTTCTTCGTCCTCGCTACTTCTCCGCCCCGCTCGGTCCTTTATATTTTGACATCGATAAAAGAAGTAAGACACGAAGCTTAAGACGTAAAGTAGACGTTTGATTCGACTGAAGGACTTCTACTTGACTCGTCTCTCTCTATTTTTATCTTTTCTAAGACAATCTCGATTTTCAACTTTCTCGTCCTCAGTTCTTACTCTACTCGGTTACTAATTAGTGCATCTAGTATTCTCGTTTCTAAATCATGTTCGCTACTCACTAATGCTTGGCATTTCTTATTAATTAAAGAAACGTTAATTGATTAAACTTTAGTACTTGAATCCTTACTCACATTCTCAATTAGATACTTTTACGAACATCATTCATGTCATGAGCACGCATTCTCAACAATTTGAACAATCATTCCATTAATATCAAAGCATAGAGATTTTACTCAATCATGTAGATTCAATTAAGCATATTCAATATGTTTAATCACATAAGTCTACTCAAACGAATTTAATTCAACATAGAATTTCAATCAATCATCATAACTCAAGTTGGAATCTAAATAAACGTATTATCTCAAACTCGATTCACACTTCAAGTCACATTAACAATTAATCGTCATTACTCGACTCTAATTTTGAAAAAGACATTAATTCAAATAATAAAAGTTTTCTTAGATTAAAGCTCAAATAATCATTTAACTTCTCAATATACGACGCTATTTCCAAAGACGTCGTCTTTTCTCAATTACTTATACGTATTTGCATACGTATTATTACTTATGCTTCTATTATTATTCCTCCTTTTCTTTTAATTAAACAATTATTGAAATAAAAATTCATTTTCTATTTACGGCTCGACTCTTATCTTCGACTCAAAACTCGATTCTTAAACTATTATTTGATAACTTTTATTTTTCATTTAGCATTCAAAACTCGACAACTTCCTCGACTCCTTTTTAATTAAACGATTTGAAAACCAAACTCGATTATCACGAAATAATCATCACTCGTCATAATATAAACAATTACTCAACAATTATCATTTAGGCAAAATTGCATGAAAAATCCTGACCTTTTCCCAAATTCTGGTTTAAAACCAAATCTTTTAAAATTCGCAAATAAAACTACAAGCTTCCAATTTGTTGCAATTGACATCTCTGATGCACCTCCGACGAAAATTAACTGCGTACGTGTCAATCAGTTGCCTATGTGTCAATTACGTGTATAATTTTTGCTTACGTGGCATTAATTTGCTTACGTGTTACACGGGGAAAATTGCACCAAAAACCCTGACCTTTTTCCAATTTCCGGTTTTAAACCAAACCTTTTAAAAATTCGCAAATTAATGTACAACCTTCCAATTTGATGCAATTACCTCCCATGCCCGATTTTCCCCCAATTTGTTGCTGACATGGAAGCCGAAATCTTCTTCAACAGACATCATCTCCATAATTCTTCTCCATCGCCTTCCTCATCTCCATGGGTTCTTCATCGGCACAATCTGGATCTTGGAATAATCCCGAAGCTCAACAGCAGCTACCTGCCCCCCATTGTTTCTACTTCATTGCTATCGGGACCACATCTCTACCAGTTGAGCAATGATAAAGCGTACCAAGACAAAAGATGAACAGTAACCTATTCTCCATCAGTAGATTCAAGCAATAATTTAAGCCAAATCATCGAACAAAAACAGAGCAAAGTAGATTCGATTCTGTCTGTAATAGAGTATTAGGAAATTAGGATTATTGATTCAGAGTGTTGTATCGTTTTGGGTTTGCTTTTTCACCTCATATATGATTAAAGGAACGACGTCGTTTAGGACAGGAGTAAAACGACGTCGTTTTGTGCCCATTCACCAATTAATATCAGATATGTATAATTATTTAACACATAAGCAAATTAATACCACGTAAGGAAATAACTTACCACATAGGCAATTGATTTCTGCCGGAGACATGTCATGGAAGCTAATTGTATCAAATTGGAAGGTTGTACATTAATTTGCGAATTTTAAAAAGGTTTGGTTTAAAATCAGAAATTGTATAAAGGTCAGGGTTTTTGGTGCATTTTTCCGTCATTTTATATTTGCCTAGTACGACGTTGTTTGTTTAGCCGGAGAGTTTTGCCACGTAGAAAATTCCGGCTTCCATGTCAGCAACAAATTGGGGGAAAATCGGGCACGAGAGTCTATTGCAATAAATTGGAAGCTCGTAGTTTTATTTGCGAATTTTAAAAGATTTGGTTTTAAACCAGAATTTGGGAAAATGTCAGAATTTTTCATACAATTTTGCCTATAATTTATAAACTCGATTCTCAAAATAACTCTTATTAAATCTTATTCTCTTTTTATAACCTTTCTCAATTAATTTCTTTAATTCGCTCAAATAAATTCTTACTCGACTCTTAATCTCATAGTTTCTCTTACTCGACTTATCTTTTTATTTATTTTTTAAGCTCGACTCAACTTATTATTCTCATATTCTATTATTTCTTATTTAATGAAGAAATTCTTATTTTAGTTATTTTGCTCTCACTTTATTATTAAACTTCAATCTTCTCGATTAATTTAATATCATTCGGATAATTAAACTCATACTCGGTTTAAAGTTTCTCGTTGATTACTTATACTCAACTCTATTATTATTTATTATTCTCATTATTTCTCGTTTATTCAAACGACTTAATTCTCAATTTCTCGTCTCAAATTTCATACTCGTTTTATAACTCCTTTCTTTTAATTCTATCTCGTCTTCTATTTCTCATTTATTACGACTTCTAATTCTTCGTCATTTATTTCTCAATTATCAATTTCTCTAGTCTCGATTTATTTAACTCGATTAACTTTTTCTCTTAATCTTTAATTATTTAATAAAGAAATTACTTTCCTTTATTATTTTCTAATTTATGACTCATTTCTCAAATTAATTATTTTTCTTTTTATTTTCTCTTTAATTTTATTCCAACAAATATCTTGAATATTTTATTATTTTAATAATTAATTTCTTTTAGAATTAATTTTAATGATCTTTAAATCTTCAAATAAACACCAAGAACACCTAGAACACACACTAGGCATTCATTCAAATCTTCAAAAATTCATATCTTTTCACCAAGAACACCTAGAACACACACTAGGTATCCTTTCTTGTTTTCTTCGATTTTTACCTCTTTTTATGCTTAAAATTCATTCTTTTCATCTCATTTAATTCTACTAACATCTATTATTCAAATTTTCACATAACATGCTCTTAAGCATCATACTATCAAAAATCATCAATTCATCAAAAATCATCACAACATCATGAACATCAAAATATCATAAAAATTATTTTTCTTCTAAACATGCATATATATATATATATTTCCATTTTCCTCAAATAACATCATAAGAGATTAAATCATCATATAACTCATAATCATAGCATGCTTGTAACATCATCAAATCATCAACAAAATAATCAAAATAAATTTCTTCCTCCTTGGCATAAAATTTCGGTATTCATAGAATTTTTAAGCAATTAATTTCTCAATTTTTTTATGCATGTATACTCATTCAAAATATACTCATAAACACATATCAAACATCAAATTATCAAATATTCAAGAAAATCAAATGTCCCTATTTTTCTACTATTTTTCGGTTTCAATCAAGATTTTAGGGAATTAATTTTTCTTCATCTTTTAATCAAAGTTTAATTCCTAGGCTCAATTTCCTATCGATTTCTTCACTCGAATCTCACATCGAATCTCATATCAAATCCCTAGTTTTTGCCTAAGCATAAATTAAATCATGCATGTATGTTTTTCTTTAGAGATTAGGGAGATTACAAATATACAAGAAATCAAATAAATAAACCTACTTCAAAATAATTAAATCGGAGCTTCTCTCTTGAATCTCTTGGACCGAAAATGAACAAGATTAGGGCTCAAACTCTTGGCTTGGAATTTCCATGGTTGAATCCACCTTAATCCTCAAGAAAAATGAAACAAAAATTAATCATCCACACTAGGGCATAAGTGCTGAAATTTTTAAGAAAAATAGAGGGATGATTGTTTTGATTTCAAGCTCAAGAATTTGAAGGATTATTACCTTTCTCTTTAGAGTATGAAAGAACTAGGTAGATGATGATGAAAATCTCTTGATTTTGAAGGCTTGAAGCTTGAAACTTGAAGCTTTAATGGAGGATTTCCATCTTCGTGTTGTGTGTGTGTGTAATCGACAAAGAGGGAGAGAGATGAGAGGATTTTTTTTCTTTCTTTCCTCTTTGAGAGCTATCAAGAGAGAGAGATAGAGCTTGAGAGAGAGAGTAGAGTTTAAGAGAGAGATTGATATGATGAATGAGGAAATAATGAGAATGAAGTTTATTAAGTTAAGAAAGAATAACATCATGATATTCTTTAGTAGGTGTTGAAAAATAGGATAGCTAGAGAGAGATTAGGGAGAGAGAGGAGGGTGATGTCGGTGGTGGAAGAGAGAGGGAGAAAGATTCCGATTATCTAATTTTTAGGTCAAAATTCCAAGTAACGAAGAAAACCTAAAAATTAATCGGCTAATTAATCCGTTAAGGATTAAATTCTTATAACTCTCTCATGTGATCTCGGATAAGCTTCTAATATATCTCAAGGGTCTTAGAATAAATTCTAGATTCAAAAGACTCTAACTAGGTCAAATTCTAAGTTCGTCGGTGAATAGCATTTTCTCGATTATCGTTACTATTCACTCAAAAGTAAAACTTTTTGGAATTCTCTGAAATTAATACTCATGCTCAAACTCATATAAATAAACTCAATCAATGCATCACATTCTCAACTCGAGTAATTTAAAACACATAAGTTCACGTTAAAGCACATAGGGGCATTTTAGTTTTTTCACAATTTTTTTTTCCTTAGAAAAATTTTATCACTCAAAACTTGATAATTAAGCATATCAACTCATTTAGAACGCATTTAAGAACTTATGAAAGCTCGGGGTATTACAGTTAAATACACCAAGAGTTAAGAAATCCAACAGAAGTCGTAATTGAATACACTTAAATTTCAGAAGTCCAATAGAAGTTTGGATTGAATACACCCAGATTTCAAAAATCCAATAGAAGTATGGACCGAATACACCCAGACTTCTGAAGTCTTTAAAATCCAATGAAAGTCTGGATTGAATACACCCCCTTAGTTACGTATACTTTACTTCTCCAACCTCGTACTATTTCAATATTTATATAAAAATTAATCTCTGACTCACGACTTTATTACTCCACTCAAAAGATTTATTATTTTTAATACAAAAAGGTAAGGGCATAATAATTCACTCCACATATCTATCTAAAAGTTTAATCTGATTTCGATTTCATGAATTTTATAAAGGTACATGGAAATAAAATTTACTTAAACTTTTTCAAAGAATAAATTTATGAGTGAAGACATGGTTTAGTCACATGTCCTATAAAAGTTACCAAGGAATTCAGTTTGTACAAATAATACCCAATTTTTGCATTTTTAGACAATTTTATCCTTACTTTGATTTTTCTCACCTACATTCTCTCTCTTCAGCAAGTTAAATTCATAACAAGAGTTACTAGCATACTACTATCTCACGGCGATAGTTATGAATATATAAATTCGTACCCATTGTGATCATACCACCATCTGCCTCCCACTTTGTAACCGCACCGCCACCGCCGTCACGGCGGTGGTTACGAATATACAAATTCGTACCCGGCGTACCACCATCTGCTTTCCATTTCGGCACCGCCCCACCGCCGCCACCATCACGGCGGTTGTTACGAATATGCAAATTCGTACCCGACGTACCACCATCCACTTTCTATTTCGCCACCGTCGCCATCGCCACCAATGTTACGATAGCGGTTACGAATATGCAAATTCGTACCCGACGTACCACCATCCACTTTCCATTTCATCACCGCTGCCTCCACCACCACCGTCACGGTGGCAGTTACGAATTTGCAAATTCGTACCAAGCATACCACCGTCCGTCTCTCACTTTGCCACCGTCGCCGCCACTACGGCCATCACCGTCATGGCAGCGGTTACGAATATCCAAATTCTTACCCGGCCTACCATCGTTTGTTTTCCATTTAGCCACCGCCACCTGTAATACCCCAAATTTTTCTAAGTTCTTATGTGCGTATTAACGTGATTAATATGCTTATATAATGAGCTTTGAGTGCTAAAATTTTTTCGCAAAAAATAAATTTTTCTGTGAAATGACAAAAATGCTCTTATGTGCTTTAATGTGATTTTTCTTATTTCGATTATTCCAATTTAGTATGTGATGAATTGATTGAGCTTATTTATATGAGTTTGAGCTTGAGTATGAAAGTCAGAATTTTCTGAGAATTTTTATTTTTAGATGAATAGTAATGTAAACCGAGAAATCCCTATTCATCGAATGACTCCGAATCTAGTCTAATTGGTTTCATTGGAATCTAGAATTTATTTTAAGATCTTTGAGATAAGTTGGGGAATTTTCCGATATCATTTGAGTGAAGTTTAAAAATAAATTGTTTGACGACTCGTTTAATCGAGCAGTTTTTACGAACTTATTCGTTAGAAGGAATCTTGGCATAAAAATTACATCATTGGATTCCTTAAATTATTTTGAGAGATATAAGAAGAATTAGAGAGAATTTAGACGACGAGAAAGAGACAAGAAGGATTATTAGAGGATTGAGGGAATAAAATAAAATGACGAGGATATTTTCTACCGGAAAACTTCTAATTCCGGGTATAATTAACAGATAAAAATCTCATACCTATCTAAAATAGAATCCAATATCCTCCACCACTCTTACTAAGGAGAGAGTGAGCGCCACTCTCCCTCTCATTCATCCAAGAGATGTACTCTACTTCTCTCTCAAATCTCTTATTCGATTTTCTCTCTTCTCTCTCTAATCTTACTAAATCTTGCAAGATTCCCACATGTTAAATGCATCCACTTGTGTATTTCTATCTTACACTTCATCCTTCTCTCTATCACTTCACATCTCTCTTCCAAACAAAGCAACCAAAGCAAGCAACTCATCTCTCTCTCCCTTCGATTTCTCTCCCTTGCCGAGAAAGATATAGCAGCAGCAAGGCTGCATATTTCAGCTCTATTCTCCATGTTTTTCACCTTCATCACCTTCATAAACTTCATTCTAACACTCTAGAGATCATCTACTACATATCCATCATCATCCAAAGTCATAAAATCGAAGAAAACTGCTGCAAAAGCTCGATCATCACAGCTGAATCGCAGCAGCACAGTTTCGAAACTTTTTCATGCATAAACCTAGTTCATCGATGAGTTCATGCTTCATGCTTGAGGATTCTTTGATGTGATCATCTTCTTTGTATTCAAGATCATCTAAGGAGTAAGTTACCATCCATTTCATTTCATTTCCAAGCTTGAAACAAGCTTAGAAAACAACCCTATTTCCATCGACTTCTATGGAAAAGAAATAAGGGTTTATTCCTTATTTTTGAAACCATGATCTTGATTCCCTTGTATCTTGTTCCATGCAAGGAAAGAAGCTATAAATCCATCATCTTCCATCCTCCAAGCCATCCAAAATCCAAGCCAAAGAAGAGTTTAAGTATTTATTTAAGTATGATTTCCATTTATTCATAAGATGTATATATGTATCTCTAAACCAAGAAAAGAAGAGAAAGATGCATGTTTACTTTATGCATAGGCAAACCTTAGGGTTGTGATAATGAGATGATGATCAAGATGAGGTTTAAAAATATGATTTAGGAATTAAAAAGATGAAAGAACCTAAGATAGGTTAAAAGCCCTAAATCGATTAAAATGAGAAAATTAGGAAAAATGAGTTCTTGATGAGTTTTGATGCTTATTTGATGATATGATGATTATATATGCTTATTATGATTTTTCATGTGATTTATGTGCATATATGTGTTGATGATAAATTTTGGTGAATTTATTGAATTTTTATTGAATTTAATTGGTGAAAAATAGAGAAAATATGGATAAATTATGATTTATGAATTTTATGAGATATATGATATTTATGAGCATGATGGTATATAAAAATATGGTCAAGATGTGTTTTTAAGACATAATATGAATTTTATGGATTTTTGCATAAAAGTTCGAATTATGCATATAATGAGGAAAAATAATTTTTGATGATTTTTGATGAAATATGATGATAATGATGATGATTATGATGTTAAGATGTGTTAGAAAATTTTAGAGTAAATTTTGAGCATGAAAATTGAGAAATATGTTTTTTAGTATTTTTATGAAATTTATATGAGTAAATTTGGAGAAAAATAAAAGAAATAGGTTTAAAAATAAGATGTGATGTTCTTGATGTTAAAATGAATTTTTGAAGATGTGTTCTTCATATTCATAAGAAAAACTTGAAGATTTGAAGATGTTATAAATTAATTAGAGAAATAATTATTTATAAATATATATATATATATATATATTTCAAAAAAAAAATGAGTATATATATATAATGAGGAATTTCATTAAATGAAAATGAAATTGAGGAATAAATGAGATGTTAAGTTTATTTTGAATAAATTGAGTAGAAAATAAAGTCTTACAAATTTTCTATGAATTTTGAGATATATATATAATAAAAAGAGAATAATGGGAAAAAGAAGTCAATAAAAGTATAAGTATAAAGAAAAATATTTCTTTGATTGATGATGATGTTGGAATGATGACAAATGAAAATATGATGTGAAATTGGATGTTAGTTGTGAAAGAAAAATAATATTAATAATGATATTAATATTTGAGGATAAAAAGAAAAAAATAGAATAAGAGAAAATGAAATTTCTATAAGGTAATATGAGATAGAAGACAAGAGTATGAAATTAAGAGATGAGATGTTCATATTTGAGTTCGTTATTTTAAACGAGAAGTTAAAAGAATTATTATTAAAGAAGTAACAATAATAATAGAATATTTGATTTAAATGAAATATTTTCATTAGAAATGAAATGTTTGAATGATGTGAGTTATAAGATGATTGTTTATGTTCTTAAAATGTGCTTTGAATGCTTAATTGATGTGACAGAATGTTAATCGTAGAAGAAAAGTAGTAGAAGATGAAAAACGAGAAAATAATTATATTATGTGAAGAGAAATAATATTTTTAAGAGTTAAAAATATTTTTATGATGAGTAATTGATGTTATATGATGTGTTAAGTAATTCCATGATAATAATTTAGTAGAATTAAGCAAGTTTGCTTTTTGAATCACTTAAAAAGGAGTTAAGATGTAGAAATTATTGAGCAGTAAAGTTTTTACAAGAAAAGCCGAGTTTTTATTAAATAAAAACAAAAATTGAGCTTTAAATAAAGAAAAAGATAAGATAATAATTATTCTATTCTAAGTATTTAGTTGGGTATTAAATACGTATATGAGTACATGTTTTGAGTACGTATTTTGAAGGAAATGATGACGTATATGAATACGTATTTTGAGGAAAAATAATGACATATTTTTTAATTAAGAAATGCGAAGTATAAGTTTGATTATTTAAATTTGAAATTATAATTATATGGGTTTAACGAAATAATTTTCGTTAAAGAGTCGAAGTTGTGAGTTTTAAAAACTAAAAGCCGAGCAATAATTCATTATGATGAAAATATGATTAAGTTATAAGTTATTAAGTGATTATGTCTAAGATATAAGATAGTTATGAAAGTTTAACACTTGACTGTGAGATTATGTTAAGACGTGAGTTGTTTATATAAACTTCGATGTTTGAGTATGATTAAACGATTAAGTATGATTAACCTCTTTAGTAAGATAATTGCTTATTTAATATAAGTGTTTGAGATGTTGATATTGATGCTTGAGTATGATGATGATGTTTGAGTATTGATGTGAATGTGTGATTAAAATGTGAATGTTTGATCTCTGATGTGAGTATTCGATTATTGAAATAAGTGCTTAACTGCATATGATTTATATATGGTGAAAATAGTTGAGATTTGATGATATGATTTGCCGAGTTCATGTAAATTGAATTTATGAGAAGTTTAAGACGAGTTAAGTAGTAACTTGTCGATTTATATGAAGATTAAGATATTAGAAACGAGAATCAGAGTTCGAGAAGTAATTAGAAACCGAGTAAAGACGATGATTTGAGAACGAGAAAACGAGAAAGTTATTGACGTAGAAAAGTTTAGATAAGTTAAGAAAGAACCCGACTCAAGTAGAAGTCCATCAGCCGAGGTGTAGAACCCCGAAAATTTGGACCTAAAAATTTCGCCCTAATAGAATAGAATAAGAATAGAAATAATTAGAATGATAGAATGATTACTTATTCCCGATAAGTTGTTAGATAGATTTTATCTCAAATTATAAAATCTAAAGGTTTCAAAGTTAAAGTTTATATTTTTCATACATATGCATAAACACGAGCATTTCATATTATTTGTCCAATGTGAAATAATTATTCTATGACCTTATTATTTGATGTTGTGATTAATTAGAAGTATTAATGTGAATTATTTAATTGTTTATTAATTTTTGGAGAGAATGCCTATAAAATTTATATTCAATATTGGGCTCGTTGGAACCGAAATAATTATTCCTATTCATTTACTCGGTCTAAATTACAATCCGACTAAGATACGATGCATTACTATTCGAAAAATGCAATAAGATATAAAAGTAAATATTACTAATATAATAATATATGTGTGTGTGCAGATGGGTAAATGTGATTGTATGCATGTGTGTATGTTACCGTGTGTGAATGGAAAGATAAGGAGAGAGAGAGAGACATATATGGTTGTCGAGAGAGAGAAAAAGAGATGAGAAAAATTGGAGATTCTTTTTGTCTAGCGTGCTACCATCTTTCTTTTATTCCCAATGTCAACCTCCAAATCAACCAATAAGGGAATTGTTAGCATAATAGTTCTTGTCTAACCTATCATCTATTTACTTGTCCGCCACCCCTCGTCATCCATACATATTCGCTGCACCAACATCATTAGTCTCTCAACCTATCAAAACACAGCAGCTCCACTCCATCTCCAAAATAAAAGCAAGCCCAGCACTCTATCATCTCCATCCTTGCGGTAGCACACGAAAGCACACACCCACCACCTTCACAACTCTCTCACCATCACCACCCTATTGCCGCTGCCGTCGGGACTCTACGGAGAGGGAGCAGAGGAGTAGCAACTAGGAGCAGCAACTAGCAGCAGCTGGACACGAGAGAAAAATCGAGAAAACGATCGAGAGGGCGATCAAGAGTTGAGAGTTTGAAGGCTAGGTATCTCGGCTCACTTTCATCCTCTTGATAATCTTGTTTATGACTATAGGAGCATGTTTAGGTGGATTAGAGTTTGAGCATGGCTGAAAATGATAGGATGTGAGTGAGCATGTTGGAGTAGAAGTCTATCGATTGTTTTGCTACGTTTTGATAATGTTTGTGACTTTGTTGGATGTCGAATATGTCGGGAATCGACCCCCGTATATCTCTTGTTATATAATCTTCATGATGTAGGAGATTTGATGAATATTTGTTGAGATTTACGGCTTAGAGAAACTAAATATAAAGATCCAAGTTATGAATTTTATTTCGTTTTTACAACATGTTGCCGAGATAAGTCGATAGCTTTTTCAGTAGGTTAGGGTGCTTCAAATGCTTTGAAATTTTTATATGTTGTTCTATGACATGCCTTCTATGTGCCTGCAAAATTTGAAGGTTTCATATCGAGTAAACTGAACATAGTATCTCCTAGAAAATTGTTGCACGAACAGTTTTTGAAACCGCGTAGTCACCTTCCAATGAGAATAACTTTTAAACCGTTAAATATTTTCTATTACACTCAATTGCATGTTGAAATAGAGTTAACAATGTCTCTGTAATGATAAGAAATGCATCATCATGTCAAGTATACCGTGAATAAAAGAACCTCTAGAATATGGATGATGAATGGAAATCACAAGTTTCTGCACGCCAACTGTTCGACAAAATGCTAAACAGATTATTCAACATGAACATGAATATGAAAACGATTCTTCGAAAAATAATGGTATTAGTTTAATACTAAACCTTGTTTTCCAGAGTATGAAAGTGTATAAATAACTTAGAAAGTTAGTCTATAACGTACGGACGTATTTTACTAATTCTAGTCTATTTGTTGAGTTTATTGACATATGAAATAATTGTGCAGCTACCCGTTTTCATTCTAGAATAAATCTCAAACCATTACTAATTTGTACATGAGGCCAGTTTCATGGTAAAGTATGCAGTAAGAGCTTTTGAGAATGATAATCAGTATATTTTTGTCATCCTTGATCAGTTTGTTATGATACGTTCAACATGCCTACTTGGAAATAAATTATTGCACGCCAAGTGTCTGTATAAATGCCTCAGCGAACTTCTTAATATTAAAAATTAACTTTGCATGATTTTATTAATTTGATTAAGTGTATTGACTTTATTAATTGATATATGTGCTGATTATATGTATATACATGAATCCAAAAATTCACTAATTATTTTTGGTAAATTATGTTAAAGATTATGTTCCAAAAATATTTATTTGAGCATAAGTATTGGATGAAATGCATATGTAAAATATATTATATGAGCATCTTATGTGTGTTACGTGACATGACATGAAACGGATTTTTAATATAAGAATAAATCGGGAATAGATGGACCTAGGACATTGTTGTAAACCTCGTTAGTCTTTCTTTAATTAAAGGCCTAAGATTGTTAGATCGTCTTGTAGGAGACATTGGCAATACTAGTCAAGGAACCAATTTATCTAACAAGAAGTAAAAGGTGAGTTCCTATTTTCAAACCGTAGGTTAGAATCCTACGGAGGTAAATTTCGGGTTAATGAACCCTAAGCTCTTTCTCAAGAAATTGATATGCATGCTTTATTACTCATTGTGTGTTTACCAAAGAACGGGTATTCCTTCCGTTATCGGTTCGCACCACAGGGTGCTGACCACTATTAAACGATCGGTCCCCGACTTTGATCGAGCAAGGGTGTGTACACAGAAGACTGTTTATGGGTGAAATCAAAAGGGATTTTCCATGGCAGCAACTCGGTCCAATTGATGGGGCTAGCTACCCTCTTGATTATCCCGACTGGTAACACGATGGAGTAAGTAATTGTGCGCACTAGACGAGCTTTGCTCTAGGATAAAATATTTTACACTTATATGGGATTCAAATGTTTTTTTTTTCAAAGTATCGTCCTATATATGTGAAGTAGCATGCAATATCTTCATGAAAATGATTTGCGATAAAATGTTTGCCAAAGAGGGCAAGAACTCACTGAGTACGCTAGTACTCAGCCCAAAATCTTTTATTTTAAATGCAGGATGACTGACATGGAAAGTGGTGTGATGGCTTTCGAGGTTAAATGGTTGGCGATCGTTTAGATCGTCATCGCTATTTTGCTTATCATATCGTGGTAGTTCCATATTTTAATATGTAATAAATTAGACAAACTTGAACTCTGAACTTATTTCCGTTATCTTTTATTCCGATTTCCCGATCGCGGGTAATCGATGAAACTTTTATTTTGATGCTTCCGCCGTGCAGGGTCCGAAGTCTTCATACTTCGAATCCTAGCTATGATTTGGGCAAAGTTTACCGTTGAACAAAACTCATTTGATTCTATGATCATGTTTACTTATTAAACATGTATCCTATTTCTATTTACTTTTCCAAATTAAAATGTTTCTAAGTATTCTTCCCTGTAGCGATCCGGTCGATCCGCATAAGCCGGGTGGTGGGTCGTTACACGAGCCCTAAGTCTATTATACGTTTTCAAGTTGATAAGCTCGAGTTTAATCGATGTCGTTATTGAAGGGCCGAGCGGGACTGCGAAATAATTGGAAAAAGCGTAAAGTAAGCAACCCCGACTTCAAAAGACCAGAAGTGAGGTGGGCTTTTCTGAACTAAAACTCCGATGAATGCTATTACTTATTGATTAATATTATGTGAGTTTTTCAAATTAATTGACTTGCCATTTATCTGAGTTGTGGTATGTGTTTATAATCTACATGAGTTATATCCTATGGTTAACAGGAACCCACGTGTGGTATTTGCGTTATTGAGATGACTGTGAACTTTACTTCGGTTTAGCCGGTCACAGTGTCTGAGAAGAAGGCCTACTTCTCAGCACAAAGTTATTTTTGGTAGATGATTCATACCTGAGTTTAATATATAAACTTGTGCGCACATATCTTTTAAAGGAAAAATGATTTTATGCATTCACAAGTAAAATGATTTCAAGTATGCTAACACTTGTGATGCAGTGGCAATGCAAGTTCAATTATATAGCTCTAAGAGCAAGCTTTTAAAATTGTTTTTGGCATTGTGTTCACTGAGTATGAAGTACTCAGCCCTACATGTATTTCTAAACGTGCAGGTTAGCTACGGATGAGGATGGTTGGATGGTCTTGGTGGTGTATTAATCTTTTGGATGTTGAGTCGACAGTTACATGTCTTCATATATGTAATTGTTGTGAGCAAGTGATGTCTCCGCTGCTTAACAATCTTTTGATATGTTAATATTTTGATAACTCTGATAACAATGAGCCGTGTGCTCAAAACAATGCTTTGAATTTCATTTGAAAACCCTACTTTTGAACCATATGATGTCGTTAAACTTAACCCTATTTTTGAGAAACTTCGTAAATTATTAAGCTCGTTCATTGTTGAGCCATGTTATGAAAGTCTGTTTATATTCATGTCATGTTGAAACCTTATTTTCCCTAGATCGATTCATTGTCGAGTCGAGTTTTATTTGTTGGTTTCACATTTTTAATTCATTCGGGTCAGTGTTTAAAGTTGAGTTGAGATAAAAGTGGTTTGTTATTTGATGGTTTCACCTTCACACTCCAATGGAGTCTGGTCGTTCCTACACACCGGATTTCGGGCTGTGACACCACCGCCACAGCAGCGGTTACGAATTTATAAATTCGTACCCAGTGTACCACCTTCTGTATCTAATTCCGCCATCGTCACCACTACCGTTACAACGTTGGGGTACGAAATGTTAATTTCGTAACAGGGTTACCAAGTTGTAGTCTGGTAAAATGTTACGAAATAACAATTTCGTATCAGAATGTATTTGGTGGAAATTGTTTGAAGGGATACTCGATACGAAATGACAATTTCGTATCAGGGTTACCATGTCGTAGCCTGGTAAGGTGTTACGAAATGACAATTTCGTTTCTGTTTTTATCATTGTAAGAATCGATACCCCATATAACGAAATTTACATTTCATAACAGCGTACCACGTTTTATAAATGTATCTGACACAAAATATGTAATTCGTATCATTCATACTTGTAAATTTATAGTTTCATGTTGATTTGCGTGTGCACCAAGTATCAAGTTGGGTACCATTTACATTCTATCTTGGTAAAAAGTTACGAAATTACCAAACCATTCGTATCACTGCATCTTACACACATGTTGAATATTTTGTAACTGGTTGCAACTTTTTTAAGTGGTACACGGTATGAAATCAACAATTTCGTACCGGTGTTACCGATTTTGTAATATCGTAAATGGTTACGGAGTGACTAAATTCGCACTACTATGCTTGGTATGTGTTATCTATTTCGTAATATCCATATCAATTAAATTCGTAGTTGTAATTGAATCACTAAACACGCAAAAATGAAATAGTTCAAAAAATAACTCAAAAACAAGCTTATAAAAATCAGCAATAGTAGTACATAACCTAAAAACATTATCAACCAAACCTATTTTATTTACAACATAATTCAAATACAAGTTGTACAAATGCTCTTATCCTTCTTCAGTCGCACCTCAAGCTTACTAAATAACTCTTCAAATGCTATAACGATCGACGATATAGGAATGCACTCTTTTTGCTAAATTTCATACGACCTACCACAAAATAAACAATGAAACAAATCAGAACACCGAAACGAAATGCAAAATAAAACACACAATGGTAACTCTGGTACGAAATAGCTATTTCATATCAAGAATAGGAGAACACAAAAGGGTAAACCCAACACGAAATTATTATTTCAAAATAGGTTCCCAACACACAAAAGAGGTGATCCAAGTACAAAATTGTTATTTCGTAACAGGTTACTAACAAACAAAAGGGGTGATCCAGGTACGAAATTGTTATTTCATAACGAGTTACCAGCACACAAAAGGGTAAATCAAACAATTTGTATCAAAAACCAAACACGAATTATCCTGAATCATGCGAGTAACCCATAAATTTCAACAAGTTCACGAATTCACTAACAAATTATCACGAAAATTGTTATATCTGTAGAATTCTAGCACAAATGCACAATGAGTGAAATGTTTATTATTACGAATTGTTTATTTTGTATTGGGTTACCACATCAGTACATGTAATCCAGTTACGAAATTGTTATTTTGCATGGTAACTCAGTACGAAATAATCATTTTGTACCTGTGTTACTACATAACAACATGCTACTCACGTACCAATGTGTGTTAATCACCAATATTAGTATTAAAAGGTACGAAATGAATAAATCGTAACGATTGTAAATTCGTAACAACATATGAAATGCATGTAGAACACCAATACATCTAAATCGCCTAGAAATCAACCCAAAAAATATAATAACCCAGTTACGAAATGTTTATTTCGTATTGAGTTATCACATCTCAACATGGTAACTCAGTTACGAAATGATTATTTCGTAGTGGGTTACCACATCACTACATCATTATTTCGTACGAAATCACCAGGTAAACATGTAACTCAAGCAAAGTATAGCTTTTCTGAAGCCTACGTACAATATAATTTCAGCTTCTACAGCAATGTAAAAAAGTAACTCTAGAGATGGCCGGCAATATCATTCTCAGACTTCTTATTTTTTCTAGAGACAGAACACAAGGTAAAAGCCTACACTGTCAAACGAAAGTTATTCCTATGTTTTAAATATAGAAAAAAAAATATTATAAAGTTATCATCTTCTCAATATGCATAGCAATGTGTATTTATCACCAACATTGTACGAAATGAATAAATCGTAACCACTGTAAATTCGTAACCATGTCTGCAAATAGGCGAAAACTAGATCTAAAACACCAATTCATCCAAATCGTTCGGAAATCACCATAAATACACCAAAAATCACTAGAAATCATATGAAAACAGATAAATCTATAAAAACATATACGAAAGAACCATTAATTCCGACAAGATTTAGGTTTTTCTAGAGAGAGATAAGAGAAAGATATAGAGAGAGAAACCAAGAGAGAGGGGAGAAGAGAGTTCTAACCATGATATATGGCAATAATACTTTGAGCACGACGGTCGATTGAGGGGAGGAGCAACAGCAACAACGATGAAGGTGGTTCCCGATATTTTTGAATTTCCATAGAGATGAGATAAATTAAGAGAGAGAGAGCGAGAGAGAGAGAGAGAGAGAGAGAGAGAGATGGGAGAAGAGAAGATCTTGAAGGATGAGACAGCGTGGCGGATGAGGCGACGACTGTGACAGCGGCGGAATGAAGGCGATGACGGTGGCGGCGTCGGAATGGAGCGGCAGCGTCATTGCGGAGAAAGAGAAGAAAAGAGATAGAAGAGAGAAAGAAGAAAAGTTACCTAGGAAAAAAAATGAATGAGGTGAGAGAGAAAAGATATGGAAAAAGAATGTGAGAAAAGTAAATGAGTTGGAGGATAAAAAGGTCCAAAATTGTAAAGTTTGACTATTATTTGTACAAACTAAGTGCATTGGTAACTTTTGTACTCTTATGGTGTAATGTGGCTATATGAGTGAATTTCCTCTAAATTTATAATTATAATTAAAAGCTCAAACCTAAACTATTCATGGACCACTCTCGTCTAGACGTGAGGATTAGGAGTGGTTAAATTAATTAGAACGGTGTGTAAAATTAATGTAATAATTAAAGAATTTGAGTAGATATGGCTAAAATTATTTGGTGACAACATTGATTGGTAGGTATGAATAAACATGATTGAAAATATTAATTTATATGCCCAATTTTTTATTGTATAACTTAAGCATGGAGAATCAATATTAAACTTCGGTTAAAAATCGAAGACATGCCAAATTTTGATTTTGAAACAAGTTATCATTTCTATTATTCATAACAATAAAGCTATCCGGACATAACTAGTTTGATTAAGTAAAAAACTAATTTTATACAATTTTTTAATTAATATTTTTCTTCATTAATTTCGGCCATTTATGAATGTACAATAATACCCTTTACAAATTTTAATTAGAAGAGAAGAGAAGATGTTTATGTCGATAAAATATGATCTTAATTAATACAGTTTTAATTAGGAAGAGATTTTTTTGGGGGATGAGAGTGAAAATTATGAGGGGGAGTGAATGTGGGGGAATACCACCGGTTTTTTTCTTGATCGAACCGGTTATGTCCGGACATACTATGTCCGAATAGCATCGCCCTATTCATAAAATCACCACGATCTTCACTCATTATTTGAAAAAAAATAAATAAAAATTGGAATCATAATGTTTTGTCATTCTGAACCTAATTTCATTGCATTAGCATATGGTTTGCTCCTCCGCGCCAATAATATTTGTATGAAAGGGAATTACTAGTACAATTTTGCCAAGAATGTCACGTACACTGTATTGCTCTCTGTCAGATTTGTTACCCTTGTTGAATGTATAGTAGTAGTATTTCTTTACCGAAAAAAATGTGTAATTATCTAGTACTCCTAATTTAGAGGCGTGTTTCCATAAAACCGTTATATACCATACAACGGGCGCGTGGACCACACACGCGCGTTCTCAACCCCACGTGCAGTGCGTGCACCCCACGCGCCTTTTTTTGTTTTTCTTTTCGGCTCCGCCTTCGGCTCCGATTTTATGGCTCCGTCTTAGCTCCGATTACTACTATAAGGATAATCGTCGGACAATAATTTGGATTAATTCGACTCGCTCCGAGGCCTTCGGTTCCCCTCGCCAGAATCTTGACTAAAGAAGAAGCGGCAAACAAAAAAACGAAGAGACAAAAAAAAGGCGAAAAATAAGAAAAATTGGAAAATAAAAAAGAAAAAATATCTGGAAAATAAACAGAAAAAGAAAAAAAGAAGAAAACAATCTAGAAAATTAAAAGAAAAAGAAAAAAAAATCTGGAAAAAAAAGAAAATAAAAACTTGAAATTAAAAAAAATCAATAAAAGACACAAGAAGACAAAAAGCAATAAAAAACACAAAAAGACAAAATAACTAAAACAAAAAGTGGTTATATAGTAAGAAAATTGATAAAATTACTTTTAATAGAGTAAAAGTTAGAATCTATGGGTATTGCTAATCTTTTATTTACTATTGCTAATCTTTATAGTATTTTTATTGTTTAACTTGTTACTTGTGTGAGTGGATTCATTTAATTTTATTTGATTCATTAAATTTTTGCTTTCATTTATTTTAAATATGCATTTCATGCAAATTTTGCTTAAGTGTGCATGCGATTGGCAAAGTGTCATTGCTTAAATTTCTTGTTTCATTTCATTGCATTTGATTGGCAAAGTGTGTGTGTGATTCATTTAAGTGAATTTGATTAGTTTGATTTGTGTGTGTGATTATTTAAATTATTGCATGTCATTTAATTATGACTCAATTCATTTGATTTTTGTGTTCGTACTAATGTGATGAAATTAGATTTTATTACATTTAACTTTTGTTCATTGCCAATAAAAGAAAATGGATAAAAAAATTAATTAAAATAGAAGAAAAATGGAAGAAAAAGAAAAATAAGAGGTATGAATTCTGTATAATGAAAAGAAAAGCACGTTGAAGCTAACATCAAGTTAAAAGCTCTTGAATACCATCATTAGAAATCACATGAACAACAAAACTTGAAGGCTTCAAAAGAACAAGAAAATCATTCTTTTAACACTAGGAACAAAAGGAGCAATTTCGGGATCATATGAAATTGAGTCTCCGACACCATCTCCAAGTGAGCGACACAGTCACACACCAGCACCATCTTTGACTGAGCGGCGGAGTCACACACCGGCACCTAGGGGTGGGAATACGGATTATGATACCCGTCCTGTACCCGATACCCAACGGGTAAATGGGTATCCTAAACCCAAATTTTGCGCGTACGGGTCGGGTGGCGGATAAATTTATTTTATTTGTACCTGTATCGGGTATACCCGACTCGTACTCGGGTACCTCCAATTACCCGCCTAAATTAAAATAAGTTATAATTAATATTAATATAATAGTATTTAATATTTTAAGTTCTCTTAAAATTAATGTAACAAATAAGAAAATAGACTTATATATAGAGTTCATCTATTGGGATAAGTCCTATCCTAGCCTATGTAGAACAACACGATGAGCTTTGTACTTAACTCTTTTTTTTGTTGATGATTTGTTAGTAGTTATTTTGATACTTTTATTTTAATATTTGAATGTCATATGAGTTCAATTATTTTAATGCATGCTATTTGAATGTTTATTAGAGTTCAACTTTCCATTTTTTTTATTTCAATTTTTATTGGTAATGATTTTTGCGTGCTAAGCAGGTAAAAGCTAGAAGTATGATTTTTTTTTTTAAATTTAGAGGTACCCATATACCCGAATGGAAAATCCGAGCTGGGTTTTGGGATACTCGCTATAAAGAATGGGGTTGGTTGCGAGTAGCGTATTTAGGCAAACAACGGGGTCGGGTACTCGGTTTTTCTGGGTAAGGTACCCTGACCCGTATTCCCACCCCTACCGGCACCATCTCCGACTGAGCGGCGGAGTCACACACCGCCATCATCGAGTCGACAGGCACCATGGTCTCTGGTTGATTCAAAGGCCGATCTAATTTGAGAGAATGGTGGATTTTTTAGGCGTGATTTACATTGGTGATTAAGGTTCAAGTGGGAGAGCAATTGAGAGAGACGAGAGATAGACAAATTTGCAGAGAGAGAGAGAGAGAGAGAGAGAGGAATTGAAGATCGAGTGAGTGGCAACGAGAGAGAGAGGAATTGCAGATTAGGGCTCTTGAGAGAAATGGAAATGTAAATGGTTTCTGGAAGATGAGAGATGCATATTAGGTGTTTGTGGGTGACGAGAGAGAGAGGATTTACATACTGTGGGTTGGGTTAATTGGGTAACATTTGGGCTGGGTAATTAGATTTAATTAGGGGATTAATGATTTTTGGTTAATATATTAAGGTGGGTCCAATAATGGCAAGAGTACTAATTTTAGTTAAAGTAAAAGGATATAAATGTATAAAAAGGTAAGTAGGGAGATAAATCGTGAACGAAAAAATATGGGTAAATAGGCTAAATCATGGACGGAGAGAGTATACAACAGTTGCACAGAAATAAATTGTCACTTATAATAATTAGGTACAAGCCGATGAAAATATATGTGTTATTGACAAGTCCAATTTTGATGACAAATAACTTTGGTAGGCTCAGCTAATGAGAGATGGTAAGTCATACAGATCCAACCCAATCAATCCTCAATTATTTGTAAGTCTCCTTTACAACCGGTTGCACAGCGTGTGACAGGCGCGTGGCGCGTGCACTGTATGTGCCTTTTTTTTTTTGCAATAAGCCCATATGCACTTCACTATATATTCATATGCAGTGCACTTTATGTTGATATGCACACCAAAGAGTGTTGATATGCACCAACTTTTTTCAAAAACAATTTTTCCAGTTTTTTTTTATTTACAGTGTTTCTTTCTTTTTTTTTCAGCTGAACCTTCGACTCCAATTTTACGGCACCATCTTCGCTCCGATTACTAATATAAGAATAATAGTCGGGCAATAATTTGGATTTTTCGGCTCGCTCCGAGGCCTTTGGCTCCTCTTGCTCGAATATTGACCAAAGAAGAAACGGCAACCAAAACAACGAAGAGGCAAACAAAAAAAAATAGTGCAAAATAAATTTGGAATTTAAAAAACAAAAATCGAAAAAAATCTGGAAAAAGTTGGCGCATATCAATACTCTTCGGTGTGCATATCAATATAAATTGCAGTGCATATGAATATATGGTGAATTGCATATGGACTTATTCGCAAAAAAAAAAGATAAAAAAAGAGCGTGTGCACAATACGCGCTGCGTATACAATGCACGCGCTACGCACGATCTCACAGTGTGAGCGTCTCACCGGAGAATTTGCCTACTTGTAATCCTCAAACTTTTCCCATTTTTGATTCCTACGGAAGTTTTTTAGTGCATCTTTTTTGCCTAATTCTGGTATAACTTTTACTATAGGGTCAGTAATATAAAAGGCTAAGGTAGTAACACTGTAAAAGTAAAAAATAAAAGTTGATTTTAATGGTACGACTAACTTTGCTTGATATAGTTGATGTAGCTAATACATGATAGTAAAAAGGAAAAGAAATTTAACCCCACAATTGGATAGTATCAAATTTCAACCCAGGACAATTATAAAATTTTCGGTTAAATAAGTTTTTTCTTTTTTTTCAATTTTACAATATTTACTTTTTGACAAATTTTCAATTTCAAACATGTAACTAATGACCCGATCAAGACGTGTATAGAGTATGTAATTTACATACATATATATAAATAAATACAAAAATTTGTGTAAAATGGTTTCATGACTAAAGTAGGCGTGCATTCGGGTGAACTATATGTCTTAGTAATATTGGAAGAAATGTTAAGAGAAATAGAATTGGAGATAGAACAGTCAAATCTAGGCTGCTCTAATGTTGAAACCAATCACATTATGCAGCCGTAGAAAGCCACCATCTACATAATGTACATATATATAGAGAGAGGGAAAAAAAAAGAAAAAGAAAAGAGGACTTAAATTTGACGCAGCTAGCCTTGGTTCTAAGGTTGTGGGCAGCGGGGGGCGCGCTGCCCTAGCGAGCGCCCAAGCTGAGCTCGCTGTCCACTGCCGAGCGCCGCACTCGCGCGCTCAAGCTTGATGGGGCGAGCTTGCGCTCGACGCCACGTGGTGGCCGCTGGTTGGTCGCCAGCATAGTCGTTGCGATCGCCAATGGTTACCAGCGAGCTTTTATTTTTTTATTTTTAAATTCAAATTACTATATATATATATATCCTTCTCCACCCACAAATCACACACTACACTCTCTATACTCTTTACTCTACACTCATCTCTCTCACATTTTCTCCCATAACCAACGGTCACCTTCTCCGGCGGTCAATTTTTTCTTCCAAAAAAAATGGATCTCAACGCGAATTTCAACTCCAATTGGCCATTTACCGACGATTCGCCGAGCCCCAACCCCTCTCAATGCATGATAAGTCGAAGTGGTGAGAGCGATGAGGACACTTTGTCTTAATGGAATTCGAACAAGTTTACAAGGAGTGCGAGATGGCAAGTCGAAGCGGTGAGATCAATAAGGACATTTTGTCCAACGCTCTCAATGCATGGCAAGACGCGAAGAAAGCTGCTTTCAAGCACTTGCCGACGTGGCGGGTAGTCAAAGATACGCCGAAGTTTTGCCATGGTCTACTCCGCAAAATACCAAATCGAAACGGCGGCAAAGAGAATGAAGACGGGCGAAGATGGGAGCTACACCACTTTGGCGCAGGATTCGGTGGTAGGGAGCAATCCGAGCGGGAGCACACCGCGGTCCTCCACTCCACTTTCCAGCAACGAATTTGGGTCGGAGCATTCTAGTCGGATGGAACGCCCGATGGATAGAGACAAGACAAAGGCGGCGGTAAGAGGGAAGGGGAAGGCCGGATCGAACTCGGGAAGCGGTTCGGCATCGGAAAGTATACGAGAGGAATTTGTTGTGGCAGCCATGAGAATGTCGCAGCAAATGGAAAAATTTACGAGGCAACAAGACTATCATATCATCACGAGAAGCACCATCGGTATGGCATCAGCCCAGAAGGAGTTCCACGATCGATGGGTCAAGGACTTTAAAAAAAAATATGGGTGCTCCGTTGATAATGAGTAGTTTATTTATTTTTTTATGTTTAATGTATTATTTTAATTTTATTGTAATTTAGTTTAGTGTAATATTTTAATTTAGTGTAATATTTTTATTTTGAATGAAATGATTTTTTTTAACATTATATTTCTAAAAAAAAAAAGAAAATGGCGAGTTCGTAACAATTTTGGCGAGCGCGCCACTGCAATTGAATTGCAGCGCGCCCGCGCTGGGCCCACCAAAAAGGCAAGCGAGCGAGCTCGCCAAGCTCGCCGCTGCTAAGAGTCTAAAGGTGCCGGAACCCCTCTCTCTCTCTCAAAAAAATGACAAAAAAAGAAAAATCATAAAAATAAATCCTGAGGATCAAGTTCTGGTTTAAAAGTTAAGCTGGCACAACTCATATCTACATGAACAAGTCTTGAATCGATGACAACATATATAGCATCTCCGTGCATATCTTATTCAGTTTTGCTGTCTCTAGCACTTATGTTTATACAAGCTATCAATATCATCATCAATCGATCCGATCGAACTCATATTGCAAAAGAAGTCACTTCATCTACTCTCCAAAGATCTTCCTCGTACTTGTACCACCTTATCAGCCCCTCGTCGTTCCTTGTCCTCTGGCACATCGTGCAGGACTCGCTCATGCACGTTAGGAATTTCTTCAGCTTACTTGCTCGTTCCAGAATGGATTTGTCAAGCGTTCCCAGGACTCGTCTAGGTGCGGGATGTGGAGGGACTTCCACTAGCAGGCAGTGAGATATGTTGAGCACTTCTAGTGCTGGCAGGCACTCCAAGATTATGAGCAGAGCATCCTTAAACAGCACCGAGCAACGAACGCTCAGAACTTTTAGGTTTGGCAGAAACGCAGCTAGGGTGGATGCAAAGTATACGTCGCAAGGTCCCATAACTTTCAGTTGAGAGAAATTTTTGCAACTTCTTGAAATTTCCTCCATTAGGTATGGGGGGTTTGATATGCTAGGCATTGTTAGTGACTCCAGATCTTGCCACATCCTCACAGCTCGACAGATTCCCGTCTTCTTTATTCTGTTCCAGGCAGGCATCACCAGGCACTTGAGCCGTGGGCACCTGCAATGCAGATCACCAGATCATATATAATCAGATCGAGTTCACGACAACTAAATTGAACAACAAGCCAGCTACTAATGTACATTTAACATACACCCTATAGTTCAGTTTTCTTCAAAGGTTAAATCATCTCTCTAATTCAAATGACCATCTAAAATCAAGAAGCATCCACTAATTATGTGTTTTCCTCAGATACCAAGTGAAGCAACATATTTGAAATTGTCCCAATGGAACTGTAAGTACGAGACAGATACTGAGATGAATACGAGCATAAGTTCTCTTAAAAGCTACTATTCTAAGAGCACAGTATGACTCGAAGAAACTGTTCAGCAGAAGGGGATGGGATGGACCATCATAAAAATCATAATACCTCTGTCCTGATATTAATGGCTCACTTTTTTTTTTTTAGATTGTTCCGCTGCTAATGGCTCATACACAAAATGGCAAAAATTAACCCTTCAAAAAATGTGGATCCTACCACTTTTCTATCTTTACACTGGCCTTCTTCCTAATTCTAGTGCCCAACAATAACGAACCATTAATAGCGGCACATATAAATGCAAAACATTAAGGGGGTGCCCAACAATAATGAACCATTGATAACATTGATGGATTTAATGTCTTTTTCTTCCGGCATAAGTGGAGCAAGATTGGTGGAGATGTTGTTGAAGCCGTGCAGGAATTCTTCAGGACAAGTTTTAGCCCTAAGCTGATCTCTAATCACTCTTATTCCTAAAATTGCTGCAACTAATTATGTTAAGTAAAGACTATAGACCCATTGCTTGCTGCAATGTGCTCTATAAAATCATCTCCAAAACTTTGACTAACAGAATGCAAGCTGTCCTTGACACCATCATCAGTGATAAGCAATATGCTTTTATAAAAGAAAGGGTGATTTTTGATAATATCTTACTAAGAACTGAAGTGATCAAAGGCTACAATAGGAAACATGTATCTCCTCGCTGCACGCTTAAAATTGATTTACAAAAGGCCTATGATTCGGTAGAATGACCTTTCATTAAACATCTCTTGCTTGAGTTAGGCTTCCCCTTCCCTTTTGTTAATTGGATTTATGCTTGCCTTGCTTTTGTGTCTTATTTTGTGCTTATCAATGGGGAGGTTACTGAACCATTTGAAGCTAAACAAGGACTTAGACAGGGTGACCCCATCTCACCATATCTATTTGTTATCTGCATGGAGTATCTCTCAAGATGCCTCAGTGATTTACACTCTGTGAAAGATTTTCATTACTATCCTAGGTGTAAGAGGATCAAGCTGGTTCATGTATGCTTTGCGGATGATCTCCTCCTGTTTTCTAGAGGAGACATCAAATCACTGAGGAAGCTACTATCTGCATTTGAAAAATTCTCCAGTGCATCAGGTCTCAAAGCAAATCCAACCAAAAGCTCGATTTATTTTGGAGGGGTGACTGAAGAAGTGCAGCAGGCTATCATCATTGAATTTGGTTTGGCAAGAGGTGAACTTCCCTTTAGATATCTTGGGGTGCCTCTATCTCCAAAAAAGCTTACCATCTCTGAGTATCATCCTTTGATTTAGAAAATTATGCAAAGGATTGAGTGCTGGTCTGCAAAACTGCTCTCATATGCTGGAAGAGTGCAACTAATTCACAGTCATTCGAAGCATACAAACCTTTTGGAGCCAATTATTCCTCATTCCTCAAAAGGTGCTGAAACGTATACAAGTTGCCTGCTGTTCCTTTCTTCGGACAGGAGGAGCATAGCTGGAGGTGGAACCTCACTTATATGAATATTTGGAACAAAGCAGCAGTTTGCAAATTGTTGTGGAATGTGGTGAAGAAAAAAGATATGCTTTGGATTAAGTGGATGCATGGCTATTACATTAAAGATTGCGATTGGAAAGTGACGAGGATTCCTGGCCAGGCTGCTTGGATGCTCAAGAAAATTTTGGGAGCTCGAGATTACGTCACCGCAATACCTAATGGTGAAGAGCTGATTCCTGGCCAGGTCCTTCTCTATTAGGAAAACATACCAAGAGCTTAGAGGTCCAATTGAAAAGGTGGAATGACACAAAGTTTTTACTCAAAATTGTGTAGCCCCTAAGTGTCTTTTCATTACATGGCTTGCATGGAGAGGATGGCTTGCTACCTGTGACAGACTAAGCCGATGGGGAATCAATTGTGACTCAACATGCAGCCCGTGCCAACAAGAAAATGAATCTTTGAATCATGTGTTCTTCAAATGTGAGTACTCAACACTAGTATGGCAAGATCTTGCTAACTGGTGTGGAGCTCGACAGCAGACGTTTGAATGGGAGGAGGAGAAAATGCATGCTTTGGCCCATTGCAAATCTAAAACACGGAAGCAAAAGGTATACCATTTGCCAATCACTACAGCTGTATATCATGTGTGGCAAGAGAGAAATGCAAGGCGATTTAGGAACCTTTATAGCAGTGTTGAGAATGTAGCACAACAGTGCAAGGTGATGATGTCCATCCGAGGAAATCAGGACCCTAGTATCAACAATATTTCAGAAACTAGAGTTTAGAGGGTTGGGGTTTCTTAGTTTGTAAGATGTTGTTTTGTCATGCCTTTGGTGAAATAAAATCCTATTTACCCAAAAAAAAAAAAAAAATAATAATAATAATACTAATTATTATTATTATTATTATTATTTTTTTATAATCAATATAATTAGCTTAATAGTAATATAATTATGATTGTTAATATTTATGTTTTTTATTATAATTAGGTTAATAATATTTGTAATATTAATAATAATTATTTATTTATTAGTATTATTTTAATAATAATAATAATAATAATAATAATAATAATAATAATAATAATAATAATAATAATAAGGATTAGCTAATACCAAGGGGAGTGGAGGAATGACTAAACCCAAACTCATAGGATTAGTCATTCCTAACAATAAAATGATACCAGTCATGAGATTGGGAATGAGTGTATGAATGACCATTCCATTCCCAGCTCATTCCTTCATACCACTAACTCCAGGCTTATCATAAGCTATTTCCCCCTTTCAAATGTCAATGAATGATTTTCATGTGATTTCATCTGCCATCTTGTGTACGGCCATGGAATACTGCTCGGATCAGAAGCATCAGTAATCATCAATTATGCATGAGTCGTGACCACACTGTTCTCTGTTCCAATAAATTTCATATGATGACATGACATTCAATTTATAAGAGCATATAAGAAACTTTGCGGCAAAAGAAAAAACCATGTTACTAAAACATATATACAAAAATAAATAAATAAATAAATGGAGTTGATGATTTACCTTTCAGCTGTATATGTCAACTGATCGTCGCTGACATACATATTATAATGAAAAATGAGGGTAACTATGTTTCCAACACTGAGATTGAGAGCAATCTTCAAAACCCGCGTAAATGTTTTATCAGATCGACCATCCACATACACATACGGCTCCAATGGGATTTTGATGAAGTTTGACTTCAACAATGACAGATCTAGGGTCCTCCAGAGCAAAGGGTCGCACGCTGCCATTCTCCACGAGTGACAAACATGAGCAACACCAGAGGTGAGTTCAAAGATGTTCAGATTCTGGAAAATCCTCACCAATATATCAATATCCATGTCCTCCCATAATCTCATAGCGCAATATGTATCCTCCATAATTCACGTTCCGAAAAATCCCAAATATATCTTACGACATTACCAGGCCTCGAAAGGAACCAGCAACACGCGCGATTACTCTGAGAATCAACTAGCACAACAATCTCATCACTCCATTCGAAGCAGCTGATATTATCCTCGATACATTCTCTTCTAACAAGAGTTTTAAACAACCTTTCTTGTTCACACCCTAGAAAACAAAGTTCAATCAGATTCTATGGTTCCACAGAGAAAAATGAGACTAATTAAAAGAATCAAATTGCTAGTGAAAGCCTTGATAGTTACAAACAGATATAAAACTCTTCACATCATATTCCCTAATTCATATTCTTCAATTGGTAATTTCTCAAGAAGAACCATAAAACTGCCACACTCAATCGCTTTTATATCATATCTTCAAATCACCCACACTTCATTTCACTGATAATTCTGGGAAAACAGGAAATCTTTCCCTGAAATCTGGTATAATTATGAAAAACCGAGGCAGAAATACATTCTAGTCAAAACTAAAGAATGTCAGAGTAGGAGAAATGCACACACTACAAATTCCCAACAACAAATTCAAAAGGAGCACAATTATCATTGAATTAAACGAAAATGCACACACAACACCATTCATAAACCATAAGAAGCACCAAAATCATACATAAATCGGATCAAACACAAATCCCCACTTCAAGTATTGAAGAAAATTCTCCACTGACACCAGAAAACGAAAAGAAAAATTCCAAGATCCAACCTTTTGATCCAATCACCAACATTCCAAGAAAATGCAAAACCCAGATGAAAATAAATAAAATTAGCAAAAGATGCTGCGATAATTATGGAGTACCTTAAATTTTAGGGATCTGTGTGTGTATACGGGTTTATTGATTCTGATGATCTCAGCCTGTCTGAAAATTTTCTATTTATTGCATATATGTTAGTATTTCTTTTTTCGTTTATTGATATTTAGGTAGTCATCATATACAAGCGAGATTAGGACAAAGAATCAGATTCCAACATAGTGGGTCAAAAGGACTGAAAACCCCCTGAATTGACCTATAAATATATCGAACATGACTCCACTCCATTCATTCACAAATTTCACAACCCTAGATTATGTGATTTCTGACACACATAAAAGTTAGGCCGTCAAATGTCATTCATCATTATGTCTTAAATAACCAATGATTGCCTCTCACACAATTTTGATTCGCCTAGTTGAATCAAACAATTTTTGTTGTACAATGATACTTTTTCATTTTTGTACTTGGTATGGGCAAAATAAAATTGATATTTTTAGCTGCAAGAAGTCAGCTAATTGCCACATCTCAAGCCATAAACACAAAATAAAATTATAAAATTGATATTTTTGGTTTTATAAGAGTGTCTGCATTCCTTGGATATTATAAAATTAAAATTTCCATAAATTTATGAAAATTGGAAATTACATGCATTCAAAAAAAAAAAAAAAAAAAAATTTACGCCCATCCCCGACGTTCCTTCAACTCCTTCACCATCATCATCTTAAGCTCGAGTTGCTCCCTCATCATGTACCTCGTATCTACCTGGATAACTTTCATGTCGATTGAATGTTGTTTCGCCCGAGCAGTGCATTGCCTCCGCTATCGACTGCTTGACCTCGACGAGGGAGTTGAGTCTGATGGTTGCCTGATTGAGCATGGCGCCGAGCACCGACAACTCACTTGTCGGTTTCTTCCCTTTGGCCGCCCTTCGCGCCGTATCTCGACCCTGTGGTCGGGGAGGCGTGCTTTTTCCTTCGGTTGAGGCCTCCTCCGCCGACGGCTCAGACGCCAAAGATTTGTACGCGCCCTCCGCCGAAGTCTCCGTCCTCTTTATCGAGTGAACGTCGGGGATAACTTGGGCAAGGAATTTTGCATAGTCGTGCAAAATTTCTGAGGCCTTGAAATACCTGAAATAAGGGTCGTCGGTTGATACCTTGTAGATTTCTTGGGCATCATCTATGACCATGCCATCGGAGGTGCCGCTCGGCCTGCACTTGGTCGCTTTGTCGAAAGCGACGATCCAGTTCTTCACTATTATCTGGATGCGCCCGAAAAAGCTCTTGCACTGCTTGTTGTTGAGGCTGGTGCCAAACATCGCGTTGAAACGCGCTGTTACTTTTCCCTAGTATCTTTTGCTGCTTATGTCGGCCCCGATGATTGAGTTGCACGTCTCCTCAACTCAAATCTGTGCCATGGCAGCGGCCTCTTTATTGGTATAGTTGTGACGCTTCGTTTTGCCGCCGGTATCAGCTTTGGCTTCGGCGGCGGTGGCGGCGGAGAAGGCGATGACTTTGCCCTTGCCCTTTGCCCTTCTTTCCTTTGGCAGAAGGTTGTGGCGGTGGTGGCAGCAGCATCAGCGGTGCATCAAATACGAGGCTATTAGTGTCGGCGGCAAAAGATGGGTAGGACTCGGCGGAGGTCATGGTGTTGAGGTTGATTGAATCAAGCTCCATCCCTGTGTAAGTATAAGCATCGTCGAACATGTTGGGAAACTACGCCGACGAGAAGGGATTGTTGGGATCCATTTTTACTGAGAATGAAGAGATGAAGATATGAGAGTGTGAAGAATTTGAAGAGATGAAGAAATGAGATGGTAGTGTGAAGAATGAGGTGAAAATAGTGGTATTTATAGAGGATAAATAAGATTAAATAAAATTTAAAAAATAAAAAAGAAAGAAGCCATTCCATTTAGCCATTACCGGCTTAAATTTTTTATACGTTAGGCGCGTGTTGCACACACGCGATCGATTTTTTTTTTTTTTTAATTTTCGGCGTGGCGTGTGGCACTCACGCGCGTCTCGAGCCGGTCTCGAGACACCACCTCTCGCATCCCACCGTCTCGAGTTCGGGGGTGTCTCGAAAGGGTCTTGAGACACCCCAATGCAGAAAGCCTAATGATACACTTCTCTAATCCGACCGACTGCATCGTTGGTTAACCTATTTTTAGTTGAATCAAACAATTTATATTGGGATAACCCTACATCTATAATCGGACGTAAATTAAATTAGTAGAAAATAAAAAAAATGCATATATCATGCCTTGTTGTTCCAGCTAAAGTTAAAACAATATGATCCTCACTGATTTTGTAAGAAAACAATATAAGATCAGCTCAAAATCGAATGAACATACGAACCAATGGATTGTTAGCTCCATCGGAGAACCGTAGGCAAAAATTAATCCTTATATAACCAAAAAATAAGTCATTTAACACCGCTAACCTAGAGTACAAGACGTTCAAATGGTGATGATTTACTGTTTTATAAGTCGGGTTGAATTAACTCACAAATAATATTAATGCTCACACGTATAATGTAATTTCTTCATCTCATGTGCTACAAATATATAGGGTATGAGAAAAACCTAATCTTTCTAGGAATAAATTAGTTTAAAGACTATTAATCTAACAAGGAAATAAATCATTATTCAAATAAAGTATAAAACTAAATTATTGACTCAACTAAGTAGGGGTGCATAAATGGGTATCCGATTCCATTTAAGTTGAAAAATGCATACCCTATCCATTCCATTTAGCCAACCCAATACCTAATACCCTGCCGAGTATACCCAACTCGGATAATAGTACCCGGTCAACCCGTTTAAAAAAGAAGACAAATATTTCTATACACCGGTTGTATACTATACAACCGATTTTATTTGACCCGCTGACCCGCTAACCCACCAATAAGTCGGGCGTGTGGGGTACATGCACCCATAATTTTTTTTTTCTCGCTAAACAATATTATATCAATATATTTGTGGATATCTAATAGCTAACGGGCCTCTAACCCAGCGGAAAAGGGTGATGATGACTAGCAAAGAAATCCACCTGGTTCGAATCTGAAGTGTTACAAATCCGTTTTTTTTTAATATTCTGCTTACTTTTTCTGCTTTTTTTGTCTTCATTTCTTTCTTCTTTTAATTCATTTTATTTTCATTTGCTTCTTTTTATATCTTTTTTCTTAAATTATTATTTTCACTTATTAAAGCAATAAGAATTACTCCCTCCGTCCAATTTAAGATGCCATGTTTGCCTTCTTTTTTTTGTCTAATTTAAGATGCCCCGTTGTGTATTTTTTACCCTCATAACCTCATCCTTCACTCAATATTACTACCCCTTACCATTTGGTCCCACACTTTCATTACTAACCCAATTGCATTAACTCCTAATCTATTTTCTTAATTAACCCAACCCCAAACCCAAAATAAACAACCCAGTCCAAATTTATTTTGTGAAATCTGATCCATCTTTCTATCTCTCATTTCTGAAACCCTAATGCTCTCTCTCATTTCTCAATCGTCGCGATCCATCTCTCTCTCATTTCTGTTCTGCCGCGATCCATCTCTCTCTCTCTCTCATTTTTCTTCCATCGCTATCCATCTCTCTCTCTCTCTCTCTCAATTCCCAGTCTGCAAAACCCTAATCTGATTTTTCCACCGATCTGAAGAATTATGGATTGAAGGAATGATGAATTGGAGAAATTATGGATTCCACAGGGGTAGGTTCCAACCTCGACCATCTCCGCAGCGATACTCCTGATTTTATGGAGGATTTGTGGATTCCACCGGGGTGGGAACCATCCCCGATTCCTGAAGATCCGGCGAAGAATTTCGATGAAATCGTGCCGGAGACTGAATTCACTCGCGATTCCGAGTTATTTGGGGATGAATCAGATGGATTTGCTATATCCCTAGGCGATTCTGAGCCGACGGCCACCCTCGATCCATATTAGATCTACTGCGCCGCCAAGATCGCCGGCTACTGGGATTATAATGATGAATCAGAATCTCATGGCTGGTTGACCCCGCACAAGCCCATGGCTTTTCAGGTTTGACCTTTCTCTTCTGTGGGGGATTGGCTGGTGATGCCTTTTCTGTCTATATGATGAATTTCTGTGATGAATTTGTGATGAGAAATTTCTGATGAATTTCTGATGATTTTCTTTGATGAATTTCTGTGATAAATTTGTGATGCCTTAGAAATGATTAATTTCGGATGCATGTTTGTGATGAATTTTTGATGCCACCACTTAGTGTAATTTACCTAGGTTTGGAGGCTCAAATATAACCTATGCAATGTGATGCAAATGATACTTGCTGATTGCTGTAATGATGCCTTCTGTGATGCAAACTGTGTGTTGTGATGCAATTTGATGCTTGCAGATGCATTTTAGTTTCTTTTCCTTTCTTTATTTTATTTTATCTTAATTTATTTATAAATTAATAATAGTTATTAGTTATTTTTACTAATATTTTGCTTACTTTTTCTGCTTTTTTTGTCTTCATTTCTTTCTTCTCTTAATTCTTTATATTTTCCTTTGCTTTTTTTTATTTCTTTTTTCTTAAATTATTTTTTTAATTATTTTCACTCATTAATAAAGCAAAAAGAATTATTATTTACTTATTTTTTCTTTTTCTTTTCTTTTTGTTTTTAGTTTCTTTACCTTTCTTTGTTTTCTTTTTTCTTAATTACTTTGTTTTATTTATAAATTAATAATAGTTATTAGTTATTTTTACAAGTATTACTTTTGTTCAAGATAATGTTTACTTTTATTTACGATAACTTGTACTTTTAGTTATTTAGTTAAGTAATTATTGTCGTTAAGAAAAGTAACTATTGATACGAAGAAAGGTAACGTTTCACAATCATTGCTATTTTTTACGACAATATTTACTTTTATTCACGATACGTATACTTTTAATTATTTGATAACGTAATTATTGTCGTGATTAAAAGTAATCATTGACATGAATAAAGGCAATATTTCAAAAATATTACTTTTCTTCACGACAACTTGTAGTTTTAGCAATTCAGTCAAGTAATTATTATCGTAATGAAAAATAATCATTGATATGAACAAAGGTAATATTTCTAAAATATTACTTTTCTTCACGACAATATCTACTTTTATTCACGACAACTTGTACTTTTAATAATTCGGTCAAGTAATTATTATCGTAATGAAAAATACTCCTTGATATGAACAAAGGTAATATTTCAAAAATATTATTTTTCAAACAT
This sequence comes from Schizonepeta tenuifolia, assembly GCA_029490685.1. NCBI lineage: Eukaryota > Viridiplantae > Streptophyta > Magnoliopsida > Lamiales > Lamiaceae > Schizonepeta > Schizonepeta tenuifolia. The sequence continues at coordinate 12,983,495 of CM055955.1, read as the reverse complement.
AAATAATTTTTAAAAAATGAAAAATTCAAAAAATAAATACAATGAATAATAGGACACAACACACTCAAAGAAAATTTAAGAAAAAATGGAATGAATAAAAATTACTTTAAAAAAAGATAATATGAAAAATAAATAATTTAAAAAATTTAGAAACAATAAATAAAATGAATAACAGGTAGGAAAAAATATAATGAAAAAGAAGAATTAAAGAAATAAACAAAAAACAAGAAAAAAAAATCAATGAGACTTTAAAAAATAAAAGACAAGTGTTTATAAATAAATAGATCCACGTAATTAGTAAACAAAATAAGCTATAGACTAGCGGTTTCTAGTTTGAGCTAAGAGCTCTTCTACGCTTAGGAGGTCACGAGTTCGAAACTCAAGATGAGCACCGCCTATAATTTTTTTTTTTAATAAATTGCAAAGAAAAAAAAGAAGAAGAGAAGAGAAGTGCAACTCCTAAGATTCGAACATGGGTCGCTAGCATTTGGAAGAGATTCTGCCACCACTAGGATAGCGCTCTTGCTAATGTTATTAGTCTAACAATTATTTACTTACTTGTTACGCGGGCCGACTATACAACCGTTGCACCAAATCACGCCTCAAAATAGAAAAGAAAAGGACTGCTTGTTTTTTTAAGCTTTCCAGCCGTTTCGGGCTCGATTTTTCGATGATTTTCAACGACACAAATAAAATGGCCATTAGCAAATAGACAACAACAAATCAATACCAAATAAGTAGTTCAAACACTATTAAATAAATAAATAATTATTTGATCGCGTATTGACCGGGTACTCAATAACCTAATGGTTGTACCCATTATGGTACTTTTTGAAAACTCATATTCGTTCTCATCCAATACCTAGAAATTACGGGTGTTAGTTATCTATTATTTGACCGGATACGGGTAGGGTATGAGTTACCCAGAAAACCGTTTTCCATTTCCCAAATCCAGAAATTACGGGTATTCGTAGTTTGAGTTTATTTACGAGTGTTCACTTCCCAAACTCATTTATAATTATATAAAAATAATTTAATATATTTGTTTGATATGATTATGTGAAATTCAAAAAATGGTGTTGGAGTAAAATCCATTTTGCGGTTGGTGAAGCTGGTTTACCATTTAAGAGGTACTGAGGTTGAATGAATGAAAAGGGGAAGAACAATTTTTATATTATTTACAATAGAAATATAACGTAGTGATGTCACTACAACATTATCGCTCATAGATAACGGAGATTCTCCGTTATCTATGCATCAAAAAATCCGTCATATATAGTGGTGATATGTATGATGTGCTCATACATAACGGAGAAAATCCGTTATCTATACGCTCATACATAATGGTTTTTTAAGTATACATAACATTAAAATATATGTTATCTATATGTATTATACATAACGCTTGTTTCCGTTATGAAAGATAATTTTTCTCCATGATGTCATACATAACGATTTGACCAATATTAATAACGGTGGAATTTCCGTTATCTATATGTATTATACATAACGTTTTCTACCGTTATAAATCATCTTTTTTTCCGTTATATAATGACCTTATAGACGTAGGTCTTTTGTTCGATTACCGTTATGTATGTGTTAATTGAGAACCGTTATGTATTCCTCCTATTTTGATTTTTCTGTTATTTATATTACATTAAATAAAATAATGATAAACAACGAAATTATCAAAATCATCCATGACATTTATATCATATATCATCCAAAAAATTCATACAATAATCATCCGAATATAGTCAAAATTTTACACAAGTGTTCCAAAATATGTTTTGAAAAGAAAGAACAAGAGCAACTACACTTCATTTAGCTCAACTCATCCATTTGCATAGTGAATTCCTGTCATGGTTAGAGAAGTAAGCAGTAAATCATCAAGGAGATTTTTCTAAAAATATTTGAACATTAAGCTCTGGAAAAACAAACCTACTCAAATGATAAGCAAAGTCGTTTCACTTCCTCTTCATAAAAGGCCTTGTCAAGCATGTGACTCGCGCCATAGGATAACTTAGAAAAGATGGCATGATAAGGTGGATACTTCTCCATGGCACTATGAACCTAGAAAGTTTATCAAAAATAAATAAGGAGTTGATAGGAAATTAGAGAATATAACTAAACTGACAAGAGAAAGAATGAGAAGGCCACAAGTAGGAGAACAAATTGAACAGCTCAGGAAAAAGATGTCATGATTCTGGACTTTTAACTGGCACTGGCAAAGCAATAAAAGAAAAAAAAAAGCCTTTCTAAAATGGTGGATGATCGTTTACTTAACAAGCACCACATGATGTGAGTTTGAATTTAAATGATTGCTCCAGCCGAGCTCTTGTTTTATGAATTCATCCCTTTTCATTCAAATAGAGACTGTGAACTGTTCATAGACCTTCAAGAATCTTACTGCAAATTTCTAAAACAGAATTTCAACGCTTGTATTCTATTTCCCAAACCTTCATACAAAGAATAGCAGAGCTGACATTCCGTAGAGACCTATACCCTGGAGAAATGTTTATTCAGCCATCATGATTCTTTAATTAAATTCAGTTGGTGTATTTTCTTGAGGTATTCTTTGTCTGCATCCCATTACTTTTTCTTTATGGAGGTGGGGGTGCTAACAGACACTCAAAAGGACTCGTAACAAAATCACAACTTGGCAACCACACATGAATAAAACTGAAAGGGAGTATGTGAAGGAAATAATCGAGTACCTGGTCTATCTCATCACAAGTAGCAAGCTCCTCATGGCCACTGGCCACTTACCTGGCAATGGCCACTTACCTGGCACAACCTGTAGAAATCCTCGAGGTATGCCTTGTATAGTGTATTCCTCATAATTTCTATGTTCATGTCACCCAAGTCCTACAAAAAGAAATCCAAGTTAGTAGTGATATGGGATGGTTTATTTCTGGCCCACGGCCCAATAAGCAGCGGGCCCAATTCTAATAAACTTCACCAAAGGAGCATGGGCTGGTGTCCAGAACTCAAATATTCACCCTTAAAGTCAAATGACTAAATTACCCCTAGGTTAGTAGCTTACTATAAAAATAGAATTTTCTCTTAGCTAAAGGTATCTCATATCTACACTCCACACACTTTTCTTTTCTTCTCTTTTTTCTTCTCGTCCAAGTTTTATGACTTGAGCGTCGGAGGGTCCTCACCGGACAAAAACCCCGGTGTGTGACTTTTCTCTTTTGCAGATTCGAGAACTCATTCTTTGAAGACGAGGAGGGAAAAGCGAGGTAGTTCGTTCATCTTTGAAGAGGAGAACATTTTTATTAATTTCGTACCGTTTTGTATATTTTCTTCTGTTGATAAGGTGTTAACCCAGTCTTATCAACTGGCGCCGTATGTGGGAAACTTGAGCTGAGGCGTCGAGTTTCTATTTTTCTTTTTCCGTCAACTTTTTCTCTATTTTTTCTGTAAATATGAGTCGATGACACCGAGAAAAGAGTCCAGGCATAGCTCTGAAGGAAAACGATTCACGGTCTTATGACGCTTGAGAACGTTTTCGGGAGCCATGCCTGGACGCCTTTCGAGAAAGGCTAGAGACTATCTCTTCATTTCTTTACGTAAATTTACAACCCTTTTGTTTGTAACGACAAATGTTAAACAGAGTGAAACACTTGTATAATGTAATTTATGAAATCAATAAATGAATACAACTCAGATCCACTTTAAACGTGAAAAGAAAATCTAGCCGGCAGAGCTCTGTGGGACTCCAGCCTGAAGCGCTGCGAGTGAGCCACGCACCTCTGCCGGGGGAGTCTATGTCGTGCTGAACGGACCGGCAGAGCTCTGTGGGACTCCAGCCTGAAGCGCTGCGAGTGAGCCACGCACCTCTGCCGGGGGAGTCTATGCCGTGCTGAACGGGCTGGCAGAGCTCTGCGGGACTCTAGCCTGAAGCGCTGCGAGTGAGCCACGCACCTCTGCCGGGGGAATCTATGCCGTGCTGAACGGGCCGGCAGAGCTCTGCGGGACTCCAGCCTGAAGTGCTGCGAGTGAGCCACGCACCTCTGCCGGGGGAGTCTATGCCGTGCTGAACGGGCTGGCAGAGCTCCGCAGGACTCCAGCCTGAAGCGCTGCGAGTGAGCCACGCACCTCTGCCGGGGAAATCTATGCCGTGCTGAACGGGCCGACAGAGCTCTGCGGGACTCCAGCCTGAAGCGCTGCGAGTGAGCCACACACCTTTGCCGGGGTAGTCTATGCCGTGCTGAACGGGCTGGCAGAGCTCTGCGGGACTCCAGCCTGAAGCGCTACGAGTGAGCCACACACCTCTGCCGGGGGAATCTATGCCGTGCTGAACGGGCTGGCAGAGCTCTGCAGGACTCCAGCCTGAAGCGCTGCGAGTGAGCCACGCACCTCTGCCGGGGGAGTCTATGCCGTGCTGAACGGGCCGGCAGAGCTCTGCGGGACTCCAGCCTGAAGTGCTGACAGCAAATCGAACTCTTGAAACTCCTGCAAAAGATGCATAAAATACCATCCACATGCGCATTGAATGTTAATTTGCAATCATATTTTTACATCCAAAATATCTGAATAAAAAGCCTGAATCATTACTCTTTGTAATTTTCAGCAAAATGGACACAAATGAAAAAGGCATAGAGTTGCAAGACAGGGCAGAAGTCAGTGGAGACAGTGAAATAAGAGATGACGGAGATACTCTTGATAAGTCCAAAAGAAAGGAAAAAATAGGAGCTACCCGAGGAGGCTCTATATATAACCCCTGATCAATTACAAGAGCTCTTAACGAAGGTAGTAAATAACGCAGTAGCTACTCAGCTGCAGAATCAAAAGAAAAAAGATATTGAAGAGAAGGCTGATGAGAGCCAACAAAATGGCGATGCCGAAGACAGACAGGAGCATTCCGCAAGCTAGCACTGTGATCAAGGATATCTCAGAACTAGACCGTCCCCAGGGTCGGGAGGTGATGACATTCATAATCAGGGCATAACTTGGCAGAACACGATGGCACGAGAAATAGCCGCCATGAAAGAAATGATTGAAGGAAAATCCACTGGTCATAAGAGGAGTAAGATCTCCCCATTTAGTGATTGCATAATGGCAGAGCCCTTACCCCAACACTTCAGGTTAACGGCAGACCTCGTGTATGACGGGACGACCGACCCTCAGGATCACTTGGATCGATTTGAAAATTTAGCGATGCTACAAGGATTCTCTAAAGGAATCAAATGCTGGATGCTATTGGACACCTTGAAAGGGTTGGCGCAGAGATGGTTCAGTCAACTGAAACCTCGAAGCATCGAGACGTATGAGGATTTTGCATCTCAACTAGAGAATCAGTTTGCCAGTGCTCGAAGACAGAGCCACTCAATAATGACCTTGCTAAATTTTCAGCAACGAGAGACTGAAAGCTTGAGAAGCTATGTGACTAGATACAACGCGGCGGCCCTGCAAGTACCTTCGGCAGCAGACGAAGTTAAAGTGCATGGTCTGATAAATGGGCTAAGGGACAGAGACATTTTTCATGCATTAGGGGAAAGAAGTAGAGCGGGGTATGATAAAGTAATGGAATGGATGGACAATAGGATCATTAGTGAGGAAGCGTGGGAAGCCAAATGTGTAGAGGACAAGGCCAAGAATAAAGATAGAAAATACGAAATCCCAGATAAGGGAAAGGGAGCAGAGCCCCCGCGTAGAAGCCCCATGGACAAAAGGTTTGCGGACGAGGGCAGACCCTCCCGCAGAGATAGAAGGTTCGAGGTCGCAAGAGAACCTTTAACCCCTACGCCAAGGAACAGCTTCTCCGGGAGAGCCTGGACGCGAGGACGAGCGCCGTACACAGAGCTAACGATGCCCCCATCAGAAATTTTGAGTATAGCCCCCAGACTGTTTCCAGTACCTTATTCAGCAGAAAATGGGCCGAAGAACCCGCCCTCCAGTCTTTTCTGTAGATTTCACAGAGATTACGGGCATGATACAGATGAGTGCCGACATCTCAAAGATGCAATTGAGAAATTGATCCGAGCTGGAAATTTTCAAGAATACATACGTATGAACAGAAACAACAGGTCGGGAAATTGGAGAAATCAGGATAGACGAGGATATCCGCCAGAGAAAAGGGCAGGGCCCCCAATCGCTAGGGGACCAGAGCCTTCACAGTTGGCAATAGAAGGGCCAGAAATGCAGGAAGAAAAAATGCCACTCCCGAAAAAGCAGAAATCGATTATGATGATAGTAGGAGGCCTCATCAGTGAAAACTCAGGCCAGGCGCAGAAGAGAGCTCAAAGAATGGTGAGGAGCCCTGACCTTTGGAATGTAGGTGTTGTCCAGCCTAAAGACAGTACACCTGACCTGAGCTTCGGAGATGAAGACTTGACAGAGATTATCACCCCGCAGGACGATGCGTTAGTAATCACGGCGGAAATAGCAGGACACGATGTGGCGAGAATACTGATAGACACCGGGAGCTATACTGACATAATTTTCTATAGTTGCTTTCAACTCATGGATACAAATGAGGTGTTGGTGCCGGTCCCCGCAATGCTAGCAGGGTTCTCAGGAGGAGTAGTGGCACCCTTAGGAATGATACGACTCCCAGTAGTGATGGGGAATGGAGAGATGAAGAAAATGAGGATGGTTCAATTTCTAGTGGTTGACGCTCCTAGCTCATATAACATAATCCTAGGCAGGCCATCCATGAATGCCTTTCAAGCTGTAGCATCGACATACCATATGAAGCTGAAGTTCCCCATAGGCAGGATGGTGGTGGAAGTTAGAGGAGATCAGACCAAGTCCAGGTCCTGCTACGCCAGTGAAATAAAGCGAGCCAGAAATCAGAAGGGGAAAGGCCCAAGAGAGGATGGGGAAATAACAGAACCAGTATCTATGGGTAGTGGTCAGAGCTTACCGTATTCGCCCAGAATTAGTAATCTGGGAGTTGTAGTGAAAATCGAAAAAGAAAAATTGGAAGAATTGGAAATGGATTTGGAGCCCCGACCTACTATGACGCCTGCAGAAGAAACCATGAGTGTAGAGCTATATGAAGACAAAGTAGGTTTTGTAACCAAAGTTGGTCTGAAAATGGCACCTGAAGAACGAGAGAAAATAATAGCATGCTTAAGGAGGAATGCAGATGTCTTTGCTTTTGACACAAAGGACTTACCAGGAATATACCCCCACATAGCTACTCACAAGTTAAATATAAACCCGAAGGTCAAGCCAGTCCATCAAAAGCTTAGGCAATTCGACGATGAGAAGGAGGCAGCCCTGAGAGAGCAAGTTATGAAGCTCTTGCAAGTGGGATATATCGTTAGAATTCAATTCCCTAATTGGTTGTGTAACGCGGTGATGATCAGGAAGCCGGGAGGCAAGTGGAGAATGTGTAACGACTTCAGAGACTTGAATAGGGCATGTCCCAAGGATCATTATCCCCTGCCTCGAATAGATCAGTTGGTAGACGCTACTGCAGGCGCAGAGCTCCTCTCGATGATGGACGCCTACCAAGGATATTATCAAATCCAGATGGATCCAAGCGACGTCGTAAATGTATGCTTCATTACATCTATCGGAACCTTCGGATTTGTTAGGATGCCATTCGGGCTTAAAAACGCGGGAGCAACATACCAAAAAATGATGGATACTATCTTTACGAAGGCGGTCAGCACTCATACAAAAGTTTACGTCGATGATATTCTGGTGCACAGCGTCAAGGCTGTTTCTCATGCCAAAGATTTAGAAGAGGTATTCACAATCGCCAGAGCCAACAGATTAAAGTTGAATCCAGCTAAGTGCGTATTCGGAGTAAAGCAGGGAAAGTTTTTGGGCTACATGGTCACTCTCGAAGGAATCAAAGTTAATGATGCGAAAGTACAAGCCATAATGGAGATGCAACCTCCCCGAAGCGTAAAAGATGTGCAAAGCTTGAATGGCAGGATCACAGCGTTGAGTCGCTTTATTTCTAGATCCGCAGACAAAAGCTACCCATTTTTTCAAACACTAAGGAAGGGAGCTCGATTTGAGTGGACGGCGGAATGCCAACAAGCCTTCGAAGACATGAAAAAACATTTGGCAGAACTCCCGTTATTAGCTAAACCAGAACCCAAAGAAACATTATACTTGTATATCGCCGTAGGGCAGCAGGCCCTAAGTTCGGTGCTAATAAAGGAAGAGGGAGCTAAACAATGCCCCATCTATTATGTTAGTCGGATGTTGCAGGTAAGTAAACGCATATATATATATATATATATATATATATATATATATATATATGTATATGTAATGATAAGATATTGAAAAATTGCCGACAATGATGTCATATTCATATAAGAAAATGATCCTATCCTCAGGGACCAGAAGAAAGATATTCCGAAGTGGAAAAAGCAGCACTGGCGGTAATGATCGCTGTGAGACGTTTAAGGTAATAAAGACAGAGATAATCGTAAATGAATAAGTAATACAATAAATAAGAACTCTAAATGGACTGAAAGCATGAACAATTATGATGCAGGTACTACTTCTTAGCACACAAAGTGATAATACGAAGCCATTGGCCCTTTACCCAAGTCCTGGGGCAGACCCGATCTGTCAGGAAGAATGGTAAAATGGGCAGTCGAATTGGGAGAGTACGACGTCGGTTTTGAGCCTAGAACGGCCATAAAAGCTCAAGCTCTGGCAGATTTTATTCAGGAGTCCATCAGAACCGCTGAAGAAGAGAAAGCTTGGATTGCTGAGGTAGACGGAGCGGCAAATATCGGGGGTTGTGGCGCCAGAATTGTCATTGTTAAACCTGGTGGAGAAGAGATGCGATTTGCCATATGCTTCCAATTCAGAGTGTCTAATAATGAAGCCGAATATGAGGCACTAATTAAGGGACTGACCATGCTCTGGGAGATGGGTTCCAGGAAGGTGGTAATCAGGTCTGATTCTCAATTAGTTACACAGCAAGTAGAGGGTGCATGCGAAATCAAAGAAGAACGAATGATAAAGTATTCAGAAGTAGTGAAGGAGCTACGAAGCAAATTTGATAGTTGCCTGATTGAGCAAATACCCCGAGAAGAAAACATCAGAGCCGACCAATTAGCTAAACTCGCCAGTGCATCAAACCTCACAGCAGAAAACACAATCACAATGATCGTTGTAGAAAGAAAGACTCAAACGATAGAGGCCTTAACTATCGAAAGCAAATCGGACTGGAGAGCCCCGATAATCCATTACCTTCGAACGGGAAGAAAGATGCCAGGACTGGATAAATCTGTCAAAATTAATTACCAGCAGTATTGCCTTGCTAGAGAGCAGCTCATGAGAAGATCTTTCACACACCCGTTGTTAAAATGCATTAGCAAAGAGGAGGCCAGTTACGTCGTAAGGGAAATACACGAAGGGGGTGCAGGCAGTCATTCAGGCTATAGAGATACAGTCAGGAAAATCATCAGAGCCGGTTTTCACTGGCCCACAGTCGCCAAAGATGCCAAGGATCTCGTGCAAAAGTGTGATAGATGCCAGAGAAATGCGAGAGCTATACATGTTCCAGCTGAGAGTCTGGGCGGGCTATACGCCTCCTGCCCATTTGATAAATGGGGAGTAGACATTGTGGGGCCGTTCCCAAAAATAGATCGAGGAAAAAGGTTCATAATTGTCGTCGTAGATTACTTCAGTAAATGGGCAGAGGCGGAAGTCGTATCAGCAATCACCACCACGGCAGTGTTGACCTTCATATGGAAGAATATAGTGTGTCGCTTTGGGGTACCGCGAATTTTAGTCTCGGACAATGGATCCCAATTCAATGGGCGCAAGATGAAAGCATGGTGCAAGAGCATGGGAATCGTCTAGAGGTTCGCATCAGTCAAGCGCCTTGAAACCAACGGACAAGTGGAGGTCACTAATCGGACCATTGTGAGAGGAATCAAGGCACGCCTGGAAGCTGATAAAAAGGATTGGGTCGATTCGCTAGATTCCGTCCTCTGGTCATACAGGACTGGAGTTCGCAGTGCTACTGGAGAGACACCGAGCGCTCTGATATATGGAACGACCCCGGTGACCCCTGTAGAGATAGAAGCAAAATCCTGGAGAATCCTGAACTATGTCGAGGCAGAGAATAACCGGTCAAGGCTGGAGGAACTAGACCTGGTGGAAGAAGTTCGGAACGTTGTTAAGGCCAGGTCAGATGCCTATAAGGATTCTGTCAAGACTCGACATAATGGCAGGGTGAAGGAAAGGAAATTCGAAGTGGGAGATCTGGTGCTGAGGAGAGCTGACGCGCTGAAGCTTCTCCGAAAATTAGATTTGTTATGGGAAGGACCATACAGAGTGGCTAAGGTGTTGAAGGGCGGAGCCTATGAGCTGGTAGGGCCTGGAGGGAAGAAATTACCTCGTCCCTGGAACGTGCATAACTTGAAAAAATATTATGTTTAGAAAGTTTTTTCAGTGATTCAATTAAGGTGATTATATATACCATCTTTTTCGTTAAGCAGAGCTTATTAGTTTTAATCAAGGCTTAAGTACGAGCCATTTTTGGGGTGGATGAAATTGTAATGGATGAAGAATTGAATGAATCGCGTTTTGTGTTTTTTCCTAAAAATGGTTCTGCTCTCAGAGATGTTTCTGTTCTTTGAAGAAGACTCACTTTCTCACAGCAGCTAATAAAACAATAAGCAAGGTCTGATTAAAACTCCATAAAAACAAACTGACATATAAATTATTGTGAGGTGAAGAAAATTTGACATACATCTCTCAATAAGTATACGTGGTATTGATATCATCCATCGAAGGGTACCAAGTATCAATATATCTTGAGAACAGCTAAAGTAGGGAAGCGGGAACCCTGAATTTGACCAAGATGCTCAACAATAATAGCCAGAAATGTCAATGTAATTGTAAGAGGATAGGATCGCTGGGATAAGCAAAGATGGCAATATTAACATACAATAAAATATACATTTAATATGTTTTATTCCACGAATTACATAACAAGGATTACAGAGCCAAAAAGCTTTTACAAGCTCTGTAATAAAAAGAGAATTTTATTAATCCAACAAGATATTGTAAGCAAATCTCAAGGCCGGCATCATGGAAGAAACAACCAAAGGCAGATCTTGTCATCAAGCAGGAATGTAGAACTTAGTGGTGCAAAAGGCCACTGTCCTGAAGGTCTGCACTCGAAGAAAAGCCTTGCTCTAGCGAATCTGCGAGCAAAGAACTGACGTGAGGGAAATACAGACCCTATTTTTGAGAAGAGCACAAAGGTGACAAGTCTGGTCTACCCGAAAACAGAGGACAGAGCAGGGATCAGAAGGTCTTTGCATTTCCTTCTGATGAACCCAGCGGGAGCATACTTTAGAGAGAAGTTGACCTCAAGGTGGAAATTAACCACACCCAGGAGAGGTTCAAGTTGAAATCACTCCCGTAAGGCATCTTGATTCGCACTGCGACACCCACTCGTCTGGCGGACGATCAGCAGCAAGGATCGTCGCCTCACGACATTTGTTAACAGCCATAGATGACTCATGTCAGATGACTGACTATAACAAAGGCCATAATTCAGATGACTGACTATAATAAAAGAAGGCCGAAAGAAGAGACATGCGAGGTTTCTCGCGAGAAGGCAGGAAAAGAAAGAATAAGGGAAAACCAAAAGACATAGTAACAGATAAAGTGAAACGAAAATGAGGAGAGTATTTGGCAAAGTGCGTAAGCAGAAAATGCTACAAAAGGATGAATAATAGTAAGAAGATAAGAGAAAGTATTTATAAGGGGAAAAGTAAATAACAACATTTATGGTGAGGCGTATCGTTCGGAGATATTTAGGCGAAAAATAACTGACAAAGTTAGCACTACTGACAAAAACGCGTTGACTAATACTCTGATTTGAAGATAAGCCAAAAAAGTCTGAAGTCCAAAAACCCATCAGAGGAGGAGCAAAGCCAGAGCTCATGGTAGGTTAAATCTGTCTCCGCAGACCTCATCCACAGAAGAAAAGTCTAGAATCTCCTATAGGACGAAGGAAACCAGATATGCCATTCACACGGAAGGAGACCCAAAAGTGCAAAGATCTCCAACCCTTGGCTTCCACGTCGCCAACGCTATTTTCGATGCAAAAAGACGCCAGGGATAGCCCTGATAGCCACAAAGGAGCAACGTGGCCTCATCATCCATCACTTCCCCCCTCTTTAAATAAGAGATCGGGAAGTTAGGGCTCAGGATAGGTATGCCTGAGCGCCACAAAAAATAAAAAGGACTCAAAGGCGGACAACGTCACCCAAAGGTAGAGTAACGGCAGAGTTGCCTCCCTTAGGATCTTTACTTCCTACCCCACTTGCATGGTACAGAGGTAACAGTCAATGGAAAAGAAGGGAAGATCCAAACCGTCAAAAGTCGGACATCAGTGACTCGCATCAGATGTCTGACTACGACGAGAGTCACGTTTCAGATGTATGACCACGACAAGAGGAAGGCCGACATTAGCCCCCAAAATCGGTCCCGAAGCTGAACGAGGAGAGGGAACGAATAGAAAAAACAAGAGAAGCATGGTGCCAAGGCAAGACGAGCTAGAGTAATAAGAGCTGGAAGTCACCTTGAAGGCGTGCATGGAAAAAATGAAGACAAAAAGGCATAAGATAAAATGAAAAATTTATGGATACAAAAGGATGAACAAAATAGTAACGGTTGTAGTCATTTATGGGTGTTTAAAACTCCTCACATTTCTTGTTAAATGATTAAAAGAAACCTGTCCTTTTCTGGGAAATGTCTTTTCTTGTATCAGTTATTTTTCCTTTTGTGTATTCCCAAGAATAGCCTCGAAAAGAGGTAGAAACAGAGAAAAGGAGAAATTAAGTAATACTTGTCAGGACTGATCAAATATAGCAGAAAAGGACAAAACATAGCTGGCGCGTAAAGAAAAAACATATACTTTATTATAAATATAAGCAAGACCAAAGAAACAGGAGGGCTGACAGTCAGCTCTAGATTCAGTCCTGAATTGTTTATACAAGCTTTGCTATATTCATCCACTAATAATAGAACAAATACAAAGAGCTATTGTAATATGAAAGGCCAAAAGACGCTAAAACCCTATAGCTGCAACCAGTCACGTTTACATAAGGAAAGCCTCAGCGGAAGGATTTTTCTTTGGAAAGTTTGCAACTACAGGAACGCGGAGATGAAACCGCGCCAACGACTATCCCCAAGGGCGGGATACCTCTCCCTCGTAGGTTGGAGGCCAGAATAGTGAACCCAATCTCCAGGACAACGGCGGGCCGGAGTCGAAGCTGGAGACCCTTGGGGTCAGGTGAGAACAACCTCACCCGCCTTCCGAAGATGGAAGGGGATGAAATCGGCCCAGAGCATCAGATGTATGACAACAACGAGGAAAAAGCAAGTTACCGAGAAAGAACTTAGTAAAGTAAAGGGAAAGGAAGTCCCATGACACCATTTTTTCAGTACTAGATGGATAAAATGCCACAATTTGCACAAATTTATAGAAAAAATAAATGACAGTTATGGCCGATAAGACATCTCGAAATCAGAAGTACATATATAGGCACATGTTTTACCTGCCCGTCAAAATCGCACAGTAACGACGAAAGAAGTATAGCAAGTATTAAAGTGACAGGTGTTCCGAATAATCAGAAAATATTATAATCAGCCCAGAAATCATCAAATAATATTCCACAAAGAAGAGGAAGTACAAGTTATCAATATTCAAAAGATCATAAGACAGCCCTCAAAGGATAAATCTCTGACCAAATTTAAAAAATCCGGATTACTGCAAAAAAGACAAAAAATACTAGAGGAGCTGGCAGAATGAGACCGGCACTTCAATCATCAGGAATGATCACAGAACTGGCATTAGGGAGGGGAGCCTCAATAAACTTCGTTAGCTCCGGATCCAAATGCACAAAGGGCTCCTCTGTGACGGGAAGGCTTAAGTCCGGATCTTCTGAAGAAAGGAAATCGTGGAGGGTGGCCTGCAGAGCATCCTCCCACCAGGGCAGATCTGGAGCCTCAAAAGGATCACGAATGGGCCAATGATTAGGCATATCAGGGATCTCAGCTTCCATGTCCTCATGTCGGAGAGGAGCACCTTTCAGACTAAAAATATATTTGAAGCCCTGAATATATCCGGCCTGTGTAAAATGGCGAATGTCAGGACCCAGATCCTTGCAGAATTGAACACTGCTGCGATACCCCTGAACAATGCTATCCCTTAGATTGCGGAGCAGCCCTTGTCCTTGAGGAGTGATAAATAATCTGCGAAAGCAATTTTTCACACCCGCTGTCCTGCCCGCTTCATATCCCTGGTCCAGTGCTATGGACACGCGTTGGTCAGCTCTATGCCTTTCTTTGCCCAGCTGAGCCTCGAGATCCTTGATCTTATCACCTAGGCAACCGATGGTGGTCTGGTAGTCGCTTCTCTCATTGCTGAAAGAGGCAAAGTCAGCAGCCAAAGTCTGATGCTTAGAGGAGAGAGCCTCATGGGCCCGTAACAAATCCGCCATCTCTTTTTCTTTCCCTCGAAGGCGAGAAGAAAGATCTGCTTCAACCTTGGCGTGTTCGCGAGAAAGTTTCTCGGACTCGCGCTCAGCGGCTGTCAACTTCTGTGCCAGAGTGTTGTCGCCTTCCCGAAAATCGGCACATACATACGCAAAAGCCTAGCAAACATAAGATACAGAGAAGAAAGCATAAACACAAGGCTGAATATAAGGAAAACCAATAGCGCGTAAGAGGGAATGGATGCTTACCTCGACCAAGCGAATGTCAATCTGAGCCTGGCGACAGTCCAGAGACTCATTTTGAATCTTTTCCAGGTCAGAGGGGGTGGGCAACGAGTGAGAAAGAAACTCCCCGCATTTGTCAACAGAAAGACCCAATAACCCCGGGAAATTGCTCCCCACCACGCTCAAAAAGGCAGAACCACTTGGAGCAGATCCCGAACCCGGAGCAGTGGCCTCGACTATCTCCTGAAGGACGTTGGTGGGGATCAACGGTGGTGAAGTTGCCGACCCAGTAGGAGCTGAATCAGAACGAGTCAAAGAAGTATGAACCGCTCCCTAAGGCCTTATGGAAGCCGATGCTTTCCTGGCAGTACTCGGATGAACGGAAGGAATCAAGTTACGTTTCTTTTTCTTCGTCTGCCCTCCTTGAGCGGAAGTAGAGGTCTTAGTCCGAGTCCGATCATCGTGATGTTTCCTTTTCTTCTCCCTTTCTGCAGCCTCTTTTTCTTCTTCTAGATCGATTGCCAAGGACGAAGACTGACCTTGACCAGAGAATACTTTCCTCTTCCTCAAAGGGGAGCTAGATTGAGCTCGCCGGAGTGTAGATGCTCCAGCTCTGTCAGCAGGCTGCCTAGCTGAAGGCGATGCCACCTTGTTTTCAGGTTGAGGAATGGAGGAGGGGACATCTCCACCCTCAACCTGAAGAACCACTGCCTCACCAGTCATAGCCAGAGCAGGAGAATCTCTAGCAGTGGAGGCTTCAACCCCCACCGCAGCCAAGTGGTCGAATAGATCATCCTATTTAACCTCGTCAGCTGAGACCAAGTCTCCAATGACAGGGGCTGTTGACATCCCCAGGTCAGCCATGAGGGAGTCCAAGTCCACGCCCAGTTAGAACCTCCGAGCAAGAGACTCTTCAGCCATGGCTGTTAAAAGAGAAACAACAAAACTTTAGACGACACAATATGAGAAGAAATATAGGCACACATTTAAGAGGGGAAAGCTACCCGTCTTGTAGATCTTGAGGGGATGATAAGGGTTGCCCAGAAGCCCGTCTTGAAGAATGCGAGGGGAGCGCAACATCTTTATGATATCAAAATTATTCGATTTCCCTTTTTTCCTCTCGCCGGGATTATCAATGTCAGCAAGTAGGGACAGTGCTCTCATAACCTCAACATCATGAGGAAGGAGCTGGGCGACAGTTCTACGGTGGGCAGGGTTTTTAGCACCTAGTACCCAGGCACGGGCAGGAAAAGGCCAGAACTCATCTAGAGGCATAATAGCGAAAAACTTAGTTGGCCAACTTTTGTCAATACTCTCAGGAGAGATAGCAAAACGAGCAGGGCTCTTGGGTCGAGTACGGAAGCAGTAGAATTCTTTGCTTTTCTGGATATCAAAACAATTGATGAAGAGGCTGGAGGAAGGTTCATAACAGTAGCTCGAGAAGAGAACGTAAAACCCGAGCACGGTGCGGATGGCAGAAGGGGTGAGCTGATTTGGCATAATGCCATATTCCTTAACAACAGCGCACAGGAAGGGATGAAGTGGAAATCTAATCCCAGCTATTATTTGGTTATACCAGAAAATCATAGCCGGAAAGGAGACCTGATTTGCATAATTATTGGGGTTAACCTTAGAAATGACAAAATCGTCAGACCTGAGGATGCGCTGGAGGGTTTTCCACTCATCTTCCAGCAGCTGTGAAGGCCCCGACACCGGCTGCGTCGCAGTATTAATTGGACGTCTCAGAATTTCCTTCAACCTCGTTTCTCCTACCACCTTCCTAACCCTAATTTCTTCCGGATCAGGGCTAGGGGTAGAACTGCTCGACTCTGAGTGCGTCGAAGAATTGGCCCCATCTGGACTCGCACAATTCAAAATTGCATCTTCTAAACTAGTATTAAGGAATTGTTCCCCAGAATTAGACATCCTATTCTATGCTTACTTTTCTCTAAAATCGAATACGTAAATACCCAGTGCAAAGGAGAACCCAATTATTGAAAAGAGAGCGAAGATTGATGGAAGTACCTGGAAATTCCGAAGAAAAAGTAGAAAGGAGAGGAACTGGAGAAATTGAACAAAATGGAGAGTCCTTTCTTGACAGAAAATTGCAGAAGATCTTTCGAGTAGCAGAGGAAGCAAATCACAGCAGAAGGAATGAGTAAAGCAAAAAAGGGGGCAAAAATTAAGGAAGAGAGAGAAATGAAATGGCCAAACGCGCAGTTTAATAAAACTAGCCTTCTGATTTTCAAAAAATTGGCGCAGATCAATGAGTGTCATCCTACGGTGGAAGAGCAAAGGTCACTAGCAATAAACGGCCAAGATTAACATAGCGGTTATAAGATGTGAACGTGGTTTCGTGTTTGTCCATTCTCTTCCCTACTCTAAGTGACTTGATAATGCCACGTCACTGAGAGTAGGGGAGGGTGGTTGATATGGGATGGTTTATTTCTGGCCCACGGCCCAATAAGCAGCGGGCCCAATTCTAATAAACTTCACCAAAGGAGCATGGGCTGGAGTCCAGAACCCAAATATTCACCCTTAAAGTCAAATGACTAAATTACCCCTAGGTTAGCCTACTATAAAAACAAAATTTTCTCTTAGCTAAAGGTATCTCATATCTCACACTCCACACACTTTTCTTTTCTTCTCTTCTTTATTCTCGTCCAAGTTTTCTGACTTGAGCGTCGGAGGGTCCTCACCGGACAAAAACTCCGGTGTGTGACTTTTCTCTTTTGCAGATTCGAGAACTCATTCTTTGAAGACGAGGAGGGAAAAGCGAGGTAGTTCGTTCATTTTTGAAGAGGAGAACATTTTTATTAATTTCGTACCGTTTTGTATATTTTCTTCTGTTGATAAGGTGTTAACCCAGTCTTATCAAATAGCAAGTTCAAACTTGAAAGACCTGAAATACAAGTCTATAGTGTTCATATCTTTCAGCATATAAATTTACTCGGTGATAAGAAAATGAAGATGAGTAAGAAGTCGGCCAAAATTAGTAACTGCAAAGACACTACAATCCCAGTCTTGAATACAAAATTAAAAGGCAGAAGTTAGCCAAGACCTCAGAAGTTAAGCACTCGGAGAAGTATGGAGCCAAGGGTGTGTCAACAAGCACGAGTCTGTATAGATAAACTAACTCTATGTGTTAAGTTGCAATATAAAAACCCACCCACTACATTACATCAAAAGCAACAAATGGCCACCCAGCATCACTATCCATTCCAGATGCCAATGGACTTAACAAGAAATTAGCAAGGACTTTTGTTCAGGAATGAGCTCGTTAACTCATATTGAATAATATTGTCAGTATGCTAAAAAAAAGAAAAAGATAAATTCTATATAAATAAACTAACTCTACCTGAGCCTTTTTCGCAAATCCAACTATAACAACTGGTTCTCTGGCATCAAAGTTTACAGATTCATCATCTTTCTGAAACAATAATAATTCAATCAATAACCATAACAGAGATTAGTTCATAACTTCAAAACTTAGATCATCGCTCTTCAATTGCTTTACAAATACAAGAAGCACACTGATATTTTATCCTAGAGCAAAAAGAATTTATCTAGATCAAGGTCCAAGCTTACTCTAACTAATAAACCACATTGAAGACCTCAAATCAGCTTTCATCTTCAACTATCAGTTGAAAATTTGACGTCAAGATCACGTCCATTCACCGCCGGCGAGCCCTCGAGCAGTGGTAGTAAACGGGTACCGGAAAAATGCAGTCGATGTGGCTCACTTGATCACAACGTTAGAAGATGTCCTTATCCAGCTATGTTGTGATAAATTCGGTACTATTTATAATTGATAGTGGCAATGTTATTTAGTTTGTAAGTTGACATAGTGAATTAAGCATTGTGTGATGTTGTTAAGAAACCTTATTTCAAATATTTCAGTACCATTATTATTATTATTATTATTATTATTATTATTATTATTATTATTATTATTATTATTATTATTATTATTATTATTATTCCAATACCATTTATATTTGATCGTGACAAATATTTTCAGTACTATACTTAATATACAAGTCATGTATTTCTTTCTTAATTAGCATTTTTGTTAATGGCAGAATATTACAAATATTGCAATCCTTACAAATAAAATATGGTAATGGTAGTAAAACAAAAGTAATGGTGATAAGTATATAATACACAATTGGTACCATTTATCATTAGATCGTGACGAATAATTTCATGTTTGTAATTACCTGCAATGGTGTCCCAAATAGATTCTTATCCGAATTAATGACCATAAAAAGCAACGTCAACATAAATGTCAAGAATAATATCCGAGAATAATAGTCGAATTACTACATGGTTCAACAAATTAAAGTAGTTCAAATCATGTCCCTCCTCATTTCTCACATCAATCATAGGCGACCATTTCTTGAATAGCTGCATCATAAATGTCACAGGCAATTTTATGGTGATAATTCGCCATGCTCCCACTACCCCAATGACGAGGCTGTCGTTCGCACTCTCAAAATGAATTTGTAGCCTATCCTCACAGCTATATAGTTAGCAAGTAAGTACAGGGTCGATCCACAAGGAGTTGAATGTCACTGTCTCTTGAAACCTCCTCCACCTGTTCAGAAAAGTTGGTTTTGATATCTTGGTCACGAGAGCTCTCTTGCCCAATTCGAGAACTCAATAAACACTGAAAAGTAAATAAGGAACTTTGATCAATAATAAAAAGGACTTGATCTGGATCTAGACATTGTTAAGTGAAAACTCTGCTTGGTCATTGGTGCAAATATATTCATTACATGCATGCATCGTTAGTTATGGGACTTGAATGCTGAGATTCCTTTTTACTCGTCACGCTCCCAACAAACCCTTCCCTTACCAATCCTTACTTAGTTGGCGACGTACCGCCGGCTCCCTACCTTGGGCAATACCTCTGTCGGAGTCACCGTTCAGTTTCTTGCCCAAGGAGCATTTATCTCTAGAAAGGCCCAACAAGGAATCATCACGTCTAGCCCAATAGGGTAGACACCTTCCTCTAATGTCAATCGATCTTAGCCAAGAAGATATGGAAAACACTCCTACTTCTCAATTGATTGGCGATCTAATATATCCTAAGTGATTAATGGCCTATTAATCTCTTATTCGTATTATCTCATATTGGAACAAGCTCATTAACATTATGGGAACACATGCATGCAATTATCTAGCACAATTTAGACCTCTCAAGCATAAGTTAACACTCAACTGCCTTGCCAAGATCAAGTATAAAAGCTTAGCTAGTCATAATCATAAAGTAATGAACATGCGAATAGAAGAAAATCATAAACACTATATTAAAACTTACGAAGTATTTGCAGGAATTAAACACGGCCAAAAGTGCCGATAAACTAAGTACAAAATAAAGTATGCCCGTAGGACTTGTTTTTCTCCTCACAAACTCTCGATTAAATTACAGGGAAATAAAGCGTGAAAGACGGCGTATGCATGCAGCAGCAGGGCTTCGATTTATATAGGTGAGTGCTTAGGGTTTGGGCCCCCTAGTCCTTAACATGGAAGGAATCCACGAGCTACCTTGGGATGCAAGTATCACTTGATAAGCTCGACCCCAACAAGGCAAGTCACATCTATCTCCAAGAGATCCCTTGCGGATCCTAAATCTAGTCGGATAAGGAAAGATATTTAAGTTAGATCATCTTTTCCTTATCCTTCTAGACCTAGGAGAGAAACTTCGACTGTTGACCACCACACTCCTCCTATCTGTCTTGATCAATATAGCTCTCCCTGGCCTGCTTCCATAAATGTTGTTTCTTCTCCCTGTTCTGCCCAACTTCCACCTGCAAGGCAGCAGATATCCTCCTGCCCAAGATATGTCCTCACAGACATAGAAATAAGACAAAACACACACAAAGACTCGATCTAGACTACCTAAAAAACAACACTAAAAAGACACAAAATATGGACTCATCACCCAAGCTACTGACGGAAATCCACTAATCAAGCGCTCTACAGTCATTAGCGCAAACGAACCACAATTGTGCTCGTCTTTTTGAACAAATTGACGGTTGGGCTGGTTGCTCTTAGGTTTGCTCAAAAAGTCGAGCATCAACGGTGATGTCGTCCGAAAGTACTTTCCAGACTCAAGTACAAGCCAAAAGCCATTGATTAGAGCTTCCAATTGGTCCGTTCGGGTCGTTTGAATGTCATCAACGTGAGATAATTAAGTTTTTTATACTAAACCCGGCAGGTGAAATTAGTTCCAGTATAATAATAAGTTTGAGTGGTAGCACTCGAGATAATTATTTATTAGTAAATAATTAATTGATCAATTAAATACTGTCAGAAGTATTTTAATTAATTAATAGATATTCGATAATCTTAAACATGGAGATTAATTAAGTCTAATACTAGCCCGACTCAACTAATTAAATAAGAGGGTAAGTTAGTATTAATTCTTTAGTGGAATGAATTAATATTTATATCCGATTTATATTCTGGGCTGAATTGATTAAATCGGGTATTATCGGGCCAATCTTATTGTAGCCAGTAGATCCCTGAACTGGCCCAATGGCCTGTGTTTCTTGGTGGGCAAGGCGCCTATTCTCCTATGGCCCATTAGGGTTGTCTAGGTTCGATGAATGTGAGCAGTTATTTATCTATAAATACAAGGCTAATAAGATTCATTACTGGCTTGCAATCTAAGCAATTAAAATCCTAGAGTGAGTGAGAGTATCTGCCTCTAGGGGTGTGTATCGGTCGGTCGGTTCAACTGACCAGCCAAAATTTCACAAACCGTCAACCGGACCGACATATTTTTTTTGCACCGGGCCGCACCGAATTAAACTTTCGAACCGAACCTAGGCCGGACCGAAAAAGTCGGCCGGTTTGGCCTGTTACTTTTAAACCGATTAAATAAAATAAAAATTTAGAAAACATCATATACAGTGAGCAAGTTCTCGTTGATACTTGAGTTTTTCAAACAACGAATGATTATCAAAGTGAAACAAGAACATACACTTTATTATGTAGATTAACCTTCATTATAATTGTTTTAACTCAACATTCTTGTGAATGGAATCCAAGGGAAAATGCAAGCTGATCTCATTCTTTGGGATGACCAGAGAGTTCATAAGAATTTTGAGTCAGGACTTCACAAAAATTATCTGGATTAAAGGGCCCATTATAAAAATTGGTATTTCGCCTAATTCTTCAAAATCATTTCAAAATAAATAGAGAGAGTAACTAATCAAGACGGAAGGTTTTCGGCGCCAACAAATTTCAAGACAGAACAATGGACTGTGCAATTTCAAGATGGAACAGTGGAGTGGTGTGAGAACAGTGGAGTAACAGAGTGACGTCGACTAAGAGATGAAGTTGAAGACTCAGAGGCGGAGTGGTTCGATAGAGAACTAGCCGGAGATGCAGAGGGGTGAGTACGGTAGAGAGAGTTTTTGCAGTAAGTAGTTTGTGCAATGTCGGTTGGTTCAACCGACCGACCAAAATTTCACAAACCGTCAACCGGACCGACATAATTTTTTTGCACCGGGCCGCACCGAATTAAACTTTTGAACTGAACCTAGGCCGGACCGAAAAAAGTCGGCCGGTTCGGCCTATTACTTTTAAACCTATTAAATAAAATAAAAATTAAAAAATATCATATACTGTTGATACTTGAGTTTTTCAAACAACAAAGGATTATCAAAGTAAAACAAGAACATACACTTTATTATGTAGATTAACCTTCATTATAATTGTTTTAACTCAACATTCTTGTGAATGGAATCCAAGGGAAAACGCAAGCTGATCTCATTCTTTGGGATGATCAGAGAGTTCATAAGAATTTTGAGTCAGGACTTCAAAAAAATTATCTGGATTAAAGGGCCCAATTATAAAAATTAGTATTTCGCCTGATTCTTCAAAAGCGCTTCAAAATAAATAGAGAGTAACTAATCAAGACGGAAGGTTTTCGGCACCAACAAATTTCAAGACAGAACAGTGGACTGTGCAATTTCAAGATGGAACAGTGGAGTGGTGTGAGAACAGTGGAGTAATGGAGTGACGTCGACTAAGAGATGAAGTTGAAGACTTAGAGGCGGAGTGGTTCGACGGAGAACTAGTCGGAGATGCAGAGGGGTGAGTACGGTAGAGAGAGTTTTTGCAGTAAGTAGTGAAAGAAATGAGAAATAGGCAAAACGGCAGCGCAGTGATAGAAGGATTTTAGGGTTATTTTATAACTTTATAATTTCTATATTCGGTCGGTTCGGTCCCCGACCGATCAAATTTATGGAAACCGAAATTTGCCAATTTTATTAACCGAGCCAAGAACCGATTCAGTCCATGCACACCCCTAGCCGCCGCCCCCTGTGAGAAAGAGAGTTCGTAGTTCGATCCCATCCATCGACAAGCTCTAGCCAGGAACAATTCAGAAGATCACTCTGGAGTCGTTGTGCATGAAGTTTGCAGGTATTTCAAATAAACATCCTACAAATGTAATTAAATACGTAGGAGCATGCTAGTTGTGGTTTTTGTATGTGTTCGTTAGATATCTATAATTGATCTATTGGGTGAAAACGAATCGGTTTTCAATAATCGATTCCAACAATTGGATTGGGCGATCGGGAAAAGGGACAAGGATTTTATTGAAATGAAGAATAATTTTGGGAGTACCACTGGTTAAATTCATCATCTCCCATTTTTGAAGAATAAAAAAGAATTATACAAGAGGATTTTTAGAAGAATTTTAGAAGTGAAAGTGAAGGAGTAAAGAACTTGTAGGTGTTGAAGGATGAATGGGAGGTTGTTGGGAAATTTATTAGTAAAAGTTTTGATGAATTCCAAAACCGACTGACCCCAACCGAGTAGATGTTGCCAGAACCTAATGTTAGAAGTTAGGCTCGCTGTTTGAGCAAAGTTAAGATTTTATCTTTACAGATCTCCAGCTGAAGATGGCAACAAGGCATCACTCAGACAGAACATCAGTTATGATGAAAGACAACTGAGAGTTCATATGTTCAGATGGAATGAGGGGGAAGTCTTCAGAACATCAGTTGTGAAGGAAACCAACTGAGGGTTCATCAGATGAGAAGCAGTAGAGAGGAAGAGAACATCAGATGAAAAGGAAGTCATCTGAAGGTTCAAACTCAACTGACTAAATACAAGGAAGACAACTGGGGGTTCAGTTTTAGAACCTCAGTTGTAGAACTCAAACAAGAAGATCAACAGCATGAAGTTCAAAGGCAGCTGAGAGTTCAACGGTTCAGTCAGAACATCAGCTGAAGACCACTCAGATAAAGATCAAGATTTTTAACCAACTAATTGAGGTTGACTGTCAGAAAGGTTTAAGATTTGAATTTCAAAAGGAAGTCACATGAGGGTTTGACCGTTCAGTCATTACCCCATCTGGCCCAACACAAGGCTGTCTCAGAAGGAAAGCAGAAGAGCACAGATGCCATATCGGGAAAGTCTGCAGAGATGAGAGACAAGCCATCGCTTTCAACGATCAGAGATCAACAGCTCCTCCAACGGCTAGTTGATACTCTTCGCCTATAAATAGAGACATTCTCTCATTCGAGAGGAATAAGAGACAAGAGACAGAGAAGTGTAATCACAAGAGAAAAAAGCGCAAGAAAAATCTGTAAAAATCACATTCTAAGAGCATCAGCAGCTGAGAGTTCAAGAGTGATAGAACATTAGTAGCTGAGGGTTCATAGAGTTATAATCTGTCTTAGATCTTAGTTTGAGTGTTTATTCATTCAAGCCATAGATCCAGCTCTCTTTCGTGATCGAGCTGTAGTTGGAAAATCCACCCTCTTACACACCTTAAAAAGTGTTTGTTAGGATCATACTCTTCCTGTAATTGAGTATCTAGGTCGTCAAGTACCCGCAAACTTGACATAGGTTGTTAAGTACCCGCAAACTTAACTGTAAAGGTTGATAAGTACCCGTAAACTTATTGCAACGGTTGCACAGCCCGGGTAAGCTGTGTGGAACTGTCCAGAAGAACTTGGACTGAGGTGTGAGGATTCACATCTCCCCGTGGACGTAGGAGGGTTATCTCCGAACCACGTTAAATCCTGTGTGTCTGTGTTTATTTTATTCAGTTACTTATTGCATTGTTAACTGACCAAACTAACCGGCATACAATCTGCATATCTGCACATTCTCAACTGTTTTGGTTATTGACTAACCGTGCTAAAAGCGTGAATTGTTTTAACGAGTTTAATTTCCACCACATTCCGCACCCACTCTTCCAGCTGAGGTTGTTTACTCAGCTGTGAGATTCCAACTGAGTCAGTTTTACTCAGTTGAAGTATTTTTAAGTGTTAAGTTTTAAAATCCTAACTGGTGTATTCCCTCCCCCCTCCATACACCAGTAACTCGTTTCGGGACCATCAAGTGGTATCAGAGCAGTGGTTCAAAAGACTGCTGACTCTGTTTCACAAGGTGTGAATTCGAGAAATTTTCTTCAGTGGTCAACTGAACAGATCTTTTCACGCTAGTGCATATTTGCTCGCATTTTTGTCCTGTTTTTTTTTTGTGCAGATGGACGTCAAGGACAAGATCGTCATCATGTTCTCAGTAGTCAATTATACATCATGGAGAACTCGAATGAAGAAGATCCTTCTGTCAAAGCATCACAGGATGCAACAAGTTCTCTCTTCCGGACCAATCGTCATTAAAGAAAGAATAGCTCGCACTCTCACAAATCCTAACGATGGAGATACAATGGTGGAGTATATGGAGAAACAGCCAGAAGACTACTCTCCAGAGGAGGCCAAGGTGAGCCAGTTGGATATCTGGGCTCAGAGCACAATAATGTCCACAGTTGGACAAGATTATCTACTTTGGATAGAGGAGTGTGAAACTGCAAAAGAAATGTGGGACATCCTGGCGTCGTTAAGTGAAGGAAGCGATGAGACGAAGGAAAACAAGTTCTCACATGCATGTCAAGATTTCGACAACTTCAGTCTGCGACCTGATGAGACTATTGATCAGCTAGAGCTCCGGTTTATGGACATCATCAGAAGAATCCAGTCCATCCGAAGAGAAAAATACACACTAAGAGAAATCAATCTCAAAGTGTTGCAAGCTCTACCGGCTGAGTGGGATACTTTCACCAATATCCACGAGAGCCGAGCTGACCTTGGTGAAATGGAAACTGAAAGATTGTTCTCAATCTTAAAAGGAAATGAGTATAAGGTCAACAGGAGGAGATCGCAGTCCTCAGGTCAGACAAGTAGAATTGAGGATGTAGGCTTAGCCTCAAAGTCAGTTGCTCTTCGAGCTGACTACTCGAAATCGAGATCATCGAGGCCAACCAGATCGGCTGACACGACTGCAAAGGAGCCAAGCAGAGAGGAACTACAACAGAACATTGCAGCTCTGTCAAAGAAGCTAGCCGACATGGACACTCGGTTCGGGAAATACAAACGATTCTACAAATCAAACCGAACTCGAGACAGCTCAAAGCCTGTCACCAACGGTTGTTTTGAATGCGGAAAGGAAGGTCATTTCAAGGCTGACTGCCCAGATCTATCAAAGAAAGAGAGAAATGCTCTAAGGGCCAAACAAGCTGGAAAGAACAAGGCCATGGTTGCAGAAGAAGCAGCTGACGATATGGATATCTTCACTGACACCGAAGATGAAGATGAGCTGACTTCTACCAACAACATCATCAGTCAGGATCAATGCATCATGGCACTTGGAACCAACCAAGATGATATTGAGGTACAATCTAATCCTGCTCAGTTAAACTCTTCCAATACTTCTAACATGCAGGAATCTCTGAACGATGAGTTGGAACCCTCCTGGAGTGATTTTCAAGAACTCAGTGAGGAGCTGCATCACCAATCGGTTGAGTTTAAGAGTCTTCAAGCTCAGTTCGCCAAACTTGAAGATTCCTTAATCGAAAAGGACGATCTGATCAAAAGCCAAACCGAGGAGATTGAGAATCGCAAGAGTCAACTGAACGAGGCTAAGGCTCCAGCTGATGAGGAGTTGACAAAGCAGAACAAGGAACAACAAGATCAGTTGAAAAATCAAGATGCTCAAATCGAACAGCTGATAAAGAAGTCAGATGGACAAACCGAGCAGATAGTTGTACTCGTCAAAGAGTTGCAAACTGAGAAGGACAATCTAATTAAGCTGTATCAGTCATCCAAGATCATAGAGAATCTTATCAGTTATAGTAGACAGATGGATGACGTGTCAGGTCTCGGCTATGATGTTGTCAAGGATACTGGGATTCCACCATCAACCTTCATCAAAGCTGTAGAAGTCACAGCTGTCGAGCCAGACACAGCTGAGTCTTCTGAAGCTAATTCAACCTCTACCTCTCAACAAGTTCAAACGACCAATAGGATTACAACTGAGAAGGGAAAAGGAGTAGTAGATGTAGGACAGAATGTTCCATCGGTTGAGGTATCAACCGAGGGGGAATGTTCCAAAAGTCAGAAGAGGAATCAGAGGCGTCGAAGGCACAACCGCAACCGATCTCAGAATCAGAACCGACCTCTGCATCAACCTCAAAGTCAACGTCAGAAGGAATGGAACCGACCTCAGAATAGACATGGGTTCAATCGTCTGAATCAACAGCGATTCCAACATCAGTCCGACCAAAGGTTCCAACCGAGTCAACCAATGAGGAACTGGTCAAACAACTGGAGATATTCATGCCATAATATGAATCATCATCAGGGCATGAATATGTACAGACAACATTCAGGAAGTTGGAATCATAATCAGCCACAAAGATTCCAACATGGCGTCCGACCTCACAGACAAACTCAACAGGATAAGAATCGCCATCAAAATAGGGGGCCGAAGCGAAGGAACAGAACGCTGAAGGATGCAGCCACATCCATGTTAGCCAGCTCAGCTCTACCAAAGAGATTTTGGGCTGAAGCGATCAACACTGCATGCTACACTCAAAACCGGTCTCTTCTAACCAAGCGATTGGGAAAGACACCATATGAGCTATGGAGACGCAGGAAGCCAGATATATCTTATTTTCGCGTCTTTGGTTCTAAGTGTTATACTCACAACAATGGGAAGACTCAGTTGAAAACTTTTGATGCCAAAGCTTCGAAGGGCATATTTCTTGGATATGCTGCTCGAATCAAGGCATACAGAGTTTTCAACAACAGCTCTCGTGTTGTGGAAATAACACCTCATGTTAGTTTTGATTAATCTACCTTTGAGTGCAGGGAACAGGTTAAAGGACAACAAGCAGATCCAACTGTTCCACCAGTTCTCACCAGATCGCAAGCTCTAAGGGAAAAGAACCTAGCTGAACCACTGGTTTGGGCAACTGAGGATGAGGATCCATACTCCTCTGAAGATGAATGCGAAGACCCCAGCACATCCCAAGGGGGAACTTCAGCTGATGTTCCTCCAACTGCTTCAGCATCCGAAGCCCAACCGAGTCCGGTTCAACCTAATACCAATGTTGAGGATCCAGACTCAACAGCTGATCAATCACCAGCTCTAAAGACTCCAACTCAGATTTCAGAACAGCCACAGTTGGAAGACGCAACCGAAGATGGTATGAAGTTCATTCCACTGACAACATCATCGGCGATCCAACCGAGGGTGTGCGTACAAGGAGCCGAGTTGCAAATCCAGAATCAATTGAAGGAAACTCCAACACTTACGCTCAGTATGCTGAGGAGTTGGCAGTTCTAGAGGAGTTCGAGCAAGCTGGAGATGTTGCCATGATTTCTTGCTTTGTAGCTGATGTACCAGAACCGAAGAATGTTGGGGAAGCTCTCAACTGTGTTCACTGGACAACAGCCATGCAAGAAGAACTGAATGAGTTTCTACGCAACTATGTATGGGAGTTGGTAGAAAGACCAAATGGTGTCAAGGTGATTGGATTGAAGTGGATTTTCAAAAACAAGAGAGACGCCATTGGATTCATAGTGAGGAATAAGGCAAGGTTGGTAGCTCAAGGATACTGCCAACAAGAAGGAATCAACTTTGAAGAATCTTTCGCGCCTGTTGCAAGGCTGGAAGCCATCCGAATCTTTCTAGCTTATGCCGCACATCACAAGTTCAAAATGTATCAGATGGATGTGAAATGTGCATTCCTCAACGGAGATATCAAGGAAGATGTATATGTTGAACAGCCTCCAGGTTTTGAGACTGGAGATGGAAGAGTGTACAAGTTGAAGAAAGCTATCTATGGTCTAAAGCAAGCACCAAGGGCCTGGTATGACACTCTTTGTGGTTTTCTACTGAACTCGGGATTCAAACGAGGATCAGTTGACAAAACCATGTTCACCATCAAAGTTGGAGAAGATATACTTGTTGTGCAAATCTACGTCGATGACATCATCTTCGGTTCCAAGTCAGAGGAACTGTGCAAGAAATTCTCACATCTCATGAAAGAGAAGTTCGAGATGTCAATGATGGGCGAGATGAATTATTTCCTTGGATTACAAGTGAACCAGTCACCAGAAGGGATTTTCATCAATCAGTCCAAGTATACAAAGGAGCTCATCACCAAGTTCGGATTGCAAACAAGTAAGACCACGAGGATCCCAATGAATACTAACTGGAAGATTGAACCCGGACCTGAAGGAAAGCTCGTAGATGCCAGCCAGTTTAGAGGGATCATCGGTTCGCTGCTATATCTAACTGCCAGCCGACCAGACATATCATACGCAGTTGGAGTGTGTGCTCGATTCCAAGTTCAGCCAAGAGAAGCACACATGTTGGCAGCAAAGAACATCATCAAGTATCTGAAGGGAACTATTAATGTTGGATTGTGGTATCCAACTGACGACAATATCCAGCTGACTGGATACTTAGATTCGGACCTAGCAGGAGATTGGTTGGACAGGAAGTCTACCTCTGGACACTGCCAATTCATGGGAAGCAAGCTGGTTTCATGGTTCTCCAAGAAACAAGCATGTGTTGCAACCTCTACAACCGAGTCAGAGTATATGGCTGCCGGAAGCTGTTACATACAAGTGTTGTGGCTGAAGCAACAGCTGAGAGATTATGAAGTTGCAACTGGACAGGTTACCATTCATTGTGATAGCTCGAGTGCCATAGCTATCTCTCTGAATCCTGTTCACCACTCTCGGACAAAGCATATCGACATTCGTCATCATTTCATCCGAGATCATATTGAGAAGAAGGATGTGTCCATGCAGAAGATCCCAACTGAGATTCAGAGAGCTGACATCTTCACCAAACCTCTTCCTGAAGCTCGGTTCAAGATGTTGTGTGATCTTCTTGGATTATTGGATCCATCGGATAAAGAGTCATCCGAGCTGGAGAAAATCCATCGGAGCTAAAGAATCATCCGAGCTGCAGAGGATCCATCCGAGATGAAGAATCAGATATCCATCTGAAGGGGAAGATTAGATGAAGGGGGAATCTCAGATATGGATTGCCAACTGAAAACATCAAACATCAGCTGAACAGACGAACTTGAGTCAGCTGATGGTATGCTGCAACAATGGATCAGACGTCAGCTGAACAGACGAACTCGAGTCAGCTGATGGTATGCGGCAACTGAGGAACTCAACTGAGGTATACAGCTGATCTCGACATCAGCTGACAGGTATCATTTATGACTGAAGGTGTTATGATATTAAATGAGAATGTTTGAAATAAATTCAAACATTCCTGAACATGTCAGCTAAACTAAACAAGCCATCATATCGCATTTAATGTAAAGTCTGGTTGAACTCCTATAGCCTTACTTTATAGTGCGACTGGGCTGACACCTTAAACTATTCACCTTCTCACTCTCGCGCATGGAGCATCAGTCAAAATTACTCAACAGTCGCGTAATCCCAGCCATTGATAAATACGCGCCATTTAACCCCAACCGTTGATTTTATCCGAGTTAAAGATTATATAATACGGCAAATCAGGAAGTGAACTTTACCTTCTCTTTTCGTGCATATCTTTACTAACTATTCATCATCCTCTCCAAATTTGTCTCACCATTTCCAGTGACGAATTTATTTCTTTGCTTATATATCTCTTTGAGATGGCGCCTAAATCTAAAGCTTCCAAGAAGATGGTTTCTGCAGAGCCTGCTACATTCCAAGAATCTTTCGACATGCTGATGTCAAAGATTCATTTTGAACAGATTCTATCCAGAGCGGCTCTGACCTCGCCGGAACTCGCTCCAGTCGCCGTCATTCTCTCCGACCACAGTCTGCTCGACTGGGCAACCCTTTCTCCATCCAAGTTGCTCAGAAAGTAGGTCATTCATTTCTAGAGGAATTTGCAGCGAGTTGCAGAAGACGGGCTTGTCACGATCATCCCGTGCAAGCAACGAAACAGCACTACCCGTACGCTGGAAGATACCGCCATTGAAATCAAAGTAACCAAAGAACTGGAGAAGATCATCCCCAGAAATCGCGAAGCCACAGATGTGATGGGGAACTTCACCGATAAGGAAGCTGATATATTCCTTCAAACAATCCTTCTTGTTCCCGAACCTTTGAAGGGGAGCATGCAAAGGACAAAACTGAAGTCGGAGCACCGACTTCTTTTCGACGTGATATCCAAATGCGTCTTCGCGTATGGAGGAGCTTTTGGTGACATTAGCAGACCGAAGCTCAAGCAGCAGAAGGCCCTGGAGGAACAGCACCAGGTCGACTGGCTGGGCTATCTTGAAAGCCAGCTATTGATGGAGAAGCAGAAAATCTCTGAGACGTCAGCTGAGTCTGGAGAGCAGCTGTTAAGTGTCAAGGGGACACTCAACTTCGGCACAAAAATTTCTGCCCTAATCCTCCAAGCCACCAAGGGACAGCAGCTGACCTGGGAAGGAAGTGAGGACACGCCATTCAGCAAGCTGATGCTGTTCCCCACAGCCAAAAAGGCCAGGGACGTTGTGGAGGCCGTTTACACCCCCAAGGGTGCCCCCAAGCCAGCTGTGGAGTCAGCCTCAGTAGCACGCCGCCCTTCTAGGTCCAAGCCTGCGAAGCGCCAGCTGGAGGAGGTGGCTGAGGAAGAGGAAGATGAAGAAGAAGAAGAGGAGGAACCCCTCCAGAAGAGGCCCAGAATTCGAATCATCCAGCCCGCGGCTCAACCTTCTACAACAAGTCCAGTGGTGGTAAAGCCAGCTGAGGAGAAGGAGTCAACCGAATCAAGCCAGTCGGTTGACCCAGCTGGGTTTGTTCTTCAACCTCGTCAGGAGGAAGTGGCTGAAGGAGTGGAGATCCACGTGGAGGATTCCAACTCCTCCTCAGATGACTCTACTTCATCTGAGGAATCCCACAACAGTCCAACTGGAGCCGATGCCAGCCAGGAAAACCTACCTGCTTCTGAGGAAACAAATGAGCCAGCCCACTCTCTACCCAAAGAGGATCCAGTTCTCTCAACTGGTCCTCAGTCAGATATTCCGAGCCTCTCGCTCGATGCCAACGTTGTGACCACTCCTTTGGCCAACGTTGATGAAACCATCGAACCCGTCGCCTTCGATATTGACCCAACCCCAATTGATGAAGAAGCCAACCGCCAGGCGATCTTGGATGAGTATGAAGGCCGGTTGGACTACTGTTTCCGCAAGCTGATCGGCATGTTCCCCGAGGCAAGCTCAATGCCCATTTTTGCCATGTTCGGGACGGAACTGCTCTATCAGTTTAGCGTGATCTTCAGCTACTGGTACGTCAAGGAGGAAACTCTCAGGATCCATGGTTGGGACAGGTTGAAAGTTGAAGAGTCCAACCTGAGGGTATACTTCGACTACCAGAACCTGGAGGTGGCATACAACCAGAAGGTGGCTGTGTTTCGTCGTCGTCTGGACAAAAGCATCCAAGAGGGGACAGACACCAGGGAGCTGTGCAACAATCCTAGAGCTGTTCAATTTCTTGACGATATGTTGGCTAAGAATGCCAACTACATGGAGGATGTCGACGCAGCTGATGAGGCGGCCAAGAAGGAAGAAGAAAAGCTCAAGGCCTACCTCGCTAGCCGAACTGCCCTGGTTGTCATGGAACCAACTGCCCAGCTACAACCACAACACCTGCCTGGACCCTCAGATCAGCCAGCGCTCTCAACCGATGCCATCTGTGAGCTGATCTCTGAGAGGGTCAACCAGCTGAGGCAGGAACTGTTGTCCAAGATCCAGCTCAGCAAGGAGGAGGATGCTGACAGGATGAATCAGCTGATGGCAGAGAATGCCAACTTGAAGAATCAGCTGGAACACCTTTCCTCCTCCCTACAGCAGAAGATCGAAGAACTCTTCACTTCTTCCAGCTTGGAGGTCACGGCTCAAAGGAAGGCAGTTCAGGGCCTCAGCTCGGACTTCAACGTATTCAAGACCGTTGCTGAATCTGATCTGGTAAAGTCCCAGCAGACTCAAGACCAGGAGTGGATGTCTCAGTTCGCAAATTTCCGAGCTGAGTTCGTCACCCTCCACAAAGAGGTCTCTGCGACCTTTGCAGCCTTGCAGCGAGCTGAGCAGGAGCGCCAGGACCTGGAGTTGGCCAAGAAGGTGGAAGAGAAGGATGCTGTCGACGAACTCTTTTCGCACGTTCAACAAGTTGAGGCCAAGCTGACCTCCCTGGATGGCACTGTTGCCACCCTTTTGGATGAAACCAAAAAGGGGGAAGACAAGGAGCCAGCAGCTGTTGCTGGACAAGGGAAAGTTGTTCTTCAGCAGGGGGAAGGAGTTCAACAAGAAGGAGTGCCAGCTGAAGCTGAAGGATCGCAGCAGGAACTGGAAATCTCCCACGACCTCGTAGCCGAGCTTACGGCCGAGCTCGATGCCGAACTTGACGGGATATCTGTTGAAGACTGCATCGAAGCTGCCAAAGCTATGGGGGAGTCCAAGGAGAAGTACTTGAATCCCTCTTGGATCAAGAAGTTCGCTGCTGATCAGGCCAAGAAGGTGGCCAAGTTCGAGAAGGAACTGGCCAAGGTAGAGAAAAATGTCGACAGAAATAAAGCCAGCCGGAGCGTGCGAAGAATTAACAAGCACCAGATAAAGGCTGAGGCTAGGAAGAAGACACAACAGTTGCAGAAGAACGCCCCACTCCCGTCTCGGTTCCCACATGTTGACAAGTGGATGAATGCTGAGTGGAACGATGACTGGGAGCAGTTCAAGCATGAATTCATTAATGACTTTTATTACAGGAAGGTCTACTCGACTGAAGACCCAAGGCAAGCCTTCAAGGAAGCCCTGTGGGAGCTCAGATCTGGAGACCCTGGAATGTTTAGTCAGTTCAAGCCAGCCATGCTGAATGCTCAGCTCGATCCCAACACCATTCCAGTTCCGCAGATGCTCAGATATCGCCCTCAGATGATCAAAGGCACAAACACTCCGAACAGAAATGCGATCACGGCTGAGGCGAGACAAGTCTGCAAGGAACATGGTGTCAACACTGGGATTGAGTCACCTGCGAAGAAAGAGATCTTTAACCGTATCTTCAGCAAGTACGGTCAACAGTATTTTTGAGCTGATCTAATTTTTGTCTTTTGAGCTGATGTAGTTTTTGGAGCAACTGTTGTATCTTTATCTGTTCTGTGCTTAACCCTGTAACCTTCAGTTGTAACAAAAACTTCAAAGTATATATAAGATTCACCTTGATGAACAATTCCTCATTGTCCAAGCTCTGAATCACAAAGTCTTTTAAATACCATGTTATAACTGTGCTAACCCTTTGATGTTTTATCTTATAGACTGTCTAGAATTTCAGCTGAGAATTTAGATAAGTTAGTGAGGTTTAGATCAATAGTGGTTCAAAGTTGTAAGTGGTTTTGGCATCATCAAAAAGGGGGAAATTGTTGGGAAATTTATTAGTAAAAGTTTTGATGAATTCCAAAACCGACTGACCCCAACCGAGTAGATGTTGCAAGAACCTAATGTTAGAAGTTAGGCTCGCTGTTTGAGCAAAGTTAAGATTTTATCTTTATAGATCTCCAGCTGAAGATGGCAACAAGGCATCACTCAGACAGAACATCAGTTATGATGAAAGACAACTGAGAGTTCATATGTTCAGATGGAATGAGGGGGAAGTCTTCAGAACATCAGTTGTGAAGGAAACCAACTGAGGGTTCATCAGATGAGAAGCAGTAGAGAGGAAGAGAACATCAGATGAAAAGGAAGTCATTTGAAGGTTCAAACTCAACTGACTAAATACAAGGAAGACAACTGAGGGTTCAGTTTCAGAACCTCAGTTGTAGAACTCAAACAAGAAGATCAACAGCATGAAGTTCAAAGTCAGCTGAGAGTTCAACGGTTCAGTCAGAACATCAGCTGAAGACCACTCAGATAAAGATCAAGATTTTCAACCAACTAATCGAGGTTGACTGTCAGAAAGGTTTAAGATTTGAATTTCAAAAGGAAGTCACATGAGGGTTTGACCGTTCAGTCATTACCCCATCTGGCCCAACACAAGGCTGTTTCAGAAGGAAAGCAGAAGAGCACAGGATGCCATATCGGGAAAGTCTGCAGAGATGAGAGACAAGCCATCGCTTTCAACGATCAGAGATCAACAGCTCCTCCAACGGCTAGTTGATACTCTTCGCCTATAAATAGAGGCATTCTCTCATTCGAGAGGGATAAGAGACAAGAGACAGAGAAGTGTAATCACAAGAGAAACAAGCGCAAGAAAAATCTGTAAAAATCACATTCTAAGAGCATCAGCAGCTGAGAGTTCAAGAGTGATAGAACATTAGTAGCTGAGGGTTCATAGAGTTATAATCTGTCTTAGATCTTAGTTTGAGTGTTTATTCGTTCAAGCCATAGATCCAGCTCTCTTTCGTGATCGAGCTGTAGTTGGAAAATTCACCCTCTTACACACCTTAAAAGGTGTTTGTTAGGATCATACTCTTCCTGTAATTGAGTATCTAGGTCGTCAAGTACCCGCAAACTTGACATAGGTTGTTAAGTACCCGCAAACTTAACTGTAAAGGTTGATAAGTACCCGTAAACTTATTGCAACGGTTGCACAGCCCGGGTAAGCTGTGTGGAACTGTCCAGAAGAACTTGGACTGAGGTGTGAGGATTCACATCTCCCCGTGGACGTAGGAGGGTTATCTCCGAACCACGTTAAATCCTGTGTGTCTGTGTTTATTTTATTCAGTTACTTATTGCATTGTTAACTGACCAAACTAACCGGCATACAATCTGCATATCTGCACATTCTCAACTGTTTTGGTTATTGACTAACCGTGCTAAAAGCGTGAGTTGTTTTAACGAGTTTAATTTCCACCACATTCCGCACAGCACCACTCTTCCAGCTGAGGTTGTTTACTCAGCTGTGAGATTCCAACTGAGTCAGTTTTACTCAGTTGAAGTATTTTTAAGTGTTAAGTTTTAAAATCCTAACTGGTGTATTTCCCCCCCCCCCTCCCCATACACCAATAACTCGTTTCGGGACCATCAGAGGTATTTATAGGGAAAGAAAAAAATTTAGCAGTTTGAAAGTTTGTAATCGTTAAGATATTTTTCATTTATCTGTTTTATTTATTACAGAAATTATACATACATACATACATATATATATACCCACTTTATTTATTTGTTTTATTTGATTTAGTGCAACTATTGTATACTATACACTCAATTTTAATCTAGACTGTATTTTGTCTTTTAGTGTTTAAGTTTTTTTTTTTCCTTTTTTTAAATTTTCAGCTTTTTTATTCTTTTTTCCAGTTTTGTTTTATTTCCAAATTTGTTTTATTTCTTTTTTTCTGTTTTTTTATTTCCAGATTTTTTTTCTGCTTTCTTTTTTATTTTTTTTTCTTTTTTATCCTTTTTTTTAATTTCCAGCTTTTTTGTTCTTTTTTTTCTTATGTTTTTTTTATTTCCAGATTTTATTTTATTTCTTTTT
The DNA here is from genome assembly GCA_029490685.1 of Schizonepeta tenuifolia. Classification (NCBI taxonomy): domain Eukaryota; kingdom Viridiplantae; phylum Streptophyta; class Magnoliopsida; order Lamiales; family Lamiaceae; genus Schizonepeta; species Schizonepeta tenuifolia. The sequence goes on along the minus strand of CM055955.1, from coordinate 12,947,032 downwards.
TCTGCTTTTTTTTATTTTCTTTTTCTTTTTTTCTATTTTCTTTGTTATCTTTTTTTCTTTTCTTTCTGCTTTTTTATTTTCAAGATTTTTTTTCTTTTTTTTTGTTATTTTCCACATTTTCTTTATTTTTTTTTTCCTTTTCTTTTTTAGTTGCCTCTTCGTTTTTTTTTTGCATCTTCGATTTTTTTCAACATTGTCGTGACGAAATATAATGATTGTGAAACTTTACGTTTGTTAATGACAATGTTTACTTTTTCAACGATAATAATTACTTTAACGTTCGACTAAAAATAGAACTTGTCAAGTTCAAAAGTAGACATTGTCGTGACGAAATGTAATGATTGTGAAACATTACGCTTCTTAATTACAAAGTTTACTTTTTCAACGACAATAATTACTTTAACGTTTGACTAAAAGTAGAACTTGTCAAGTTCAAAAAAAGTAGACATTGTCATGACGAAAAGTAATGATTGTGAAACATTACGCTTCTTAATGAAAAAATTTATTTTTTTCAACGACAATAATTACTTTAACGTTCGAGTAAAAGTAGAACTTGTCAAGTTGAAAAGTAGACATTGTCGTGACAAAATGTAATGATTGTGAAACATTACGTTTATTAATGAAAATTTTTACTTTTTTCAACGACAATAATTACTTTAACGTTCGACTAAAAGTAGAAATTGTCATTTTCAAAAGTACACATTGTCGTGACGAAATGTAATGATTGTGAATTTTTATGTTTCTTATTGACAATGTTTACTAAAAATTTTAGAAAAAAAAGATCTGGAAAAAAAAATTGGAAAATATAAAAATAAAACTGAAAATAAAATCTGTAATTAAAAAAAAAACTGCTAAAGAGACCTTGAAAGAAGAAGGAAAAAAAATCGAAAAAAAATCAGACGCGTGCATCACATGCGCCGCGCGCGTGTTACGCATGCCACGCGTGCAGGTATACGGTATAAAACCAACTCACCGAAAGAAAAATGACACAACTACTATTAAAAATTTGTAGGAGAGAAACCTATCAAGATCATAACTTATAAAACCAAGTAACAACAAAATATTAAGATTTTAAGTAAACATCCCATTTCGCCAATCAAGAAAAATGACAAGACTACTATTAAAAATTTGTAGGAGAGAAACCTATCAAGATCATTACTTATAAAACCAAGTAACAACAAAATACTAAGATTTTAAGTAAACAAAATCTTCATAATTGTAATAATTATAGAGCTACAAAATATAAACAATATATATCTAGTGGCGGACTTTTCTCCTTTTTGATCAGAGAGAAAGGAGTTGTAGGTTTCTTCACCAGCAGAATCACTCTAAAATTGATAATTTTGGTGCCGCGACGGATGGAATGCGAAATATATTTCCCAATATTAAACTTTTGTTTTAATATATATATATATATATATATATATATATATATATATATATTATTCAAAGAATTTTTGAATTTAAGTAATATGTTTTAATATGATTTTTTTATAAAATAGAAATAAATTAAAATACTACTATGTGAAATCCAATTTGTAAACCTTGCATTGTGAAAATATTGGAATGAGGGCTCACAGCCTCACACTGACAAGGGCCACTAAAAAAATACTTTTGAATCCCATTTTATGAACCTCACATTAGTGATGCTCTAAATCATAACATATCTCTATTAACAACTTTGTAGCAATTGATCTATTCACATGCCGTTCGATAAACTTTCCTCCCAAAATAAAAGAATCGTTTAATCAAACTTCAATTTCAGAAGTCTGTGGTATCTGATGAGACGTCAAGACTCAAGTTGGACGGTGGGACTGTTTCACATGCTATTTTGGATACTCAAAATTATACTCTCTCAGCCTATGAAAAAAACGTCTGTTTTGCCATTTTCGTCTGTCCACGAAAAAGACGCTTGTTCTACATTTGGTTCTCCTATATTTACTCTCCACTTTATCACTTATTCACTCATTTATCATTGTTGACCAAATAATTTAATTTAGTTTAATCCTACACTTAACTCAAGTGGGACCTTTATCCCACCACTTCACACACAAGCCATTATTTAAACTCTTTAAAGACAATTAAAATAGTTTAATCCTCCACACTCATTTACTCCACTCACACCACACTCCACTAGAATTATTAAACCTCGTACCAGAATGAAATGGACATCTTTTTGATGGATGGAGAGAGTGCTAAATAAATTTACAATATACATAGCAACCGTAATAACACAAAAATCAAGTTATTAACATAAGAAAAATTGTATTTTTCTATAATAAAACTAATCTATTTAAAAAATAGTACTAGGAAAATGTGGTTTACCTGCCTATGTGGTTTGTAGGTTACTGCATAAGGGACGAGGATTATTCAATGCACATCGAAAGTAGCGGCTGTGAGTTTCCATAACATAAAAATATATATATATATATATATATATATATATATATATATATATATATATAAGCGTTAAATATTATTTTGCTTTAAAGTTATCAAAATTTAACTCTTTGATGTCATGTATTTTTATTTATTTTATTATGATTTAAAATTTAAATAAACAAATTCAAAAGATAAACAACTGACAGGCCGGCCCTCCTGACATGGGCTAGCCTGCCTTAACCTACGGCCCGAACGGGGCAATATGGCACCAGCCCACATATTTTCCGATGTGGCTCCTGAATGATAATTAAGAGTTTTGACTATAATTCAATTCCAAAATACTATAAACTTAAATTGTAAAATGTATCCAATGGAGAATTGATATCCTGACTCTGAGCTCCAAATATGAGCGGCTCTATGAGCGATCCATCCATGTAAGATTTTTAATCATCCTTTTCTCTTTCTCTCTCACCTCTGTGTGTATGGAACATTTACTTACCGAATTGGTCTATGTAATGCGCCTGGAACTTTTCAAAGGTGCATGATGAGCATTTTCTCTAATTTATTGGAAAACTGTATTGAAGTCATTATGGATCACTTTACAGTATATGGAGACTCGTTCGACACATGTCTCAACCAATTGGAACTTGTGTTAAAAAGATGCGTGGAAAAAAGTTTGGTGCTTAATTATGAGAAGTGCCACTTTATGGTGAAGGAAGGGATAGTGTTGGGACACGTCATTTCTGAAAGGGGAATCGAAGTGGATAAAGCAAAGATCGATTCCATTACAAAGTTGCCGTATCCAACTACAGTTAAGCATATACGGGCGTTCCTCGGTCATGCAGGGTTCTACCGACATTTCATTAAAGACTTTGCAAAAATTGCACAATCCATGACCAGGATGCTGCAACAGGATGTTCAATTTGACTTCGATGATGACTGCAAAGAAGCATTTCTCGACTTAAGGAGCAGACTTGTGTCAACCCCCATTATACAGCCTCCAGATTGGGAGCTACCTTTCGAGATTATGTGTGATGCCAGTAATCATGCGGTTGGAGCTGTACTAGGACAGAAAAAGGGGAAGGAGAGCTACGTCATTTACTATGCTTCAAAGACCCTTAATCCCGCTCGGTGCAGCTACACCACGACTGAAAGGAGCTTTTAGCAGTGGTATTCGCCGTAGAGAAATTCGGGTCTTATCTTTTGGGCACCAAAGCAATCATATATACCGACCATGCAGCCTTGAAGTATTTAATGACGAAAAAGAAATCTAGACCACATCTTATTCGATGGATATTGTTGTTACAAGAGTTCGACATTGAAATTAGGGACAAGAAGGGAGCTGCCAACCTTGTAGCAGATCATTTGAGCAGACTACAAATGGGCAAAGATGATGGAGAACCCATAGACGATACCTTCCCTGATGAAAAGTTGTATGCCGTATATGCTCGAACGGAGATGGAGTCTCTGTATGCCCTGACTGATAAGGAGCCGTGGTATGCGGATATAGCCAACTATTTGATCACAAAAGAAGTTCCATCAGGGAAGACCAAGTTTGAAAAGCAGAAATTGGTCACACAAGCCCGCTCTTACTTCTAGGAAGCACCGCATCTATGGAAGATAAGAGCAGATCAGGTCATACGGAGGTGTGTTCCTGAAGATGAGCACACTCATATTTTGGAAATGTGCCATGGTACTTCATGCAGTGGACATTTTGGTGGTAAAAGAACAACACAAAGGATTTGGACAGCGGATTTTATTGACCATCAGTGTTAGCCGATGCGAGAAAATGGATACAGGGCTGCCCGAAGTGCCAACTAGTGGGAGGAATTATTGCAAAAGATGAGATGCCCTAAATGCCTATTATGCCTGTGGAAATTTTCGATGTATGGGGAATAGACTTCATGGGACCATTCTCTAAGTCTGGAAATTATGAATATATATTGATAGCAGTTGATTACGTATCTAAGTGGGTCGAGGCAAAAGGTACAGCAAACAGTGATGCTCATATTGTAGCTGAATTCTTAAAGGATCAGGTGTTTAATAGATTTGGAGTCCCAAAAATTCTCATCAGTGATCAGATATCTCACTTCTGTAATGCTACCATCAGGGCATTCACAAAGATGATGGGGGTGAAACATAAAGTGACAACAGCCTATCATCTCCAAGAGAATGGACAGGCTGAAATCTCGAACAGGGAGATAAAGGGCATACTGGAGAAAGTGGTCCATCCCAATCGGAAAGACTTGAGTAATCTTTTAGGGGATGCATTATGGGCATACAGAACTGCCTACAAAACTCCAATTGGGATGTCCCCCTTTAGACTAGTGTTTCGGAAAAGGTGTCACCTACCTGTGGAAGTGGAATACAAGGCATATTGGGCCATCAAGAAAATGAACCTTAGTATGGCCTTAGCTGGAGAAGAAAGGAGATTGCAGATGACTGAGTTAGAAGAACTGCGGTTAGACGCATATGACAATGCAATTTTATTTAAGGAGAGAACCAGGAAAAATCATGATGCAAAAATTCGCAGGAAGGAATTCTGGGCTGGACAAAAGGTGTTACTTTTCAACTCTCGCTTTAAATTGATGAGTGGAAAACTCAGATCCAAATGGGGAGGGCCATACATAGTAAAGAAAATATTCCTTAATGGAAGTATTGAGGTATATGACCTCAATGGAAGCGATACGTTCGTGGTGAATGGTCACCGATTGAAGCCCTATTTCAACTACTCTAACTTGAAGAAACAAAGAAGAAATGCTCTCTCCTACACCATGTCTACTAGTGAAAACAGATATGACAACGTCGAGCTCAAGACACTAAACAAGAGCGCTGACTGAGAGACAACCCAGGAGTGGTCGCCGGTACGACCACAACCGCAGCTTAATTTGTTATGTAGAAAATTTTCTTTAATTGGTGATTTTGGGCTGAAAAAAAATTGGGGAATATGGGCTAAGAATAATCGAGGCCCAAGGAAGAGTCTGAACCCACTTTGCGATGCAAAGTATGTAGGTGCAGGCCCATGGTATATTAAACGGGATAGGTCTAACCGAGGAGTGACGTGGAAGCGCGTCTGACAGCTTCTGTCTGAGAAGTGATTGCGCCGCTTCGACTTTCGCAGGGATATTTGAATTTCAAATTTGATAATGATTTCTTCCCTTAAATCATCCCACATACACCATAACCGTCATCTTCACTTTCTAGCTGGTTAAACTCTCCCCTCTTTAAACCACCCCGACCTCCATAACCGCTGCACACTACACCCACTCTCCCAACTCCGTTTACAACCGCCATTCACATACTCCATTAAAGCTGTCAGTTCTCATCCCTTCCACACAAAATCATTCAAAAAATCAAGAACCCTAATTTCCAACCTTCATACTCACCATGGCTAGAACTAAGATGCCTGCAAATAGGAGGAGTTCCAAGAGCAGCGCCGCTTCTGGCAGTACTCAAACTACCACCAATGGGCTGAAAAGCACTTCTGCAGTAAACCCCTTACCAACATGAGGGAAAAGAAAGACGCGCAGCTCTGCGTCGGAAGAGACCCCTGCACAAATCGCAGAGAAAACCACATCTTCTCTGACCACTGAGGAGCAAAAGCAAGAGCAAGTTCCTTCGCCGGAAAAACACGCTGCCGGTGAAGGGGACACAGAGGAAATCAAGGGTTCCGATTAGCCTGAAGGTGAAGTGGATGTACAGTCACCTAAGAAGAAGGAGGAGAAGAAGTCTGCGGCTAAAAACACCACTACCACCACCGCAACAAAGAAGAAAATCTCTGCGGCTGCCGGAAAGAAAGCTGCTACTGTGTCGCAACCACTGCCAAAAGAGCCAACTCAAGAACCCAATCCTTCCCGTTCTCACCGCCTCCGATGACGAGGAGAAAGAACAAAAAAATAAGTAAGAAGGGGAGAAGGCAATGGCGGAAGAAGGGGAAGAGGGAGATTCCCCTACGCAATTTCAAGAAAGACCCACCCCACAAAGCAAAGAGAAAGGGGTGGGAGTAAAGAGGAAGCTGGATGTTTCCGAACCTCCTTAGCCGCCAAAAACTAAACAAGGCAAAGAGGGTAGCAAGACCAGCACCACAAGCACGGTGAGAAAAAGCTTCAGCTGCAGAAAAAGGAAAAGGAAAGGTAGGAGAAGTGGAAAGAGGAGAAGGAAAAGAAACTGAGGAAGTGGAAAATGAGAAGACATAAGTTATGGATAGCTCCGACTCTGGAGAAATACCAGCTCCGGTGAAGTCTACACCAAGCATTGCTACCAAGAAGCCTGGAATCAAGAAAAAGGTTTTGGTGCGACCTGCTTCATCTGGCACGACCATACCGAGAGATACTCAACGGTATGCCGTCCTCCAGAACAGGGAGATCATTCCCTGGTACATTTTGCCCAAAGAGTGTTTGGAAGGGTTTGGAATCAAGGAGAAGGTGGTAGGATACTTCGAAGGAATAGGTTGGGGGAATGTTTTGGGTTGGAACTATTTGGCCTATAAGAAGATGTCGGGTTATTCATGGGATTGGTTGAGTTCAAGCTCCGTGGCAACTACACCATCGAGACTCCTGGTACCTTGCGCTTTCAATTACGGGTAGGATATTCCCTCTCTCTATCAACAAGTTGAACATCCAACTGGGAGTGCTTGAACCACGAGATGTGTATGGAGAAGAATACAATGAGGCAGAGACAGTGGCCTCAACAGAATGGAAGTCTCGGATTGACTACTACTGGTCAACCATCTCCACCAAAGTCATGTATGTGAAGAATATCAGCAAGTCAAATGAAATTCGAGACCCCGCACTACAGATATGCCACAGGTGGCTAGCTTACAACATCTATGGCCGCCTGGAAGGATCAAATGTGGTAACCCAACAGGAGGTGTTCCTGTTATGGTGCATGTCGGAGAAGAAGAAGGTGAACTTTGGGTTCACAGTGGCTCTACAGTTTCAGTATGGAGTAACTCACCCCAACAAGTACCTCTCTCTCTGTCCTCTGGTGACAATTCTGGCAAAGAATCTCACCGACTTCAATTTGGAAAGGCCAGATGACTTCTCAGTCGCGGGCACCAGGTTTCTGGACCAAGGGCGTTTCGTGCGGTGGAGGATTGTTGAGGTGGATGAGCATGGTAATTACTCACTAGTCTACCCAGAAGGAGTCTCAAGCAAGGCTGAACCACACAGGGCAAGAGAGCAGGCGGTACCACGCCTTACCAATGGCGAGGTGACATCCATACTGGCAGAACTGAAGGAGCTGCGTGAAGAAGTGGCATTGCTGAGAGATGAAATGGTGGTGATCAGGACAGACTTGAGGACTGGTTTCAAGGCGTTGATTGCTCGAGCTAATGAAGAGGAGGAGGATGCCTCCGACCAAAACGACTAAGTTTTCCATCCCTACTTTTAGATTAGGTTTTGTTTTATCTTTTGATTTTTATGTTTTGTGTCATTATGTTTGTTGTTTAGTTAGGGTCTGTGTGTGTCGCGCAAGTTATATGGATTGGGGTGATCTATGCATGCTATTTGGTTTGGTTGGCATGTTAGTATGATGAGCATTATCACGTGATAGCAGTAGAGAGCATATTGAATAAGTCATACCTGTGAGATTTGAGCCAATTTGCATTTATTTTCTGGTGTGATTATGCTGCTTAGTAATCTTAGAACTTGCTCATGGATTTTAGCTAGTTGGTGTAGTTTAAATGATTAGGGCACTTCTTTCAATTTAAGCCTCAGATTTATTGAGCTGAACATGATAAACCTTGCTAACCACTTTTTGAGTCGAATCTATTCTTTCATGAGCCTTTGTTTTGAGTTTAAAAAAAAGTGTGCCTCCCACACTATGCAAAAGAAAAAAAATGGGCAAATTGTGGCTTAAAATGGAAAAACATAAATTAAAAATAGAGAGCCTGATGTTGATTAAAAGGCAAAAATCTGCTTAAGAAAAGAAGTAAATCAGGAATAAATAGACCCTGCCAAAGAGAAAGAAAAAGGTGGAATGGGAGCGCCAGTACTGAAAAGATATGTTGGTATGACTGGAACCAAGTTTTAAACTACTATCCAGAAATCCTTACCTCTGCTCCGTATGCCCCTTTACAACCTGACAAAGACCCCTTGATAAATTGCACCGGATTGAGTATGTGCTATGAATCCATGAACAAGCTTATAGGAAGGCTAATGCAGCAAATACACTAGCCATACACTTGAGTGTATAGAGAAACTGCTAACTCCTTCATGTGATGTATTTGCTCAAAGGGTTTGTGGTATGATATTGTGGTTTATACATGCATATATGAGTTAATCCATTTGACTCCGCAGTCTTGTGTCTTGAAGTTTTTATTCCTCTTTGTTCATCTCTCTTCTTGGTGTCTTCTGTGAATCCACCTACATACTTGAGGGCAAGTATGGTTTAAGTGTGTAGGTATGATGCGTCTTCGACTTTTGGGCCATTTGACCCTATTTTTCCTATCTTTTTATGCCTATAGTGTCTATTTAGGGAAGAAAGAAGCTATTCGTAGGAAGGAAGGCCAGTCCAAGGCAAACGAAGACAAGATGGTTAGAATAGGAAATATTGGAGCAATTCTATTCCATTGCATGAATCTGATCCCCCCAGGAGAAAAACAGTACCCTGGTGTGAGGCTAACCAACACATGCAGCTAGTATGACCACGACCGATATCAGCAGCCAACTGCCGAAGCCAAATAATGAAAGCCGCGTGGAGGAGATTTGCACGATATTCTGTTGAGGGATCTGTACGAAGAAGTATCTGGAAGCCAATCAATTACCCCAAATCAATCCACCGGCGATTGCCAATCATCAATCTGGTCTATCAAGGATAAATCAAGATCGAGCTAAATATGGAAGCAATCAATCACGTCGATATGGTCTACCAGAGAAGGATGTTGATGGCTAGTGTCCAAGTTATAAAAGTCCAACAAGTGTGGCTGGCAAAAAGTTGGTTACCCCTAGTATTCGATAGCATTCAGTTTAAGATACAATTTTACTTTTAGTTCACTTTACATTTTCCGAACCAAAACAATTTACCAGTTTTCATTTTCAATTCATGTCGTGAACAAATCAAAGGCAGTTTGCCTTAGGTATTTTCTTAATTCAAGTACTTCATATTTTGTGTTATTGATGTGTTTATTTATATTTGTTATTATGCATTTCGATATGTGTGAGTAGCTTTCCCTTGTGAGATTTGGGTGGGGGAAATGATTAAGTGTTGATATGTGAAATATTCGAGAGGCATTTGTGCCTTCGGTTGGATCCAGTGGTTCCGGAGAGATCTGAGTAAATATCATAGACAGTTCTGACTTAGCGGGTGATCTCCACTCGGTAAGAGCTGTACCATGCCAAGCAAAGGCCAAGGCATGACAGACAACAATGTCCAGTATGCGTATAACCGAGTAGCTGAGCAGCGCCTTCAATGGAGTTGTAGATCTGGATGGCGTGGAACGGGCAAGGGGATACAACGTCCTTCCTCAGTCTTGGACTTCTCTAATGGCTATCCATCAACTGTGACGAGGCATCAAGCCATGGTTATTGACCAAGGGACTCACTTCACGCATCGTAGATGTATCGATAACCGGTTGGACGTGTTACCGGAAATGGATTGTTACCGGAAATGGATATCCCGCGAGTTATATTTACTCTGTAGGTGCGGAGCCGGGAAGCTTGGAAGAGAAGGTTGGTGAGGGTCATACTTGGAGGGATCGGGTATGACTACTTGTAATATCCCAAATTTTCTCGATAACTTCTCTAGTTGTCTTAAGTATTTTAGAACCCTCTTATGATATTATAGAAGTATTTACACTCCAGAATAATCTTTCTAATTTCATAAAATCAAATTTTGGAATTAACTTATTAATAAACTAATGAAACGTATAATTATAGCCAAAATAATTCTATAACAGGTTGCATAAAATCACATATATAAATATGAAATAATACATTCTATTACATTGTCAATACGATATTAGTAATTAATTTTATAATATTTGCTAATTAATAGTTATATATGGAATATCATGTTTATAGTCGTTGTGTAGAGTATTTTATTACGAGCCTATAGGTGTTGAGTTCGCTCAAAAAGGATTTCGCATAAAAAAGTTAGACATGTTTAAAGGTTTTAAAACGTAAGTTGCTGCACAGCTACTTTTGCCTCGCAGCTGCTTCCGCTTTGCAGCAGCTTACTGCTCAGCTGCTTCTGCACTGCAGCAGCTTCTGCCTCGCAGCAGCTTATTGCTCAGCTGCTTCTGCATCGCAGTAGCTTACTGCACAGCTGCTTGCTTCTTCCTATAAATAGGCGCTTAAGATTTTCATTTTCATCGTTCAGTTTTCTATTCTCTCTCATTTATCTTACAACATAAGCTCGTCATATCTGCTTGTGTGATCATGATGTCTTGGTGTTAATGTCCAGCATTGAATTCTCTATCAGGTGGGTAAAAGTTTTCAAAGTAAATATTTGGGTGCTAGACCCTTTATATTATGTCAAAATGCAATTATCCATAAAATGTTTTATGTGTGTTCCAAATTATTACTCTAGTTAATCGATCGAGATACTCAGTGAGTACATAGGTATTAGCTGAGTATTGTGCGCACCCCGTTGCAATGCAATGGTTTGATCTCCATTGTATTGTAGCTAGCGGTCTTGAGCTAAGGCTCCTGGCCTATGAAAGTTAACTATGTTACTTCAGGAATTCTGTCCCGAGTACTAGTTTAGATCCATCGGTGACATGCAGCCCGGGATCTCGAGTAATCAGTCGGAACTACACATGCCCATGAAAATTATATTTTGTGTATTCAGATGAGGCTTTGATTTCTAAAACCATCTGTTACACTATTAAATGGATAAATTGCTGGTTTATAAAATGTCAAGGCATCACCCACTGAGTGCTTTCGTACTCAGCCCAAATGTTTTCAAATATTTTCAGAATTGGAGGCAGGTGGTGAGGCGCAGGACTGAGGCGGGGGTTGCTACTGTTTATTTTCTTTCGCTGTGTTATATAAATAAACTACTCTGAATAATGTCTTGAAACAATAGTAGTTAAGTCTTTTTGACATATGTAGATATATGTTAACTATTCTATAAATTATTGTTGTCTATTCTCTTGCATTATTTACTGCTTTTGATGGAGAGTGCCTTGTGATCAGCTTCTCTTGGACTCTCGAATTCCCACTCACTCATGGTAATACCATTTGATGAAGTGGATGCTCGACTCCTTTTGTTATATATGCTAGACATAGGTTTACCCCATAAAGAGGTATTGGTAAACATTATTACCAAAATTTAAGCAGCATGAATCATAAATCAAGTATGTTATTGTGTTGAATTTTAAAATTCACAATGAAGCTTAAGGGCATGATTCTCTAGTGAAACTTGAGGATCAATAAGCAAGTCATGTTGGAAGGAAATGACCCTATTTTGACTTAGTTACAATAACCTTTAAGATAGATATAATTTAAGTAGACTTACTCGAATTTAGAGTTATACTTTCCTCATTTGTTGTTTGGATTTTCTTTTCCTCAACACACCTCGTTCTATATGACAACCTTCCTATTAACCAATTAGTACGAATAAAATATACTGCATGTCAAGACAATTGAGAGGTCGTCGAATTCCCGTACGAAGAAGAGCCTATACGTATATGAACAGCAAACGAGAAATTTAAGAAAGAGAATCCACCTACTTTTAATGGATTAGGCAATCCATCAGACGCAGAACAATGGATTCGAAGTATTGAGCATATTTTCGGATACATTATGTGTTCGGAAGATGAGAAAGTAGCATGTGCAACCTACCAGTTAGTAGAAGAAGCTGATTTTTGGTGGGAAGCCGTTAGACATACGATGTCTGATGAGGAATGGAAAGAGTTTACATGGGAGGATTTCAAAAATAAGTTGTACGAGAAGTACATTCCTAATTGCTTCTGACAAAGAAAAGTTAACGAATTTTGGAATCTGAAACAGAGAAAATGAACTATTACAGAATATGATTGTTTGTTCAATCAACTTTCTCGTTGTGCACCTCACCTAGTAAGCACCGATGCTGAACGAGCTTAGAAATTTAGAGGAGGGCTTCGCACAGAGATTGCAGTATCTTTGGCAAGTGTAGGACCACTCACATATGCTCAAACATTGAGTCGAGCTCTTACTATCGAGTCTATGCTTCCTGTGGACAAAGAAAAGGGATGTGCACAAATGCACCCTCTAGGAAAACGTAAATTGGAAAACCGTGGCGGAAAAAACGGTGGAAATAAGCCATGGAATGGGAATCAACCACGGTATCCATTACAATATCCAAACAAGAACCAACATCTATGCCCGAAGTGTCAAAAGCCTCATTCTGGAGAATGTCGTATGCTTCAAGTGTGGACGTTCGGGACATTATGATAATACTTGTCCTACCCTGAGAGACATAGGAGGAGCACAAATGGCATGGAGACCACCAGTCAATCCCATACCGCAACCCCTAAGACAAGTACCAGCTAGAAATCCACCACAAAACCAGAGACCACCCCAGCAGGCAAGGGCCTACGCCCTAAACCAGCTGCAGGCAGCACAAGCACCTGAAAACCTAGCAGGTATGATTTCTTTGGATGATCTACCTATTTTAGCCTTATTTGATACATGAGCTTCACACTCCTTCATTACTAAGTTTACTTGTGAAAGTTTACATGTTAGAATTTCAAAACCTGACCATAACCTTAAGATTAGAGTTGCTTCAGGAGATTCTATGATCTCAGAAGAGATCGTTTTGAATCAAAGACATAATATAGGAAATCTATCTCTTAAGGCGGACTTTTATGTGATCGATAAAATGGAATTTGATGTTATACTGGGCATGGATTGGTTAGAGAAAAATGTGGATTGGTTAGAGAAAAATGTGGCAACTATTTGTTGTAAGGAGTGAGAAATTAAATTTCAAATGCCTGAAGGTGACGTCATAGGCTTCCGAGGGAAAAAGATGGGTACGCCAATACCTATCATTTCAACAATGAAGGCTGTCAAGATAATGAGAAAACAAAAATGTCAAGCTTTTCTCGACATTTTGACCAAGAGCTCAAATGAAGAAGTAAATCTTAGTGATGTACCAATAGTCAGAGAATATCCCGATGTATTCCCTAAAGATTTACCAGGATTACCTCCAGATAGACAAATTGAATTTACCATTGATCTAGTACCAGGGGCAGCACCAGTATCAAAGGCACCGTATAGAATGGGCCCAAAAGAACTACAAGAATTGAAGGTGCAGTTACAAGAACTCTTGAACTTAGATTTTATAGAACCTAGTGTATCACCATGGGGAGCCCCAAACCTATTTGTTAAGAAAAAGGACGGTACACTAAGGATGTGTATCGATTATAGGGAGCTTAACAAACTTACAATCAAGAACAAATATCCCCTTCCAAGAATAGATGACCTATTTGATCAGCTCAGAGGAGCAAAAATCTTTTCCAAGTTAGACTTGAGATCAGGTTACCACCAACTTAAGATAAAGAAGGAAGACATTTCAAAAATGGCGTTTCGAACACGTTATGGACATTACGAGTTCATAGTGATGCCATTTGGATTAACCAATGCCCCAACTGTCTTTATGGATCTAATGGATCGAACTTTTCACCATTACCTAGACAATTTTGTCTTAGTCTTTATAGATGACATTCTTGTTTACTCAAAGAGCGAGGAACAACATGCTGAACATTTGCGCATGATACTAGAAACCCTGCGTGTTGAAAAGTTATACGCCAAATTCAGCAAGTGTGAATTTTGGCTTGATGAGGTGATGTTTCTCGGACATATAATATCCGCCGAAGGAATTAAGGTTGATCATGCTAAGATAGAAGCAGTGAGTGGATGGAAAGCTCCAACCAATGTGAATGAGAGAAGGAGTTTTCTCGGATTGGCAGGATATTATCGTCGTTTCGTGAAAGAATTTTCAAAATTAGCAAGACCAATGACGCAGTTGCTGCGAAAAGAAAACAAGTTTATTTGGTCTGAAGATTGTGAAAACAGTTTTCAAAAGCTTAAAAGGAGACTAACTACAGCTCCGGTATTAACCATTCCGGAGGAGAATGTAGGATTTGTCATTTACACTGATGCCTCAAAGTTTGGACTCGGATATGTATTGATGCAGAATTTAAAAGTCTTTGCATACGCATCTCGACAGTTGAAACCCCATGAGTTGAATTATCCAACCCACGACTTAGAATTAGCTGCAGTCGTACATGCCTTAAAGATTTGGAGACACTATCTCTACGGAGTTAAGTGTAAAATCTTTACTGATCATAAAAGTTTGAAGTACTTTTTCGAGTAAAAATACTTGAACATGAGGCAAAGGAGATGGCTCGAATTAGTAAAGGATTACGACTGTACCATCAATTATCACCCTGGAAAAGCTAATGTGGTAGCGGATGCCTTAAGTCGAAAAACTAAGAGTAAGTTAGATTATTTGATTACTCTAGAAGAGGATTTGATTCATAACTTTGCCACACTCGGAATAGAAATAGTACACCCTCCTGAGAGTATATCAAGTTGCATAGCTACTCATAGCTACACCTGATCTAAGAACAAGGATTGTGGAAGCACAAAGAGCAGACGAATTTTTAGAAAAGATGCGACTTGTCGCTAAATCGGACGATTCTAAGGGATTCACCGAAGCTAAGGATAATGGGCTCGTATTCAAGGGACGTCTGTGTGTGCCCGACAATGAAGAACTAAAAAATGATATCATGAGTGAAGCTCATGACACGCCCTACACTGCTCATCCAGGAAATACAAAGATGTATCGAGATTTGAAGAATAATTTCTGGTGAAATGGAATGAAAAGAGATATAGCATCATTTGTGGAACGATGTCTAGCTTGTCAACAAGTGAAGGCCCTACACCAAAAGCCATATGGAACCTTGCAACCACTCACAATCCCTAAATGGAAATGGGAACGGGTCATGATGGACTTTGTGGTCAGTTTGCCAAAAACGGTACATGGGAATACTGCTATATGGTTATTGTCGATAGCTTGACCAAAACAGCACATTTTTTACCAATTCGAATGACACTAGGGTTAGATAAGTTAGCCAAGTTGTATGTGAAAGAAATCGTACGCCTGCATGGTGTGCCAGTTTCAATCACATCAGACAGAGATACCCGTTTTACATCGCGATTTTGGAAGAGCTTACAAGAAGCTATGGGAACACAGCTAAACTTTAGTACTGCATTTCATCCACAAACTGATGGACAATCGGAACGAACCATACAGACTTTAGAGGATATGTTGCGGGCAGTAGTCATAGATCAAGGTGGAAATTGGGAGGACTTTTTATCTTTAGTTGAATTTGCTTATAATAATAGTTACTAAGCCTCCATTGGAATGCCACCCTATGAAGCTCTTTATGGCCGTAAGTGTACATCACCACTTTATTGGGATGAAGTAGGTGAACAAAAATTATTAGGCCCAGAATTAGTGCAGCAAATGGTTGAGAAAGTCAACCTTATTAAACGTAGGATTAAAGAGGCTCAAGATAGACAAAAGTCCTATGCCGATCAACGTCGATCAGATTTAGAGTTTAATGTTGGAGATCATGTTTTTCTCAAGGTTTCTCCTACGAAAAGAATTATACGTTTCGGCAAGCGAGGCAAGCTACGCCCCAGATATATAGGACCTTTTGAAATCTTAGATAAGATAGGCCGTGTAGCTTACAAGTTGGCTTTACCGCCCATTATTGGAGACGTACACAATGTCTTTCATGTCTCACAACTTAGGAAGTACGTGTTTGATCCAAAACACGTGATTAAACATGATGAAGTTGTCTTAGCCCATGACCTAAGTTATGAGGAAAGACCCATTCAGATTCTCGACCGAAAGGTCCAAGTTTTAAGGAATAAACAAATTCTAATAGTAAGGATCAAATTTTGGAATTAACTTATTAATAAACTAATGAGACGTATAATTATAGCCAAAATAATTCTATAACAGGTTGCATATAATCACATATATAAATATGAAATAATACATTCTATTACATTGTCAATACGATATTAGTAATTAATTTTATAATGTTTGCTAATTAATAGTTTATATATGGAATATCATGTTTATAGTCGTTGTGTAGAGTATTTTATTATGAGCCTATAGGTGTTGAGTTCGCTCAAAAAGGATTTCGCATAAAAAAGTTAGACACGTTTAAAGGTTTTAAAACGTAAGTTATTGCACAGCTACTTTTATGTGTGTTCCAAATTATTACTCTAGTTAATCGAACGAGATACTCAGTGAGTACATAGGTATTAGCTGAGTATTGTGCGCACCCCGTTGCAATGCAATGGTTTGATCTCCATTGTATTGTAGCTAGCGGTCTTGAGCTAAGGCTCCTGGCCTATGAAAGTTAACTATGTTACTTCAGGGACTCTGTCTCGAGTACTAGTTTAGATCCGTCGGTGATATGCGACCCGGGATCTCGAGTAATCAGTCGGAACTACACATGCCCATGAAAATTATGTTTTGTGTATTCAGATGAGGCTTTGATTTCTAAAACCATCTGTTACACTATTAAATGGATAAATTGATGGTTTATAAAATGTCAAGGCATCACCCACTGAGTGCTTTCATACTCAGCCCAAATGTTTTCAAATGTTTTGTTCAGGATTGGAGGCAGGTGGTGAGGCGCAGGACTGAGGTGGGGATTGCTACTGTTTATTTGCTTTCACAGTGTTATATAAATAAACTACTCTGAATAATGTCTTGAAACAATAGTAGTTAAATCTTTTTGACATATGTAGATATATATAAACTATTCTATAAATTATTGTTGTCTATTCTCTTGCATTATTTACTACTTTTGATGGAGAGTGCCTTGTGATCAACTTCTCTTGGACGCTCGAATTCCCATTCACTCATGGTAATACCATTTGATGAAGTGGATGCTCGACTCCTTTTGTTATGCTAGACACAGGTTTACCCCATATTTTTATTTTAATGGGTGTAGCGCGGTTTGGTCGCCTCACTTCAATAAATTTGTGAATAAATTATTATATGCGCAAAAAGTAAGCCCCTTTCTTTCTCACTTCTTTATTCCCCTCTGTTGCATCTCGGTTTATGGGAACCGGGATGTGACACTACTATCTAAAGAGGAGTGAAGCACGGCCTTGTGACCGGGGTGAAGTGTGACCTTCGGACCAAGTGACCATAAGGGATTCAACCATCCCAACTGTAGAGTATAAACTCTTGAAACGCCCCAATGTCTTTGGGCTACGCCTTGAATTTATACAAAACATGGACGGATTTTCAATATGCCCATGACCGAATACACATATCAACGATAATCATGACCTACCCCAAATCTTACCCTTTTTATATTTGATTGTTTTCAAATTAATTTGTGCATATAAACAGAATTGGATTGTGACAACCAAAATTGTGCACCTGAAGAGTAAAGTAGTTTCTCACTCTCCGGGGGATCGATCCTAGCTTACCGTTAAGACTAACTAGTCCAGTTGTGGGCATAGGAGCGTGTACTGTCCGTCTGGGACATACACAAGTATTTTGATCGTACCATACGACGGGTGGGTGTCATACACCTACTACGTAGTTACAATTACGTACCAAGTTTGTACATCAGAACTTGGTACGCCAGTACGCATTGACCAATGTGTAGCTGCGTACCAAGTTTTGATGTGGTACACCTGGTACGCAGTTACAATTGCGTACCAAATATGCCTTCCACGAAGTATTAATTTATTAGACATTTTTAGGTTTAAGAAGGAATCTCCACTGTCATATGTGCATGAATATTATTCCACCGTGACGTGGCGCAAGATTTATGTAATAAATTGTTCGTGTAATATTACGTTTAATTCGTACTGCATACCAATTCAATACCGAGTACGAATATACAAATTCGTATTGCGTACCAATTCAAAATCCTACTATTAGCGAGTACGAATATGCATATTCGTATCGCTTACTAGTTCAAAACTCCGTATAAAAACAAAATATGTGTACTAATAATACTAATATTGTAGCAAATTATTTACAAATAAGAGATTAAAGCAATTTTTTGATTGATTATTTCTAATTAATCACATTATTGCATAGGCAATAATAATATCAACATATTTCACTCGAATAATAAAATATGAATGCTCGTGCTATGCAATGCATATGACGTCTAAATTTTTTTTTATGATTTAGACGTATAAAATTTGTCGGGAATAAGTGACCGTTCCATTATCCGATTAATTCTAATTAAATTTTTATATACTTAAAATGAAATTTTTAGGTTTGAATTTTCGGGGTTCTACAATAAAGTATCAATAATATAACGTATATAGTGTGCAGGGTATGTTGGGCAAATTTAATTCATTCACTTTATTCCTCCTGATTTTTATGGTACGGTTCTTCAAATCCAATCCTAAAATCAAATTTCTGATTCTTTTTCATTGTAAATATGAATAAGAAGAAAAATATAAAAATCTATTAGTTCTTTGTGCGAGAGAAAAATATTAACACAATTAAGCAAGTCAAGAAATAGTACATATTATTATATTTAAAAAATCAATATGCAATATTTTATAGAAAATCAGCAACACATATATAATATTTATGCAATAATTAGTAAAATAATTTAATACTTATATAATAAACCATTTCATATGCAATATTTATATAGAACATATGCATTATTTATATCGAAAATAAGCAATATTTGTGTAGTATTTAAGCAGTAAATTATAATTCAAACATGCAATATTTGATGTTATTTAGGAATTAAACATGCAGTATTTATATAGAAAGTAAGCAATGCTTATATAATATTTATGCAGCAAATAGTAAAATAATTCAATACATATATTGATTAACCATTTAATACGCAACATTTATATAAAAAATATGTATTACTTATATAGAAAATAAGCAATACTTGTGCAATATTTAAGTAGTAAAATGATGCAATACTTATGTTAGTAAGGCATTAAACATGCAATATTTATATAGAAAGTAAGCAAATTCAATGTTGGTATTAAAAATTATGAAGTCTATATATAGTTAAAAAGTCACGGTGCTTTGTCATATGTCAATGATGTCTTTATCTTAAGAACAAATAAATGACTATAACTTTCGCACAATAAAAATTAGATATTAGTATTATTTTTATCTTAGAAAAATTAAATTACAACACTACACATCAAATAATTTAGTGCACTAACCTAAACACTAAAATTCAAAAATCGGAAAAGAAAAAATTAAAAACACAACAACAACATATAAGGGGGAAAAGATTAAAGCACCCTTATTTTAGAAGATAAACACGAGAACTCTACATAAAACTAATGATAAAAATTATACAAAAATAATTGGGTAAAATGTATCATGTCCCACGAAACAAGGAATTAGCTAGCAGTTACAAATCAAAATTGACTAAAATATCCCAAAGTCTTAACATGTAAAAGAAAATACACTTAATTCGGTGGATTGATTAGTTTCAACCATAAATTTAAATAAATGAATGGTCAAAGATGTGGTTTTAAGTTAACTCATGGGAAAAGGTTTTTATTTGAACCTTTCCATATATATATATATATGGATGGGTTCAAATGAAAATAGCATTTAAAGTGAGAAATAGGAATAAATCTGAACCACACATCTCAAAAAAGGGCGGGTGCATGAGTTACACTCGCGAGCGTGTGGCTTTCACATGCGGCGTGTGTAGCTCACGCGCCATTTTTTTTTGGGCGATTTTTTCTTAAAACACGGTGTATCTAGATACACTGTGTGGTGCATCTGGTTACACATTGTGGTGCATGTCCGATTTTTTTTTTCAGTTTTCTTTTACATTATTTTTCTCGGCTCCGCCTTAAAGCATAGTGCATTTCCTTACACCTAGTGGTGCATCTGATTACACTGTCCCGTGCATATCAGTACACGTAGTGGTGCATCTCATGAACCACACTTTACAATGAGATGCACCACAATGTGAAACTAGATGCACCATACGTTGACATGAGATGCACCCAGCTTTATGGAAAAATCAAACCTTAAAAAAAAAAAAAAAAAAAAAAAAAACTGGAAATTTTTCGTTCTGATGCACTGCCCTTCTTAGCTAGATGCAACAAATGAGTGGCTGAGATTGATTTTCATTTCTTAGGATAAAGGCCATTTTTATATGATCCTAATTCTATATGTGTGTGTGTGTGTGTGTGTGTGTGTGTGTGTGTGTTTTCTTACATATATAACACTAAATTTGTAGTTTCTTCGTGGAGCAATTGTGAGCATTACGTCCATCAATCTCAGACGATGAGATTGAAAATAAAATGGAGAGTCAATTTGCAAGTTGGTTCGAATCACATGTGAGATTCTAAACCTAATATTGCATATTTAATTTTTCTTTTTTTTTAATATTTCATTTCAAATGACATTGCAGCATCATTTTATTCTAATAGGTCAAAGATCCTGCTAACAAGATCGTGAACAAATCTATTCAAGATCTTGCAAAAGGGCCTTCACCATTGGTTACATCTTATCGTGGATATTATACAAATGGATATAAGTTCCACACTTACACATGGTGAATGTCACAAGACAAGGAATAGTGGAGTGTGCATAAAAGGTCAAAATTACGGAAATGAAAATGTATTTGATTACTATGGGCGTTTGTTGGAGGTAATTGAGCCAGAATATCTTGGTATACCTTCCAAAACAACGGTGTTGTTCAAGTGTGAGTGGTTTCATCCAACAAATTCCGGGACATCAGTGCATCCTATTACAAACTGGTTTCCATAAATCATAGGTGCAGATATAAGAAGTACGAACCGTTTATCCTTGCACACCAAGCTATCCAAGTGTATTATTGTGCTTATCCGAGTTTGAATCAATCTAGAAAGGATTGGTGGGAAGCTTGTAAAATTATAGCAAGATCGAATGTGCAAGTTTCAATTGAAACATCTACTTCAACATTAGAGGCACCGTTCCAAGAAGATGAATTTGCACATTGTACCAACCCTAACTCTAGTGACACGTGTGCTTCTACAACAATAATTCATCCGAATGGTGGCACGGTAGAGATAAATGATGTTGAAGAAGAAGAAGAAATATTAGTATCCGATGAAGAAGATAATAATGATAGTTATGATGATGATGATTAGTGTGAGATTTATAATAATATTCTTTAATGTTGGTGTGTTGATTATATTTAATTTCGTATCATTTTTGTGATTAATTTTAATTCCGTATAATTTTTGTGAAATATGATGCTTATATTTTTATATTGCAGATGTCTTTCAGAGAAAGACGACCTCCAGATGGTTCAAAGTTGTACCAGGCACCACGACAGACACCATCCCCCTCACCTAGGCTGACACCATCCCCCTCTCCTGGGCAGACGACACCATCTCCCTCTCCTATGAAGACGACACTACCGTTGATACAGTCTTCTACGACTTCGAATGTCACAACACGTGGTGATGCAGCATCTGCTACGTCTACTAATGGCCAGACCCATGTGTTTTGGGATTCTAGAAACAAGTAAGTTTATAAATGTTGGGAAATTTATTAGTAAAAGTTTTGATGAATTCCAAAACCGACTGACCCCAACCGAGTAGATGTTGCCAGAACCTAATGTTAGAATTTAGGCTCGCTGTTTGAGCAAAGTTAAGATTTTATCTTTACAGGTCTCCAGCTGAAGATGGCAACAAGGCATCACTCAGACAGAACATCAGTTGTCAAGAAATACAACTGAGAGCTCATATGATCGGATGCAAAAAGGGGGAAGTCACGTTCAAGAAATAGAACATCAGTTATAAGGAAAACAACTGAGCGTTCATCAGATGAGAAGCAGTAAAGGAGAAGAGAACATCAGATGAAAGAAAGCCATCTAAACGTTCGAACCCAACTGACCAGATACAAGGAAGACAACTGAGTGTTCAGTTTCAGAACATCAGTTGTAGAACTTAACCAAGAAGATCAACAGCTTGAAGACAAAGTCATGAGAAGTTCAACTGTTAGTTGTCAGATAGAACATCGGCTGAAGAGCAAGCTAGCTGAAGATCGAAAGTCTTAACCGACCATTCCTTGTTGGAAGTCTGTTGTTAAGATTTAAATTTCAAAAAGGAAGTCACGTGAGGGTTTGACCGTTCAGTCATTACCCCATTTGGCCCAACACAAGGCTATCTCAGATGGAAAGTAGAAGAGCACAGATGCCATATCGGGAAAGTCTGCAGAGATCAGAGACAAGCCATCGCTTTCAAAGAACAGAGATCAACAGATCTTCCAACGGCTAGTTGATTCTCTCCGCCTATAAATAGAGGCCTTCATTCATTCGAAGAAGATACAAGACACACACGCGAGAAGAAACCAGAGAGCAAAAGAAAGAGCAATATTCTTCACGAGCTGAACTGAAGTTAATCTCTTAGAACATCACTTGTTGAGAGTTCTAGAGTTAGTTAGTTTTGTGTCTTTAGATCGAACCTTGAGAACATCACTTAGTGAGAGTTCATAGAGAGTTAGATCATAGCTCACATCCCGTTCGAGCTTTTAGTTGGAAACACATTTTTCTTTCACCTGAAAAGGTTTAGGATCCTACTCTTCCTGCAACTGAGTAGTTAGGTCGTTTAGTACCCGAAAACTAAACTGTAAGGTTGATAAGTACCCGCAAACTTATCCATAACGGTTGCTCAGCCCGCGTAAGCTGAGTGGTTTGTCCAGAAGAACTTGGACAGAGTTGTGTGGACTCACAACTCCCCGTGGACGTAGGAGGGTTATCTCCGAA
The DNA here is from genome assembly GCA_029490685.1 of Schizonepeta tenuifolia. Lineage (NCBI taxonomy): Eukaryota > Viridiplantae > Streptophyta > Magnoliopsida > Lamiales > Lamiaceae > Schizonepeta > Schizonepeta tenuifolia. The sequence continues at coordinate 12,923,907 of CM055955.1, read as the reverse complement.
CCACGTTAAATCTCTGTGTGCTAGTGTTTTTATTTTAGTCAGTTATCTCTTGCATTCTTATCTGTCTGTCTAACCAGCATAGCATACAAACCTCAACTGCATATTCTCAACCATTTTGCTTTTTGACCAATCGTGCACAAAAGCGTGAGTTGTTTTTACGAGTATAATTTCCACTACATTCCGCACAGCACCATTCTCACAGCTGAGTTCTCTTACTCAGTTGTGATTTCAGCTGAGCCTTTCTTTACTCAGTTGAAGTGATTTTCGAGTGTTAAGTTTTCAAAGTTAAAAAATCCTAACTGGTGTATTCCCCCCCCATACACCAGTAACTCGTATCGGGACCATCAATAAATAAATTAGCTTTTTAGTTGTTCTGCTTTTTCTTGAAATTTTAGTTGGAGTTTGAATATTTGAAGAGGTGCAAAAGACTTTGGTGAAATATATGAATATTTTTCAAAATAATCAAAGGCTGAATAATTGTTTATAAACTTGGTGGCTGAAAAAATGATGCATTTCAGATCATGAAATTTATGAGATATGAAATATGTATTTAAGATCATAAATCTATAAAATCTATATTTTCATGTCAGTTTTTTTACTTTGATAACCACAAGTTATTAATTAAATTACACGACGTTATACCGTCGGATGTTGTACCCGGGGCTTGTACAAGAATTTTCAAGAAAATTAGAAATCCTATAGACTACAATTGGAAAGAAACCCCCGATGAAGTGAAGGAATTGTATTGGGAGGAATTTAAGGTAAAAACATTATTTCTTTAATTTGAATCAACAATCAATTAGTAATTTATACTTGTTTAATTTGTGAATTTCAGAAGTCTTTCACATGGGATCCAACATAGACGGCTCTAGTAAAACATGGGTTCATGGAGAAAGCGGCTCGTAGGTACAGGGATTTTGTTAATACTCTGAAGAAGGGGAAGGACAATCCTAAGAAAGGAAACCCACCTTTTGATGCATGGCCAGAATGGCTAGAGTACTGGGATTCTGAAGACTTTCAACATATATCACAAGCTGCAAAGAAGAATAGGTTGTCTGAGCCGTTAGGACCTAGAATCGGGATAGTAAAGCATAAAGGAGGTTCAAAATCTGCAATTAAGTACGCTTCAGAGCTGGTAAGTACTTTGTTACAATTTTTATTTGTCGACTGAATTGGATAGTTTAACTTATTTGATCCAATATAGGCAAAAGAGCGAAGTTGTGAATCGAGAGATTGTTTGTTTAAAGCTTATACCATACTGCATGTAAACAAGAATGGAACTTATACCGATGCGAAGTCGGCTGAAATTAGGGTAAGAAATAAAATATTATTATTTTACTTCACATTTAACTTAATATTTGTTATTTGCTAATTGAATTATATGTGATGTGATTGAAGAGGGCAGTAGCAGACCGGGCTGAGGAGTTGAGGCGAACCTTTCCTGAGGAGGAGGTGAATATGAACAAGGTTTATCTAGAGGTTGTTGATCTCGATGCCAAGAACAGAATGTTTGGTGGTGGTTCACTCTCTGCCAGCTTTAGAAGTGATACTTCTACCGAAACATCTCAATTCCATTCACAAGACGAATGTCAGGCCTGCTTTGAGGAGATGGAGAAACAGCTGCATGAGGAAAGAGAAGAGCGCCAACGCATACAACAAGAGGTGGTTGAAGAACGCGAGAGCATAACCGAGAAGCTGCAGCACCAACAAGAATTTTTAGAGAAGTTGTTTTCAAATACTGGGCGCCTCGATTGATTATGTAGTTTACTAACTTTGCTACTTCTTTAGATTTTAGTTCAAACTATTAAACATGGAGTTCACTAGATTATTTACTTGTTGGATTTGGATGTTAATCGTATTAATATTTTGAATATCAATTAGGTTTTGAATATTTGATGTTGTCATTGTTTGTGCTTGTTGGATTGTTGGTTGTATGTAATATAAATTAACAGGTAAGGGAAACAACAAATGCAGAAAAAACCTGCCAAAATCACGACTATATACAACGACAGAATCCGATCTATCATACATCGGCGATGGACATATTTGTCGCAATCCGTCGCTAATTAATGACACCAACTTCCATCATTAATCCATCACCAGTGAACGGACGACGGCGACGACGACGACAACGTTAACGACGGTGGGTTTCATCGGCATTCCGTCGTTAAATATTACAACAGATCGTTTTTCATCGTTATTTCATTTTATGATGCTATTTTTGAAGACGAAAGTTGTATGTCGTTATTCCGTCGTAATTAATGATTAACGACGGAAGTGGGAGTTTATAACAACAAAATTTTCCGTCGCGAATTCCAGCTATCCTTGTAGTGGTTGTCAATGCTATTACAAATGTTCTTTTTATCCATGCAATAAAATAGATGCTTCATGTCACAACATTGAGTTCTTGAGTTCTTGTAAGATACTATCAGCTACTAGTACGAGTTATTACTAGTATGAATATGCTCATTTAGTACCGACAAGTTTTGACATCAAGCAACAAACTCCTACATAAATAAAAACAAATTAGAAGTCAACTCAAATATTTCAAGTACACTAGGTTCGAAATGTAGAATGCAAATAAAATAGGTACGTATTTGCAATTACGTACCTGATATGACCCTCGATCACGCTTGCGGAAGACTCAAACTGGACAAAGATTTGGTGGAAATCCCAAAACCTCTGTAACTGTTTCTCACAAGTGAATTAGGCGATTAGATCCCTAAAACCCAACGATAGGACGTTACAGCAACTCGGGGACGATGAATGACACACAACGAGGGATGATTGACTCGTTGATTCGCCGGATAATGAACTCGACTTGGCAAAACCAAGAAGAATTCGAAAACTCTCAAGAGAGAACTAAACTCACGTTTATATTAATCAAGATCATGAAAACGGCATCCATACAAGAGGCCTATATATAGGCGAAACCAAAACTTAGTCTAAAAGGAAACAACTTAATGGATGGGCTTATAATAATAACCCAACTAACTAGTCAATTGAACAAGCCCAAACTAACGAAAATAATAAGACTAACACTAATGGACTCAATTAACGAAAATAAATAAATAAAGTCTTCAAAATAAAACAAGTCTTCAAACTTGAGCCCACTCGCTCATGATAAGAGTAACATAACTTGGGTTGTCCAAAACGCCATCGCCAATGGGCTTCTTTAGCAACTCTTGATCCCAAACTTCTTGAATCAAGCCTGCCAAATCCTCCTTGAACTTCTTAGCTCGAGCTCGTGTAACTGGACCCACGGGAACACGAACTGGATCTTGCACCAACGACGATCCTTAGGTGTCATCAGTACCAATTTAACAACCGGTACGTATTTGTAAATGCGTACCAAGTGTACTTGTAAAATATGTACGTATTTGTAATTACGTAATAGTAAACAAAAACATTACTGGTACACTCGATACGTATTTAAAAATGCGTACTGCATGTACCTGTATTTTACTTGATAACTCGGTACGTATTTACAAAACCGTACCAAGCTTACCATCAATATACTTGTGAACTTTGTACGCATTTGTCAATGCGTACCAAGTGTACCAGTAATATGCTTGGTAACTTGTACGTATTTGCAAATGCGTACCTCGTTCCCACTTATATGTTTCGGAATTAGGTACGCATTTATAAAATCGTACCAACTTTAATCATATAATCGCATAAACAAATGCCAGATTCACAAAAAATCATACAAATACGTACATTCACATTAACCGAATGCAAAAATCCACTATGCATAATCTCATAAAACCAATAATAAATCATCCTCAATTACAAACTAAAATGTCAGAAATCAAAGATGTGTACAGGTACACCTAGTTCGAAATTTCTCAAATCAAGCAACTCGTACCCTAATCGAAGAACAAATTCATTGTACACAACAAACTAGGTACATATTTCTAAATGCGTACTGCGTACCTGAAGGTGTTCGCATGGTATTTGCAATTAAGTAATAGTAAACAAAAGTATTACTGGTACACTCGGTACGCGTTAAAAATGAGTACCGCGTGTACCTATATTTTACTTGATAACTCAGTACGTATTTACAAAAACGTAACAAGTTTATCAGGTACGCAGTACGCATTTACAAGTGCGTACTACGTACCTGGTATGCAGTACGTATTTGTAAATACGTATTGCGTACCGACGGGTTTTTACAGCAACAGCAGCTCTGCTACAACAAAAAAAAAACTAGAAATCTACACAAATACATCGAAATCATTACGAATTCAACCCAAGTACACTAGAAATCATTAGAAACTCAACGAAAAACCTATAAATGACTATAAACAAGTCTAAAAAAAATCATAAATTAAAAAAAAATCAAATAAACTCATTACCCCAATTTCAGATCTATGAATTTTCGACGGGATCTATGGATTTCCGGCGGCAATAGTTGGTGTGGTGGTTCTGAATGTTGCAGACGGCTGCGAGAATGAGTGGGGATGAATGAAGAACGGAGAAGAAGAGAAGAGAAGAGAGAAGAAGAAAGAGAAAATCTGCATATAAACATTCAAAATGACGAAGACGACGACGACGGCGGCAACGGCAGAATGGAGCGACGACGGTGTGAAATTCGACAGCGGTATGGAAATGGTGGAGGTGGTGCTATGGAGGATTGGGAGAGGAAAAGTAGGGAGGGTGGGTTGAGCGGGAGGGTTGGGAGAATGAGAGGGAAGAGAGAGATACTGACTATTAATTGTTATCTATAAGGATATTTTTGTTCAATAGGGTACAATATTATCCAATTTTTGTCAAAAATATAAAAACATGTACCCTAATGATATATTAGCTCATTTTGTTTTCACCTACGATTTATAGATATTTATACTGTATTACTTATTTTTTAATTATAGATAGTAATTTAATATTACCGTTGCTTATTTCGTATTTAGAATGTGTAATTTTCTTTTGTTTAACATCTTGGTGGATAAATGATACTGACCATTTTAGAATTAATTTTTTATTTTATAACAAGTATTTTAATAAAAAATAAGGGTAAAATAAATAATAAAATAAACTAAATTTAACAATAAGGCGTCGTTTGGTATTCATATATGTATATCAGGTATTAGTATTAATATGACTCATATTCATACCTTGTGTTTGGTATATCAGTATATGGGTATCAAATTGATATACACTTGATATGCTATTTTTCAATATTTTCATATACTAATTTTTGCTAGTATATGACTCATATCTCTACTTTCATTACCACTTGATATCAATCGATATCTTCAACATATCAAACACGAATATCAAATATAAATCTGATACCCATACCACACATAATATATGATATACTGGTATATAAATATCAAACGACACTAAGTTAACATACTTACTCATCCAAACTTTACTTTTTCAATTTGTCTCCTCAACTTTGTTTTTCGGTTGTCAACTAATACGTGCAACATATTGCCCTGACTGATATTTTGAGTTCATTTACGCATTGTAGACTGTAGAGGTTAAATTCATCTTAGAAGTTTTAGTTTCATAGAGGTTAAATTCATCTCAAAAAAATTTATTTTCATAGTAAAGAAATAGTTAATTCGATCTGTATATACTGTAATCAGTCCCTTATTAATTCTTAGTTCTACATGCGATTAATTATGATTTATATAAACAACAATTCCTATGTATGTATGTATGAGAAAGTCTATTTCTCAAACATAACTCCAGTTGGAATTGGATTTAGAGTCGATCTTATGAATAAGGCAAAAAGTTTCCTTTAGTGACATAATAATAGCTACAAATTAAATATTTGATGTACCACATACATAAATGAGGTGCTGCAGAGAGAGAAACACATTTATGAATAATCTAACCTCCATGCATTTTATTTCCATGTGCTTTACAATATATATACACACATATTGACATTTCATCAACCAGAATGTTCGTACGTATGTTTTTTCGGTTCATCAATTTCTTTATCATATTTCCCCCCACCCCTAACCCCCACACACGCACCATACAAATATAGATAGGAAGGGAATCAAGTACGAATTGAGAATAAATTTAAATCCTTGATTTTTATCTTTTGATATATGGTCTAAATTTGATTATTTTTATATTATTATAATTTATGCATTTAAATGTTAATGAATTAAGAAATTGCGATCTATAATGCATTGAAACATTTATAATATATGCATTACGAATGTGATAAAAATACATTGTTCTCAGATTTTCATATATACTCTACACTGCATAGATATATATGTACACAAACCAGTTGTGCCAGTACTTTTAACATGTATATATAAATATAATCTACCAAGTGCATGTGAATCGCATCCACGAACCACAACTGCTTCACCGCCTAGTAATGCAATTAACAACTAAATAAATAAACCTAATTTGTAATTTATAAAATACAAAATTAATCATGACTAAGACACATAGTAACTAATATATGCGACGATAATTTTAATTTATTTGATTTTTCTTTCAATTAAATTGAGGTTATTAAGATTTAGTATGACCTTAATTATACAAATGATTCACCCAAGACCTTTTTTTAGGATCACCCAATATAATTCTTGGAAAGAGCATTGGAATGTAGAGAGGAATTGCTATTGTATTCAATTATTCATATCCAAATTGATCCCAACCCATATTTCCTCGCAAGAAAAAAAAAAAAGGAAATTCCCAACCCATACGCATATGTGCATGAAGATTCGATCCGAGGGTATCGTCAGGTGCAGATGCGACGTGGTGTCATGGTCATGTTGGTGGGTATAATTATTACTACTATATTTGAGGTTGTTTTGGTGAGTCGGTTGTGTAGTATACAACCCTTTTTTGTCCTATTATAGCACACCATCTTTGACTTTCTAACACAAAATTCACGCGGTTATTGTTCATCCCCACGCGTGCGTACTGTTCATGCTCGTTACTGTTCATCCGATTTTATTTTTTTTACTGTTCATCCGATTTTTTCTTCTCCTTTCCGGGTTACTGTTTAAACAGTTTTTTTTTTAATTACAATATTTAATTTTTCAGTTTTTTTTTTATATTTTTCAGTTTTTTTGTTTTTATATTTTTCAGTTTTTTTTTTTTCATTCTTTTTTCAATTTTTTTAGTAAACATTGTCATTACGAAACGTAAAGTTTGACAATCATTATATTTCGTCACGACAATATCTATTTTTTAATACGACAAGTTCTACTTTTAGTCGAACGTTAAAGTAATTATTGTCGTTGGAAAAAGTAAACTTTTTCACTAAGAAACGTAAAGTTTCACAATCATTACATTTCGTCACGACAATGTTTACATTTTAATACAACAAGTTCTACTTTTTAGTCGAACGTTAAAGTAATTATTGTCGTTGGAAAAAGTAAATTTTTTCCTTAAAAAAACGTAATGTTTCACAATCATTACATTTCGTCACGACAATGTCTACTTTTTAATACAACAAGTTCTACTTTTAATATAACGTTAAAATAATTATTGTCGTTGGAAAAAGTAAACTTTTTCACTAAGAAACGTAATGTTTCACAATCATTACATTTCATCACAACAATGTCTACTTTTTAATACGACAAGTTCTACTTTTAGTCGAACGTTAAAGTAATTATTGTCGTTGGAAAAAGTAAATTTTATCACTAAGAAATATAAAATTTCAAAATCATTACATTTCCTCACGACAATGTTGAAAACAAAAAAAAATGCGGAAAATAACAAAATCTGGAAAATTAAAAAAAAAAGGGAAAAAGGAAAATAAAAAAAGAAAATAAATAAAAAAGAAAATAGAAAAAAAGAAAAAGAAATATGGAAATTAAAAAAACAGAAAAAAAACTGGAAATTAAAAAAAATATATAGTGAACAGTAACCGCACGGCGGTGAATAGTAAATTCGGGTGAAATAGTGTGTGTTGAAAAGTCAAACATAGTGTACTATAATAAGACAAAAAGTGAGTGTATAGTATATAACCGGTGCACCAAAACAATTGTCACTATATTATACTATACTATATTATATTTCACCTACATGCATGATGCATGTCTCAATTAATTTACTGCTGGATGGAATTGGAAATCATAAAAATAAAATAACGCACAATTTTATAACAAAATCATCTACTCACTTTATATAATAATATTATTTGGCTGATGCAAAAAATGATATATATATATATATATATATATATATATATATTTATTTATTTATTGGGATATATTATATAAACTAGGAAGAATTAATTAATAGCTAGAAATTAAGACAGAGAGAATTTAGAAGAACATTTTCTTCATTGCTTCAAAGGTGTTATGTGTATGGTGTTGTGTGTTTTATAACAAAGAGCTAAGCTCTTTATATAGGCGTACGTACTAGCACTATTACAAACTATTGAATAAAATATTACTAACATTATTACTAGTTTTTGCCATATGGCCGACAAAGACAAAAATAGAAAGAAAAACTAGAAGGCTAGATAAGGCTATATTTAATCTAGAAAGTAAATTACTACTTTTAGAATATTTTTGGCCGACATATATATATATATATATATATATATATATGAGTTAGTATAAAAACATATCCTGGTGTGAGAACGTGAGAACATGCTTAAACCAATTCGTAATGATGCTTAAATTTATATTTTGGCATGCTTAATGAGATTCATTCTTTTTATGTAAACATTAATGCTTACATAAAATCATGTTTGAATCTATATAAATTCATACTTGAAATAATCACAACCATATATCATACAAAGATAATGTTTATATTAAAAACATAATCTTACTAAGCATGACAATATATTGATTTAAGCATAACTACGTATTTATTTAAGCATGTTCTCACGTTCTCACACTAGGATTAGTTTTTATATGAACCAATCCATATATATATAGGAAGATGATCAAATAAGAATTCCTATTTATATGAGAACTAGGAACAATCTAAGTCATTCATCCTATAAGATCTATGGATATAATTTAAACTTATACCTAACTGGTGAAATCCGTTTTTTTTTTTTACTTAAGTAAGGTTATTAAGGTAATTTTTGTTGTTTTATCCCGTAAAAAATGAAATGCATAAAATAGTGCAAAGTGATGCATTAATTACTATAAAGTGATGCATCAATTTCTTTTTATTAATCTGGATACTTATAGTTTATAAATGATTAAATAAGATTTATAAAGTATATATTGATTCAATTAAT